>CM024542.1:12968865-14168865 GCA_014182365.1 Eucalyptus tenuipes | reverse complement strand
CAATTGGCTCCATTTCTACACCCCCTCGAACTATTGAAATATATACAAGGCTTCATTATTTTACCCTTTGAGTCTCTTATTTTAGGATTACTGGCGGGTTCCTGAATTGTCAACGGTTGGTGGCCGTAAGGGTTACCATACTGTTGGGGAGTCTCTCGTCTTTCTCCTCCATGTTGCTGGATCAAGCTCTTGTAATAATTGAGATCTTTAGCTGGTGCGGCTGTCCTGATGGTGGAGGAAGAAGAAGCTTGCATGACCGTTTGGGGAGGAAGAGGTGCGGTCAGCGGCGGTCCCATTCTGACGCCGGCAGGATGAGAGTACAATGATGGCCCACTTGTGTGAGAGTATGAGAGCCCGCTTGAAGAAGTAGCTACTAAAGGCATTCCAGTTTCTACACTAGTGACATAGCTAGGAGGATTTGAGAGACCTACTGAACCTCCCCGCGTGTTTGGTGGGATCTGCGCTTCGGTGATGGTCCCGTAATCTTTGACCAACTTCTCGATCATTTTGGGGTCACTCAGAATCTGAATCAGCAGCTCCTGGTCAATCATGTTCCCGTGCTCGTGGCTCTTCATTAGTGCAGTGAAGGCAGCTGTTGCAGCTGCTGCCACATCGGGTTCTACACCATGCAATGTACTAGAGGTAAGGTTCTGATTGGCGGCGGTGTTTGCAATGACAGGTCCCATGGTCTGAAGTGGATGAGAAACTCCAGAAGCCAGTAGTGATGGATGTGATGTGACCGGAACACCAACTTGGGGAACAAAGTCAGATGATGCGTCTCCTGGTGTCTCTTCATCTTCAATGGGCAAAATTGGCACCAACGGAATTTGTGAATCATTCTGATCGAAATCTTGCAAGTCTGATGAAGCTACAGCTACAGGACTGCACTTGCGAGACAAAAAATAAGTTTGTTGAATAGCAACATTACAGGCAAATATAGCCAAAAAAACATAATTAAAAAAATAAAGAAAAGATAGGGGTCCAACTTTTGAGGAATGGCAGATGGACGAGGATAAACTGCTTCTAGCACTCTCATCTCCCTCTGATTTTGAACATCAACCTCTTTGCTTTCCTCCCCAGCAACCACTTGCCATTCATGAGGAATCAAGAACTACATCCATTAATAAGAGCAAATGAAGGTTCAGACACTAAAGAAAAAAGGCTGGAACAACAAGGTTTACAGGATAACTTGGGGCAACTTACTCGTGGAGGACACTTCCATTTGCTTAGAGGGATTTCAGACACCTTAATCTGTAGGTTATTGGGAGGATGGGCTGCTTCAAAACCAGGAGGTAGAGCATCATCAGAGCCAACTCCAGTTGAATGCAAAAGCCACGAGGTCTTGGCCTGAAGGTGATCTTGAGGACCAAACCCAACTTGGACAGGAGCTTCATCTGATAGGAACAGCTTCACCTGTTTTGGAAGATCATGTGATCAAATAGAACTTAAGTTGACCAATTAAGAACGGGGTACCAGTATCATCCCCCAAAGCAAGTAAAACAGCTTCAGAGCATGAAGATCATTGAGGTACCAAGAAAAGGTTAAGCAAGTATGGTTTTAAATCTACTTTTGGACACCTTTAACAAGAATTCAGAAGTGAAGCACAATTACTTTAGTTATCACACACGGAGTTTGGGAGCAAATTTCACCCTGGCCAGCTGCACAAAGGAATCTCACCAAAGTAATTTCTCTGATCACATAAGTGGGATATTTTGTTCATAGTAAATACACCTAGACTTCACATGGTTGATGGAAAGTTCTCATATTAAATAATGCATGTTCCAGTAAATAACCAAAACAACAGATATAGCCATAATAATCTGCACAGCAGTGGAAAAATGTATCCTAGAATCTATAGAAATAGAAGCTTTTCTACCAATAAAAAGGACTTTCAAGCTTTTCTGTACCACTATCATCATTAAGAAACAAACTAATGGAACAATCACATAACAAATGATGAAGCTGTGTGCCAAGCCATCTGGTCTGACCTTCTTCAATCAACTCACAATGGCCTGTGGACAACTTTTATCATATCAAGCAGAAGTTACATGATGCCAGCAACTGGGCTCATCAACCAGAGTAAATATAGCAGCAATTGTCCACAACATGACAAATAAGCAATACCACAAAGAATAAAAGGAAAAGAGATAAAAGAAAAAAAGAAAGAATGATTACAGAATAGTAATCATAGTTAGACAACCTATCAACATTATATGACACCCAGCTTAGACGTACTTGAACCCTACCACAAGGACTTCAACTTTTGAAAAAGACCGTGCATAAAATACTGAGGATGGTTTGCTCATCTTTAGAATCAGTAAATTAAGACCGGTTTTTCTCTTTATGGGGAATAGAACTCAGTAACCACTAACACATAATGGGGGATAAACTCAGAAACCTCTAAGATAACTATCTCATTTAACCATCTCAAGAATTGTTGTGCAAGCTTGAAAGATAATTGCTCTCGGGTTTGCACAGAACTATCAAGTCAAGGCTTTTGTTCACTTGTGCCCCAGAGGCACTCAATAGGATGTCATACACTATAGCTTTGAAATGAAAAGAAAAACTGTCATGTGAAATTCAGAAATCAATCACTAGTGACACTGGGATACCCCTTCACAGAAGCACGCACAGAGAGAGAGAGAGAGAGAGAGAGAGAGAGAGAGAGAGAGAGAGATCGTCCGATGGTAGAGACAAAAGTCATTTCATCAGAAATGGCTTATATTCAGCAACCTAGCACGAATCTTACAGGCATGTTCAACAAAGCACAGTAGCATGAAAGAAACACAACCACTTAATAATGCTCCATCATAAAAGGACCTTAAAAATCAGTAAAGCCAAAACTTCTAAATGTACTTGAGTTGATCCTAACAAATCAATCAACAGAAATGTAATGTAAAAGTGCAAGACCTAATGCTTAAACATCCATTATAATCAAGCAGACATCCTGAGAATATTCAAGAACAAGATTATTGAGATTATTGGGGTAATGACAACCACAAACTCGTTATCAGCTGTTGATCAAGTTGGAAGGCAAATGCTGAATCACCACGATAGGAATGAAGTGCCTTGCAATCAATCAAGGAATTGAAAACAAAGAACTTAAAGACAGCTACCCATTCAAATTATCTCAAGAAACTAAAACTTTAGTACGGTTTAAGAAACTTGTGTATAACCAGTTGTGAATACTAGATAAGAAAAAATGTGATTTAATATACTCCAAAATTTATTTCTTGTGAGTCACAAATCATCTCAAACAGTTTCCCGTGTCAAATCTTCCTGTGTAGCTTCAAAACTCTCCAGTCAATGTAAGTATACATAGTCCAACCAATGATTGTTCTATGAACAACAACCTTATTGTTTAGAAACAGTTTGGCATTGAAGGATTTTGGTGCCATGTCAAACAGTGGAGAGCCAATTAAAGTCTCAGCGACCCAGAAATTAGCTTTATTCTTGTAGGGAGCAATTTTAATGTGAATAAACTGTATTGTAGAGCACTCAAAACATATCATCTTGATTCATAATGGTATTTAGTTGCCTTTAACCTGCATTTTCACCAGCATTTCACAATCTTCCGCTTTATCCTGTGTCATATATCAAGTCCTTGTGCTGGAAGCAACTATCTTTGGATAGAATTATTCAGAGTCCGCGATTTACAGTTAAAGGTCCTTGCTCTGCTGTCATGCAGTTCTCAGATTCCAATAAAAGAGTCAAGTGCTTCTGTAGCTGAATGTCCTCATTTCAGCTTAAAGTAATTGTAGGGAAGGAATAATGCGTCAATTGAGATTTGACTGCTTAAGCATTGTCAATAACTTTCCATTCAGTTTCAGCGGAAACTATTTTCATTTCCTATCTTTTACTCCCTCAGGAGAGCTTGCAACAGAAAATGCCAATAACTCAAGATAAATCTTCTCCAATGGTCTGATTGCCAGCACTAGAGCCTCATTACACTAAAAAAAGATGTTCAGTTCATATCACCTATCGTCAGCTATTTGTAAACAGATTTTAGGAACTACTGAACCATTTTCTTCCACAAGAGGAATTACTCACCCTTATTACCGGGAAACCACCCTTTGTCATTCACCCTTTGTCATTCTACTTGTTTTTATTCTAGTCAACATTACAACTTTGCACAAGGATGAATACACTAAACGCCAGGTCATCAATTACCGGTAAGTTTCTCACTATCTTAACTGACTGAACAAGTTGCACCAACCCATAGATGCTAGAGAGCACCAAACTAACTAAAGTTTCCTAGCATGAATACTCAACCCAATATATACTTCCACTTAAAACAAGCCCTCATCTTTCCGAACACATCGCCACTTCTATGTGCTTTCAACCCTCATCTTTCCGAACACATCACGACTTCTATGTGCTTTCAAAAGTCTTCTCCTCTCCATCACTTCCAAGAGAGAATGCAAGCATCAAAATCCAGCTAAGTGCTTCTGCGTCGACACCCAAAGGAAAAACCTTTGCTATCAGAAATGAAACTGGGTAACTTAAAGACAACCTCCAGGGAAAAAGGAAAAAAAAAAAAAAACCACTTTGGACACCACCATAGCCCCCAAAAAAGACATGCGCAATGTAACGATAAAAACATCACACAACAATGCATAAGTTCCGAAACTCGACTCAGATTGCCTCAAATCCCACGAAGTCCGCAGCCTTAAAGCCAAGTTTCGTTCGCCACATCCCATAAATGAACCTTCACCAACAACAACTCGCATCATTACCTGACAAAGGTTAACGTCCGAAGCCCAAGTGACTCTTTTCCATTTCTGCGATCCCCGCATGTTACCGATTCCTCTACAAAAAACACTCCTTTTTCCCCTCCCTGCTCCCGATTCTCGACGCGGGCACACGATCGAAGGCAGTCGCTACGTAATTATCAATCGATCGATTACTTCTTTTTTTCGCTTTCGATCTCAATCGGAGACAGTCCCGGAATTCACACCCTCCTTCTCCTCCCCCTCCGCAATCGAAGCCCTAACGGAGTACACCGTCGACGCAACCGGCGAGGCGGGGAACAACCGATCGTGATCGATGATGATGGATCGACGTCCAGGTGACATGTCAGAGAGATCCGAGGAAACCCTAGATCCTCCGGTTCTTTCTCTCCTGCTGCTTCGCCGCTCCTATGCAAATGAAATGAGATCTTTTAAGCAGACCCTGTTTTTCGATTTTGTAGTACTTCTCACTGTGGTCGTTCTAATATATATGATGGCACGGCCGTGCGGGGCAAAATTACCAAAAAGTCCTAAACCGGTCGAACCAGAGCGGGTTCGATTCCGCCCATCATTATGACTCGATTCTAATTTCTCTATTTTTCTTAAGATTATCGATTTCCTACCATTTCGAATAGAATGCCGTGACAAACCTTCTTCATATAAGATCTGCTTAATTTAGTTTAGAAAACAGTATGAAACCGCGTTCCATAGCTCAAACCCATGTTCAATCCTATTTTCGGTAGGAGTAGTTGAGAATTAAATCCAATTCTATTCCATTATTTTCCTACCGGTTTCAAATAGTATGCCAAGACAAATCTCCTCCGTGTAAGACCTGCTTAATTTAGATCTGGAAAATTGTACGATTTATGAAATCATGTGTTATGGCTCAAATCCGTATTCAATCCTATTTTTCATAGGAGTAGTTGAGAATTGAATCCAATTCTTTTCCTACTTGTTTCGAATAGAATGCCAAGACAAATCTCCTAAGTGTAAGACCCATTTAATTTGGTACTAGAAAATCATACGATTTATGAAACCACGTGCTATAGCACAAATCTGTATTCGGTCCTATTTCCAATAGGAGCAGTTGAGAATTGAATACAATTCGTTTCCATTATTTTCCTACCACCATTTCAAATAGAATGTTAAGATAAATCTTCTTCATGTAAGACCTGCTTTTTAATATTAAATTGGAAAAATAGTATGTTTTTATGAAATCGGGTGCCATGGCTCGAATCCGTATTCAATCATATTTTCGGTAGGAGGAGTTGAGAATTGAATCCAATCCTTTTCCATTATTTTTCTACCCGTTTCGTATAGAATGCTAAGACAAATCTCCTTTGTGTAGGACCTACTTAAGTTAGAATAGAGAAAGTTGTATTGTTTTATGAAACCGTGTCTTATGGCTCAAATCCATATTCGGTCCTAGTTTTGGTAGTGGCAATTGAGAATTGAATTCAATTCTTTTCCATTATTTTCCTACCCATTTCAATTAGAATGTTGAGATAAATCTTCTTCATGTGAGACCTGCTTAATTTATATATGAAAAATAGAACGTTTTTATGAAACCGTGTGTTATGGCTTGAATCCGTATTCAATCATATTTTCGGTAGGAGCGTTTGAGAATTGAATCTAATTCTATCCCATTATTTTCCTACGTATTTCGAATAGAATGCAAAGACAAATCTCCTTCGTGTAAGACCTGCTTAATTTGGATCAAGAAAATCCTGCTGTTTTATAAAACAGTGTGCTATGGCCTAAATCTGCATCCAATCCTATTTCAGGTAGGAGCATTTGAGAATTGAATTCAATTCTTTCCATTGTTTCCTACCCATTTCGAATAGAATGCTAAGATAAATCTTCTTCTTCTAAGACCTTGCTTCATTTAGATTGAAAAAATAATGCGTTTTTATGAAACCATGTGTTATGGCTCAAATTCGGATTCAATCCTATTTTCGACAAAAGTAGTGAGAATTGAATCCAATTCTTTTCTATTATTTTCCTACCCATTTCGAATAGAACACTGAGACAAATATCTTACATGTAAGACATGCTTAATTTAAATTGAGAAAATTGTATGGTTTTATGAAGCCACATGCTATAGCTTAAATTTGTATTTAATCCTATTTCAAGTAGGAGCAATTGAGAATTGGAACCAATTCTTTTCCATTATTTTCCTACCCATTTCAAATAGAATGTTGAGATAAATCTTCTTCATATAATACCTGCTTAATTTAAATCGAAATTATAGTACGCTTTTATGAAATTGTGTGTTATGACTCGAATATGTATTTAATCCTATTTTCGATAGGAGTAGTTGAGAATTAAATCCAATTCTTTTCCATTATTTTCCTACCCATTTCGAATAGAATGCTAAGACAAATCTCCTTCGTGTAAGACCTACTTAATTTAGATTGAGAAATCATATGGTTTTATGAAGCCAAGTGTTGTGGCCCGAATCCCTATTCAATCCTTTTTAAGATAGGAGCAGTTGAGAATTGAATCCAATTCTTTTTTGATATTTTTCTACCTATTTTAAATAAAATGCTAAGGTAAATCTTCTTTGTGTAAGGCTACTTAATTAGAATCGGAAATATAGTACGTTTTTACGAAACCGTGTCATGACTCCAATCTGTATTTAATCCTATTTTCGGTAGGAGTAATTGAGAATTGAATCCAATTCTTTTCCACTATTTTCCTACCCATTTTGAATAGAATGCTAAGATAAATCTCCTTCGTGTAAAACTTGCTTAATTTAGATTGAGAAAATCATGCAATTTTATGAAGTCACATGCTATGGCTCAAATCCGTATTCAATCCTATTTTAGGTAGGAGCAATTGAGAATTGAATCCAATTCATTTTTCATTATTTTTTGTATTTGTATTGATATGAAACGAAAGCCTGTCTCCAAGTTGCTCAAAAATAGTTGAATAATGGTGTTGAGTTTCTTGACCCTTTGTCTTTATGATAAGTTGATTCTATTTCTTAATGAAAAGAGGGATGGGATACAACTTGACAATAGAGCGATCATTAGTTCAAGCCTGATTATCCCTAAAATCAATTTAAGTTTTATCCTTAATTAATTTAGTTTTATATATTTTTACAATTTGTTAGTTGAGTCATTCTAGGCAATTTTGACAAGAATTTGCTAAAGTGGACTTGAGCCGTCCACAATTTTTGTAATTTTTTGAAAACTCTTTTGAATTTATTATCATTTTTTAAATTTTTTTTGTCTTCTTTTTATCTTTGCTTTTATTTTTTCATTGTTGTCGGCGAGGGTCACCCACACTAGGTGATTCAAGCAAGCGTCATGATTGTCTCTACATCCTTACCTCCTTCATCACCGAGCAATTTTTTAGGGGCCAGAGCTGGTAATTTGGGTTGTTTTCCTCTCGACAATTAAGTGTATCCCCTGTCATCTCATTAGACCCTTACTATTTGGAGGTCATATCAAGTATTCAGAGTTTGCATTCGCTATTGCTCCCACAGCTCATGCCAAAACAATACTTTATCCCTAAATGTCCAATTAATCACTGTGCCTCAACGCTTTTTTTAGGGAGAATCAAGTAGCTCTAAATTTGAGTGGCATTTCATCTCTAGACACAATTCATCTATCCATTCTTTAATATCAATCGGTTCGGACCTCATATAAGGTTACCCACGGCCATGGCGACCTCGATCTTAGGCCGCAATGGCCACATCTGAGAGAGAGAGAGAGAGAGAGAGAGAGAGAGAGGAGCTTCATAGCAAAGATGAAAGAGGAAAGTAGAGAGAGATTAATGGAGTTGTTGATGGAATTTAAAATAGAAATCTCACTAATGGGGACCACCACGAAGTCGGTCGGATTATTGGAGGTGGCCACTGACGGCAGGAGAGGGTGGCGGCTGACAAGAGTCAAAGTTCGGGTGCGTGAACCGTGACATTAGGACTGGCTGAATATTTGGATGAGAAGGGTCATTGACTCATTTTAGTTGAACAGGGAATTTAATACATAATTCCGAGACACATGCATTTTTTTTTTTACTTTGTCGTGGATAACACTAAGACATGTTTTTGTTTTTTCCCCTTTTTTTTTTTTGTGAGAAACTATAAAAACCCCAAAATGCCCCAATCTCATTTCCTTGTGTGTGGATTAGGCCTTGCCACATGCTACATGGTCCAAAAGAGATATAGCCCCAAGCACACGCACTCATAAGATGGCAACAAAATTACCGAAAAAGTCATAAGCCTATACTTATATTAACTCTGCATTAAATCTTTCTATAAGGCCAATATAATTCTAGACCTTTTGATATAGGCAAAAAGATTTCTTATATTTTCAACAAAAGAAAATATTTTTATATATAATATTTACTAAAAGTATTTTCTCTCCCTACCAAACTTGGAATTATCATCGCGCCATTGTTCTTGCTTTTCGATTACTCTCTTCTAATTCCAGTCAAGTGGAAATTGTTATTCACCTCATGCAATCCTTAAAACGTTCTTTCCATCCATGGTTAGTTTCGTTGTGGAGGGAAGAATATTACCCGGATTCAAATCAAGGTCCATCGGACTCGGGTCTAGGCATATACCTGGATTCAGGTCTATTACACTCGGCTAATTGCGAGGGCATGACGATTGTTGATCGACCCGAGTTCGGACAAATGTTTCTTCTGAGCAGGGATCGGCTGAACTCGAACCCAATCGCCCATTTGTTTTCTTTTTTTCCTTCTAAATCAATTTTTGACTTGCACGGACGGCTTTTGTTTTGGCAGAACCCTGGTACGGCTTTAAGGTGCTGCTACCTTTTGTCCTTTGACTGCGTCTTTTCGAATTAACCGTGTCCTTCGCAATCAAACGATCGAGTAGGTTGCTGTACTTGAAACTGCAGCGACATTTGTCGTCGTCCTGGGGCAGTACATCAGCTCTTTAGTTGTTTTTCTTACCCTTACTAAACCGGAGGGAAAGCAAGCAAGGCTTGCTCGTGCTTTTGAGGCACACGGTCGCCTCCAGCGAGAAGGATATCCAACGCCCGTAACTCCTCACTCATCACTACTCTTACATCCACTTAGGAGAAACCCTTGGGATCAAAATTAGCAGCTTTAGAGAAAGTACGCAAGGCTCTCTACAAAGTTGACCAGCTTGACTACGAAACAACACTCCGATCGTGAAACGAACATGAAACTTTTTAACATTGGATTCATATCGCACACAATAAATGTTTTTAAGATACAAGCGCACATCCCTGGTGAAGTCGTCACAGAAAATTAGCAAACATCAGCAGAAAGGTACAAAGTAAAAACGAAAATTCCCTCCAGTTCTATATATATTCTCTCTTCCAGGCAAACCTTGAAACCAAACATCGAAAGCATATGAAGCAAGCACGAAGCTACGTGATTGATAGGTAGGTGTTACTCTCCAGATGGCATCTATAACTGGTTAGCCACTGCAAGCCAATAAGCTGCAAGCTCTTCACCTAAGCCATTTTCTCTCTGCAAAATATTACAAAGTAGCGAGTGATCAAGACACGTCTGCCTCTGTGCTGCTAAGCAAATGCTTTAAAAGAGGAGGTAATCAGGCCAGATGTCCAATTCACCATAGAACTAATGCAAAAGGGCTGAACGATGCTAAAGAAGTACTGAATGAAGCTGGAAAATCTAGTGATACAATTTACAAAGATCAAGAAGCTCGGATAGTCACCAGTTTATATTCTAGCAAAAGAAACCTGTTGATGCTAGGTTAAAAAAAAAAAACAAAAGAGTTCATGCAGAAATTTCAATGCATGGTCTGTTACCAAAGAAGAGTCTTAGGAATCTAACTCGTCGAAATGGTACCTTGCGTTTGAGCACCATTAGCTTTGGCACCTTGTTGTGCTTGAGATGTTGACCGCTGAATTCGTGGGGAGCCCTGCCTGTCATTCACGCCGGGTAAAGAGTGCCTCTTTTTAATGTAGATCTCTGTATCGTGCACATCAGGACTTGATCTCGGAGAGTTGTTTGAATTCAACTTAGCCCTAGCAGATTCTGTGGCTTGCATGAAATGAGGGATAGAATTACTGCTGCTACTGTCTCGTGGTTCTTGCTCATTATCCGGTTTCGCTGATCCAAAAGAACTGCGCCTTTTCCCATTTTTCTGATCTTTAGGCAATTGTTTTGGAGCGCCGGTACCAGAGTCCCGATGCATGTTTGACGGTGATTTCTTGCCTGCTGACAAGGATTTGCGCTTGTTCGAGGACCTGGTTTTATCTGTTCTACTCCCTTTAGTGTTCACGGAGACCTGACTAGCTGGCGTTCCTTGTGACTCGGGAACGGTAATATGGCTCCTGGGAGATGCTTCTGGTGAAGACCTGTAAGTTTGTTGAACTGTTTTGGAATCAGTTTCTCCCAGCACATCCGATGTGCTTCTATCAAGATTCAGTTCATCCACATGGGGTTCCACGGCGACAATTGAAGTGACCTGTTCACTGATGACATTGTCACCCTTCTCTGGATGATCAGAGACAGACTCAGACAATATCAGCTGGACAGCAGTTGATTCCTTAACTTCACATATTTCATTTTTCACATCGTCAGGACTGCAAGTTCTTTCCTCAGTAACATTGGCTTGATTTACTGCGTCTGCATTTCCATCATCATATCTGTCTGGAGAATCAAGAGTGGAAGTAATTGAAAGCTCTGTGTCGCATTCAGAACCACCAACTTGAACTCTGGCATGATTTGAAGCCACATTGTCATCCAGGCCAAATGCCTTCTCCTGAGTGGTAGTGTCTCCTGATGAAACCGGCACTCCATTTGAATCGGGTTCAGCGTCTTGGTTAGATAAATTTATTGATTCACTCGAGTTGACAGTTGAAGTTAATTCTTCAAATTTGGACTGCGCAGCAATAAAAGATGGATTACTAGCCTTTCTGGATCCAAACGCCGGTTTCTTCCCCAAAGTCTCAAGCTGATCTGGGGCAAACCTCTTCCCTGAATGCTTTGGCTGTTCGATTTCCACTTCAATCTTATCAGAAAGAGAGTCAGGCTCCATTTTAGAGCTATCGCATATCAGAGGTGGAGTAGATTCTCTCTCTGTCGAGCTCTCGTTTGCGTCAAATGTTTCAAATTTCTCAGACCCAGACAGCTCCATGTACTCCTCCCCAGGTATCACGTTGCATTCCTCAAGTTTTGACTTGTCTTCGTCAGAAAGGATCGGATTGTCTTCTTTTTCAGCTGGTTCTGATATTTCCTTGCAGGCCAATACAGAATCTGATGATCTACTGAGAACTTCAGATGAATTCTCCAAATTTTCTTGTGTCAGTTTCTCATTCTTCTTACTTTCCTGCTGCTCGGTCATCGACCCAATGATTGGTGACGATTCAGCTGACGGAGCTGACATCCATCTCTCCAGCCATTTCCATGTTGAATCAGATTTGGAAATGTCACACTTGATATTGATAGGCTTCTCCTTCGGTGTTGAGTTTAAGAGCTTCAATTCAACATAAAACCATCAGAATCTTTGGAGTATTCATAAAAGAGATGGATAAAAAATCCTACACTAGTTAAGGAAAGGGGAAGAAAGAGGGGGTGGGGGGTGGGGGAAGAGCACCTGTCTAGCAAATCTATTGCTTAGCAGCTTCTCAATGGAAATGTAAGCTGCACTTGGTTTATTTGCATTCTCCATCTCCTGTTTCAAGGAAAATGTTTAGCAAAAATAAGAAGGAAATAATTCGGTGTAGGAGAGACAATATCCACAAGAGAACTTCCATAAGATGAAGCATCAGAGCATCAGTTGTCTTTAAAATGCACGAAAGTGACAATAAATCACATGGCCAATAGGAGTCGGCATGTTCAATGGCAAGATAAGTTAATATTAGGTTATTATCATAAGAGTTAAATTTTTTGTGTATCTTGAATCCTCTTGAATCAATAGTTGGTCCTTAACCATGGAAAATTAGAATTTATATGTTCGACAACCGATTTCTCAACCTTCTTTCAATATTTGCTCTAGTCAGTATGTACAACGGGAAAAGGGTCCAGAAGGATACTACTACTACAACTGAATGCCGCAGGAATTGTGTAATCAGAAACAAAATGGAATTATCTCTGAGCCTTGAGTGTCCTAAAACATAGACAGTTATAGTGTAGATGATGCACATTCAAAGTTAAAAGATGAGTTTGATGAGCTTTCAGTAGTCAGTTGACGATTATGCCTTTAGAGGATCATCGAATGCCACAGGAAATGTATAATCAGAAATAACTATAGGTCAAAATTATGTCCAGAAATATATTGATAGATATTGTTAGTAGTAACATTACCAAGGCCTTTAAATTGATGCCATCCCTCTTCTGCTTCACATCTGCATTCTTTTCTACAAACATCCCTTCTGTTAGTTGCCGTGCACGGCGAGCACGAACTAGAGCTTGCATTTTGACAATGGCCTGGACACATCGCAGAGTCCCCACAGCACGACTTCTGACCAGGTGTCCACGCACAGCAGATTGCAACTTGATAACACTCTTCAGCTTTAAGAGTGCTTTGTGAGCCTGCCAAGCAAATTACAATAGGAGAAGTTAGAATAAACTTTACTTGATTTCTTTTTTATGCATAAGCGTACCATATGGAAAGAAAATCAATACCAGGAAACCCCTTATAGTGGCTTGGATGAAAATAACGGTAGCCTCATCCACATTGAATCCGTCAACAGTTTCAGGCTCAGCTGCAACGACAGTTTCAAGCTCGGCTGCAACGACAGTTTCAGGCTGGGCTGCAAAGACAGTTTCAGGCTGGGCTGCAACGAAAGTTTCAGGCTGGGCTGCAACGACAGTTTCAGGCTTGGCTGGATCGACAACTTCGGATACCTTTGCATCCACAGGAGCTGACAGCTGTGGCTTCTCATCAGCACACTGAATCGCTGAGACTTTCTGGGGAACATCGGAATCAGTTGCCACTTTGAAGTTAACATCTGCAGATTCAGGGATCTCTTTAGTTGCAGGAGCAGAAGTTTCAGATATCGCGCTGTTGCTAAGCACTCTGTGACGGGCAGATCTTTTCCGGAAACTCCAGCCCTTTTTGTCGCCCTTTATCTGAAAGGCAATTACAAGGCATCATCCACATGAGACGAAAGACTGTAATCTAGGAATTACGCAAGATACATTCCCTGAAAAGAAGTCATGACAGATCGGACAACGATCCTGGCATTTGATGGACCTCGACCAATCTCTCTTATGAACCTTGCATTCTAGTAATTGTTTGAATATGTATTGACTTCTAAATTCTAATGAGAATTAAAGAGGCTACAAGACAAGAGCCTCAAGTGCCGGCAATTTGCCAATGAGAATTAACCCGTCTATAGATCATTCAATGGAAAACCCGAAAGTAATACAAATTGACACGAATTTAATAGGCATAAGTTTTATAGCGCAAGAAACAAAAAATATGGTGCTTTCCGATAACCCAACTTGACACGATTCCAAAATTTGATTATGACACCGCAAAAAGTCGCGAATTGCCAACCCACAGCAACGGTCAATGCACAAGTCACCGCACTTTCTACATCGTCGATAACAGATTTACCGATACAAAAAGCCCCCGGAAACCAAACATCTCAGACAGATCTCGCATTTCCTGTTTTATTCTCGGAACAGAAGTCCGACATAAATATATCGCGTCCGACGACATCGCCGATCACCGATCAGGAAAATTTCAACTCCAATCAGATCTCCGCAGCTCGAATCAATAAGTCCGAGCATCCGGATTCCATTCACCCCCCCAGAATCTCATCAGCCGCCGACCCGGGGCGCAAGCGCGAGCACACAAGCAGCGACGACTCGACTCGACAGAGCATGCAAAAACAAGAAAAGAAACGATCCATCTCCAAAGCCGCGGACCAAACGCGAAGACCAATTCCGGGAGCTGAATCGAGAACAATGCCAAAGGTCAAGGCCCCCAAAAGAGGAGCCGCGAATTCGACCGATACCGAAACCGATACCTCGGAAGCTTCGACATCGTCGTTGTCGGCCGAATCGCCACCGCACGTGATGATCTTGAAGCAGGACGCGGATCTTCCCATTCTCGTCCCCCTCGCTTCTTCCTCCCTCCCTTATCCGCAGCTCGCTTCTCTCTCTTGCACTCGACCTCACTCTCTCTCTCTCTCTCCCTCTCCCCCCAAAGCGGAGACAAGACCACCAATGCTGGTGAGGGGAGGAGTTTGTTGGAACTTGAGACGAGGAGAGGAGAGAGAGAGAGAGAGAGAAAAAGGGACAAATAGAGATGTTAGGAAATGCGGACCTCAACGCGACTTCCTTAAATCGAGCTAAGTTCCCATGTTCGAATCCGCCCCCTCCCTTTCCTAAGGCCTCGCCTCGCACGCAGGCAATTTCCCGTCTCGTGCTGTTGTTTTTGCACAAAAGCCGTGGGGGATTTTTTCTTTATTTTTAGTTATTTTTAAGTCCCTCTCTCTCTTTTTGCATTTGCTGTCCCGTATTTGGTGGATTTTACGGATCGAGGCGAGTTTAATCAATATTCTAAGGAGGGCACGAAAACAAAAATGTCTTATCCACCCGTTGGTCGTGATTTTTAAAATAGCGAAATTGCATTTGGGCCCCCCTCCACACCCCCATCACGTTTCCGTTGGAAGCGGCAGCAACTCGTACTTGCTCTTCTTGGCAACTTTTTCTCGTAATTAAGTCCTCGTATTTGATCATTTTCCGGTTTGATTTTTATTGGCCAAAATTGTATTCCGGTAGGAATGGCTGCGATTCCTACAATTTTTGGCCATTATATAAGGGATGCTTTATGTATATTCCGATTATGATTGCTTAATTGAATTTCGCGATATGATCAATGAACTTTAATTTCGAAAAACCGATGCTCTGATTTTTTATAATTGATGTGCTTTGGATCGGAATTCTACCAAATTTTCAGACTTGGTGAACGCATAACCAATTTTATAAATGTCTCATCATAGACACGTAAGCCTATCAACACAAGACGTTAATTCATTTCTTAACTCGTAGTTGATGAACTATATTACTATATGGTTTAGTTATGTAGTGAATGGAAATTGGTTTAGATTCAGCTTACGTAGACCTATCCCAATTCTTTTTTCGTCCCCTCTCGATCTCCAGCTCGCTCGCTCCATGCTTTCCCCTTGGTTTAGGTATGAATTTTCATATGTTTGGTTTAATATAACAAAAAAATTAACAATATAGATCGAGTCAGATGTGAGTCACTACATTTATATCGCATGAAAATGAATTAAATGTATCAATTTGGATTGGACCACTATTGATAGGTTTACTGACATGTGTTTGCCATGTTAGCGCTTCATTAAAAATTTGATCAAATTTCGGTCAAAGTGCATCAATGACGAAATTTAGCATCTAAAGATATTTTATTCCATGGGGTCAGCACTCGTCCATATAGTTCATCTAGTAAGTCGTACGCGAATAATTGTCTTCGTAAAAGTCCGAAGGATGCTAGCTAAGTTCTGTTGATTATTGTGCTCGAGTTTCCTCATTATATTCCCGTCCACCATAAATTCAAATGCAAATCGTAGGAATATACTCGCCAAATCCTTTTAAAGTCAATACGTGACGATGGTAGTAGATATGCTTACGAACGTTACTTAGACCACTGGTTTTTCAAAAAAAAAAAAAAAAAAAAAGAAAACAAACATTTGTTCGCGGGATAATTTTGCCCCAACTTTCAAGTTTCATTTTACCACTTTTTATTAGAAAGATAATTTTAACCTAAACATTTATATGCGGCATGTGCCACGTCAGCAAATGCGGCTTCCATAAACAATTAAAATGACATTGTCTGCCACATCAAATGAAAGCAAAATTGTTTCCAAGTCAAAGTATTAGCACTTCAAATCAAATCGAGAGATAGAGGAATACGCAAATCGAGGCTTGGGGTTCTTCTTAAAATCGGAGTATATTCACCAAATTTCCCACCTTCAATCTAATTTTGTGAAGAATCCTAGGCCCCAACTTCTGAGTTGTGTTAGACCGAAAAAAAAAAAAAAACCTTCTAAGTCGTGAAATCCCTTTAATTAGCTCAAAAGGAGGTAGTTATGTTTAATAACCCAAAGTAATAATGCTCCATGCGATTTTAGATTATTATCGGTTTTCGTTTTCATTACATGTGTGAGACAATCTGTTTTGATTGTTCGTGGAGGCCACTTTTGTTAACATAGCACTTACCTTGCCACATCATCATCTGTTTGTCACCTCACACATGCATATATTGGAAGAAATTGAAAAGTTTCAAGAGCCGCACAAAAAGAAATTGAAAAGTTTTCACACACAAGAAAATAGACCTAAAAATTTAAAGCATTAAATAGAGGGACACTCAAATACAAAAGAACGTTCTAATAATTTATTAGGATTATACTTAACACTTTTCCTTACGTATAAACTATTGTTTCAGACATGTTAGACTCGATTCTCTATTGTGAAATGGACATTGTTGTTATTATGTGACCAAATTGCAAACCATCACAAGGAACGAATTTGAAAGGAGAGTGCCAAGATTCACATTATTAACTCGTGCTTTGATACAATATCAAGAAGGGTCGACTCGAAATTAATTTGGGAGACTAAAGTGTACATAAAACACAATATAACCACTTTTTAAAGCAATGCGGTATTATACTTAACGAGGCATTTCGCGTTATAGAAATCAAGAAAGAGCTGCATTATTTGGGGGGGAAAGGCAAAAACAAACCCATTATAGACTGCCTCTCAAATATTAAGATAATCGGATGATTTGTTTTGAACAAAAACTAGCAAATGAAACTCTCTGGTTAGATAAACCATCCAAGAGAAAATCATTGAAAACATCCAATCTAGACTAAATTTTCGAATCCAATTTGAGGATATTGTCTTTTTTTTTTCTTTCTTTTTTCAATTCTCATAAAATAGAGAACGGAGCAAGAAACAAATAATCAAGCGGAGAAATTGATTGTTACATTGGAAATATGGAAACGACGAAAGAAAAGAGAGAGAGAGAGAAAAAAAAAAAAAAAGTTTGCTGCTGTGGCATCCCATGTGAGTCGCACGACAGGACCTCCGAAAACGTTGTGCTGTCTGTCGAGCATCTCTCTAACACCACCTAACTTCTTCTTTTTTCTTTTTTAAAAATTATTATCCCCCATCCTTTCTCCGTATTTTTCAGGCCAGCGAAGCATCTGCGTGGGGGTTTGACAACTATTTTGTCGCTGCCCGCCACGTGTCCGCTCGCCTGGCCGACACGTAAGGGCACGTGGAGTGGCTACCTGCTTCGGATATTTATCCGAGATTATCCGTCGGGCCAAAGGGAATTACGCAGCTCGATCATCCCATCTTAACCACCTCGGACGTCAGATAGATGGGGTTTCCGTGCGCGCCGAGTTGGCGTGCAGTCAATGTAATTCTTTACAGAGAGTTAATCCCTGGATTAGGCAATAATCCTCCATAGATCCAAGTGACGTAGAAGCCACCATGAAGTTCAATAGAGACCATCGATTTTCACGACAAACTCCGATGCGTGTAAACATGGGTTAAATTGTATAGAAAGTATTATCGTGCTAATTTAATTTTAAACCTTTTTAGTCCTAAACTTATTATTTGGATATATGATCAAAAGAATTACGTGAGCGAATTGTTAAAAGTTTGAGGATTAAATTAGACAAATTATCAAAAAATTGGCACAATGAAAATGGTTAAAATTGAACTGACAAATCATTAAAATATTTATAACGAAATTTACACAATTAAAAAGTTGACGATTGAATTTACTTTCGTATAATATATTTTATGATTTTTTCGACAACTTTCTCATATTTTATGTCGTTAGAACGTAACACGAACAAATGACCGTGGACAAAATAAGATGCAAAAGTCAACAAAGGAAGCGAAACTCGGAGAACTTAAAAATCAGAGTTGAAATGATCATAATTTCGTAGAAGGCTAATTCAGTCGCGACGTAGGAACGAGTGGTGGATACATAACCATAAGTACGCTTCTTCCGCCAGAGGCGTGCGCTAGCGTCGTTTTCGGAGGATTGCACGTGGGAGGCCATGACGTCATCGAGCGGGTCCCATCCCAGCAGAAGAAAAATCGATGCCCTGGGTCGGACCCAGCGGACCCGCTCCAGGGCTTCGACCGCTTCTCACCATCGGTACAATGTCCTTTTGAGGGCTATCATTATGCCATATTTTAATCTCAATCACTCAGAAAGTCATTATTGTTTCCCTAATTAGAGAGAGAGAGAGAGGGGGAAAGGGAGAGGGAGGGGGAGGGTGGTGGGTGCATCGTGATCCGCTCCCTCTATTCCAAGTTTTTTATTATTAAATTATGTTGGTGGGTGGATATCTAAATATAAACATCAAATGTTTTATCAGTAAATATATTTTAAAATGAAAGATGTTGGATCACACTCGCTTGTGATTTCATTTTACCTTTGAATGACACATCCAATTAAGGGAATTAGCTATGAATGGCACATCAAATTGAGGAACTAGAAAAATGGAACCACAGCTTAAAGGACTTCTCAATAAATCATATTTTCTTTGACATGTATATCGCTTTTTTAATGAACCAAAATCAAATGACTAAAATTAAAGTTAAAAAAAAAAGGAAATCAATTATCGTTTTTTTACCTGCTTAAAATTGTTTCATCTGAATTACGGGATGTAAAAATTTAAGTCAAGAAGAAGGAAATCGAATTATTTTTTTCCCCTTTTTTGTTTCCCTCTCTGAGCATGTTGGAAGAAAGGTCGGATTTGGTTGTGCGGTCTGCTTTCATCCTGGCAATTTCTGCATATATACCACAGGAGAGTCACCAAATTGCACCAACCCAATGAAGGTCACAGGGGTTTCCCTCTTTAGTCATCTTTACATATCAATTGCGGCATGAGAGCTCATTGAAAGCGCGAGGTCACGATCGAATTGGCCAAATCCAGTGGTGGGCGACGACTACTTTTTTCACTGCCTGCTGGATGGAGAATCATTTCGGCAATCTGGCAATTTTTCCTTTTAGGTGCCAAATGGCATATCACTCTCTAACCTTTGGCACCCTTTTGGTTAAATTCTTTAGGGCTTTGGAGTGGGGATTGGTGGGACCTTTCTCACATGGGAGGTCTCCCTAAATGATTAAGAAGCAACAGGTCTCTCTTTTTTTATATAGAGTTTCAGTTTGCAGACCACCACCACCCATACGGGGAGCGGTTTGCCTACCCAATAATTAAGGACTTTTAAGGTTCTTTTCTTTTGTTATATGTCCTCACTAGTTTAATAAATCCTTAAATTTTTATATTTTTTTCTATTTAAGTCCCTCCGGCTTTAGATAAGGTTTATTGGAATCGACGTACCCGATGAAACTGACAAAAATTTTGATGAGCAGAAATTGATTGCAGTTTTCCTACTGCAAAATTCCATTGTTGAAATTCTGGTTGTGGTCTCCATCATCGGACTTTTCAGTCTTGTGCATCTCTCAATGGCTCACGTTGGTGAGAAAGATTTTCCGTGTTAGACTCTCGCTGGCTCCTGCCGACATGTAAACTCCAGTGGATCCGATTTGGAGTCAGGAGCACGTAATTAGAGATTATGCGATTTTAATGACTTGATTAGACAAGTAATAAGTTTGAAGAATCTGATTTGAGAAATTACGGTAAGTTTAGAGACCAAAAAGCGGAGTTCTACCTTTATTCTCTCATCTGAAAAAAACAATAATTGAAGACCCATTAAACCGAGCTTATTGTAAAGACTCGGACAATGATTGGCAAACTCAGATTTAGCGCTTCCTTTTACTCGAGCTCGGTCGGGTCCATCGTAAAGTGGAAAAGCAACTGACATGGATCACATGTAATACTGAGATCAAAGGAAAGAGTTGAGGACAAGCGATGCATTAGGTTTACCTTGGATTCTAGTCAAGCGTGCACTGCCCAAGCATTAGAGAGAGAGTGAGAGAGAAGTTCGTCTTTTGATTTGCTGATTTAAAGAGGATTGCAAAAGGAGCATCATGATTTTCCAAAGAATGGAGCGAGAGGAATGATCTCTACATTTTGAGGATTTATATACGTGAAAAATACGATGTCAATGCTCGATTAATAAGAACCATTGGATAAATTTTGAGGGCAAGTCAAACTTTGTACGATAATTAGAGGTTGGGTATGGAGCTAATATGATTCTTAATGTAATTGAGACGGTCCAAATTTGCGGTCGATGAGTTCAAATATGAGGTCGGGCACGATCGGACTATTCTGGCGACGGCTGATGGTTGCTGAATTGTTCACGTTAGCTTTGTGCAGGGGGACCTTCCACCTTTCGAAAAGAAAAAACCAAAAGAGAAGAAAAGAGTTTCAGTGGTGGCGAAGTCATTAGCGTGCTAAAGTCATTGATGCCTTGCGCTCAGCTTTTTTATTCTTGACTTTGGAAGCAATAAACAATGAGTGCAACTGTCCCTTCAACGATGAGTGATCATTCGGGCCGACCCGTTCAAGAATCTAAGAGCATAAATTGAAAATATAAAATCGAAACGAGTCCAATTATCCATAGAAATAAGCAATTTCAGAGTTGGTTTAAGTATCGTTTAGAACTTTACATTATCGGAATTGCTTCCTCAGTTTTTTGAACCTATTATCTGGTAATTACCTTATAGTCCTTGGAATCTATTTTGTCAATCGATTCGAGTAGAACTTTGAATTGACCAATTTCTTCTTTTTGTTTAATTTTCTTCCTTTTTTTTTGGTTGCATTTTAGTCCAATAAAATGAAAGTAAATGAAGCAACAAAAATCTCCATTTATCAATAGGAACCATTTATAAAATATGAACACATAAAACAAATAAATAATAAAAAGTTCGAAGCATGTAAAATAAAAATGTTCCTCTTTCAGTTTTTCTCGAGAACTCGAAACTGAACCACACGGTATTAGTTTTGCTTTTTTGAATTGGAAAACTATCAATTGGTTCTACTGTCTATCGAGAACTAGCCAATTTCTTTTTTTTTTTCTTTTTTCTTTTTGGTTTCATTTTTTATTCATTTTTAGTAAGCAAGATGGAAGTAAACACAACAATAAAAATCTCTAATTGTCAATAGCAACGGTATATAAAAAATGAACATGTAAAATAAAATAAATAATAATAAGTTCAAAGCATGTAATATAAAAAGTTTCTGGTTTAGTTCTTTCTTATGAATCGGGAACTGAACCGTACAAGTACCGGTTCCACTTTGTTTGGGAACTGGATCGGTAACCATTAGGAACCTGCATCGGATCAATTTCTATGGCCGATTCATAGTATCACCTTGGATCCATGCTCACCCTTTGTTGTCCAGGCCACTAGTGCTAGCTGACCTTGACTTGGGTCGTCTCCTTTTTTTGTCACCTTCGGCTGTGGTCCATGGGCCTTAGTAAGGAAGCCTCAATTTAGGATTTCATTTTTTGTATGTCTGTTGCTCTATGCTAAACATAATCATGGGTCCGGCGGCCCACGTGCCCGCTCGAACCAAATTGGTCCGATCCAAAACTGGCCCCGTCCGAAGAATTTTGGACAAAACTTTTAAGATGGGCAAGTTTTGGGAATCAATTTAATGTCTAAATTAAGGCTTGGCCCTAACTCGCCCTACAATCACCACTACTTCCCGTGATTGACTTCATTATTAACAAATCGAAATCTAAAAATCATGAATCGTGAATCGAAATCGAATTGTAACGTGTGTCAAAATAATAAAATTCAACTTTCTCAATATAGAACCACACAAAGCAAGTAGTAGAAAAAAAATGCAACTGGACAAGTTTTGAGTAAAATTCATGGCAAATGCAAAGACAACTTAATCTCGCGCACGTAGCGAGTATGACATAAGAAGGCTGCTCGTTTCGTATTTCCTTCTTGAATGCTAGTTTAAGATTTGAACAGGATTTTCTCTACCTATGGTCCTTGAATGCAAGCTAAGATCATTGGAAAAACCCATTAATTCTACTATCGCAAAGACATTCGGTGGCAACTCTCGTTCTTGAATATTCACAGCTAAAAATCCCTTGAAAAGTGCTAATGTCAAATATATATATTCACACTAATTAGGGTTAACAACAAAAACCCTCATTGATGTAGTAGTAGATTTGTCACATATTTAGCAATACATTGGCCCGTTTGGTTCGGCATTTGGAAGAAGTTTTGAGACTCTAAAGTCCATTGGCCAAATGCAAACGCGTTTGGTTCGATTTTTTGGGTGAATTTGGCAAGATGCAATTGCATTTCCAAATGGCTCTAAGGACCTTTAGCCCAATGTAGCTTTGGAGGTACTTTGGGAAATTGCATATTCGGAATGCAAGTCCTCGGTATTGTTCATCTTCTTCGGAGAAATGAATGGAGGCCGACGACCGCTGGCCAAAGAGTTGCCCGTGCCAGCGACCGTCGCCTAAGGCGTCGATCGACCTCGGTGACCGCCACTTGGGGGTTGCGGCCACCTGGTGACCTCAAGCGGCGGCATGCGACCTTAGGCGGCGGCACACAACCTCAAGCCTCCGTCGCCTGGGTTCACGTGACCTAAACGACCTTCGCCTGAGGCCACCGACCCAGACGGCTGCTTGGGTCACGACCCCAGGTGTCGCCTGAGGCGAAGCTGTCCGGCGGCCAGATATGGCTGTCGGACAATAGCCGTCGATGGCTACATTAAAATAAAAAAAATAACAAACTTTTTTTATATATAAAACTCAAAGTCATTTGCAAAATGTATTTTTTACCAAACGGTGTTTAAGTTAAAGTCATTTTATAATGCACTTTAAAACTACAATTTACAAAACCCTATTTACATTTTCACATACCCCTTTGAGTTAAATATTTGCTTTTCCCAATGACATTTGTCTCCAACCAAAAAGCAGAACCAAACATGTCCATTGTCAAAGAAAAAAGAAAAAAAGTAGAGCGCAAGAATAATTTGCCATTACTATCTTGAATTGGACTTCCCGATCACCAAGTGAACGGCCTGATGTTCCGAGCTCCGGCCGGGACTTGAATCCAAGCGCAGCTGGGCTTCACATCCTTGATGAACTCCGACCGCCTCCGGGGAAAGTCGTCGAGAAAGGTGTGGAAACTGTTCGTGGCGAGCGAGTAGAAGATGCCGCGGCCGCCCCGCCACTTCGGGAGGTAAATCTTGTTGCCGGCCCCCGGAACGGTAGCGTCAACCACCAGGCTCGACCCCTGGCTGACGAACATCATCTTGTTCTCCAGCCTGTCCACTTTTCTCCAGGTCCCCGCCCGGAGGTCGAGACGGAAGACGCTCACCCGGGTCTCGTGGTAGCCCAGGATCACCGCCAGCAGCTCGCCGTCGTCCTCCGCCAGGTAGCACTGGTCGATCCCCCCGCGCCGCCACTTCCGGAGGGGCTCCGGCCGGTCCACGTAGACGTCGTGGTAATAATAACCGTCGTCCCCGACGTCCTCCCACTCCGCGTAGTTGAACCCCACGGCGTGGCCTTTGCTGCGCAGGAAGTAGCACGACTCGCCCAGCGTCACCGGCGCGCAGTTGGCGGTGTAGGACCGCTTGTGCTCGAACTCGCGGAACGTCCACGCCGACTCGCCGCGCTTGAGGACGTGGATTTCCAGCATGGAGTGCGACGCGGTGATCACGGTGCAGCGCGGCGAGTCGGGCGCGCCCGAGAAGCAGGCCACGGCGGTGCTGAACATGTCGTGGTCGGGGAGCCGCACCGTGACCCGCGCGGACACGTTGAAGAAGAACACCTCCCACCTGCCCCGGCTCAGGAGCAGCCAGTCCCCCGCGCCCGCCGCACGGAGCCGCGACCCGGCGAGCTCGGGGAGGTCGGTCACCCGGAGGGCGGCGTTGTGGATGGGGTCGAAGAAGGTGCAGAAGTCGTCGTGCACGGCGGCCAGGATCGGGGTGCCGCCGGGGCGGAAGAAGGCGGCCGAGGGGGCCGGGGGCGGAGGGCGGGGTTGGGGACGGACCGCCACGAGGCGCACACCCGCCGGAAGGAGGAGCAGTCCGGGGCGGAGAGGCGGAGCGACACCAGCTCGAGGAGCTCGGGAAGGAGATCGCACCATGGAGGCTTTTGCTCTTCTCGTTCTTCTTCTTCTTCTTCTGCTCGCGTGGGGTAGGGAACGCAATCTGCCATGGCTGGCGTTGGACTAGATCGCGACGCTTCGACCTCAAAGATGATTATCTCTTGATGTGCTAGCGGGCTAGGGCTTTTATGAGTTCTTTAATCCTAAGTTTAGAGTAGGAGTAGGAGTCCTTAGCTTTCTCGGATTGAAACGAAATCTTTCGAATTGACTAGATAGAGATGGAAAAATGGGAAAGATCGTGAATTTGAATTTGTAATCTGTTATCTGAAAAGAAATATATGAATTTGAATTTGTAATATGTTATCCAAAAATATATTCACTTTTTTTTAAAGTGTTAATACCATGAAGAACCTAAATTAGTAATTTTGTGAATAATTTATTCAAAATTAATTATTTGATCACCAAAAACTTCAAATTGATTGACAAATAATCTCAAATTGAGATATTTGTAACAAATTTACTTTATTCTCCATTAATTTCAGCAAAATTGAACTAATACTATAAAACACTACAAACTAACCACATTTGTGATAAATGGATTATTTCTTAATAATCACGTATTATTGAACTCAGTAATTTAATGATAAAATTTAACGAAAGTTAATGGTGAATAAATTTGTCATGGAAATTTTAGGGTAAATACATTATAGATTTGCTAATTTTATGTTTTTCGTGGTATTAATAATTTTTTAGAACTACAAAATTCAAATCTTAACTACTAATGGTACTTGTTGTAAAATATTGTGTTGCAAATATATAATAGAGAGAATAGAGAGATCGAGTAGAGAAAATCAGATACTAGAGATTGTAGAGAAAGTCAGATGAGATAATTTTATTTTCAGTGTATGACTGTTATTATTCTTGTACATCAAAACTAAACTCCTATTTATAGGAGAACAAGAATATGCTTATCATTAATATCAATGTATCGAATAATACATGTACTAGATAGGGGAGATGAACATTCATTGTATAGGGAGATGTACTTAGAATGTATGATAAATGTACCATAATAAGTACATTAGATAAGATGAATATAATGAATATTCATTTATGTATTTCATTCATTCGTGTATTTCATAACACTCCCCCTTGAATATTCATTATATTAATTACGAATGTGCATCGAATGATACTATCTCATTAAAAACCTTAAGCTGGAAAAACCCAGTGGGACAAAAATCGGATAAAAGGGAAAAGAGTGCAGAGCACAAATGTTATGATCTCTCCCATTTATAGATGCATTAATCATCTCGTTAAAAACTTTAAGCCGGAAAAACCTTGTGGAAAAAAACCGAACAGAAAAAAAAAAAATAGTGCAATGCATATATAGCCACTGTTGAGGGCTAATCAATATTGCATCTTGTGAACTCGCCGCATATCAATGCTGCAATGCATAGTTCACAATAGCTCCCCCTCAATTGAACCATATAGCCACTTATGGGGCTAATCAATCTTGCATCTTAGTTATATAGTCAAATAAATATTATATAAAGTTCATAAGTATTTCGTAAACATATGAAAGAACAATAAGAAGAAATACATTTAAAGCGAAACAACTAAAAAGAAATTATTAGAATAATAAAATTCGAAGTTCAAATCATCATATACCAATCTGATGCCTCATCAAAGTAATTAGAGGTCCTCACATTTGCTACTTCAAGAGCAAGAGGAGTCCCACTAACGAAAATATTGTTGGTCTCAACAGTGGTTATGGTAGTAGGATTGATTTCAATGGCATGAGATTCACCACGCTTACCCGTATGTTTTAAAGATGCCCGGTATAGGTCAACAAAGTGCCTTGGCGTACGACAAGTACGTGACCAGTGCCCAGTCATGCCACAACGATGACAAATACTTTCATTAATCACCTTCTTTGGCTTCTTTTATTTGCCATGATTCGGGCCAAAGTTAGATTTCCTAAGGCGGTTAAATTTTCCGCCATCTCTTATAGGATTATGTTCTTGCCTGCGCTTATAGTCCTTAAAATGGCCAGAATTTTTCTCAAAGTTAGCATGTACTTCAGACAATGCTTTTGAGCCAATAGGTCTAATATTATGATTTTTTAGCAGCAATTCATTAGTTTGCTCTGCAGTGAGGAGCACATAAATTAATTCAGAGTATGTGGCAAACTGACGCTGCCGTTATTATTGTTGCAATACAATATTCGAAGCATGGAAGGTGGAGAAAGTTTTCTCTAACAATTCCGCATCAGCGAGTTTGATACCACATAGCTCAAGCCGAGAAATAATATCAAATAAAGTAGAATTATAATCAGACACTGATTTTAAATATTGTAGTCTGAGATTTTGCCAGTCATATTGTGCTTAAGGGAGGATAACAGTTTTGGTATGATCATACCTATCCTTCAACCTCCTCCACAAGATCCGAGAGTCTTGAACGGATAAATATTGAGTCTGCAGGCTCTCGTGCAAATGACGACAAATAAAAATCAGCGCATTTGCTTTATCCTTTTCATTTGAGGTTTCATCATCTGTAATTGTATTAGCGAGACCTTGCATTTGGAGGTGTATTTCCATGTCAAGGCACCATGATAGATAATTCTTTCTACTCACTTCCAGGATGTGGAATTTGGGCTTTTCAATATTTGCCATAATTCTTGCAAAAATAAATCCTTAAATTAATTAGAAGGATTTCTAAATATCCACTGCCACTTCAGGAGCAGAAGGATATTTTTAGATTTGAAATTTGGCTTTAGGCCAAGAAAAATAAAAATGAAGAATTGATAGAAGAAGATGAAGTATAAGTTAATTAATAAAAAGAATACCCACATTGCAAAAATTACTTACTCAGTCGGTAGATCTTCGTGCTAACAACGTGTTGTAAAATATTGTGTTGCATATATATAATAGAGAGAATAGAGAGATTGAGTAGAGAAAATTGAACATCAGAGATCGTAGAGAAAATCAGAGTAGAGAATTTTATTTTCAGCGTATGATTGTTATATCACTGTTATAACTGGAATTATTCTTGTACATCAAAACTAAACTCTTATTTATAAAAGAACAAGAATGTACTTATTATTAATATCAATGTATCGAATGATACATGTATTGAATATGGGAGATGAACGTTCATTGTACAGGAAGATATACTTAAAATGTATGATACGAATGTATCGTAATAAGTACATTAGATAAGATGAATATAATAAATATTCATTCATGTATTTCATAATAGTATCATAATTCTTGCAAGATGACAATTGTCAGGCCGCTTACGTCAGGAGGCCCGGCTCGGCCCATTTACCATCGCCCCCGGGCGTGTCAACGCGTGCTCCGTCCCTGAACTGGCGAAAAATCTGATAGTCAACGACAAACTCCGCGTACGACCCAAAAAAAAAGAGGGTAAACTCGCTGACGAACAGAAGAAACACAAATTCGTCCACGCTGGCGATCCTCGATCCCCGTCTCTCCCCATCCAACGGCTCCACAAGCCTCCCCGTGTCGGGCGCCGTTGGATTCCGAAGCCTTCGAGGCGGCGTTATTCTCCTCTCCCCCTTACCGAATCGCCCGACCTTCTCTCTCTAGATAAATACCTTTCGATTCAACCGTCCTCCCTGCATTCGCTCATCTCCCGGAGATTCGAAACCCTAATTCTACGAGCGCCCCTCTCCTCCTCGGCTTCCTCAGGTATCGATTTACGTACTCGTTTCGTTCTCGATATTGCGTTGGTCCATCGAATTTCTTGAGTTGTTCTTCGAATTGTTATGTTCCCCATCGTCCGGCGAATTGGGCTCGTCGCGTTTTGCCCTGGTCGTGTCTGGATCTGATGATGTTTCTTGGTTCGATAGATTCCGTCGTTTGCTCGATTGATCTGAAGCAAGAATGGCTCGTACCAAGCAGACCGCTCGTAAGTCAACCGGTGGGAAGGCTCCAAGGAAGCAGCTCGCCACCAAGGTATCGTGTTCTTCCTTCTAGGGTTTTTTTTTCCCTCTTCGGTTCGGGGAGCCGTTAGATTGTTGTGGGTTTCTTCGTTTCCTTAGGTGCTATCGTGTGGGAATTGTTTCCATTCGTGATGGAATATCGGGGGTTTTGGTTGTTCGCGTCGTGATTTTGGTGTAATTGAAAATCTCAGGCCGCGAGGAAATCGGCCCCGACCACCGGCGGAGTGAAGAAGCCTCACCGTTACCGCCCGGGGACGGTGGCTCTCCGTGAAATCAGGAAGTACCAGAAGAGCACCGAGCTCCTGATCCGCAAGCTGCCCTTCCAACGCCTCGTCCGTGAAATCGCTCAGGACTTCAAGGTGCGTATCGTGATAAGATATGAAATTGAAGTTTCCGCTCGCATGTCCGTGTTCAAGTTCTGACCTTTTTCCGCTTAAAATTTTCGTTCTTGATCAGACGGACTTGAGGTTCCAGAGCCACGCGGTCCTCGCTCTCCAGGAAGCCGCCGAGGCGTACCTGGTGGGTCTGTTCGAGGACACCAACTTGTGCGCCATCCACGCCAAGAGGGTCACCATCATGCCCAAGGACATCCAGCTCGCGAGGCGAATCCGCGGCGAGCGTGCTTAGAGTGTCTCTCTCTTTCGTTTTACAGAAACATTATGACTAGGTCTTTGGGTAATTCGTTTTGATTCCTGTGCATAGATGTCGAGTATTTGCTCAAGTTCGTCTTGTCGCAGTTAGTCTCTTGACAATCGTATCATAACCCAGTGGACAATCGTTGCCATTTGTTGAACAACGTTATGGTTTGAGTAATATCAGTTTCTGCAATTGCTCTTTTTTCGTCTCTTATCTTTCCCGCAAGCGGGTTTTTCTTTCTCAAGGAGGAGACTTGGTTTTCCCGTTTGCCTGCGATTCGTGTTTGATCGAAGCTGCAAAATCCCATCCATTCTTGGAATCGATAGGCTAGAACTAAGAAACAAAAGATTAGATTTTTAAAGCACGATTACGATTGTGATTGCTGTGTCATCCGTCATAATCCTTCATCCTTTTTAAATGATGAAGCATGGTGATTAAGTTGATAAGCAATCAAAATTATGCTCGATCAAAATTCTGGAACGTCGTCCCTTTTCAGTATCGATGCGAGAAAAATCCTCGCGACTTGCTTAGCCACTCGGGTAAGTAAATTACACGAAAGTATTGGACCAGACCCCCGCTGTACGCGATGTTCCAACGCGCTGAAGAATGATTTTGAAAAATCATTGGTGCGGCATGTCAACCTACTTTTACGTTCTAAGTCTGCGGATGGCTATTGCTTTAGTGGAACCGAATTCGCCAGCCGATTACGGTGGCCGTATCCCAGCGTGCGTCATGGAAGACGAGGATGCAAGTGTCTTATGTTCTGTTTGCACCGAAAATTTTGGTTTAGTCGTGCGAGAAAAGAGTAGTCTTTGAACAACTGGCAACTGTGTAGCGTGGATATTGATATCTATGGACAAAGGTCGTTGATAAAGGGTTAGCCATCTTAAAATTTGGCTAATGTTGGAATCAAGAGGAGAAAGCAAGGGTAGGGATATAAATTGAAGGCATGGACCAAGTGACGGTTGAGTCGTCCAATGGCGCTATTGAAGGAGTAGCAATTTGCGGATGAGATTGAATAAGGGTTTGTTTGATAATCATTCAAATTATGAGAATAATTTTTGATAAAATATGATTATTTTTAAAATGTGTTTTTAGGAATAATTTTTAAGAATTTAAAGGCGTTTGGCATTTCTCAAAATTTCTAATTTAAATCAATTTTTTTTGACTTTGTAATAATTTCATTACTTTTTTTCTTTCCCTTTTTCTTTTATTTCTCTTTTTCTAGCTTTGGTCAGTCATCGAACTTTGGGATGAATGACATTCGACGAGACAAGGGTCAATGACCTCGCAAAAGCATCGTCGGCTCCTAATGAGGCTAGGCAAGGAGCCTCACTAGACCTCGCCTTGGCCTGGCTAACCTTCAGCAAGCTCGTTGGACTTCATAGCAGCGACTAGTAGCGATAGAAGAAGAACAAGAAAAAAAGAAGTAAGAGGAAAGAGAAAAAAGAAATTTAGGTTTGCTTGATTTTGGAATTGTTCTTGAGAATAAAGAAGTAATTTTTTTTTTTACTTTTTGATTTTATTTCAAATCTATTTTCGAAACAAATTTGTTCTTGAAAATAAAAAATTTACCGAATGAATTTCTATTCCAAATCTATCTTCGATAACAAAAGAATATAATTTGTTACTACTTGACAAATTGCCAAACGTGTCTTAAGATGCTTGAACTCCTGAGATTTTAGGGTGTTTAGTTGTAATTAATGGGTTATGTAAGTGGTGACGGTTAGTCATAGAAGGGGATCACTAATACACATTCTCAATATACTTTTCTTGGATAATTAATTATTGTCCTTTCGTTTCTCATCACCTTTTTTCCGGTCCTTTACTTTTTAGTACGCTATTTATTTTCACTATAATGCCGAGTGAGGTCCTATCCAAGATGATTATAAAATCCCTTTCATAAAAATAAAATAAAACACACACACACACACACACACATATATATATATATATATAAATTTTGATGAAAGATCTTTCATTATTTGGGTAACACTCATTTTCGTTGAGACAATTCCATCCAGTAAGGAAATTTATAGCCAAAAAACTCCGGGTCCAGATGTTATGGCTGTGCTTTTCTTCATGCGTTCTTGGAGTACAGTCGACCCCGATGCAGTGGAAACTTTTCAGCATTTCCTTGGAACCAGTTACCTGCTAAAAGACCTGGACTCCTTCATTGCCCTCATCCCGGAAATTCCCCAACCACATCTACTAAGCCACTATCACCCCCATTGGCCTCTGCAATTGCATTTGTGCACTCATCTACAAGATTATTACCAACAGACAAAATCTTCCTCCCTAGACTAATCTCTCCTTGGCAACAGCTATCAGTAAGTTTTGACAGATTGCACATAATGCCACCTTAGGCTAAGAAATCACCTCCTACTTGGCAAGCTCCAAGGGAAAGCCCACTCTATGGCCATCAAACTTGAAATGGGTAAAGCTTTTGACCGAGTTGGATGGTCCTTTCTGCTTCATATCCTCGTGTTGTGGGTTCGGCACCGAAGTTTGCAACCTCAATCGCCTGCATATCTCCATTTTCGCTTTCTCTTTGCTCATCAATGGCAGGCCGTCTAGTTCTGTCGTACCTTCCTGACACCTTAGGCAAGGTGATCTGTTGTCCCCTTTTATGCATCCTATGCTCGGAGGTACACTCTCGTTGTTTTTCTGTGAGGAACAATCGAAAAACATTCAAGGCATCAATCCCACCAGAATTTGTCTTTCCATCTCTCACCTTCTCTATGCCAATGACTGAATCAATTTTCGTAAAGCATCAAGAAGGAATGCTGAAGCTGTGTTGAAATTTCTTGATATCCGCTTTTCTCGGTCTGGCAAGAAAGTCAACTTCCAGAAATCTAGCATCTATTCAGCTAAGCTGGACCTCCCCCATTTGCAAATCTACTTGGCAACAAGCTCCATCTTCCCATCACAGCTACTTATCTTGGTAATCCACTATTCTATCATCAAAGGAACTCCCAACTACGTACTTCCATTGTGTAAAAAATCGCCGACTAGCTTGCTTTTTGGAAAGATATCACTCTTTCTTGTGCTGGATGGAGATCCTCGCGATATTGTCCTGTGCTCTATTCCATCTTACAACGTGTCTCGCACTCTCCTTCCCACACCACTCACTTCCAATCTTGATTCCATTGCTCTCAGATTCTGGTGGGCAGCAAAGGCCTTTGTCTTAACTTTTGGGTACAATGTGCACTTCTAAAAGCCTTGGAGGGCTGGGAAACCGCATATTCCGATACTTCAATGTGCCTCTTATTGCTGAACTAGGCTGGTCTCTTCCACAAAATGAGGAAGTCTCGACCTTCATATCATTATATCTTCGGAGTCTCGACCTTCTTTCCTCCCCTTCTCTCAACAGAGGATCTTGGGCTTGGAATGGTATTGTCGATTCTAGAGATCTCCCATGCAGAGGTATCCGTTGCCAAGTCGGTGATGGGTAGTGGGTACAACATAAGCATCTGGCATGACCTGTGGATTCTGTCTCTAGCATCCTACCACCACATTTGTGCTGCTCCTTCGCCCATTCTACCAGTGAGCTCATGGTTAGTGACTTTGTTTTTCCGATCACTTGTAACTGGTCACACTCAATCCCTCTTCCCCCATACTCCTCACCAGATCCTCTTATTTGGGTCAGCTCTAGATCAGGTTCTTATTCCATCAAATCTGGATACCTGCCTGATTAATCTCACCATTTCCCTTCTCATTCTCCTCATGTTTTGGAACATAGGAAAATCATCTGAAAACTAAAAATCCAAGCAAGACACGAACTTCTCTTTTGGAGAATGGCTTGAGATCGGAAAGTCTTGTCCGCTAGAGTTTCTGTCCTCAACCCAAATCGCCTCGTTTGTCACAACTCTTTTGAATCCCTCCATCCCATTCTCTTCGAGTGTTCCATAGCCCAAATTATGTGGAGAAACTCTAGTTGGCCTCTTTTCTCTGACCGGACATAAAAGATCGGCTCGTTTGCATCCTTGACCTGTCTCCCCTCTTTAATGTCCCCCAGGACTCCCAAAATCTCTTCATCAAACGCTGTGCTCTTATTTGCTGAACCATCTGGATGAGCAGGAGCTCTTTTCTCTATAACACCACCCCAGCCTCTCCGCAGTAACTTATAAGCTCAATTCAGAATACTTACACTGAATATTAATTACACGCTTGGTCTCAAAGACTCCTCCAGGGAACCACCTGACCTATCGAATTCCCCGGTCCACCCGGTGCCTAGCCTCCTCCAACCCCCAATACTAATGTCGTTACTTAGCTTTCGGATGTTGCTTTAAGGAACTCTTGTGCCGAGGAGGCTGCAGCTCTTGCTCTCCAACTTGCGGTTCATCATGCCTTGGACTTAGGAGCCACTGCTCAGATTTCTAAAGGAGACTGTCTCAGTGTTGTCCAAGATACCAACCAGAGCTCATCTAATCCCAATTGGTATCTAGTATCGGACTGGGTTTATTCTCTTTCACTACTTGCATTGTCACGTTGCGACCCACAAACTTGCTAATGGTGCTGTGCTGCTTCTATCTAGTTCAGTTCCCCTCAATCCCTCTCATAAGCTCGAACCTTTCTCTGTAACAACTGTTATCCTTTCCTTTAATTCCAATGAAGCAGTTATTTCCATAAAACGAAGATGCAATGAGTTTTATCCATTCTCCCTTCTCTTTGTGATACTCACCTCCTGGTCTTGTACTGTAGCCGGAATCATTTGCTTATAGCTTTTGAACTTAACCATAGAGCTTGATAGATAGACAGGAGAAGTGTTCAAAACAAATGATGTGTTTGGTACGGGCAAGTAGCTTATCACGTGCATTCATTTCAAGTAATGACTATCAAATTTACAGTTGAGGGTTTTTTTTTTTTTGGTCAATTTCTAATCGAAGTGGCCCAAATTATCATTCCCATTCATGAATGAGCCGACCTCGAGCAATCATGTAGTCAAGGCCAATGTACTCATGAGTAACACGAAAATTGTTTAAAAAGTTTTAAATATAATGCATTTTTGTCAATTCAATCTTAAACCGTTTCACATTTTATCAATTAAGTCTATTCAACCAATTTTGGCCAGAAATCTCTAACGTGGATACCGGCCATCTTACGTTCATAATATTTTAATATTTTTTTGAATCTTTGAATTTATTTATTTTTCCTTCCCTTCTTCCTCCGGTCAGTCGCCGGGCATCAACGATAGCCGACGAGTACAAATGAAAGTGCTTTTCCTATTATTATTGCCCTGTTGGAGTAGTTTCTCCGTTGTAACAGCGGTAATTTGCGTAGTAATGTATGGTGTACTTCTTCATATCCGCTCGTGCCTCAGATAGGATAACCTTGGCTCCACTCTCGTTGACACTAGTGGAAGGTTGTGAGGAGCTCAATCTATATGAAAACTCCTACGGGAGTCGCTTACACTGATCATCCATTTCCATCCCTTTCTAGATTAAATGAAAAGAAGTGTCATTTCTCCTTTGTCAACATCCATAATGTTAAAATATGTCTCGAGTTTGAGCCCAATGCGAAATTCCGAATATTTCGAATTGGAAATTTTGTGGATATTCAGAATTGGCCTGAAATAGGAAAGTCCAAACGTTAACTTGGACTTGGATTTATTTAAATATACGTATATATATTTTAGGCCGAAGTCAGCGAGATAAAAACAAAGGAAAGAGTCAAATTCTTTAGGCTTTGACCGAATCATGCGAATTTTCTTTCCGAATAGAAGTCGGTCTGTCTTGGTGCAATATATATATATATATAAAATTTTCTGCTCGTGGACTCTTTTTTTTAGCGAAGCCACATATTGAAGCGCCGTCTTACTGGGAATGCCGTGGGTGTTCTGTTTGTGAGAGACGTTCATAGGTGCTGGGTGCTTGGCATTGGGTCTTCATGTTGTTCATGCTGCGAAGCTTACTCGTGAATTACATCCAAGAAGTTTAGTGTTGAAGCTGATCAAATCTTGTGGTAAGATTTGTGTGTAATTCTTTTGTGAGATTGAGAAATTATTTCTTGAGGAATTTCGGGGCTAAACACTGCGTGCGTTATTGGGTGTAATTGGGGCTTGGGAAACACTGAGAGAGTGTTTGAGTGACTCGCGTGTGTAATCTTCTCATATCTCTTGATCTATAGTGAAATTCGCTGCTGCTCTTCCCGTGGACATAGGTTTTTACGACTGAACCATGTAAATCCGGTGTCTGATTTATTTTCTTCTTCTGTCTATATTATTGTCCGATCGCTTGCTTTTTCGCAACACATAATGAAACGTCTACAAGACTTGTTATCTTGCCGGGTAATTGCAATTTGTCCGGCGGATAATACAAATTGTATGATTGGATTAGATGATAGCACTGCCCCTACTAGAAAATACCTTGCTAGTAGTTTGGACTCTATTTTGGCAATTACTTGATATTGACTTGTTTAATTTCGAATTCAAATTTGTGCTGCTTAGGTATCTTGTCTAATCGAGTTTGAGAACTACATCGTTCGCTTAATATCTAGCTTAAACTTGTTAAAATGTTAATTCTCAGCTCGACAAACTTGGAAGTTAGTCGAGCTTTTGCTATTTTTTTTGCAAAAAATATTAGAAGTGTCGCATGAATAGACGACCAAATGTTGAAAACTAGGTTCGATTTTTTATGCAGGTCGAGCTCAAGCCGGAAATTTGATGTGCAATCGAGCTCGAGTCGAAGACCAATCCGACGAGTGGAGCTCAAAGTTCAACACTGTATCAACTCGGCTCGACAACGTTCCTTTCCGCATCCATTTCGCACCGTTGTTCATTCTCGTTACAAACAATGTCGTTGTGGTATCGGCCAGACAGAAATTCTCGAAAGAGCGTTGTTGCACCATGTCCATTTGCCCTGAGGGAGATTCACTAGCTGATCAGGTCTCGCAAGAGTCCAAAACATGATTGTCCAGGAACATAAATTTTAGGGGCAAGGGGCAGGCTAGAAGCGTGAACAACAGCAGCACTTTCATAGGCTCGTGCCTTCCCGTGATGATTCCGATCACGGGCACCAGTTCAGTTCAACATCGGCTCCCAGCCAAAATCCTCCGACAACCCCGGTCCCATTGATTACTCGATTCAGTCGAATCCTACGAGTGTTAAAATAAGTCTTGAATTTAAGCTCATTAAACAGACTCGGACCTCAAATTAGTTAACTTGCGGATAAGGAAATATTCCTATCATTCAAGCGGAGATTGGCGAGGGAAAATCGAATGGGAAAGTCAGAACTTTGACTTGGATTTTGGATGCACACGTCAACTTCCTCGGCCAAGAGAGGAAATAAATAAATAAAATGGAAAAGGAAAAATAAGAAAATCAAACTCTATTGGAAGTTGGCAAACGTGAAAACCGAATTCCACTTGATTCGATTTCTTAATCCCAGTAGGCATTGACTACTCCTTTGATCAATCCAATTTTGGGACTTTCTCTGGCGGCGGCATATATAAACGCATTCGAGGGTTTCTCTTAGGCATGCCTTGCTTGCATGAATATTGCGGTTAGCACTGTTGTTGATACGAGCATTGAAGCGCCGTTATTCTAGCGAGTGCTTGGCGTGTTTTGGTTGTAGCAATTACATCCGAGAAGAATTAGTGTTTGTAGCTGATTAAATCTTGAGTGTGTAATCTCCATATATTGCTTGATCTATAGTGAAATTTGTCGCTGTTCTCCTCGTGGATGTGGGTCTTTACGACCGAACCACATAAATCCGGTGTCCGATTTATTTTATTCTTCTGTCTATTTTATTGTTCGACCGCTCGCTTTCCGCAACAACAAGAGCTCAGGATTCGCGGGAGTTGGTGTTCGGAATCGAGTTCGGGTTCAGTTTAAGTGTCGACTTTCGATCGTGGATTGGATTCGTTTCTAGCAACGTTCGAGTCGAGAGGTCGCCTATCCAACGTCCATTTCCTGGTCCATTTTTCAGCTGTCCGTATTGGGTCTGGACCGTGATAATATCAATCGGGTCTTTGTTTCGCGGACCGCATTTGCTTTTGCTCCAAAGACTCGTCTCTCTCTCTCTCGTTCACATCCCTAAGGTCTAAAGCGCCCTCAAAGACGGACAAAAGAGGGACCGGAATGCAGATTGACAGAGAGAGAGGAGAGAGAGAGAGAGAGAGAGAGGGATGGGATTTGAGGGAGATTTGGGTGCTTTCAATTTATGAGGCAAACGCCCGTGAACTTCTTTTGTACTGCAGCTGCGCAGCATCCCGTGACACCACCACTAACCGCCATCCCTCCGGCCCCGACATGCCCACAAAATCCAAATCCCAGGTCAATCAGAATCTAGCCCCCACCGCCATTTCACACCACCGGCGAGGCTGATGACTCGGGTCCCCGAACATGGATCGCACGCGATGAAGACGAGACGCGGCGCATCCGAGCTATCGTAGAATTTTTTTTTTTTTTTAGATTGGTAGCTTTAACGATGTGCCTCCGAAACACTAAGAATCATTTAAGTCCCATGACACAAGTGCCTAGGCTCACGGGTTCGACGATTCCGGGAATAAAAGCGACACTGTTTCGTGGGACCAGCATGGTGAATGTTGTGCCTTTCACACGAAGAACAACAAAGTAGCAGCATGTGCAGACATCCCTACTGCAGGTGACTCCTACTTTTGTTCCGATTCTAGGCCGATTCTCTATCGTGCAAGTCTCTTGCACTTGTTGTTTCCCTCCGTCTTTAGATGTCATGTGATCGCTCATCGAGTTTGGAGATTAGCCAGTTCTGCTCATTCGGGTACAAGGAAGATCCAAAACCGCCCTAAACACGTCAAAAACCTGATGTGACATTACCAAAGACAAGCGATTGATTATCTAATAATTAAAAATGAGTATGATTTTAGAGTAGAATCGAGAACTCGAGAATCGGATCGGCCATACTAGAACTAATAACCTTTATCGGTTCAGTTCTCGAGCTTTAGGATATGTAAGTTATAAATTTCAAAAATTGAGAAACTTATTGTGACGGATAGGTTTCAGAGAATCTAAAATCCGAAACAAATCTTTATATTTTTCCCGTTTTATATTTTCGTGCAATCTTACGGCATTCTAAGTGTCTAATGATGAGTGTGTAATTTAAAACCATTAGTTTGAACTTCCATATATGACGATATTTATAATTAAGATCTTTATTTTGGTAATATTTCATAATCTTTATGTCTCTAAATATGAAATGTGATTACTGGATTGAAAATGCAATGATGCATTTTAATCATTTAATTAAGAGTATAGGTAGAATCTGGACAGACCTTAACTAGAATATATGACATGGTGGGTTCAAGGTTCTTAAGAATGTAGGGTAAAGTTCCAATTTAAAAAAATAAATTAGGGAACTTGTTTTGATGAATTGGTTTCAGGCGGAGTTTGGAATTGCTTACCCCTATTAATAATACATCAAAATGGGAATTTCTGTTAATTGAGTGGCGCCATTGATAGTAGTTTAGACATCGCATATTTGTACTAGAACTCTACTTTGTAACGTTACGTTTATTTAAAGGCGATCTATCAACACTTAATGGAGAGTCAAAAACGACGGATGCAGAAGTGGCGGTCCTCCTATGCACCACTCCCATTTCCTTAAACCTCATAGGATGATCGAGACGATCGGAACGGGCCGCCGCATAGTGTCGAGCTCTGATTCCCATGAGAACCCGCGGGAGATCGGACCAGATCGGATCTCCGCCGATAAGAGGAAGAGTCTTTGCGTTCTCATGGCAACTTGTGCATACGTGGGGTCATGGCCTTCATCTCGAACGCACTACGGAACTCAAGAATCGCCATTTTTTCTCCTCCGAGGGTTGTGAAGAATGCTGGCCAGGGAAAGCGAACGAATACATGTCGTAATCAGGCCAGGCATGTCACTTGTCAATAATCCATTTGGGAACAGCTGGCGATGAACAAAACGAAAATACATTAAGCGTACGAAATTGGCTAAAATCATGTCATAATCATTGAAACGGACGTGATTTTGGACATGTTTGATGGATGATGCAATGCCGATGAATTGACATGTTGTGTGTGGATAAAAGCTGTCGAGCAGGACTCATTAGGTTGTCGAGCTGAAGGAGCAGGCCAAAGCAGGCCAAAGGTTTTATAAACATGTATAGAAAAATAGTTAGAAAATGAGAAGAGGAGTTGAAAGCTGCCTAAAATCATTCTTGATTACGACCTTCCTTTTCTTTTCTCCATTTTTAATGAGGGCGGCCAAGGAAAGCGAGTCCTGTTCTCGATAAAGAACCCACAAAAACCGAATGGACAGCGGAAGCTTCGCGTGCTCTCGATTCGAGTCATTCCTACGTACACATACCCATGTATGAAACGAGTCTTGAATGAGTTGTCCATGCAACGAAGTTAACGCAAAAGGACATCGCAGTTCTCTCTTCGGATCTCGACCTCGCTCTCGCTTCGTTGATCGAGACGTGTCGTGAGTCATCAATCAATCGATCTGTTTTCCCTCCGCACGCATCTCCCGCTTCCTTCTCGTTTTAGGTTAATACCACTAATAATCCAAACCTAACATCCCACGACGCTCATGTCCCAATCTAATTCCGTGTCATGTAGACAGTCAAAAAAGGGTACCCCACGATGCATGTTTTTAGCTCAAACTAGATTTCGTGTCGCGAAAAATCCCGACCCAGTATCCCATGATGCAAGCTAATATTTGGGGAAATCTATCATATATTAGGGATAACGGTTTGGGAAATTTTTGCAAGATGAAATTAGCTAAGATGCATGTGTCTCGCAAGCCCCAATTTTGAATACCTAGTGGTATTGAACCTTTTACTTTAGGAAGGAATAGTAGTTACACTAAAGTTGCACCCAAATTTCTACTAAAAGAGAGCAGGATACGTCGATTCAATAACCCAACATATTTATATTCAAAGATTAGCTAAATCCTTAGGAATTGTAGACATTATGAAATGGAGTATAGATTAGGTTTGTCACTGTCTAGGAAAGGTCCTTTTCCTATTTCTATTTCTTTTTTTTTTTTTTTCTCCTAATCAAGTGATATTTCCTAATAAAGTAAAAATGTCTTGTACCTTGTGTGGATTAATAAAGATGTCGTTTGTTTTACGAAATATGCATGATTTGAAAAATGTAAAAAAAATTATCGCTTATGCCACTTAATTAATTAGTAATGGAAAAAATTATCATTATTGTCAATAATTTATGTCTAAATATTTTTTTGGACGATAAAAATATTTTGCATTCATTTATTTTTTTAAAAGACACGAGTGATCATTTTTTAGAAAATAATTTTCAAATCAGTTTTTTTTTACAAAATAAACGGAGCCAAAAAGTCCAGGAAGGGTGTCGAATGAAGAAGATGAAGTCACTCACTCATTCACACTTTGTCTCTGAGTTATATGTTTAGTTACAAAATTTTGATAAATATAATCACGTCACGAATATGAGCTTTTTAGGTGGTCGGGTATTGTGAACTGAATATTAATTTACGATGAAACATAAGCAACAGAAAAAGAAGGGCCGAAATTTAATATATCATTTTAATTTCAGAAAACTATTATAAAAAAGAAACTTTGCATGTGAATTTATGTGATACACATGTGCAAATTTCAAATGTTTCGTAAAATTACGAAGTCATTCCGAGTAGGCAAGTCCTACCATTATTTGGGAATAGTAATCGAATTTTATCAATTAATTTTGTTGATTCAAACAGCATGAATTCTCTCGCATGTGTTTGGAATTTACATTCAAACCTTCCTCTCCCATTTATCTTACTTACTTTTTTTTCTTCTTCTTTGTGCATACATTTGCCATCTTCTTAAAATACACTTGTCTAGTAGCAGTGTCTACTCTTCGTAGTGTCTAGAACCAACGGGTACTAGTTAGACATGCCGGTTCTGGACACTATCTAACTAGCAAGAAGCAAGCTTCCAACAGGAGTTTCCAGCGAAAGTCCGACAACTCAATGCTCAGTCTGAATGTGTTTGTTATTTTAATGTGCTGGTAACCACACGCATTACTCTCCCAATTGAAGAGAAAGTTTTTCTTCCCTCTCCCTTGGGAATACCCCCAAATTTTACATTCAGAGTTCAAAAGAACATACTCAAGTCCTCGAGGTAGTTTAATTTATTAGCAAAATAAAAAGAAGAAGGAGATGATAGTTTTCCATCTTAAATATTTAACAGAAATTTTATCTATAACTATGATCGAATGAATAATGAATTTTCATTACAAAAGTAAGTTAAAAGAAAATCTGGATAACTATAAGGAAATTTCTGAAATCCCCACATATATCAGACTTAAATTTAGATCTCAATCCTTCAAAAATTCAAAATTCAATTTAAATTACCCTCATCCTGCAACGGTTTGGATCGATTTTTCAAATCAAATTTGATTTTCAAAGTCATTCTTTCATTTAGACATGCATGTTTTCAACAAGATTTTGTGTTACTAAATGGCAAAATTGACGAGTAGAGTCAATAAAATAGCCATAAAAAAGATGAGTCTTTTCTCTTTTTTAATACAATATTTATAAGAGAGAAGTTTCATAAAATCTTAATTTAAGCAAAGTTTAACGATCGTGACTATCATCAGTCAATTTTGACTATGCGAGTTTTATTTCCGGTAGAAATAGGACTTAAGAAAGTATTTTTTTTAATTTTTTTTTGCTTAGAATACTAGGAAAACGCAAATATGTTCCTTTTGACTATTTTAATTTCAAATATACTAACGTACTAAAATAGCCAAATATAAATCCTCTGAATATTTAAATGCGCAACAAGCTAAAAACAAAGTGTAATTTGACAAGTTTAAACATGACTTCGCAGATTGAAATGCTAAATACACAATATATATGCCAACCTATGGTGAAGCCAAACATTTTATTCCATGTCTCTTAGTTTTCCTTTTTAGCAAATCTATTATTTTCTTTGATATTTATATTGCAATCGACTTCGGTAAAATGAACCCGATAGAGCATATCTCCAAAGGTAGAGCATCTTCCACAAACCAAAGGCACCTATGAAGACGAAATAAAGGAAGAAATTGTGCTCGCCACAAAATGTAATTGTTACAATCTAGCTTGATTTGGAGAACATGGGATATATTGCTGAGAGCAAAGGGTGGTTCGGAGGGGGCTAACAAGGACAGAGGGTTAGTAGCAATGGTGGCGAATATGTTGTTGGAGAAGAGAAATACAATAAAGAAAAAATTTGAGAAACTTTGATATACCATGAAAGATTACGAATTGAAATTTGATCGTGCACAAATTGATGTGGAGGTTTGTACAATATTTACAATATGTACGTGAGCGGAAAATCATAATTGAAAAGATTTTACAAAAGATAAAAATCTATAATATTATCAAAGATTTACTCTATCAATGGAATTTATTTACTCCATTAATGGAATTGCACAAATCGTGGATGATTGATTCTACGAATGGAATTGCCGCAGATTGCGGGAGATGGGAGATGTTCTCTATCACCCACATAGCGAAGGAAATAGCATGCCATTTAGTATCGGCTTTTCCTTATGAAAAGAATTATGAGTACACCGAATTTTTCCCATCATACGAGGATTTAAGGTTTTGTTTCGGTCAAATGATGTTTAAATCAATTGACGACTTAGGATTTTTTATATAAAAAAGAATGACCACTTGTGTCCTGACAACCATAATTAGAATTTAGACACTGCGACTAACGAGTGGATACATATAAATCACGTCGAATTTCCGATACCTGAATCCTATTGACTGTAAGCTTGATATCCAAAAGACAACACCAATGATAAGATCTTTATAAATATAATAAGAATTTCGATAAATCTGTAAATACATATATGCGGTATGACCTTATGAAAAAAATAAAGAGAAAAATGCTAAATAAAACTGACCAACCAAACTTTCCCATTAAAAAAGTTTTTTCATGAGAAAATATAGAATTCACTCATTCAATGACATCATCCAGTTTCCTTTGAGAGAAAAAAATAAATATCGAAAAAATAAAATTATTTACGCAGCAAGTATTAAAAAAATCTAAAATAAAATTCAATCCCCTCCTTGCTTATTACTGTATCTGGACCCAAATGCCCTCGCTTGGAATCCCTTGGTGAACCACGAATAGCATGTAGTATCCCGCCGGCGCCAGATTACGCGACCCCGGAGCCACCGCCTGTGCCGCGTAAGCCGAATTCCCGACCTTGACCACCGTACCGCCGCCGATCACCAGCAACCGCTGGTTCATCGAGAAGGAGTGCGTGTTGAACGGCGGCGCCACCATTGTCACCGCCACCGCATCGAGGGAGACGTTCCCCGCCACCGCGAACCGGACCGAGAACCTCTGCGAGTACCCGATCTTGGCCTGAGAGGTCGGGTAGATTATCCGCGGGCGGGAGCCCGAGTGCTCCGGGTCCAGGTACGGCGGCCGGAAGGCCTCGAGCCGGAGCTCCGTCGGGAAGATCACTCTGGTGAAGTTGTAGTAGGTGTGGGGGTTGCTCCCGCCGACCAGCACCCGCCCGTCCCGCAGCAGCACTGCCGTGGAGTGGTACACCCGTGGGATCCCCGACGGGTCCTGGAGCGCGAAGCGCCCGCCGGCCGGTCCGTCGGGCTTGTAGATGACCGGGTTGAGGACCGGGTTCCGGCCGTACTCCCAGCCGGCGGTCCCCGCCGCCACGCCGTTGATGATCAGGACGTCGCCGTTCGGCAGCAGCACCATGTCGCCCATGGCCCGAGCCCCGGGCATCGTCTCCATGGCCCATTGCGGGTTCGGGTCGGTTATTTTGATCCGCCCGCAGGTGTTCAAGGCCCCGAGAAATTTCCCACCGGAGGCCTGTTTGAAAGCTCCTTTCGGAGCTCCGCCGCAGACCAACACCTCAGCTTCGACATTTCCAGTGGGTCCTCCGGCGGTCTTCAGCGGAAGCAACACGGACGAGCCTGTGCTCGGGTAACATCTTGGGTCGCCGCCGGGCATTGTCGGGTACGTTCGGACCACCTTTTCGTTCACGTAATCGAACAATATCGCGCGGTTGTTCGCGAAAATGAACAGATTGCCGTCGACGTTGAGGTGGACGAACGGGTAGAGATTGTTCTCGATGTTCGGGTCGTTGGTCTGGACCAGGAACGGCAGGCTGTAGACGTTCGGAGCTGCGGAGCTCTTCGGGTAGAACTCGTAGTTGAACTGCCGCCGGCCGCCGATCACAATCTGGCGGCCGTCGGGGAGGATCTGGTTGGTCGCGTACCAGCGGCGCGCCGCCAGGCCGTTCTGGATCTCCTGCCAGTCGCAGCGGCGGTCCGAGCACGGGGCGAAGGTCCGGACCTGCCGCTCCCCGTCGCTGTATCCGCCGGTCTGGACGAGGGTGCCGTCGGACGTGACGGAGCCGGAGGAGCACCAGACGTCGGTCTGGACCATGAGGGGGCGGAAGGTGTTGGAGGCGACGTCGTACTCCACGGAGTGCGCGGTGCAGTCGTCGACGACGACGGCCTCCGAGGGGTCGTGGCGGCACTTGCCGTCCGGGAGGGAGAGGTTGGACATGCCGAAGTCGGTGCGGTCGAAGATGACCACGCGGTCGTTGTGGAGGAGCTGCATGTGCATGGCCACGATGCCGATGTTGCTCTGCAGCAGCTGCCACCGTGCCGCCGCCGCCGTCGCCGCGAAGGCCCTCGGCGGCGGCAGCGGGGTGGCCAAGAGCAGGAAGAAGCAGCACAGTATCATAGGCTCGAAGCGCGACCACGAGAGGGAGACGTCATCTGATTTGCATGGGGTCTTTTCAAGCTGTTAGGGAGAGCGACGGAGAGAGACTTGAAACAAAGGTTTTGCTCACCAGAAATTCCTAGATCAATGCGTATTTATTCAACCAACAGCTACCCGTATCGCGATTTTTCGAATTCGAAACACGAATCCTCTAAATTCATCAAATAAATGATGGATATGATCTTAAATGGGGCGAGAAGACTATTTATAGACTCACTATACTGTCGTTGACACGTGAGAATGAGATTGTTTAGGATGATATGTTGAATAAACCCATACTTGAACTTGAGTAATTTAATTATTTATGTGAGGTGGTGGGATGCTTTTTGGCTTTTGGCTTTTCAACGCACATGGTATTGACATGGTTGGTTTGTCGTGGGTCATCGGACGAATTTTTGGGCACCATAAAACGATTAGACCAAAGGGGAGGTGGTTCGAGGAATTTACTCTTGAAGGATGATCATATCCTTCTTCGGAATTGAATAACCCGCCGAGGAGCGCAACCGCCCGGATGATTAATGATCCCCTCGAATTCCCCTTCCTGCGTATCGAGGAGAATCGATTTCGTGGTGGGTACATTTGGTGCAAATGTCAAATTAGGAAAAAAAAAAGATGGGGAAGCGATTCATCTGACTTTTCATTAGTCGCGACGGATGGACATCAGTGGTTGGGTGCGTATCTTGTTAAAAACTAAGATGTAGAAACTACTTATGCCGAAACGAAGGGGAAGAAAAGGACGAAATTAGTAACAGTCACGGTTTAGTTAGAGCTCGTATACCCGATATTTTTGGGGTAATTTGAAGTTTGAGATATGGGTAAGCATCAATTCACAAGAAATTCGATCTGGCTCGTTGAGTAAAAGCCATCGGTTTGTTATATTGATGAGCATGCTAGGAAAGTAGACGGTCGCACTGGATATTAACAGCGTCACGTAATTGGATAAGTGAGAATTTAAGAGATGAGCATTTCGAAAAGATAAATAAAGTAAGTTCAAGATTCTAGCATCTCTCTATTCATGTTCGGTGTCTTTATTGATGGCTTGACAAATCTCTACTAGTAATACATGAGGTACCGATCAAAACGGAAGATTTCGCTCTAGACGATGGAGACGTCGATGTTGGTTCATTACAGGGGGCCAAGTCAAGAGGGCAATGCTAAGGACACTTTGTAGATACATGGATTAAGAAAACATTTGATTCCAACAAATACCTGTTTTAAATTGCACGAGAAAGGTTAGTACCGTTAAAAATCAAAACTCTTCCGCTTATTGGATTGCTTGAAATGGACACTATCGGGTCCGGTGCAGATTAATCGGGTGATCGAAAAGCTCCGAAACCAATGCACCGTGATTAGAAAGGGAAAAACAAACGGGGGGACTATTTGGAGAGAGAGCAAAGAATCTATTCCCCACGTGCGAAAATGAAACCGCGTCCAAAGCCTTGGAAAAAGGTCCACGAGCTAGAAAGGGGGCTGTAGCAAAGAAACATGGCCCGATCTCGACTCACGTCTCCCGTCTATCCGCCCGCCCCCTTTTCTTCTTGGCCTTTTCTTCTTCTTTCTTCTCTCTCTCTCTAAAATCTTACTGTAATGTCGGTGAGGTAATGTCGTCCTGCAAGGCAAGATCAAGATGTAAGTGCTGTCCTTCTGTTTCTCATGAACAAGCCATACAGATTCCAAAACAAAATTACAAGTTACATTTTACATAAAAAAAAAATGAAAAATTGTCCAAACAATCCTAGACTTATTATTTTTTTATTAATTTAATTATGAACATTTTAATTTCGTCAATTGGGTCACAAAATTTTTTCACGCTTTGCCAACTAAGTCAATCTGGCTAATTTTAACATGGAAATCACTAACGTAGACACTTGTTAACTTACTGGCCAGTTCCGACGTTGACAACGTGTAATATTCTTTTAATTCTTTTAATTCTTTTCCCCGTATTGTTAATTGAATGGACGTGATGATCAGATTCTATTCTTTGTTGGCGGCCAATAATGAAGAAAAAATGATAAATTCGCTGCTTCTTTTTTTTGGGTTTGAATAAAAAAGATCTCTCATTCCATGGGGGCATCACTATCCTTCGGACGAGAAAAATGTCGCTCTCCTCTACCGGTTCGATGTCTGTCCCGTGGGAAAAGCACATGATGTCCGTCTCCCGCCCAGCCCATTTGGCGAGTCAATCATTTTTTCTTGTCTTTGCTTTCGCTCCTTCGCGTCGTGTCCTGCGAGAGCCCCACAAGGGTTTCTTCCGCCATCGCTCAACGTCAAAGATAAATAGATAAGTCGCGCCGGTTCGACCCACATGTAATTATATGGTTTAATAATTATTGTCAAAGGCCCCGATAAATAGATAAGTCTCGCATACTTTCACGCCGGCGGGATGGATTCTAAAGTCGTGTCGACGCGGTCATTGTGACATCGAAGCTTTGGTGGGATTGTTAGGGTGTCGGGTGTATCTCCTCCGATCATACATCGTTTGCGTTCAGATGTTACTTGAGTATGTTATGTTATAATATTTAAATATTAAATCACACATTCATAAAATCGTAGAGGCCTTTAAAATAGTATGGATTGACAAAAGATATGGTATTAGAAGCTATAGACTAATTAGGGAATATTATAAAAAAAAAGTCATAAACCTATTGAATCGGTACAAATTTAATCATAAATTTTTCAATTGGATCAATTGAATCCTAAATCTTTTCACACCGATATTAATTCAATTCATCCGACTAATTTAGGCCGGAAATTACTGACATAGGCACTGATGGTCCTACGTGGCATTACGTGTTGATCGGATTTTTTCTTTGAAGGTGGCCGTGAAGCGGTTAAAAACTTGATAATTTGCTGCTTCTTTTTAAGGTTTTGAATAAAAAATATCGACTTTCCTTCGAATCTTCTTTGGACTAGAAACATGTCGCTCTTCCCTAGTCTCTACTGGTTCCGTGTCTGTCTTGTGGGGAAAAAAGCATATGTCGTCTGTCTCCCCGCCCAACCCATTTAGCGGGTCGATCTTTTTTCCTTTTTTTTTTTTTTTTTCAAATTTTCATCTTTGCTTTTGCTGTTTTGCGTCATGTGCTGCAAGAGCCCACGAGCCTTTAACATTAGGGGTATCAAAAACCGAACCGAACCTGTTCTGTTCATATTCGGTTCGGTTCAAAAATTTTCCTAACGGTTCGGTTCGGTTTTAAAAAAAAAACCGAATCAAACCGAACCGTTAACATCCATAATTAACATTATGTCAATGCCCCGGTGGATTAGTCTAGCGCCGACAGAACGGGGTTTAGAAGCCGTGCCAGCGCGGTCAAGATTTCACCGAAGCCCTAGTGGGATTGTTTGGCATTTGGGGTTTATCTTGTCCAATCACACACCGTTTGCGTCCGGACATTATTCTAGTATATAATGTTAATGTTAGAATAATTTAATTATTAAATTACGTATTCATTTAACGGTTCAAGTCTTTAAAATAGTTTGGACCCGCAATATTTTATATATTAAAGACTTACTCTAGAGACCTTAAGCTTTCGACAGAAACTTTCCGAAGTAATCCCACGAAATCACCCAATAATCACACTGTCCAATTAGCAGGACTTTGTAACGTGTATCTAGGGCGATGGCCCCCGCTTTCGTTTCTCAAATTCTAATCATAACATGTGGGCCGAACTCACGCAATACATGGAGCATCCCAAAATTGCTGGCTTTCATTTTTGACCCCCTTATTACGTCCACATCACTTTTTTCCACATTAGACATGGATGGTAGATCCATCGGGGACCACTTCGCCAGAATTTAATAGACGATAGGAGATGGGGACCATGACAATTTTAGACAGGGATTGTATTTTAATTAACAATGAAGCCCGATGACATAAAAAGTTTTGTCGGAATTTAATTCACGGCAAGGTGCAATGACATAAAGATATAACTTTAATTGACAGAGATATCTAAAAATTACAACTAAGATAAATGTCAAAATTTAATTGATGATGAGATATCTGAAATTATGATTAAGGTACATGAATTGAAAGATGATAAGATTTTTTCGTTAATTTATTGGAGATTATGATATTCAAGTAAATAATTAATTTCGTGGGTCTCCTATTATCTAGTCAGATCTATCTAAAAAGAGCGTCAATATCAGAAAATATCAACAGATTTGCATGACTTTCGCTGTTTATCAAATTCTGCTCCCGTCGACTGCGTCGGTTTCTTGTTGATTACCACCAGGAAAAAAAAAAAAGTTAAGAAGAGTCAGCTCAAAGACTTGGCTAAGAAGAAAAATGGGGGGTGGGTGAGAAGTATATTCTTTAGAGCTGTGTTGAGCAAAGCAAAGGCTGTATCCATTCAATTCTCCCTTCCTTTCGGTGCCTCTCTCTTCTGACAAATTCTAAAGATAGAGAGATTGCGCTCCCCAGATTGGCAGATGTTATTCATTCCTTGGCCTTCTAAGCACATCTCTCTCTCTCTCTCTCCTTCTTTTGCGCACCCCATCTTTTTCATTATCGATTTCGATACACAAGGAATAAATGCAGATACGTCTGACCACGAAAAAGCAGGATATCTTACTATTTTTGAACTCTCCTATGCAAAAAATACACGGCACCTGGGGATTTGATAGGTGGAATGGGATTTGTAGTGGGCCAGAAGAGAAGGAATGAGATGCTTTGGGTTTCCATAATGCAATGTGCACGATGTGAACGATGGAAGTTCCCCATGTTCACGCCTACTAATGCCAAGTACGAGCTGTCAGCAAGAACCACGGGCGGGAGAGAGCGCGATTGAATGCGATACCAACCCCGCCATAATGACGTGGGCCCTCTTGGCCTTTTAGCATTCTCGTACGCAAAGGCCGGAACGTGCGAGTAGGTTCCTAATGGACAGCAATCGATTGTATGTTGTCGTCGTCCGACAATTGAGATTTGCCACCTGTGTAGCTGTTCAGGCTTCTGTTCGTCAACGTAGCTTGATGAGCAAAGAGATCCTAATGTGTAAGAGCACTTCATTGAATATTTTTATTAGGATGAATCGGTTCTATGTTGGAAAAAAAAAAAAAAACTTGCATAGGATCCTGGTATTGACTCGTAACAACCACCCCCCTTCCCAAATAAAATAACCCATTGACAGTCTCGAACACGGTATGCCAAACTTTGATACAACGCATTTAATAGACATATAGCACGGTTTCATTTTTTATTTTTTGGTCAACTATTATAAGATTTTGACATGCCTATAAATGGTGTGACAAGACATGATGCGGCACGATACACTAATCTAATTATAAATGTTATGTTGACATGTATACATTATAAACACTCGGAATGTATCAATACATGAAAACATGTGTTAACACACCGTTTCAACCCTTCTCCAAATAACATGATCTTGATTTCATATTATGTCTAATTGTATCATTAAGTCGTTTTTTATGTCCTAGGACCTTCGAATCCCTAAAAATGTTATAATGTTGCTTCACGTTGTTTTTAACATGGATGTTATTTCTACTAACTTTTAAGGATAAAATTTTTTGGCACGTAGATTCTTGTCTAAACGGATTAAGCAGATCAAATCGCGTAAAACGGGACTTTTCTCGTGTCATAAACAAGGCCCGCTTATGACACACACCCATTTACATCAAATCCAAATTTGTTTAGTTAAGTAATCTGCGTCATATGGTATCGTGTCGTGTCACGAAGCCAGTTATGTCAATGATCATTTGCCTTACTTTTTATTAAGCTAGGCACGTGGGCTTTGGTCCATAAATGAAAATGTCCCTTACGGTTGACGAGTTGCTTTAGAATGGAGCAAGGACCACGGATGATTGGGCTAAAGACATGAACTAGGCTTCAAAATGGCCCATCAGCAATGGGCTGGCTCTTTGGAAATGGCCTCGCTATTGGCCCATAAGTTATCGTCAACATGAGTCAAACAACAATAGGAGGGCTAGGCCCACTAAGCCTTTGTTTGGCAACTTGCCAAACAATAATAATTTCTATTATTTTGTTTTCGAAAGTACATTTGGAATAGAAATTCATTTGGTAAAATTTTTGTTCCCGAGGACAAATTTATATTTTTTTGCTCCCGAAAGTAGATTTGGAACATAATCGAAAAGTAAAAAAAAAAAATTGATTATTTGTTCCTGGAAACAATTATAAAATCAATGAACTATTTTCTTTTTTTTTTTTTTTTTTTCTTGTTATTCTCCCCTCTTTCTTTTTCTTCAACTACCGCCACCGCCGTTGCCGTTGTCGTCCACCATTCGCCTCTGGTCACTGACGACCGGTTGGGTGAGGTTCAGCAAGCTCGCTGGAGGCTTGCCTGGGCCTCCCTTGGCCACTGGCAAGGCTCGCCTGGCCGAGTGAGTGGGCAAGGCCGAGCTCACCCAGCCAAGGCTCAACTAAGCCTTGTCCAATTGCCAGCGAGGCTCGATTGATGAGGTGCGGCCTCGCTGAGGGCTCGTGATGCTTCAACGAGGTTGCCGGCCTTGGCTTGGCTGGTTACCAATCATTGCAAGGCCATGTGACCAGTAGACCTTGAAGGAGAAGAAGAGAAAGAAGAGAAAACAAGAAAAGAAGAAAAAAAAAAGTAATAAAATTATAAAAAAAATGATTTAGATCATAAATTTTCACAACGGTATCAAATGCAATTCTATTCGAGGAATTGAAATTTTGGATAGTTACCAAATGGTTTAAAATACTTAAAAATTGATTTCGGGAACAAAATAAAAAAGAATCATTTCTAATCAGAAATTGTTATCGGGAACAAAGGCGTTACCAAACGCACCCTAAGCAACCCCCAACCATGTCCTCCATGTTTTTTCTCTGAGGCCTTTTATCTTATACTGGTTGCGAGCACCAATTTCGTGTCGAGTTCAAATCGGTTAAGTCTTAGACTTCAGGCCACAATGTTAAGCTCTGGGTACAATTTTGTACTTGGAATCTAGAGCATGGTCGGTTTAGTGATCACGTGTTCAATCTGTCTTCCATGAGATTATAAGTTCGAGTAATGTCATGGATGAGAACCTACTTGTGCTCTTGGGTGTTGCCACCTCGTCAGGATGGAGCTCCAACACGTTGGTAGGACAAACTTTGGGCTTTTTCGTGATTTGGATGATGCTAAGCAGTTATGGTGTAAATTAAACATTTCATAATAGGTATGGCTATAATCTCGCTAAGAGCAGACGGTCAAGGCTGGTTGTCTATTTCACTTGTTTGCCAGTTAAAGAAATCTAACTTCGCTCTCATGAGAATATAAATGAAAAGTCTAACTAAAAGTTGAATGTTGTGGTCATTCATTTTGAGCATTGAGCGCACTTTCGTAAAGATATTGGCTTATATTATTAAATCACAAGGTAATAATGATTTTAACTGTTTATGATAAGTCACTATATAAAGATGGTAACTTTTTCTATTGTGGAAGCTAAACTTCAACTTTTTATATAGGCATTTGTCAGATCGTAAGATACTCATATCTTCATATAGAATATTATCGCGAGATTGAGATGTCATGTCCAAAGCAAAAGCTAGAATTTAATTTATTTAATAGATAAACATGTTTCGGTTGCATCATTGAATTAAAAGGTAAACAATAATCACGAAGATTCACTTGAACTAGTTACGAAGTTCAGACCAATTGTACATTCGAGGCGTATCTACAAACGACACCAGCAAGATTTCGTTTAACAAAAAATAATAAAAGATGCAATTATTGGACAAAATGGATATCACGAGCGTTCTAGATTTTCAAAAGATAGTGGCGAAAATTGAAACCCTAAGATGCTAGCAAGGCATGTCCATGGACCCTCTCCCTCCTAAAGCGACAACCAGACCATTAAGGTCAATATACCAACGATAAGGGGTGTGCATTGGTCCCAATTCTATATAGGAATCGAACCGAACTGACTAATTTTATGTGGTTCTCAATTTTGAGGAGGATTCGTATCGATCAGATTAAATAGACCAAATTGATGCAAAATAATTTCTTTTAATTTTTTTATAGCCGAAATCATTTAAAAAATAATAATAGCATTGCTAGTTCTCGAGAATTGGACTGGCACCGATTCGGTTAGATTCTAAGGCTAACAAAGTCGGTTCTCGATTCCACAAACTGAAAACTAACCCTATTCGATCTAGTTCCTGATTCCGAGGTGGGAACTAGACTTGTCAAAATGGGCCTTAAACTCATGAATGAGTTATATATGAGTCACTTCAATCTCGAAGAGTTTATCTTAAATGAGTTTAAAATTTAAAGTCTAAAAATAAATGGGTCTAAATGAATTGAGTTTATAAACCATTTCCAACCCTTTAGACTTGTAAACACACTTTCTCATTCTCTCTCTAGCCTTATAAAGATTTTTTAAAAAATTGAAATTATAATTTTTTTTCTTTTTTCCTCTCCTTTTCTTCCTCCTTCCATCTTCCCTTTTCCGTCTCCCTTGACTTGTTGTCGGCCACGGGGATTGCCAGTGATCGTCTACGTGAGGCCGAGGCCTTGCCAACTTCTGGCACAAGCGAAACTCGAGCTTTGCCGACCGGGGTGAGGCTTGAGCTCGCTTGTGGCTTATCACCAGACACAGTGTTGATGACTGGCTGAAGAAGAAGGACACAAATAAAAAAGAATTAAAAATAAGAAAAATAAAAATAAAATTAAAAGGAGTGCATGGAGGAAAATAAAATAAGATATTCCCTACTAAATGGTGGAAAATATTTTCTAATTTATTTTCAGATTTCAAACAAATACCAAAAAATATTATATATTAGAAATTTTTACAAAACAAATGAAGCCTCGATTTAAAAGAAAATCATAAGAAACAAGCTTTCATAAGTTTAGTTAAATGGGTGATTGAGTATGATTTGAAACACTTGCATTATGAACAGACCTAAACTTGATCTAACTCACCTATTCAACAGCTTTATTGGGAACCAACCTACCGTAAAACCAATCACCCCTACTTATAACACATTCCCAATATTCTATGGTCATCGATTTCGAGGGCCGTCGCATGTCTCCTGCAATATTTAAATTAAGCTGGTATAGATTTCGATATTTATTAGTAAATCGAGGGGGAATCGCAATTCTACGCGTTACATTTTTTTCCCTTTTTGAGATCTCGAGATACCAATATCGCCCGAAGTGGAAATCTAAACTTCCACCTTACTTAACAGCTGCATACGTTTTTACTCGTACCGGTCCTTTCATCGCACAAAAGAAAAAGCACCGTAAAACGATGATCAGACAGATTCACTGAACCCACTTGTAGAGCATGGAACTAATCGTATCCCATTCGGGATGCGCCATCCCCGAACAACGTTAATAGAATATATATGAATAAATACTTATACGTGTGTATATATACATATATATATATATATATATATATATATATATACGTGAAATTGAAAACAAAGACGGCGTGTCCGTGCGTCGTTTCGTCCGAATTTTCGTACACAGCTCGACCCAAAATTGCTCATTTTATTATTATTATTATTATTATTACATTCACATGAGAAATTTCTCGTAATTTTCCTGACTCCTCTTTTCCCCATCGACGTGCGCAGTATATTAAGGGCGTGCATGTTTTCGTTTCTTTTTTCTGTTTAAGAACAGATTTTTTGTTTTTTTGTTCCCGGGAACAAAAAAAGAACAGAAACGCGTTTGTTTGCGTTTCTGTTCAAAAACTGTTTTTTTGTTCCCGGAACAAAATTGGAACAAGAAAAAGAAACAAAAAAAACTTACTCCTCCATTCCAGAAACACTTCTTGAAGGGCTAAAAAGAACAAAAATGAAAAGAACAAAAACGAAACACTTCTCCGTTCTCTTCCCCTTCTTTTCGTTCGTGCCCTACCCGAATGCTCTCCCTTTTCCGGCGTCTCTCACAAGTTCACCACCGGGCCGACTCTCCGGCGCCTCCCACTCCGTTGACTCTCCGGCGACTCCCCACTCCGCTCACTCTTCGGCACCTCCCCACTCGGCCAACTCTCCGGCGCCGACAGTTGGTGCTCCTTCACCGGCTGAAGCTTCTGAATCGAGGTAAGTTTCTGCTGCTCCTCCTTCTCCGTTCGACGACCTCCTTCTTCGTTCAACGAGGGCTTCGGCGAGAGCCACCCCGCAAATGGGTGACGGCTACTCGGGGCTCGAGCGTGACGCTCGCTCGAGCCCCAAGCGAGCGTTGCTCGCCCGGATCTGCAGCGAGATCCGGGCGACGGCTGTTCCCACCGGAGCCGCTCCGCCGAGCTCTAGCTGCGCTGTGGTCGCTCGGCGGAGCAGCTCTGCCCGGCTCGCTCGAGCAACAGAGAAGCTCGCCCGGCTCGCTCGAGCAGCAGCGGCGTCTCTGCCCGGCTCGAGCGAGCGAACGAGGCCCAAGCGGCGTTGGTCGCCCAGATCTGCGGGAAGATCCGGGCGACGGCCGCTTGCTTTGGAGCCGCTCTGCGCGAGCTTGAGCCGCTCCGCTCACTCGGCAGAGCAAAGGATGCTCGCCGAGCGGCAGCAATGACGCTCGCTCGAGCCGCTCCGCCCGGCTCGAGCGAGCGTGGCCGCCGCCGAGCGAGCGCGCGGAGCGACGCCGAGCGAGCGTCGTCGCTCGCGCTCGCGAGCAGGCGCAGCCGACGCCGAGCGAGCGTCCTTGCTCGCTCGCTCGGCGAGAGCCGCTCCGGCTCTCTCGAGCGGCGAGCTCGCCGAGCGGCAGAGCAACGACGCCGTTTGAGCCGCTCCGCCGCCTTGAGCGAGCGTGGCGCTCGCCGAGCGAGCGGAGCAAGCGCGGCCGACGCCGAGCGAGCGTCCCTCCTCTCGCTCGCTTGGCGAGCAGGCGAGCAATGCTCGAGCGAGCGTCGCTGCTCTACTCGCTCGGCGAGCGCCGCATCGACGCCGAGCGAGCGTCCCTACTCGCTCGCCGGGGCGTAGCCGCTCCGCCGAGCTCGAGCCGCTCTACCGAGCTTAGCGACACTTGCCGGAGCCGCTCGCCGCTTGAGCGAGCGTCGCTCTTTGATCGCTCAAGTGAGCATCGCGAGCGAGCAAGAACACTCGCTCGCTCGAGCGACCCTAAGCATAAATTTCTTTTGTAATATGCTTTGAGTAACTATGACCTCATCCAAAATCACCATGAGAACTATATTTTTTGCAGAGAGGAACTCTAGTTGAGAAACTTATAAAGGAAAGACTGAAGGACAGGAGCCACTCTCAAGAACTTTTTCTCGTTTGAAGGTAAGAACCAAGGATAATGCCGCCTTGTGTTCGCCGAATTTCATGGTTGCATATTATATCTAGCATTATAATGAAATGCTCAGCCGATCATTTGGATTTCACAGCTCAAAAACAGGTTGGAGAGAGTAGTTGTTTAGGTTCATTTGGAGCAAGATTGAACTTTTCACAATTATTTAATGGTAGTGTTTGAAATATGACCTATATTTTGACATGGTAGCTCAAAAACAAAGTTGGAGAGAGTAGTTGTTTAGGTTTCTCACAATGCTCTTTATTTTATTTTGAGCATTCTGTTTGATTGATCATTGCTAGTCATAGTACTCTATAGTTCTTGTAGCTCAAAATGCAACTTATGATATGTTTTATACGAGTTAGTTCAAGAATTGTCAATTTTGTCATTATAGTCTTCTTGGCTTGCATCTATTGAGAATGATTTTGTGTATGGCATATATAGTATTATGTTATTGATTTAACTCATAACTCATATGCTGCTCAACCGATCAAAGATTAAATGGCATCCGAGAGACGGACATTCAAAGTGCAAAGTGGACCGAGTCTCAGAATCAACCTATTTATTGGTTTGTTGGTGGATGAGGTCAAAAAGGGAAATCGGACCTCTTCTACTTTCAACAAAACAGGGTGGAGGAATATACAGACATCGAATTCGTTAGACAAACAGGATGCCAATATAGCATGGTCCAGGCGAGGAACAAGGTAAACAAACCGAGAAAACAAAAGATAGCGGTTTTGAGAAACTTATGTCTCGGTCCTGGATTTGGTTGGGATAATGTCAATAAAAGAGTTGTTGTCGACGATCCAAGCATCCGGGAATCTCACATCAAGGTATCTTTTTTAACTTTTTGTAATATGTTGATGTCATTATATATGTAAATTTTAAAATGTATGATTTTATTGCTGAAATGTCCTTATTGTGAAAATTGTAGGAGAATGTAGAGTGGGCAAAATTCGGGAAGGATGGATTTCCCCAATATCCCGAGCTATGTATTGTATTTGGTGGTACATATGCTACTGGGGAATATGCCATTGGAAATGCTCAAGATGTGACGGTGTCGGAGGAAGATGACAACGGTGATGGCAATGGAGGTGGTGCCAACAGTGGTTGCAATGCATATGGTGACAACAAAGTGGTGGCAATGCCTATGGTGATGCTTTGGTGGTGTCCATACAAATGACTTCGGTGATCACCACACCGATGAGAGAGTCTTTACATCGACGATGCTGCAACTTCAACTCGTGGAAAGCACAAATTGGATAGGACTCCAAATACTAAAAGGAGAAGGAAGAGTACCCAAAACAAGATTGATGACACTTGCAAAGCCATACAAGACTTTTTGAAAGTTAAGTCAAGTCAATCTGGTAGTGGCTCGCGACCTCCGGGGTTATGCCATCACCGTGGACCCTTTCTCCCCATCACCCGTGGACCCTTTCTCCGTAGCTGCTGTGATGGATATTCTAATTAGTATGCCCGAGATAGACCAAGATATTTACAACAAAGCAAAGGGATCGAGCATGCGATAGTGCCTCATGGAGGGTGGCTTTCATTAAATCCACACCCGAAAGGAGAAATGGACTTCTTTATCATCTTTAGTAGATGTTCGAAAATATATTATGGATTGAATGGGGTTTCATTAGATTGTATAACTTATGTTATCTATTAATATTTAGTTTTTAAAGATATTAGTGTTGAGACTCTTGGTACTTATATGTAATGGCATCTTCTATTGAGACTATGACTTATGTTATTGATTGTTATTGGATATATTTTCAAAATCTATATTGATGTTTGTATATTTTTGTGATGGTATAGGTACTATGGAAGAGGGATCGATAGTATATGTAGTGAACAGGTAGAACAAGTTCAACAATTCTTGGATGATGATGATCTTCGCATATTCCTAGCGTGGTTGTGGACGGTTGCGATTGACGCGTCCGTGCATACAAGAGAACCCATTAGGGACAGCATATTATTAGGATCCGAATGGATAAAGGAGATTGTTTCGACATTCGATAGGATATATGAAGCCTTCGGGATGGAGAGGCATGTTTTTCTGAATTTATGTGATTTGATGAGAGTAAGAGGTTGGTTAAAAGATAGTCGATATATTCGAATAGATGAACAAATTGGGATATTCTTATCTTTGGTTTGTCACGGTAGCTCAAATAGAGATTTATGTGAGAGATTTCAACATTCGGAGAAACGATCAGCAAGTATTTCAACAAAGTGTTGAAAGCAATTATCAAACTTTCAAAAGAGATAATCAAACCACCGTCCTTTGATGTCATCCCACAAGAAATTCTTATGGATCCTAGTCATAAGCGCTACTTCAAGGTATGATTTCTATATCGACTTTATACCGTCAAATACATGTAGTTCATAATCTTATATAATCTTAGATTGGTAATAAATTGACAGATCACGTAGGTGCTATGGATGGCACCCATATAAATGCTATTACCCCTGTGTCGGCGGGTTCGATTTAGAGGCGGGAGAGGGACTACCACCCGAACGTGTTGTGTGTTTGCTCATTTGATATGAAATTTACTTTCGTGTATGCTGGATGGGAAGGATCTCGCCAATGATTGTCGAGTGCTTTCGGCAAAGACTTGAAACGCCTCAATTGCAATTTCCCGACCACCACCTGGTATTTACTTTGTTTATATAGACATTTGTGATTATATTATGGTTGAATATCACAACAAATTTATATATATCATGTTGTAGGGAAATACTATGTGGTAGATTCCGGTTATGCAGCACTTCCGGGATTTTTAACTCCATTTAGAAAGGAACGGTATCATCTCAGCGAATATAGAGGGAGTGGGAGACGGCCAAGAACAGCAAAAGAGTTATTCAACTATAAGCACTCTTCACTAAGAAATGTAATTGAGAGGTCATTTGGGGCATTAAAGAATCGCTTCACCATTTTGAGACATATGCCTCCATTTACAATTCGGAAGCAAGCACTTGTTGTAATTGCATGTTGTGCTCTTCATAATTACATTCGTGATCAAGATAGGATGGACAGAAATTTTTCCATATATGGAGATCCGGAGTATCCATTTGGACCTACGAAGTGGAGGTTGCGGATACATCGGATGAGCAGGAATCTGGGATAAACATGCTTAGGATAAGTATTGCAAATAAAATGGCAAGGGATCACAATATGCATGAGATTTGTTGACTTTTGTAATATTGTTTTTAAGTATTCACTGTGATGAAGTTGAACAATGAACTATATTGCTTCATTATTGTGATGTCATGTATGGAAGGGTTCATGTTGACATGTATAAGATACTCTTCTTTTTGCTAGTTCTTATTGTACGGACTTTACTTATAAAATTTTCTTTTAAGTATGCACATATGACCATGTTGAAAATATTTTTCTTCACTCACCATTATCAAAATTAAATTGATGAGCATTTCATGAGAATGAGAATTCAATATCAAGTTTATATGTTATAAAAATAAAAAATAAAAAAGTACTTGGAAAAAATTTGGTACAAACTTTACTTACAAAATTTTCTACCAAGTATGCCATATGATCATGTTCAAAATGTTTGTCTTCACTCACCATGAACAAAATAAAATTAATGAGCATTTCATGAGAATGAGAATTCAATATCAACTTTAAACTTTATTAAAAAAAGCATTTTTTTAAACATTTAAAACAGAAATTTTGTACAGTTTACCAAACGTGTTTTTGTTCTTTTTCTATTCTAGGAACGTAAAATTGACTACTGATTCTGGCAAACGTGTTTCTGTTCTTTTTTATTTCAAGAACAGTTTTTTTTTACACTTACCAAACGCGTTCTTTTTTGTTTCAAAACCTGTCCCCTAACAAACACTTTTTTTATTTCTGTTCCCTGAACAATTTTTTAACGAAACGTTACCAAACGCGCCCTAAGCCCACCTTATGAAAAAGGAGGAGAAGCATAAAAAAGAAGAAGAGAGAGTCCTTTTGTTCCTTTTTCCATTCAGCGCACAACGCTATGTTCTTCCAGACAGTCCGCACCTCTCACTCTCCCCCTCCTCCTCGTCTCCCGTCCGCCTCCGGCGAATCCGTCGCCCGTCGAGCGCTTCTTCCGGCGAGCGCGCAGGTCGGTGCTCGTCCTCAATCGCCTCTCCTCTCCTCTCCATCCGACTGATTTAGGGATTGCGGTAGCGCTGCCCGGCTTTTTTTGTTTTTGTTGTTTCCCAATCGCTAGGTCAATTCCGTAAATTGGGATTGGACCGGATGGGAGCAATGCGGTGAGCTCGCCCGCGCCGGGCATTGGTTTTCCGATTGATTCGCGGGGGGTCAATCTGGTGTCTGGGAGGAGGTCGTGGGGGAAGGAGGATTAGCTGTGGAGTTGGCGGGTCACGGCTTGTGGGGGTGGGGGGAGGAGGGATAGCTGCGGGCTTGGGGGAGTGGGGGATTGTTTCGGCGGCCATGCGCTGCCGTTTCGTGGTGATTGAGAAGTGGAAGGTGATGCCTTGCGTGGTGGTGGGTTGCGGGTTGTTGGCTCGGGGGGTGAAATTGGGATAGGGTTGCCGTTGGGATTCGGGATTTTATCGGTGGAGGAGATGACTCGGGAGGAGAGGAGCTCGAGTGCTCGGAAGAAGGAGAAGCTGGAGGTTCGTTTCGATTCGGACGACAATGAGCCCATCGGGTCGCTTCTGAAGTTGAAGAAGTCGCGAAAGAGCAAGAGGGTTAAGTTGGGGTTAGATGATCTCGGGGAAGAAGGTAGAAAACGTGGGGCTAGTGAAGAGAAACCGCTGCTGGTGGAGGATTTGGGGGGCATGGACGATACATTGGCGAGCTTTAAGAGGAAGTTAAAAGGTCCAAAGAGAGAGCGCAGGAGCTCGGTGTTAAGCAGCGTTTCTTCAGATGCGGTGGAGCTGTTGGAACATTCTGCTAAAGAAAACATGGATGATAGGATTGCGGACTCAATTTCGATGGAATTGGTTGTGGAAAAGGGTCAAGAGGCTGGCGGCGATGGATCTCATAAAAGGGCTGGAAAAGAAAGTAAGGGAAGAGCAAAGAGGCCGAAATTCGATCCAACCGTGAAATTCGTTGAGGACCAAAATAAGTCCTATGATGATGATTCGAAAGATTTGGAACCTCGGCATGATTCACTAGAAGAAGAAAATCATCAAGCTGTTCCAGGAAAAGGTCCTGGTGATTTAGCCGATGGTCTGTTGGAAGACTCAATATCGTCATTCTTCAGGGGGGCACAATCCGGTGATCTTGGTTTTAAACAGAAAATGGGGGGACATACTTCAGATCATGGGCGCAGCCACCAGTCTGATGGTGTTCCCGGAGATTTTCATGCTGCTGCAGAAGTTAAAGAACATCAAACTGCTCACCTCTCAATGGAACTTCTGTCCAAGAACCTGAAATGCACAGATAGAGCATGTCTGAATGCTGGTTCAGCTTCGGATGAATGTGACGTTGTAGACAATGAGACCTTTAGTAAAAATATCAATCACGCATCTAGCTGCATAGAAGAGGGAAATAACTCAGCTGTCAGTCTCTTTTCAGCCGAAGTTGGACCTTCCTCTGATGCTTGTGGGTTGAGCAAACTGGGCGAGGAGGCCGGTGCATGCTTGACGAGTGCTCAAGTCGATGATGTCAGTTCAGCTCCTGTGGAAAAGGCTGTGTTGGAAATGGAAACCATCAAGCATGGGCTAAAGCACTGTTCTATGGTGAAGACATGCACTTCGGTGGTGGATATCGATGGGTCATGGAAAACTCTGTCTGTCACAGAAACAAAGGAAGAGACTTATGGAATGGGTCGGGGTGAATCCACTAAAGGATTTACTGATGTATCGTGTGGAGACCAAGCGGGCATTTCCATTTCGGGGCTTGGAGAAGAAATTGTGGAGCTTTCAGTCAATGACAGAGTATCAAATGTCTTATGTCCAAATACATCAAAGGATGATCAACAATGTAACCACGAATATGTTTCAAAGTCGATATCTCACGAGCCACCCGAGAGCCGTATAGGGATTGAAGAAGCTGCTGTGTCAAAAATCAGTTCGGATGTTAGTCAGTCTACGTCGGATCATACTCAGCCTCACTCATCATCTCGTGACACCTCTAAAGGAACTCCCTTTCCTAGTCGAGACTATACTTCAACTGAAGGATTGCCTACGAGGGCATCCCTTATCCCTACTTTTCAGGACGAGAAGGACAATGATCCTGAAGATAATCGTGATTCGAGCAGCAAAGACACTAAGCTCTCACCTATGCAGCGTGAGCTACGCAAGGCCAGAAAGCATAGGCACGGAGACATGGCTTATGAGGGAGATGCTGAATGGGAGACTCTAATGGACGGGCAAGGTTTTCTTGAAAACCATCAGGTTGGGGGTATTGTCCGTTCATATAGAAGCAGAGGGAAGCCTGATTTGTCTTCAAATGGTGGTGCTGTAGCAGTGTCGGTAGGACTAAGAGCTCGAGCAGCTGGTCCGTTCGAGAAGATTAAATTCAAGGAGTTCTTGAAACGAAAAGGCGGCCTTCATGAATATCTAGATTGCAGGTTTATCCTACTACCAAAGCCTACACATGCATTTGCATCTAGTGCTGTCACAAAAGCTATCATACTGGCTGGAACAATTGTTATTTGATCACATTCTGCACTTCTAATAACCAAATTGAAAGTTCTTAATGATATCCAGTGGGACTTTTCATCCAAACTCATTGCAATTTGCAAAGTTTGAATGCTTCCCCTCACCTTGTAAAACTGAAGCTAGGGTATTTGGTCTGTTGTTACTATTATGCAGGCTTCTATTTTCCGTGCTTTAAACTGGCTTAATATAACTTATTGCTTGTTATAATACAGGAATTGGATCTTAAGTCTTTGGAGCAAAGATGCTAGCAATATATTGTCTCTTGTGGACTGCGGAGTTGCAGAATCTCCGTCAGACAATGAACCAGCTCGAGCCTCATTAATTAGAGAAATATATGCTTTTCTCGATCAGAATGTAAGTTGTAATTGACTGTCAAGTCATTTCATTCTCAACAATAAACTTTTAGCATTCATGAACTCTTCATCTTGCCTTTTCTGTTGGCATTATTTTCACAATCAGGATGAAAGTTACGGTAGATTTTCATGTCATGTCAATTTATTCAAATGTGATTATGCATTTAACTTTATGCTTGATCTTCTTCTCAGAAAGTCATCGCAGTCACTTTACAGTATAGTATCGTTACATTCCGCACACCCTTGGCCCTTGAACTTCAACAGTCTCTAGACATGAGAGAGATTTTCACTGATTTGGTCACTGCACATCCTAACATAAAATTCTGTGTGCTTCACATGCAAAAACTCTTTTCCTAATTTACTCTGTTATTTCTATCAAAAGCATTTCTATGGCTGGGGAGTTCTAAAATCTGTGAATCTCAGTCAATGAGTAATGTCATGTGATTATGTATATTTGCTAGGGTTATATCAATACTGGAGTTTCAACAGTTAAGCAGAGAGCCACATCAAATGCGGGTCAAAATGATGAGGTTATGGGTGAAAAGGATTTTGAAAAGATCGGTGGGGTGTCCATTGCTCCAGATGAGCAGAGAGCCAAATTAAGTGTTGAACCAGATGATGAGATTTCCGGTGAAAAAAATCTTGAGAAGATCAGTGGGGTGTCTTTTGCTGAAACGGGGGGCAAGTTTTCTGCTGCACCTGGTCAGTTCAAGAGCTCTGAAACATGTATGGAGGCAAATGACAGTGTAGTAATGATTAGTGAAGAAAGTTCCAAATCAGAAATCTTGGAGTGCCAGAGCCTTAATTCAAAGATGTTGCAGTCACCCTGTGACACAAAAGCTAATTGCCTGGACAACCGTCACTCTGGAAACGATTTGACTGATACAGATTTGCCAAAGAAGTCAGATATAGATGTTTTACCTGCTGATCAGTCTTCCAAAGCTACGGAATTCTGTTTGGAACCTGCTATGGCTTCAGAATCAGTGGAGTGTCCTGATTCTGTTAAATGCATCTCAAATGTTCAGGCAGGGCATTTGAAATGCAGCTTGGATGCTGGAAAGAAGATAATAGTTATAGGAGCAGGTCCTGCCGGCTTAACAGCTGCACGACATTTGCACCGCCAGGGTTTTTCAGTGACTGTGCTTGAGGCTAGGAGTCGGTTAGGTGGTCGAGTTCACACTGACCGTTCGTCTCTTTCTGTTCCCGTTGATCTTGGGGCTAGCATCATTACTGGTGTTGAAGCTGATATGGACACTGAAAGAAGACCAGATCCTTCTTCATTGATCTGTTCGCAGTTGGGCCTCGAATTGACTGTGTTAAACAGTGATTGCCCTCTCTATGATGTTGTAACGGGTCAGAAGGTTCCTGCTGATCTTGATGAAACCTTGGAAGCTGAATATAACAGCCTTCTAGATGATATGGTATTGGTCGTCGCACAAAATGGGGAACGTGCCATGCAAATGTCACTTGAGGATGGTTTAGAATATGCACTTAGGAGGCGCCGAATGGCACAAGTAGGAACAGATATTGGAGAAAGTGAACTGCAGAACTCTTCACTTATCAATTTAAAAACTAGGACTAACAGTGGAGTTCCTGATGATAGTTTTCTAAAGGAGGACATATTGAGTCCCCTTGAAAGAAGGGTGATGAATTGGCATTTTGCCCATTTGGAGTATGGTTGCGCTGCATTGCTGAAGGAAGTGTCCCTTCCCCATTGGAATCAAGATGACATATATGGAGGATTTGGGGGAGCTCACTGTATGATAAAAGGGGGTTATAGTACTGTCATTGAGTCTCTTGCAAAGGACCTCAATATACATCTAAATCACATAGTAACAGACATTTCCTATGGTACCAATGAGAGTGGGTCAATCGATGGAGACTCTTACAGAGTTAAGGTTTCCACTTCAAATGGCAATGAGTTTTTAGGAGACGCTGTTCTGGTGACGGTACCCCTTGGGTGCTTAAAAGCTGAGACCATTAAGTTTCATCCTCCATTACCTCAATGGAAACAGCTTTCCATTAAGCAACTTGGTTTTGGAGTCCTCAATAAAATAGTTTTAGAATTCACGGAAGTATTTTGGGATGACACCGTGGATTATTTTGGAGCAACTGCAGAGGAAACAAATTGCAGAGGGCAGTGCTTCATGTTCTGGAATGTCAAGAAAACTGTTGGAGCTCCTGTTCTTATAGCCCTATTGGTTGGGAAGGCTGCACTCGATGGTCAATGTGTGACCTCACCTGACCATGTAGGTCATGCTGTTATGGTTCTTCGTAAACTGTTTGGAGAGGCATCTGTTCCTGATCCAGTTGCATCTGTTGTCACTGACTGGGGTAGGGATCCTTTTAGTTATGGTGCTTACTCCTATGTTGCGATTGGAGCATCTGGAGCAGATTATGACATTCTGGGCAAACCTGTGGATAACTGCTTATTTTTTGCTGGTGAAGCCACCTGTAAGGAGCATCCTGATACTGTTGGTGGTGCAATGATGAGTGGACTTAGGGAGGCTGTGAGAATCATGGACAGATTGAGTACTGGAAATGATTACAATGCAGAAGTGGAGGCCATGGAAGCTGCACAAAGGCAATCTGACCATGAAAGAGATGAAGTCAGGGACATAATCAAGAGGCTTGAGGCAGTGGAAATCTCGAATTACCGTTACAAGAACTCCTTGGAAGGTGACTATATCCTTTCCAGGGAAGGTTTGCTGCAGGAGTTGTTTCTCAACACTAAAGCCACTGCCGGAAGACTGCATGTGGCAAAGGCACTACTACGCCTTCCTGTTGAAACCTTGAAGTCGTTTGCTGGCACCAAAGAAGGGCTTAGCACACTTAACTCATGGATACTGGTATCATTATGGTCAAAGTTTCTTTTGAACAGTATGAAATTATGTGTTGATATGAATATTGATGATAATTTACATTCTGTGGTAGGACTCAATGGGAAAGGATGGGACCCAACTCCTGCGTCACTGTGTTCGCCTTCTGGTTCTTGTGTCCACTGATCTTCTTGCAGTGCGTCTGTCAGGTATGGAGTTCCCTTTTCTGTCTCAAGAAATTTATAGCAAGTTCAAGAAAACTTGAACGTTTTACCTACAATACAACTTCTCGATTCTGTTGGTCTCTCTTGGAAGGTAGGAGAAATGCTACAGATATAGGTTAACTTGTGCACAAAAGGTTTTACACTGAAATGTTGATTGGATAAATGTGTTTGAAGCATGGAGACTTTGGATTCTTTTGCCTGTAAAAAAAGGACAGTTTTTTTCTACATTCTTTTGTTCCAACGCAAATGAACTTTATATCTGTCAAAATGTTAGGACCTTTCACGGATTTCTTGTTGCACTTGCCATCAACCATCAATTCTAAGTTCAGTGCAAAGTTAGGGGATGTGCCCCCAAGGGGAGTCTCATGATAGGTGACTAGCTATATTTGGCTTACTACCTATTTGAGTAACTCAGCTCTTCTGTGGCTATATGGGAAATTTGGCAAGGCTGCCTTCTGTGTCCTCACAGTTTGAGCTATCATTTTAGTCTTGCTTTGCCATGCCTTCAAAATTTGCAGTCATATACTTCTAGGTGGCGTTTCTTCATACTGGCAATGTCTAATGAAAAATTCTGCTTCTAATGCATATTAAGTTTTCTTTAGAATATCCACTTATAGTCTTGCCACTCTTCTCTCTCTCTCTCTCTCTCTCTCTCTCTCTCTCTCTCTCTCTCTCTCTCTGAGGCTTTTTTAATGTGTTTTGGTTGATCTTGTTGTGTTGCAGGTATTGGAAAAACTGTGAAGGAAAAAGTCTGCGTGCATACCAGCCGTGATATACGAGCTATAGCGAGTCAACTGGTTCATGTATGGCTTGAAGTCTTTCGCAAGGAAAAAGCTTCTTTGAAGAGTAAATCTGTTAGAGATCCTTCTACTGGGAGGCTACCTGTGCGGACGCTACTCGGTGTTTATGATGCTAAAGGAAACACGCATGCGTTGCCTTCTATTACAAATGTTAAAAAAGTGAAAAGTAAACCAGCCAAGTTAGAAAACGACTCAAGATCGGAAAGCAATTCATCAAGGTCGCGAGGGTCAGTGGAGAGACGTGATAGAATTATGGTTGGGAATGAAAAGATGGTCATGTCTGAGGAAGAAAAGGCGGCCTTAGCTGCTGCAGAAGCAGCCCGTGCTGCAGCACTGGCAGCTGCCGAGGTATGTTTTTCTTGGATCTTTACTCACAATAGATGATCATGTTAGTTCTTTCATATAATTATTTATTTATTTATTTTAATGGGCCGGGCTGTTTTCTTTATTGGAAGGGTTCTTTGTCTTGTTGAAATTGTTTGTTTAGGAGATTTTGGGCTACCCTGGAGCGATCTCAATAGATATCAATGAACTGTGGTATTTGGCTTATTGAAGCTGGTTGCCAGTGTATTCTGAATGCTACAAGTTTCTGCTACATAGTCCTTCCTCTGCCCTTACTTGAACTAGCTGCCGGACCTCATTTACTTCAAGCAATTTCCATTTATGTGTTAGTTTACTTACAGAATTTTGTAATTTCACCACTTTCCCTGTTGGTTGCGTTCCATCAATGTCATGAAAGGCACTGAGCTGTACACTCTAAGTTCATTTTTCTTCTTTGCTAGAGAATTTGATACAACCAAACTGGGTTTGTCATATCTTCTGGCTGTTTGGTGTTGGATTACATTATTTCTAGGATTTCATACTTGTCAATGAATTGTGTGCTGCGGGCTACCACAGTCCCATTCCCTTGTGTCGTCATTACTGTCATTAGTTGGAAGAAATTGGATAACCAGTCTATTTGGTGCTGCAGGCATATGCATCTTCAGAAGCGAAGTGGAGGACAATGTTGCAGCTCCCCAAGATACCCTCATTTAACAGATTTGCTCGAAGGGAGCAATATGCTCAGATGGATGAATCCGAACTTCAGAGAAAGTGGCCTGGTGGTGTTTTAGGGCGACAAGATTGCATATCTGAAATAGACTCTAGGAATTGCAGAGTTAGGGATTGGTCTGTTGATTTCCCTCCTTTTATTAACCTTGAAAGTTCAAGAATGTCAGCAGAAAACCAATCACAGCAGAGCCATTCAAATGATGTTGCAAACAATTTGAACTTCAGAGAAAACTCTGGAGAAAGTGTGGCAGTAGATAGTAGCATATATACACAGGCGTGGGTAAATGCGTCTGGAAGTGTGGAGGGAAAAGATTATCATGCCATTGAAAGATGGCAATCTCAAGCAGCTGCTGCGGAGTCTGATGCCTTCCTACCAAACATGCATGTAAAGGATGAGGAGGACTCAAATTCTCTCCCGAGACCACCGGCCCGTAAGCGCGATGGGCTTGCTAATGAGAGCTCTCTATCACAGATTACTGTAAACAAAGATTCGAATCAGAATCAGCATCGAGAAGCAGATCGAATTAAACAGGCAGTGGTAGATTATGTTGCGACTTTGCTCATGCCCCTTTATAAAGCCAGAAAAATTGATAGGGAGGGATACAAGTCTATAATGAAGAAAACGGCGACGAAGGTCTTTAGCATTATCTCCCTCAGCATCTTCATATACTTATATTTTGTGTAGCGACTATCTTTATTTGGAATGTATCATTTATATTCTGTCGACAGGTCATGGAGCAAGCTACAGACAAAGAGAAAGCAATGTTAGTAGCAGAGTTTCTTGATTTTAAGCGTCGGAATAAGGTGTGGACTATACTCGTTTAATTTCATGAACTTTATTTTTGATGTATGATTGGCTATTACCAGTGTCTCTGCAATCCTTTCCAGGTTCCTTTATTGGTATCTGTGTGGAAAAGTGCACAGACACAGTTCAGTTCATTACAAAACACTGCGTCCTATTATGTAGAATGTCTGAATATTTTAAGATTGAGTTTTGGTGGAAGCCTCTGCTGATGTTAAACTTTCCTTTGATGCATTCAACATGCAGATCCGTGCTTTTGTGGACAAATTGATTGAGAGGCACATGGCGGCTAAACCAGTTATGAAACCATGATAGGCTGTAGGACTTTCTGGTCCTTCATTTTTTATGCCTGTCTTCCTGAAATATTGACTCATACTGGTTGACTTCCTTTGATGATGGTGGTCGATGATAGAGGCATTGAAAGGATTGCTTGCTCTAAATTTTCAAGAAGGTCCAAGTTTGCTGGTCGTGGAGGATCTGCCATAGAGTGGTGAATATTGTTCAACTTATTTTGGCTCAGACATGTGGTGCTTTGATGAAATTGGTGGCTTCTTGCAAATGTCCTCAGTCACCAAAGCAAGTTATCTTGTGATGCAACATTTTAGACTGACTTCGATTGGCTGGGAAAATTCTGATGTGATCGGTTTAGCTTTATGCAGCTTGTACTTCCAAGGTGGATATGAGGAACCCATTTTTTTCAAGGGATACACCTAGATTAGAGACTTTTTGTTAGATGTTTTTATTTTATTTGATAACATTTGTACATTGTAGGATATTATCAGCAATTGACCCTATAGAAGAATCACATTCTGTGCGCAAAGCGCTGAATGTTTTTATATGCAAGTTGAATCAATTACCATTTCAACATATTCAAGTGTATACACACACTGCTGTGTTCCATTGGACATCATTTTTCTTTCTTTTGATTTTTCTTGACTTCCATGTTTCCAAAATTGAACAAAAGAACATGGACCACAGTCCTATATTCGGAGTTTCAATGGTTCCCAATGAAGCATTGGTAGCTGTTCGAGTACAGTTGGCAGAGGCATCTGGAAAGATTGGATGTTCACATATTTGAAATTTGGGATGAGCATCTTTATCTAGAGTTTCGCTATTGTCTCCTCTGGATTGTGTGCAGGTAAACCTGTTTCATCCGCATCATTGTAGTGGTTAGCTACCAACCAGCGCAGATGTTGCTTGAGAACTAAGTTTTAATGTTGCAATATGTAATAGAGGCTTTGAAAAGCATCCAAGCAAGTGGTGTCTATTTGGAAAGAAACCATGGTTTACATCATGAAACCAGCCTTTCTGTGAATATGTTTTTGGTGCACAATACTCATTGTTGTTCCATACGTTTTGCCAGGTTTTATGGATGAGCCTGTATTGCTTCTGTCCCTGCAAGGTATGATTTTGGGCTCCTTCAATGTTGACCCGGATAATTCTATATGTCTGTGTTCATTTGCTCAATGTAACTGTATATATTGACGAATTATCTTGCTCAGCCATACTATTCACGAACTGCTATCCTCTTCTATTCTGTTGAAATTTGTCCTCTTATTGGTAGTACAGTATCTTGCTTGTGTGGGTCATGCATGTATCTGAACAATTTTATATGTCCTGCAGTTTTTATGTGCTGAGATCAATCAAGAATACTTTGGTACGAATTACTTGTCCAAGCGAAAAAGGTAAGACGGGACAAGAGTCGAGTGTCTTTTCTGTGGGATTGTGAATTATATTTCCACTTTGCAGAAGGCACAGCATCTTTGTTGAAGCGTTAAGGGACTCACTCTAATTTATGTGGCTTGTCTGATCTCCATTGGTCACTGCAAGCAGTTGAGAGGAGAGATCATCTATGGATGATCGCAGTCCCAAGAATATGTGTGTTTTAACTGTTAGTTATGTCTGTTTTTAACCTCACTCTGATTACCCTTGTACCAGGGAGGAATTCTCTATCGTGCCGTACTATACGAATAATCTAGCCAGTTGAAGGAAATCTCGGGCTCTCATTTGTAACTTGAATTATCAGCTGCTAAACTGCTTGCAAGTGCAAGTTCTTTTTTCTAGTGAAAACTAGGGATCAGCTTTGTGTAAACTCTCAGGTTGTTGTGTGCGAAACCAGAAGAACTGGCTCGGCTTCCTAGACTTCTGACTGCTATTTTCATGCCCATACTCTCAGAAATCGGCCTGGGACATTTGTGCTCAGAGAATACGTACAGAAATTCCTTGACCTGCTGTGTAAAAGCTCTTCTTGCTTGAGGTCGCAAAACTTGTGTTGGCTAACAGATGTATAGCGGTTAATGTAGCTTGTCAAGTTTCTTTGATTCATGGGTGTTTACAGGCTGTGATTGCCTCCTTTTTATGTGGATGTACTTGAATTTCTTTCTTTTGTCATCGTTATTTCTGGCAACTATCGCCATTGATGTAATTGTCTCGAATGCTCGAGTGCCCTATTCGTTTGGACAGCGCTTCATTCCTAGTTTGAAGTGAAAGGAATTTCGCATTCGGTTTTCGCTTGGAGCTCTTGCCCTTTTTTCACCCCAACATGCTTACCTTTACGATAGATGAGTACGGAAGGGAAAATTGGCTGTTCTGCAGATTTTAGCTCGTTATACGTATGCCAAAAGTTACGTGGATATTAACCATTGAAGATGGGAGTTTAGAGTTTGCAGCGTATTTTGTACATATAGTTGTCATTACTGACTGAATGACCTAAGAGAAAAACAACATATCGATTGGAAGCGTAATGCTTTAAACTTGATATATGAAAGATGAAGAAGATGATAACCAGGAACCTCGTATTACGAGCCTAAGTTTCTGAAAATCGTGTCAGACTTCGATTGGTGAGGTTAAGTGGAGTAAGAATCGGCCGAAATTAGTCCATCTGGCCGATAAATATGAAAGTTAAGTCGATTGATCGGGTCCAATTTTTTTTCTTTCAAAACATTACTTGGATGCGATCTACGTGAAACAGTATTTCGTTGTTAATTTGAGTCGTGTAAAATGATATATCTTAAGGTTTTTATCTATTAAATTCCGTCAATCGACAAGAACTCATTACTTTTACCGAAAATGAAAGCTTGTGAACAGTGCTGGGGAATCGATTCAATTTTGTTATAGAAAGTCGAGGGATCAAAATCGAATTAATAAAAAACTTAGGGACCCGATCGAATATTTAGGAATAGTTTAAGGTCGATCAACTGAAAAAAAAAGGTTAAAAAAGCCTACCGACCATTTGCAATCGCGTCATTCGCACTCGCGGGAGGGGCAGTGAGACGTTTTTTCGAGCTCCCATCGCTTTCAGCCGAGAGGCACGTTGGCGGAGGGGAGAGGGTCGGGACTCGGGAGGGAGAGACGTTCCCTGCAGAAAGACGCCAAAAGAAGAGAGCTCGTGACCCCAAAAACTCCAAATAAACAAAAGGCGAAAAAGAGGAGTCGCGAAAAGCCTCTCTCAGATCTCCCGTTCATCCATCCATCCACCCACCCATCTCGCATCTCCTTCCTGTCCTGCTCCTCAATTCCAGCGCTCGATCCGTCATCCATCCATCCATCCATCGAAGATGTCGACCTTCAGCGGCGACGAGACCGCCCCCTTCTTCGGCTTCCTCGGCGCCGCCGCCGCCCTCGTCTTCTCGTGTAATCCTCCCCGATCCTCCGTCGCCCTCGCCGGATCTGCACTGCCCCCCCCTCTTTATTTCTTCTTGTTATCTTTTCTCTCTCTTTGGTTCTTTAATCTGAGGATCTGAGCGGGGGGGAAATCTGCTCTTCTTCGTTGTCGCGCAGGCATGGGGGCCGCGTACGGGACCGCCAAGAGCGGCGTCGGCGTGGCGTCGATGGGGGTGATGCGGCCCGAGCTGGTGATGAAGTCGATCGTCCCCGTCGTCATGGCCGGTGTGCTCGGTATCTACGGCCTCATCATCGCCGTCATCATCAGCACCGGGATCAACCCCAAGGCCAAGTCGTACTACCTCTTCGACGGCTACGCGCACCTCTCCTCCGGTCTGGCCTGTGGCCTCGCCGGGCTCTCCGCCGGTATGGCGATCGGCATCGTCGGAGATGCCGGCGTCAGGTAATTTCTTCGATCGGTTGCTTGCGTTTGGGCGATTCGTTGGTTTTTCTGGGATTGATGCGGTGGAGAGAGTCTCCGATTTCGTAGTGGTGGAGTTTTTTTTTTTTTTTTTTTTTTTTTTTGGTGCTTTCCTTGCTGGCTTACTGGATTTCTAGGTTGTTTTAGCTGGATTGTCGCCTGGAAGTATTCGCAATTCTGATGCGCAATGAAGATGTTAATTGCTTGTGTCGTTCAGTCCGGTGAATAAACGTGCTCTGTTTGATGACTCAGCGAGTTTGATTTGTGAACTGTGAGAGTAAAAACATTCCCAATCCTTGTTAATGCTGTTTGTAGGAATGCTTCGGCTTTGCTTGTGATGTCGCGGTTATTTACTGTTGGATTGGCCATGGTTAGTTGGCTATATATTTCCAGATTGATGTTATGTCAAGGTTGCTTCCATGATTGGATGGAACGTTCAAAGATCTTAAGATTGGATCGGGGATTTTAAGATTGTAAAGGTTCCCCAAAGAATGTGAAAAAATTAATAATTGTTTGATACTGACTCATTATGCTTTTGGGTGGATCGAAATTGCACAAGAGCGGCTAAGTTGACACTTACCATGAGAGCAGCCATCTACTTGCATCTCATTGTATGCTAGTTTGGAGCCTCTTCTTACAGACTAAGGCATGGACTGCAAAACCTAAAAACATTTGCATGAAGCACTGATGCCATTTTTTTCCGTACTTGGCTTTTTTTAGTCCTAAAGATCGATCGAGAGGCTGAACTTAACCTATGTTTCTGGATGAACTGCACTCCTGGTCTGTGCGGATTTGACTTCTGGGTTTTTAGGGCAGATTAACATTTAAGGGGCAATTCAAATAGACATTTATATGGTCTTTGTTTTCTTGAAATTGCCCAAGCCATAGGTATAGAGCTAATTATGTTGTAAATGATATGAATTGTTTGAGAAGTTATTGATATATTAGTTTTAATAATATGGATGCTGGTTCAGGTTTCACCATTGTTTAGTATTACTTGCTGTGAGTATTGGGATCTCTACTGCTTACAACTTATGATGTAATAACGTGGCATCAGTGCTTTCTCTGCCCACATCATAAGAAGCTAAGCTGCAGCTATTTAGTTGTTTTGACTCTTTGTATAGAAAGACGTGATGGATTCCAGATCACTCGCTATGTAGTTTTAAAAATTTGATCAGTGTCCTATAAATTCTTGATTTGGGATCTTAGCCCACCCTATTATAATTATTTCAAGACTGTCTATTACCTGTCGTAGCCTCTGGATGACGATTCCTAACATGCTAAATTCTGTTCTGCAGAGCCAATGCACAACAACCTAAGCTGTTTGTGGGAATGATCCTTATCCTTATCTTTGCTGAAGCACTGGCCCTCTATGGCCTCATCGTAGGCATCATTCTATCTTCTCGGGCAGGTCAATCAAGAGCCGAGTAAACGAAGGCTAGCCATGAGTTCTGATGGTGTGGTTTGTGTAGTGCTTCAGGAGGCTTATCAGTTATTTTTTTTCGATTAAGGTGGAAGTTAACTCCATATAATTCTTGGCGTGCTTGTCTATGCTTTGGTCAGATATATGATGTCATTACCCCTTCATATTCAATTTTATGACAATCGGACCTCGTCTTCCATCATGTGAACTAGTAATCATTGTTCCTTGTCGTGCCATGTGCCGTGTGCTGCAGATGCAAATCAAAATCTTTCTCGAAGTACTGCCTTTTTATTCTGCCAGTGTGATGCGATTTTGCCTTCTCCTCTTCATTTTGCTTTAGTACATTGCATCAAGTCTCGAATCTTTGATTGGGTTCTTTCTTTGCAAGAAACCAATTCGAGTCTCTTAAAAATTCCCTTTTGGGTATGCTACAGCAAATAATACATTGCTTTTCAGTAAACTTTTGTCACAGCTTCATGTTCGAATGTGAGATTAATGTTTCACGAGTAGTGTTCCGAAAATGTTTCAAGCGTTATACCCGACCGGATAGCAAAATCGTATTGTGGCTTAGTCATTGCAGAACTGGTAATCCACCCATCGACATTCGGTTAGTTCGCTCTTTATGATAGTGCTTTTGGATTATCAAAAAAGAACCCAGCACTCCGTCTTGGTGCCGACATCGCCTTTTAATTAATGGAAGGATCATATAGAGCCAATTTTTAAAGGTTGGGGCTACATTGAAAAGAAAAAGAGTCGGGTTTAGGAGTGATTTTGAATTATGAGGAAAAGTTTAGGGATTATTGATGTTATTGTACTTATTTCTTTCTACTTAGATTATACTTTGGTTCGTACTTAAGTTGAGTCTCTTTATCATATTTGAGAGGCTTTTACCATATTAGACACACATCCACGTCCATTGTTGGTTGGGATTTGCGGAAGAATTTCTTATGTTCTTTAGTCATTTGGAATGTCTAAATATTTTTCACCACTTTAAATTTTTAAGATACGTCTCCCATTTTTATCAATATTTAGGATGAATTCACCATGAAACACCTTAAATTTTTAACATGCGTCTCTCATTTTTGCCAACATCTAGGGTGAATTCACTGCGAAATGATTTATTTTGCAATATAATGGATAGAGAAGAATCTAGCATGATAAGCTTTATGCCACACTCATCTCACTCTGAAAGTAATGGAAAACATCTAGCATGTAATGGAACTTTTAGGCACGCCCAACCTACACTTTTAGACACACACATCATATTCTATCCAACATATTCATCATGATTTACCACAAGTGAGGGCTTGCACGTCGTACCATGACTTTTATTTTGTATACTGCGCACGTGACATGCTTATTATAACACGAGCCTTTTTAACATATTTGGTATTTACTTATCATGAGTGACACATGAGAATTATTTGATTAGATTTACACTTTTACCCTATTTGTTTAAAATTTATCACAAAATTAAGGGTTTTACTATGCTATCATTTGAAGAAGATTTTTTTTTGTCGCACTTGAGCATGGTAACAACATGACGCTACTTCCTTTGACCATTAACATGAGATTTATTATGACATTGAAGACATGTTTACTGCAAAATGATATCTTTTACCATATGCTTTTTCACATTCCAGTACGATATCTTCATTTTAGTACATTGAATCCTACAATCACATTCTCATGGTATATGATACTTTTTTTTAAAAAGATATTCATTAGGAGATAAGCCTTTTTTTTTTTGTTAATTTTTTTTCCACAAGAAGGGGACATATTGGTCTCCTTGTATTTGAGATGTACGCAAGTAACAGCATGTAATGCCAAAAAGTCTTTTTTTTTTTTTTTTTGAAAAATTTTACGAGTGATGACGCTTTGGTAAAGATTCTGGATTTGTCCAATCAATGTTACCAAACGGAGAGGACCACAGCACGACACCCCCTGTGTACTGTCTGGGGCCGATCTTGGGTTGTGAACAAAGAAAACATGGGAAATGACCTTTCTCCACGGGCAACTGGTTGAGCAGGTTAGAGAAGACAGACAAATGGGATTTCGATCTAAACGAGCTTCGATCCAAAGGGCTAAGAGGAAGTGGGCCTAAGCATTAATAGTGGATACTCCTTTTATTTTAAAAATATAAATAATTCTAAAAATAATCGTCTGCATTATTTAAAATAATTATTAATGATTTTTTAATATCAATAATAACTTATATTTAATATTTTCCATAAATGATATAAATACTTTTCTTATGTTCATTTTTTGAAGGGGAAAAAGTCATAAAAAATCGTAAATTTTACTAAATGTGACAAATTTACGTCAAATATTTTTATGACAAAAAATCCCAAACTTTATCAAGTGTGGCATATTTACATCAACTCTATGATTCAAGGGCATTTTTGTCTTTTAATTTTTAAAATTTTTAAAATTTTCTTTTCTTTTGTTTTTTTGCCTTTTTTCTTCTTCCCCCTTCCCTCATGGCTGGCGTAGGGAAGAGAGGAGAAGAAAAAGAAAAGAAAATGAAAAAGAAAACCTAGGAAAAGAAGCAAAAGACAAAAATATCCTATCGTTTGTGATAAATATGTCATGCGGATATAAATTTAAGGTTTTTGTGTCTCGAAAAAAGTTTGAAAAAAATGTCATAATTGGTAAAGTTTGAGATATTTTATGTTATATAAAAAAATTTGGGGTAAATTTATCACACTAAATAAAGTTTGGGTTTTTTTGGGTAGTTTTTTCTCTTTTTTAAAGTGACAAACGATTGATTTAACTTTTTTTTGTAAATCTTCCAACTCTTTCGGAAGTTTGTGATAAAAAAAAAAAAAAAAAGAACAAGAGAATTTCATATTGGACTTGAGAAGTAGCGTCAGTGATGACGTCATCGCAGCAGCCATTGTTGTACCGTTCAACTCATGACGCGCGCCTCGCTGTCTCCCCTCCACCCAAAGCCTTTTTTAGGCTTTTCAATTTTCTACCCCCACTTTCCAGACTTTTCCTGAAACCAGCCCGAAAAGAAAATGCTTTTCTTTAATCGCGTCCTCTTCACTTTGTATATAAAATGATAGTACTTTTAATCCATGAGTTTTAGCCGAAAAATCTCGTTAAATGCATTCTCAAATGTTTTCTTGGCCAGAAAATTTGAGAGTATAGGAATCACTCGGTCTGGTCCACATTTCAAAGCGCGTAGTGACTGAATTGTAATTGTGCCGCAAATTACTCAAGATATATTTCGTAATATCTATTTTGAAAAATAAAATATCACAAAATTGAATGAGTCGATTTTATAAAATAAAATAAAAAATGCTGCTACGAAATAGTATGTTAATTCACGGAAGTAGAATAATTTGGAAAATGTTATTTTAAAATCATTCATCATTTTGAAAATATTTAAGCATTAAAATGAAATATTTTTTACGGATTAATTACTTTAAGCAGTTATTTTTAAAGAAAAACATCGAATTATCTATTTTTCGCCACACTTCGGTCAAATAGGGCGTCACGGTCTCCTTCGCCGACTTCCGTAAACGAAAACTACGCGTATTTTATTTTATTTTATTCAAAAAAAAAAATCGAAAATCGGAGGTCGTCGGTTTCGCACTTTCCCACGTTTACGTGGGCAACAATATAAGCAGCCATTTTTCATATTATATATAAATACGAATCCACGAAACTCCGTCGAAAATCTAGAGCTTCCCCCACGTTTTCTCTCTCTCTCTCTCCGTTCATCGTCGATTCGCTCGCTCCCATCTTTGCATGAACCTCCCTCGCCTGCGTTGGCGGAGCTCGATCGGGAGAATGGCCGAGAATGTCGCGAACGCCGAGCTCCGGCCGGCGGCGGCGGAGGAGAAGCCGGCCAAGGGGCGGTCGTTCTGGCCCTCCGTCCTCCGCTGGATCCCCACCTCCACCGACCACATCATCGCCGCCGAGAAGCGCCTCCTCTCCCTCGTCAAGTACCTCCCTCTACAATCGCGATTTAGGTCTCCGTTTCTGTGATTTTTGGCATCTGGTGGTGGTGGTGGTGATGGTTTTTCTTTTTTTTTTTTCCAGGACTCCGTATGTTCAGGAGAAGGTCAACATAGGATCGGGGCCCCCGGGGTCAAAGGTCAGGTGGTTTCGATCTTCCAGCGACGAGCCGCGGTTCATCAACACGATCGAGTTCGAGAGCAAGGAGGACTCGCCTACCCTGGTCATGGTCCACGGGTACGGCGCCTCCCAAGGGTTCTTCTTCCGCAACTTCGACGCCCTCGCGAGCCGTTTCCGGGTCATCGCCATCGATCAGCTCGGGTATGTAAAATTTCCCCTCCTCGCGCGTGGATTCCTATTGGCCTAGAGTTGTATGTGTTTTTCGGGACAAGAACGGATTTTGTTTAGTCCCCGCGCTGGTTTCTGTCCAATTTGTCCAATCGCCATCTAATTTATCTACCACATTTCTATGTCCTATTGATATTGTGGTTTGACTGCGATCGATGATGATTTGAACATTCGCCGCTTCCATGTCTGCTGATTTTACAGAACAGAATCGGCATGAACCGCAGCAAGATTCTGTGAGAGTCTTCTTTGTCATCGTTTTTATTAGTCAGCTAAGTTTGGAATTAGTCAAGCTTTGTTAAAGCTCTTGTATTCTTTGTGCTTCTTCGGGGGCATTGCCGGTGCACAGTTTGTTCGTCTCACAATGGAACTTAATTAAGTATGGGTTTTTCATTATATCTTTGACAGAACGAATTCCCATGACGAAGGCATACATGTTTAGGAACTATTAAGTAGTTTGAGAATAAGTTCTTTATGTTGGCAGTTGTTAAAGAAAGTGCACAAGGAGCAACGAATCTTGATTTAAGACTATTATTTAATGAGAAATTACCTAGACAAAATGTATAGATATTGGTGAGTATCTATGAGTATCTATATATTCAATGACTGTAATAGTTTTAGGGGATGCTAGACATAAATTATAGAATAATTATTATACAGCAGTCGAGACAATAAAAGTGAAAGTTCAGCTTCATTTTGTATGTCTCTGGTTAAGCTATTATGATGATAGAAAATTCCTCATTAAATTATGCAGGAACCCCCTCTCAAAATGGTTAAGAAAAATTGGGTTTTGCTGGATGCTGATTTGTATGTTTTGTCACGCGTTCCAAGCTGTGGGAAATCTAAGAAACTGAAATCGACAAGAGGAGAACCGTCTGTACACTTTAGTCACTAGCAAAAGCATATGTATGATATTGGCTGTTACATTCGGAGACAATGTATGTCTGCTTTTATGGCAAAAAAAGTTTTACATCAAACTGTCCAATGCATTGACATCTTTAGCTGTATGATTTACATTTGTATGATCTGACTTCCCTCATCTAATTGTTCGATTTTTATTTATTTTTTATTTTTTTTAATGGAGGACATTCAGTATGGAATTTTCACATTAGCTTTTGGGTCTTGGGCTTCATTATACTAAATCACATCACAGGACTCGCTATTTGATAATTATCATGCCTTCAACGGTCGTAAAGGCATTTTCTTTTGTATATCTGCTTAAAGCCTAATAAATACCTTCAACGGTTGTAAAGGCATTTTCTTTTGTATATCTGCTTAAAGCCTAATAAATAGCTTCTACATTTTGTCAGTTGGGGAGGATCAAGCAGGCCTGACTTCACTTGCCGAAGTACTGAAGGTTGGTTTTAACGTTTATCTTACAATGACGCTTGATTGTTCTTGTTGCATTATTGGGCCTTAATGATTTGCATGAGTATTAGCAGTGATTTTCTAGATTAACTTTGACTTTATACACTTTTGTGTAATCTAAATCTTGCATTGCACACACTTAGAAATTTTTGTCACACAGTTTTGGAAATTTCACAAAATGTGAATTCTGACACATAGAGTAACATATGATGTTTTTATAATTCTTTGAAGTTTGGAGAATATTTTAAATTTTGGCAAGAAAGCCAAAAAAAAGTACCTTTTATTTTTGCTGAAAAGTAACAAGCAGGTCTGAAATTGATTGAATACATACTTCTGCAGAAACTGAGGCATGGTTCATTGACTCCTTTGAGGAATGGCGGAAAGCCAAAAACATTAGCAAGTTTATATTGCTTGGACATTCTTTTGGGGGATATGTTGCAGCTAAATATTCTCTGAAGGTACATCATCAATGGTCTCCTATCAATGTACAATTCTTGGTCTATATGAAACTAATTGAGAATGTACCTCATTCCATTTCCTTTCATGCAAGCAGCATCCTGAGCATGTTCAGCACTTGATATTGGTGGGACCTGCTGGTTTCTCTTCAGAAACTGATCCCAAAGCTGAGTGGCTTATTCGATTTAGAAAGACATGGAAAGGAGCTATCATGAGCCATTTATGGGAGTCTAATTTTACTCCTCAAAAGGTTGTAAGGTAAAGGGTCTGTCCTTGAAGAATTAATGCAAGTCTTTACCGATTCAGTTCTAGAATTAGGTTTTCATATTTCTAGATATGCATTTGCATGATGTAGTATACTTTGTTGGCTTGTACTTTGACATTCATCACCTCGATTTTTTCTAACAATGTGTTGAAGTCTTTGTGATAAGCTAGAAGTGTGATTGCATCTAGTTGCTTTATAATCATTGTTACACTTACGGTTTACCATTTTGTAGAGGTCTAGGCCCTTGGGGTCCAGATCTTGTCCGCAGATACACAAGTGCTAGATTTGGTTCCTATGCAGAAGGGAGTGTGTTGACGGAAGATGAATCGAAATTACTGACAGGTACGGTAGTCTATAGCATAGTTGACGGGTAAAATCAGTAAATTGGGATTTCCTGATAATGTTTTTGTGGTGTGAAAGACTATGTATACCATACATTGGCTGCCAAAGCTAGCGGGGAACTTTGCTTGAAGTATATATTTGCCTTTGGTGCATTTACTAGGTCTCCTCTTCTTCACAGGTAATGCGTTTGAACTCCTAAATTTTTTCCTGGTGTCAACATCAGTATGCCTTACAGAATTCGATGGTATTCTGATCCGTTCTTTGATCCAACAGCTAATGTGACACAGCATATTCATTCTGTCATACATAAGATTGGCATTCTATTGCTGCTTGCTAGGATGAAACCAGTCTGCTGCTGTTTGCGTAATTTATTAAGAACAGAAATATCTATACCCCAAAATTGGGAAAATGGGAATCGTGTTCTGTAATGAGGGTGATCTTCATATGCCCTCATTTGCAAATTAGTTGAATGGTCGCTACATAAGGTAGCATGAACTGGTGTCATAGATGGTCTTTCTGTACAGAGCTTCAGAGTGGAAAGTGCCAACAACGTTCATTTATGGTGTTCAAGATTGGATGGACTACCAAGGCGCCCAAGAAGCTCGGAAGCAGATGGAGGTCCCTTGTGAAATCATCAGAGTCCCCCAGGTCTCTCTCTCTCTCTCTCTCTCTCTCTCTCTCTCTCTCTCTCTCTCATATGATGTCATAGTTTGTTAAGATTTTTGGGTTGTCTAAATGCAGGGCGGGCACTTTGTCTTCATTGATAATCCCACAGGGTTCCATTCAGCAGTGTTCCACGCCTGCCGGAGATTTCTGTCGCCCAACCCAGATAGTGTTTCTTTGCCTGAAGGTTTGACCTCTGCATAGAGAAGTCTCTAGTGTTGTTCAGCATCTCAGTTTGAGATTACATTACAGGTCAACGTGTGATGTTACGTTTCTTAGATATATTTAGTTGAGGAAGTGTTAACATTCTTTTCGAGCACAAGATCCATGATCCAGATGCATGGTTTCCTTCACAGAAACTGTAAGTATCTGTACATTAAATTAACAAAAACATGTACAGAAGTTCTGTATAATAAAGGTTCTAGAGGCCTGTATCTCGTTTTCTTCTGGTTGTATTTATATGTCCAACTACAAACCGAGGTATGGCTTTGATAACTTTGGGCTTTGGTCTTCTTGAGCTCCACCGTATAGGATACAAGTAACGATTAATTCCATGTCGGTTGAATTGCCGCTTGTTCTTCGTTTGTGTACGGCAAACAATGTTCAATAATCCTGAGGTTTTGTGGTCAGCTTATTCGGCAATGCATTGCACCTTGGCTTGCTTTTCTTTCGACCAGCAGATGCACTGCTCATTTTTCTTTTCGGTACGACAAAGAGGGCCGAGTCCCAAGAACAAAGCTAGTCTTACGTTGCCCTAACATGTCCTAGAAAACAGCAGCTTCTGAAATCCAGATGCAGGTTCTGCAAAAATTTCTGGCGGTAGTTCTTCAAAATCTTTGTACGCTTCTCCTTTGCGCTCGATCTTTCTTTGTGAATATATCAGCACACTAAGTGTATCCCTAAGTATGTGCTCCATCCGATAAAATCGACAATCTGCTGAGGAGATTCTTGCATTTGAGAAACGGCGGACTTAAGTACACACCGTTGCAATTATCAGCTTTGAACATTTGGATAAGTTCGGATATGTTCAGTTCACAATTTGCGCGAGAGTATTTTTGCTAGGAATGCTATTGCAACAGCGGAGCCGAATGAAATTTTGGCTTATCGGTTTAGTTCTCGATCGCCAAATCTAGTCATTTGGGACAACTTATAACTTGTGCAGAAACCTCCGTCGCTAGAAAATTTCCACTTTAGAACATTAAAGCCGATGATTTTCTCTATTCATGGACACAACTTTGTGGGTGCCCATCTTAAAGTCGTTTGGTATGACAACATGTAACTTGTCAAAATTTCAGTGACTAGAGAAATCCATTTCAAAATTTATCCGAAGAAAGTGTCAATGAAGACCTCAGAGAGAGACCTGAGACAGCTTGTGACCACAGCTTCTTCTTCTTCTTCTCTCTCTTTTTTTTTTTAATTATATATAATTGAATTTGGAAGGTTTTTCTTGAATTTTCAACTTAGGTAATTTGAATTGAAGACAATCTCAATGTTTGTACTTACCTCTAACACAATATTAACAGAGTTTTGTATAGGGAAAAGTGCCTTCAACGATATATTAACAGTGTTGTATTTGCTACATAATTAGGTAATCTGAATTTGCTCTTTGATCCATTTGCTTAGTTTTGATTGCTGCGCAATCGCAGACTGAACCTAACATAATTTAGGAGACAGAATATTTTCTCTGAAAAATAGCAAAAGGAGAAAAATAAAAATAAAAATATTTCCGTTGCCGGGACTTGAACCCGGGTCTTTCGGGTGAGAGCCGAATATCCTAACCAACTAGACTACAACGGATCGACGTTAACGAAGGAACAAGTTAAGATATAAAAATATCATTTGTTAGTATACCCATGATCGTCCCAGAAGCCGAAGGGGTTTAAGCCCAGCGCAGAGCTTCTACTTCTTCTTCTTGTTTTTTTTTTTTTTTTTGGTCGGACGGAGCTTCCTTCGAAATGGTCGCCCTCCGACACGCCGGCGTCGGCATCGGCCTCCACGCCCCGCCCTCCCCTCCGCTCCCCCGCCGCATCAGGCCGCCCCCAACCTCCGCCGCCGCCACCACCCCGCCGCCGCCCCCTCCGTCGCCTGCTCCGCCAGCAAATGGGCCGACCGCCTCCTCGCCGACTTCCAGTTCACCACGACAGACTACTCCGCCCCCTCGTCCTCCTCTGCCTCCTCCGCTGCCGCCACGCTCTCCCCTCCGCTCGCGCCTCCCCAGCTCGCCCCGCCCGAGCGCCACGTGCCCGTCCCCATCGACTTCTACCGCGTCCTCGGCGCCGAGCCGCACTTCCTCGGCGACGGCATCCGGCGAGCCTACGAGGCTAGGGCCTCGAAGCCGCCTCCGTACGGCTTCAGCTCGGAGGCTCTCATCAGCCGCCGCCAGATCCTCCAAGCCGCCTGCGAGACCCTCGCCAAGCCGAGCTCCCGCAGGGACTACAACCAAGGCCTCGCCGAGGACGCGCAGGAGACGATCCTCACGCAGGTCCCTTGGGATAAGGTAAAGCGTAATTCGACGATGAATTCGGGGGAAATGTGACTCTAGTTTGACTTGCCGAGGAGGTGAATGATCGTTGCTTTTGCTGAATGTGGGATTTGGCGGTGATCGTGTTAGGTTCCGGGAGCTCTGTGCGTGCTGCAAGAGTCGGGGGAGGCCGAGCTGGTGCTTCGGATTGGGGAGGATTTGTTGAAGGAGAGGTTGCCTAAGGGTTTCAAGCAAGACGTCGTGTTGGTGATGGCGCTCGCTTATGTCGATATGTCGAGGGACGCCATGGCATTGAACCCTCCAGATTTCATCGGCGGCTGCGAGGCACTGGAGAGAGCTCTGAAGCTTTTGCAGGTACTAGGCAATGTATTTTATGAAAGATTTTATCAGATCAATGCAAGGGAGATAATGGTGGAATTGTTTTGAGTGCGGTTTACTTGCCGTTTGATGTGATTATTACATTTAATGTGTACAGGAGGAAGGGGCAAGTAGCCTTGCGCCAGACTTACAAGCACAAATTGATGAGACGCTGGAAGAGATTACTCCACGGTGTGTTTTGGAACTTCTAGGATTGCCTCTTGGTGATGAGTACAAGAGAAGGAGGGAAGAGGGACTTCATGGCGTGCGTAACATATTATGGGCTGTCGGGGGAGGTGGGGCAGCGGCAATTGCTGGCGGATTCACCCGTGAAGACTTTATGAATGAGGTCTTTCTGCGAATGACGGCTACCGAGCAGGTAACAATCTTCTTTCTGTTGATATTTTCTTTCAGATGTCTTTGAGTTTTTTTGCCTATGGTAAAATCTTAACTCTGCCTGTATCTTTTACCTCCAATCGAAGGTGGATCTATTTGCCGCCACACCCAGTAACATTCCAGCTGAAAGTTTTGAAGTGTATGGCGTGGCGCTTGCACTTGTGGCTAATGCATTTGTTGGTAAGAAACCTCATCTCATCCAAGATGCCGATAACCTGTTCCAACAACTTCAGCAGACTAAAGTAGCTTTGGGGAATGCTGCCTCTGTCTACATTCCAAGAGAAAATCGGGAGATAGACTTTGCTTTGGAAAGGGGTCTCTGTTCACTCCTTGTAGGGGAGCTTGATGATTGTCGCTCATGGTTGGGCTTGGACAATGTGGACTCGCCTTTCAGAGATCCATCCATTGTAGACTTTGTCCTGGAAAACTCAAAGGATGATGAAGACAACGATCTTCCTGGCCTTTGTAAATTGTTGGAGACATGGTTGATGGAAGTGGTTTTTCCTAGATTTAGAGATACCAAAGATATCCAGTTCAAGCTGGGAGATTACTATGATGATCCTACTGTTCTCAGATACTTGGAGAAGCTTGAAGGAGGTGGTAGTTCGCCCTTAGCAGCAGCAGCAGCTATTGCGAAAATTGGTGCTGAAGCTTCTGCAGTAATTGATAATGTTAAAGATAGCGCAATCCAGGCGCTGCGGAAGGTGTTTCCTCTGAGTCATAGCAAAGAGGTTACTGGACTTCAGGCAGATATGGGACCAGATTACTCAATTCCTTCTTCAGAATTTACAGAGCCATTCACAAGTCCTGATGGGGACAATATTGCCAACATAAGTGAGGCTTCCGGAAAAGATGATACAGTGTCAGAAACAGATGGATATTCGATGGCAGACAGAATCAAAGATGCCAGTGTTAAGATCATGTGCGCTGGATTGGTCATTGGGGCAATGACATTGGTTGGCTTAAAATGTATTCCACCTAGGAGTGGCTCACCCGTGCTTCATAAAGAAGTTGGCTTGGCAATGGCATCTGATGTTGATAGTGAGGGTATGATCTGAGCTACATTTGCTGCTAATTTGACTGGTCAAACTTACTATTCATTACCTTTAGAAAAATGCACACTGTTGTCCATTTATCATTCTTACCCCGTTTCTCTTGTAGCATTTGCAAGTTACCTTGTTTGTCAAGTCTACTTGTCAGTACTTGGTTTTTTTTCACTGTTAACGAGTCCTAGGATCGCTCAAAATGAGTCATGTCTTAAGATTTGATCATTAGGTGTGTAAACTTAAAAGTACTTTTCCTTAAATATTATGCCTCTAATAAAGCTTTAAAGTTTAACTGTGACACTTTTTTCCTGAAATTTCTCATGAACTTCTCTTTTGGTACTTCTTTTGAGCCTTTTGGAGAGTTCGAGTTTTGGTGTTCCACTAAAATGTTGGGAATTTGTTTTTTTTCATTTGCTAGTACTTTTGATGGAAGAGCCCATACTACCACGTTCTATGACATAGCCTTAGATCCTCAAGCATTTTGCAATGTCTCTGAGGTCCTTCACTCTTGGGTAAACGTGTTCTGCAGTTAATACTTGTATCACTGTGCAGGGTCCTCAATGGATGTACTGTCCGAGGATTCACCTAGAATGGATGCAAAGCTTGCAGAATCTCTTGTTTGCAAGTGGCAGTTCATTAAGTCGCAGGCCTTAGGACCTGATCATCGCCTTGAAAAGTTATCTGAGGTGAGGCAATTCCTTGTTTACATGCTTCATCTTGATCTTGGACATTTGCTCCATCAACATGAACATTTATGGGCCACCTATCCTTGACAGCGACAATAATAATAAGTCCCGTGCCTGGGTGATTGTCTTACGCCTCATTTTCATGCTTGTCTCTGACTTGTGTTGTTCTGATAGATAAATGCTGGCCACAAGTTGGTGACTAAGAAATATTCATCCTTTAAAGTGGTATTTAATTGATATGGTAGTATCTTTTATCTGATTCATCCTTTAAAGTGGTATTTCATTGATATGGTAGTATCTTTTATCTGTGTCCAAGAAGATTATATGCCTTGATGGGGGTAGGATGGCACGAGGCAAGGTTTCATTTGACCCTTAATGTGCCAAGGAATGTTATAATTTGACATCAGATTTTGCCTTGATTAATGGTAAAAGCATGAAGAAACAAATCAATTGGCTGATGAGAATCTAGTGAAGACATTCTTAATGTCATTAATGATTGATGATATTTGCTGAGCATCTAGTGAACAGATGTCATGCTCGTTCTCAGAGGGAGATTAGGAAAAATTAAGGTTCAGATGGTCAACGTCCAAATGAAGATGGAATTTGAAATTTTGACTTTTATGCTTATGCACTTTTCCTTCTATTAAGCCTTTTCAGGACATTTCCGGTATTCTTGTCTCCCAAATGGAATATATATGAAGCATTTTCTGCTTGTGAAATTATGTAGGCTGCAATCTGCATAAATGTGCTTTTGTGTGCCTCCTATCCTATTACTTTGATCACCATATGATTTGCATTCCATCCGGGATGGATAAATGGATTATGCCTGTGCCATAGAGCCGTGGGAATGCTCAAAACTTGTGGTTAGCATCTTTCTAACTGGGTTCAAGCATAACCAGAGGATTGAAAGTTGAAGTTCAAATTTCTGTCGTGTAACTCGACATTCGCAGTTTGTTTCTTAAACGTCAAGGAAGTATGTGCAGTTTGTAACTAACTTGACGTTTCTGGCAGGTACTGGATGGTCAGATGTTAAAAATCTGGACGAATCGTGCTGCTGAAATTGCCCATAATGGTTGGTTCTGGGATTACTCCCTGGTTAGTCTGACCATCGACAGTGTGACTCTGTCCATGGACGGAAGGCATGCAACGGTGGAGGCTACTCTCGAAGAGTCAGCCCGCCTAACTGATGTTAACAATCCAGAGCGAAATGACTCTTACGATAAGATCTACACCACTAGATATGAAATGTCCCATGCCAATTCAGATTGGAAAATTACTGAAGGCGCAGTCCTTAAATCGTAAATGATTTTGACTGGTTTGCGCTGTAAATGTTTACTGTAGTTGTTATATACTATTCATTTGAGTATCTGCGTATAAGAGATGGCGAGAGTTAGCTCCAAAATGTTTTCCTTCTTTCATCATCCTTTCCCATTACGGGCTTGAAAGAGATTCGATGTCCGTGTCTGTGCATGCATGTATCTGTGCTCGATATAAAGCCAAGTAGTTTGACAGGTCTCGGACCGTTCGATCCTTGAGGATCTCTCCCGAGCAAATGGACAACAAAAAGAATTTTCAGAAGCTATCATTGAACAACAAAAAGATTACAAAAAGAATGCTTAACTTCAATTCTCGTACTTGAGGATCTCTGCTTCTAGTAAGTATTCCACATGCATAGCTGTGATTTCTGAAGGCATCGCCAGTTGCATTGTATCCGTCGGTACGGTCACCTTCTCTTCACCAGTAATTGCCACAAGAACACTCACCATCCTTGAAATGATGAAACCTCTTTCCATCTCGCACCACAATCTCCCTCCCCACCACACTGCTCATGAACTTGAACGCGCTGTGACAATCCCCGCAGATCCGGAGGTTCTTGAAGACCCTGACCGTGGCTCCCTGAGGAAGCCTCATAAGCCCATATGCGACCGCGAGTTTCTCGCTGTGGGTGGCCAGCGCATGCTCTTTGTACTCGGCCTCCATGTCGTGCAAAACGTGCTTCGTGTCGGGGACATATCCCAGTTTCCTCATCTCGAGCCCCAGCTCCTCCAGGTAAGCATATATTTCCCGTACCTCGGGGTGCATGGCATCATTGACCAGGAAGACATGGACTTTACTTTCAACTTCGATCCAACTGCATCCGGGCTCCTTCTTCACCCCTCTCTCCCTCATCAATTTCCTTACTTCGGCCACTTGATCCCAGCGACCTGCGTTTGCGTACATGTTGGACAGAAGTATATAGGTTCCGTCGTGTTGAGGAATCAATTTGAAAAGCTTTTCTGCCGCTTCAATCCCTAAATCCATGTTATTATGGATTCTGCAGCCGGCGAGAAATGACTCCCAAATCGGTGCACCGGGTGTGGATGGCATTGATTTGATTACTTCCTTTGCTTCGTGAAACCTCCCAGCTCGACACAGCAAGTCGATCAAGCGGGCATAATGATCCTCACCAGGTGAGATGCCATAAACACTGCTCATTATGTCAAAGTACCGTCGGCCTTCTTTTACCAGACCACCGTGGGTACAGGCAGAGAGAACTGTGAGGAAACTAATCCGATCAGGGACTATATCTTCCTTCAGCATTTCATCAAACAGTTCAATAGCTTGAGAACTGTGCCCATGTTGCCCAAGCGCTGCAATCATTGCGTTCCAAGAGACCGAATCAAGGAATGGCATAGTCAAGAAAACACGATGGGCTGCCTCCACGACGCCGCCTCGTGCGTACATTGTGATTAGTGCATTTCCTGCAGAGAGGCTTGAATCATGTCCCAGACTTATGGCCTGAGCATGGAGCTGGCATCCATGCTCCAAAGCTCCAAGCACGGCACAACAAGTTATTGCTCCTGCAAAAGCATAATCACATGGTTCGAAACCTTCCAGCCTCATTTGATTGAACATCTTCAAACCTTCTTCGCCAAACCCATTCTGTGCTAATCCTGATATCATCACTGTCCATGTCAAGAGATTCCTCTCTGGCATCTCGCTGAAAAGGGTTCTTGCTTCCTCAAGTCGCCATTCATTCACATACCCGGATAAGACCGCATTCCATGAAACAATGTCTCTAACAGGCATGGCATTAAAAACTTTCCGTGCTTCATCAAATTTCCCGAATTTCATATAAAGAGTGATCAATGAATTATTCACTGACAAAGCAAAATGTTGTGTAGGGCTAGATTCTGTTTTCAGAATGTAGGCATGAATTTGCTTCCCATGGCCCAGTAGTCCAGCATTAGCACAGGCACATATTATACTTGTGTAAGTAAACTGGTCCAAGTGAGTGTCTAATAAATACATCTTCCTGAACAGGTCCAGCGCTTCATCAAACCTTCCGTGATGCACGTAACCTGAAATCATCGCATTACACGCAACTCCTGAATTTTCTGCCATCGCGTCAAGAAACTCTCGTCCTGCTTCAAGATCATGGTTCCTCACATATCCCGCAATAATTGTTGTCCATGTTAGATCGTCTCTCTGGGGCATCTCGCTGAACAACCTTCTCGCTGCACCCATCAATGATGGGGACGATACCAGAGGAGACGACGCGCACTTGACGTAAACAGAAATGAGTGCGTTCACCACGGAAGTAACACATCCAGTCCCAGACTTCATGACCGCACAATGCATTTGATGGCAGTGCCTTTCACCATCGGCGATCAGCGACGCAGCGGCAAGCACGCTCGTGAATGTATAGTCGTCAGGCTTAAAGCCATGCCGCCTCATGTCGAGGAACAGCCCCACCGCAGCATGGCCATCGTTGTTATGGCTATAGCCGGTGATCATGGCATTGTAGCAAACGGTGTCCCTCATGCCCAATGGGGTCGCGTCAAATATCTCCCTCGCCAGCTTCAGACCCCCGGCGCCAGCATACGCGGCGATCAGCGTCGTCCTGGCGACGACGTCCGGCTGGGGAATTCCGTCGAACAGGTGGCGGGCGTAGCCGATGTTCGAGGACTTGCAGTACACGTCGATCAGGCGGTTGACGATGTGGCCGCGGGGCTTCAGCCCGGAGGCGATCATGTGGGCGTGGACGGCGCGGGCCAGCGAGTGGGAGGTGGGTGCTCCGGGGCCGCATCGTCGGAGCTGAGCGGCGAAGCGAGTGGCGATGGCTCGGACGTCGGGTGCGCTGCTGGGGTTCATTGGGGTCGTCAATAGTCATGGCTTTGCGCCGCTCATCGGACGAGCGAGTACGAGAGGAGTGCCGGAAAGGGCGAGGCTTGGGTCGGCCAAGAGAGGCAGGGCATACTCTGTTCAGAGAGGCTGTTGGTCGACCATGGATCGAGTTGAGACCTTACAGGATGTAGATGTAGCAGATTCTTGAAAAATGGGTCAGTGTATCATTTTTGCAAAATCATTGGGTCAGTAAACAAATTATTCGTCTTCACATTTTTCATCGTAAATCGCTTAAAATATAATTCGATCGCATAGAAAAAAACCATTTATTGCGATTACTTTATATTACAACCTCCCTCCCTTCCAGGATTTGAATTTGAAAGATATTTTAAGCCTCTAAAACATTAGAAAGTGCTTAGACACTTTATGCTGAAAAGATAACCCGCGAGTGCAAGCCTCAACATTTGCAAAAAGCCATAATTGGATTTTCTTTTTTCATTGTGATTGCGCGGAACTCACGATTTTTTCTTTTCATAATCAACCACGGATTTCAAAGACATTTGTATCATCCGGCGGTGTAATAGAATTTTATGCTGATGATGCTGGGAAATAATTAATTTATATTGAGTAACAATTATACATTCAATAATCAGTTTTCCAAACCGGTCTCTGAATGGGCCGTCACACCTAACATGCAAAGGAAAGCGCCATGTTCTACCGGACAGAAACTGCAAAAGAAAAGCAAAAAGGTCATCGCGGAATCAAATCCGCTTATTAGCGCTTCCCTTGGTCCACAGTGATCGCCATTCATGCCGTTATAAAAGTTGGCCCATCATTTTAAAGTCAATGAATCTAATTTTTTTTTTTAAAAAAAGGGATTGAAAATTAGTTCCCTGTCGACTCCAAAACCCAACAAAAGGAAAAAAAAAAAAAAAAGGAACCAAAAGAAAATATTAGACCACACATTTCACATTTGCTTGCCCAATTGTAAACCATGGAAATCAATTCTAATGTAAAATTGGGGTGGAGGGTTCCCCACAGTCTTGGAAAAATTAGGGTGAAGACAATTTAGTTTCAAGTATGAGTTTCGATTCTTACGTTTTGTGAGGAGATAGAGTAAAAGTCCGAAAGTGAGTGATAGATTAAGAATAAAATATGATTGATAAAAAAATTTGAGAGTGAGTGATAGAGTAAAGAGTATAACAAGATTGACAAAAAAATAATAATATAAAAAACAATTTTTCTCGTTGTGAGCACCTCTTGATATCTCGATTCTGTAAATCCCTTCATATATCGGACATTTTGCAACAAGCACGAGCGACGCATTTGCTCCTCGCCATCCTTTTAACTTGTGGAAAAAGAATTGGGATTCTATGTGAAGTCCATGAAGTCCTGGGAAAGAAATTATAGATCTTCAGAGGGAGATATGAGCAATAATAAGGGGCTCTGCAAACGTCTGACTGCTTTAGCATCTTCTCGATACTTTTTTCCGCTTGGGTTAATTTGACTTATAGTCAACGTGACTTTTAACGCATATGGGATTACCGGATGGATTTGCAATTATAGCCTATCGCAATTATAACCTATCTCACATCACATAGTGCAGCCACCTCAATATGAATTCTAATCATGCAAAAATGACATATTTTGGTCATAATCATCCGACCAGAAAATTGAGATGAATAAACTACAGCCTGCAAGAATTTACCTCACTGCCCACCAAACGTTTTAATCACATTATATTTCAGGTTAGGGACTATCATTAGGAAATGCCTGTCAAAAAAGAAAGAGGATGGTTGAGAGAAAGGGGAAGGGGAAATGATGGCACCCACCATGCCAACTGTCAATCCCCAACTGCCAACTAATTAACAAATCCCCTCAAATTAAAAAAAATAAAACTCGAAATAAACAAAACAAATTTTTTTAGATGGAATGAAATAAAGCAAAAAAAGAAGAAGAAACAAATAGAAAAAGCGACTTCCTTTATGGTACAGTCTTCCCTGTGAATTCACACATCATCATCATCGTCATCTCATTGCCATATCTTCTCGTCCCCAACCACCATAAACGAGAACCTCCGTAGCTCGCCACTCCCTCAAATTTCGCTCCTTCTCCGCGACGGAATCGAGATGCGCTAGCCCCCGATCTCCGCATTGCCGCCGTCTCCGTCGATCTCCGTCGATTGGGTCGGGAAAAAACTCCTTTCTTTCCCGCTTCCGGCGAAACCCTAGGGAGCTGCAATGGCGTCCAGGGGCAGCAGATCGGAGAAGGTGAAGCGGATCTTCCAGCAATTCGACGGCAACCGCGACGGGGGGCTCAACCGGGAGGAGATGGCCGCGCTCGTGGTCGCCGTGAACCCCCGGGTCAAGTTCAGCGACGAGCAGATCAACGCGATCCTGGACGAGGTGTTCAAGACCTACGGCGAGTACATCGACGGCGAGAAGGGGCTCACCTACGAGGGCCTGCTGCGGACCTACGACGACGGCGCCGGCGACGTGGACCGCGACTTCGACGCGCTGGGGCTCGAGCTCAGCCCCGACGACGGCAAGAACAAGGAGGTGCGGTCCGGGTCGGACGAGGTGTCGTCGTCGATTGCGGACGAGCGGGCGATGGAGACGCAGAAGAAGCAGAGGACGGCGGCTTGGGCGGTGTCGCCCAATCATGGGATAGTGTTCGATGACACTTGGAAGATCGTGGACGATTTGGAGCTTCTGGTGAAGAGATTGAAGACCAAGCAGGCCAAGGACGGGAAACTGAAGGGTGACAATTTCGACGCGTTCTCGGATGCCGGTTGGTCGAGGGAACTGGGGCCGTCCTCGGACATTTCGGACAAGAGGGTGTTTTGGGAGGAATCGGGGCACGATTACGCCCTTTTCGTGAAGGAATTGGGGGTTTTGAGGAGCCGGGCCGACGGGGCGAGGTCGAGAGAGGAGGCTTTCGACGGGCACATGGCGATAGGTAGGGTCTTGTATGATCACCAGCTGTTTAAGGAGGCTCTGGTGAGCTTTAAGAGAGCTTGCGAGTTGCAACCGGTGGATGTTAGGCCGCATTTCAGGGCTGGAAACTGCCTGTATGTTCTTGGCAGGTACAAAGAAGCTAAAGAAGAGTTCTTGCTGGCTCTTGATGCGGCCGAGGCTGATGGGAACCAATGGGCTTATTTACTTCCTCAGATTTATGTCAATCTGGGGATTGCACTTGAGGGTGAAGGTATGGTGCTAAGCGCTTGTGAGTATTATAGGGAAGCTGCAATACTTTGTCCTACTCATTTTAGGGCTCTTAAGCTTTTGGGGAGTGCCCTTTTTGGGGTAGGAGAGTATAGGGCAGCTGTCAAGGCGTTAGAGGAGGCTATTTTCTTGAAACCTGACTATGCCGATGCACATTGTGATCTGGCCTCGGCTTTGCATTCAATGGGCGAGGATGAGAGAGCGATTGAGGTGTTCCAGAAAGCTATTGATTTAAAACCGGGTCATGTGGATGCTTTGTATAATCTGGGTGGCCTTTATATGGACTTGGGTAGGTTTCAGAGGGCTTCAGAAATGTATACTAGGGTTTTGGCTGTGTGGCCCAATCATTGGCGTGCACAATTAAACAAGGCTGTCTCCTTGTTGGGTGCTGGTGAAACTGAGGACGCGAAGAAGGCGCTAAAGGAAGCACTGAAGATGACCAACAGAGTGGAACTGCATGATGCGATAGCCCATCTGAAGCAGCTGCAGAAGAAGAAGGTGAAGAGTAATGGAGGTGCCAATGGAGAAGTAGCCTTTGTGATTGTTGAAGCTTCTAAGTTTAAGACTGTAGGTGAGAAGACTACAGTGAGGCAGGATCTGGCTAACGCTCTGCAAATTAGAGCTTTTCAGAGGGTTACTAGGTTAGGCCGTTGCGATATTGAGCTTTTAAGTAAAGAAATGAAGGAAAAAGATGTGCCTGTTTCCTATTCTGGAACTGGTGTTCCGGAGAAATCGATACGCAAGCCAAATTTGGAAGAAATCCTCCGGAGGCTACTTAATTTTTTAAAGCCTGAAACCTTTCAAGGAGCTGTCAAAGCCATGAATGAGAGGGTACTTTCTGTCTTAGACGAGAATGGCTCAGGTAGGGTTGATCTGGGCATGTTTTATGCAGTTCTCGCTCCTGTTTGCGGTGGCCCTCCCGAAAAACGAAAACGGGTTGCTTATGATGCACTGTTGTGGCGAAGCATAAATGAAGGCGCTTCTCCATCCCAGATAAGAAAAGTTGATGCTACCTCATACATCAAATTGCTAAGGGCTATCTATATTCCTTCGAGTGGGATCAGTGAACGACTTGAGGTACGTGGAGAGATTGATTCTTCAACGGTATCTTTATCGGACTTCCTTCAAATGTTTGATGATCGAGACTGGGGTTTTGGTATCATCTCTACTTTGATAAAGCTCGAAAACGGGGATAGAAATAGGCATGGTAACCACATCTGCTCCGTTTGCCGCTATCCGATCATCGGATCTCGATTCAAGGAAACAAAATCTCATTTTAGTTTGTGTAATCAGTGCTATAGCGAGGGAAAGGTACCCTCTGCGAATAAGCAGGAAGAGTACAGATTTAAAGAGTACGGGAGCGAGGCAGACGCAATGAAAGATAAGTGTATGTGCTTCAATTTGCAATCCAAAACGGAATCCTAGCGTAGCGGTCATCAACTTTTTTGCTTGTTTATAATGTACTACTCGTCGTTCTTTCTGTTTGACCGGTGTGGAATATATAGTTAATTCTGTTAGTTCGGCATCACGCCCTTGTAATTAGTCACTGTTGGTTCTACTTTCCTTTTCTTATCTGAAGTTTCTCAAATGATAGCTGTAGAGCTCTCTCGTTTCCTCTTTTGCACGGCGTCCAGCCACCTTCTATCTCATAACGCTTTGCTTCCTGGTCTGTCGTCTCAACTTTGGTTCTATTAGATTACAGACTCGTGCCTGAAAACTAGGTGCGATCGACTGATCTTAAACCATGCCGAACCTCTCTTCTAGGATGAAAATGTTTACTTGAAGTCAACACTTTTGTGAATTATATCAACGGTCAGGCCATTGAGTCGAAATGACTTTTTAGTGCTATCCCATCCAGTAAACAAGTCCAATCTTTTTACTAGTGCTCACGAACGTTGGCGACTGCTTAGAGTTTTCTTCTGGAGATCAGGAACGTTGCTGCCCTGCAAGTTGCCTCAAGGCGTAAATCACGGCTACTCTGCGGTGGTTCTCCGATCTCGTCAAAAACCGAGCCATGTCATTGAAACTGTGTGCGTCAGCGGTGACAGCGGAGTAGCTGAGGCATAGGTTATCAGCTTTTCTTTCCCCTCTTGTCAAACGGGTTAGAAAGGGAATCAGAGTGGAGGGGAGAGATTTCGCGTGCTGAATTGGGGACCCTCGAAACTTCCCAGTCAAAGCGAAAACTGACCAACTCGAGATGGGTTGATGGAGTCTCGTTTACGTCGGCTCTTTCCTCTTCCGCCATTGACGGATAGGAAAAAACACCGCCGTGGACTGGCCGGACGGAGGCACCGATTTTTCTCCAGAATAGACGCCGAAGAAAGTCCTGACTTCAATGACCGACGATCTCCGAAACCGTCTCTTGGTTCGTTTCTGGCTGGCAAACTCTTATCTCCATGTCGGTCTCCACATCATATGATGCGATAAAGCCGCTTGATTGGCGCACATGTCCGTGTCCGTGCGTGTCTTAGGCCGGGAATCAAATCCGTGATCTCCTTTCTTTGAGGCGTGATTTGCCCTTCCCGTCAGTGTCAATGTCAATGGGGTTGAAAAGGAGACAAAGCCCTGTACGTAGGAACTTTGCCAGTGTCATGATGGAGTGCAGTGGGCATACATTGTCGGTCGGAGATTCCTTTGTGCAAGCTTCCTTCTCACAAACTTGTTTTTGGGAGGAAAAAAAAAGAAAAAAAGATGTACTTTAGGAACTCACGTATCTAGTTATACCATTTTGAGAGAGAATTTAGAATGAGTGAGTTTAAAAAATGCATATATGATATGTAGTTTGCTCATCCGGTTGAGCGTTTGTAAAATATAAAGAAAAAGATCACGCTGTTGGCATCAATCCGTTGTAGTCTAGTTGGTCAGGATATTCGGCTCTCACCCGAAAGACCCGGGTTCAAGTCCCGGCAACGGAATTTGTGTTTTTGCATTAAATTACACTCTCAGTTCTTCACCATCTTTATCCTTTTTGGGTTCCTTGTCTTTTCTTTATTTATTTATTTTTTCCTTTTGAGCCGTCAAATTCTGCAGCCATAAGCGCCACTCTCCAGGGGAATTGAGATTTATCGAATCCTAAATTTTCAAGGAGCAGAAATTCAGGCATATCTCTCTATCTGCCTTTTGCTTTTCGATCTTCTTGTAGAAGCTGAATATTAAAACTGTATAATGGGCATGATTTAATTTTCATATACAAGTCCATACTGCAGCCTGCCTACAATGCGCTAATGTTTAAGACAGTCCTGACTTTTCCTAGTTCGTGCAGCAAATGATGCTGTTGCTTCGCCGGTACAAAGATTTCCCGTGATCTTTATTGGTTTATGTTCTTCATTCATAGCGAGTAAAAGGCCTGTGAATTGTGCGCACCAGAAGCTCGTCGCGCGTAATCTATAAGAGACGATACTCAGTATCCAAAACGCTCACTCGTCCATTCGAGCTCCGAACAGTAGGTTCTGGCCGATCATGTGGTCTCGAATTAGCAGCGCCGGAGATGGCGGGATGAGGGATTGGAGCTGCCTGACCGCCTCCTGTGTCCGGTGCGGGTCCCCATCCACCGTAGTCATCCATGATTGTCGATCTCATCGGACCATAATGGTCGTCACGTTCTCCTTTAGCGCATCGGACTGTGGTGGCAAGGGCAAGGAGGGCCGCGCGATCATTTCCACACGAGCTGTCACGGTGCCTATCGTTATGGCCATCACGGCCACCAAGCACAAGACTGGAATGGACAATGAGGCCGTCATGCTTGGAAATCGAATCCCGGTGATTTGTTTTGTGGTTCGAGTTGAGTTGGAGGGTTGACTCATCACTATTCAAATGATCCTAAATGACACTTAAATCACCCCGCTTATGTCTCTCACACACCATGGATTTTAAATGACTAGCATTTGTTTAAAGATACTAACTCGCCATAGCCTGAAAGTCGTGTCCGCAATGACAAGTGCGATGCTAGGATGGAATTAGTTTGGCCTCATGCTCAATCAATGATAATGTTCATACATTTCAAATGAGTCATAATAGATATGAATTTGTTGTCTTATTTAAAAGTAGTGGGGACGTTTTGAATTTATCCATTCTATTCAATCATTTATCCTCCCACGAACATAATGTTCAAATTTAAAAGTTTTCTTAGTGCTTAAGAAATAGATAATTGTGGGAGTTGAAGTGGATGGATGCATTAAAATGAAAATGGACCGTGGGATTTCGTGGACTCACTTGTCACCCACCGTTTTTGGCGGTCCAAATTGAACCTATCCAAAGGGGAAAAAAGGACTTCTCACATGTGGGAGACGTGAGAAGGATGACCGTTTGCATGAAAATTGCTTTGTAGGGACTCGAAAACTTATGTGTTGGTGGGTAAATTTTAAGAACTAAGCCTGCACCTTCTTTTCTCGAGGGATGGTAGGCTTTTATCCTGTTACATACCACTTCTTTTAAATTGATTTATATTTCTTTTAACTTTATTTAACTTTCGTCTCATATGATGATTTGTGATATCCGGATTTCGCCGGACCTCGCTTATGTAACGGTCTGTAACACGTTGACAAGTTGTTATCGGATTTCGTTGATGGCTCCATGTACGGCTTGCCGTTTCATCATTACCATTACCGGACTGAGACATCACGTTTCGTCATGCCTTTGTGGCATGGCATGCCCATCATCGTCATACCTTCGCTACATCATGACAATCCGATCACCGTTTAACCTATCATCTCATCTAAAGTTTTCTTCGGGAAAGGTTGTGAACGAGACCGATGTTTAGTCTCCTTAGTACGTCACCAAGCTAGCTCCTCATGCGAGTTGCTTCGACCACCATGCATACGTACATTTGGAGAGCCGAGAATTCCGCTGCCCCGCGTCAACCATTTCATTCTTGGCAGTCAACCAAAGAGAAAGGTCGACTCCCGAAATTTGCAGCCCCGTCAAGCTGCTCATTCTGCATGCAAACGAAGACTTCTGACCATTAAACCCACAGCCACGTTTCCCTCTCCTTTCAACCGGTCAACCAGAGTGAAGATCTTGACCAAGCAGCCACGTTACCCCTTCGTCGGTGGCCAGCAAAGGGACCTTGGATTATGTTGCAGCCACGTACGTGCATGGAGTTGCAAGTGTCATGGGCGAAGGGGAGACTCCCCACACAAAGACACGGAGTCATGGAGTTGTCTCCGTTCCCTGCTGCCACGAAATTTGGGTTATTGACTAACAAAGTCAACCGAGAGCAAGCGGGAGAGAAACGGCCTCTTTTTGAAATATTTGATAGGGTTGGGATAGGCAAGCGAAAAATAACCGGACCCGAATTATTCTAAGTTACTGTAGACACTGTGAAAAATATTAAGGATCGATTAAGAACTGCTCAAAGTTGACAAAAAAGTTATGTAGATTAACACAGGAGGCCTTTGGAATTTTTTGTGGGAGATAAGGTTATCTTGAAAGTCTCATCGGTGAAAGGCCTGTTGAGATTTGGTAAAAAGGGCAAATTGAGCCCACACTTTATTGGACCTTTTGAAATACTTGATAGGGTTGGGGAAGTAGCCTACAAATTGGTGTTACCCTTGAAATTAGAGGCATACATGACGTATTTCATGTATCCATGTTAAGAAAATATCATCCCGGCCCTACGCATGCGTTAGATTACGAGACCATCGAAGTGGATCAAAACGTGAATTATACAAAAGAGCTTATACAAATTTTGAGCCGAAGGGAGCAAGTATTAAGGACAAAAGTAATTCCATTAGTTAAGGTATTATGGCGACATCATGACCTTGAAGAAGCAACGTGAGAAAATGAAGAAGAAATCCGACATCGATACCCCCATTTATTTAATTAAAAATCAAATTTCAAGGACTAAATTTTTTAAGAGGGGAAGGTTTGCGACACCCAAATTCTCATTTTCTTTTCTTGCTAGTTAAGTTAAACATATTAGAGATTAAGGTCACCACTTAGATTGAAACACCAAATGTCCTTTTAGCCCAGCCACGACCCTACTTCGTGCATGGGAGGACTAAAATCAGAAAAATTTATCTTTCCCCATGTGGTCACCAGGTGGAATGCAAAAGAAGGGGGGACTGCACTTTAATTTTATTCTTCTTTTTATTTTTCTCCCTTTCTTACTTGAAACGTGTAAGCTTCAGCAGCCCATTCTTTTTTTCACGAACGCTTAAGCTCCTTCTCTATGGACGACACCCCACCACTTTCTCCCTTCATTTCTCGTCCTGCGCCCAAACCAGATCCCGTCTCAGCCTCCTCGCCAGTCCGTGCCTTCTACTAGTAGCAAGACCATTGCAGTTTTGCCCTGATTGGAGCCACCGTCGCCAGCCGCAAAACCCCCAGCTCATCCCGCGCCTCCTCCCTTCTCCGCAAGTGAGCCTAGGCAAGTAAAGCCTCGATTAGTCTGATGCAGAGCTGCTATTAGCGTTCTGAGTGCACGGATTTGCTTGGCCTAGTTGTGCATGGAAATTGGGGCTCGGTTTCGCAATTTAGGAGTAGAAGTCGGGCGTTGAAGCTTTGTACAGAGCTAGGTCGAGAACGCCTTATTCTGGTTCTCTACTGTTCGGATGTGAAAGCCTTGCATGCATGATCTATTTACCATAATTCTTGTCTCTATACATAACGGGAGAGGGGATTAAGGAGGGGATTTATACAAAAAAACACCTGAGAATACCGACACTAAGTATCCCATCTCTTGACGACCATGTACACATAGCCAAAATTTCAAAAAACAAAAACTCTCCTAAACTTCGGACGCTCATCGATCACCACCTACACCGCTGGGCTACCACCATGGCCCGGATTGTCGTCGTATAGTGGCAAAGGTCCCATCAGCTGACCATCCATGCATGCATAGAGGGCTACAAAGGCTAGGTATGCTGGCCTGTAGGCACCTCTGTGTCCACCGTCAAGCAGGAGGTGAACTTGACGAAGACCACACTTGGAAGATGTCTTCCGCTCCACTTGCTGCCGCCACGACTATCCTCTATGGTGCCCCATCCGACTTTGTATGGCGACAGAAGGAGATCCATGACCGGCAATTTCCAAGCATGGTCTTCGTCAAGTGCACCTCCTATTCGACGATGGACACAGAGGCGCCTACAGGGCCAGCGTACCTAGCTTTTGTAGTCCTCTATGCACACGTGGATGGTTGGCTGATGGGACCTCTACCACTATACGACGACGATACCAGCCATGGTGGTAGCCCAGTGGTGTAGGCGGTGATCGATGAGCGTCCGAAGTTTTGGGAGAGTTTTTGTTTTTTGAAATTTTGGCCATGTGTATATGGTCATCAAGAGGCGGGATACTTAGTGTCAGTATTCTCGACACGTCATGGACCGTTACGTAAACAAGGTCCAGTGAAATCCAGATATCACATGATTTATCTTACAATAACGTCCAAAACGTAGTTGTACCAATTGTTCTTCCCGAATCTATTGTCAAATGTTTATTTTTTTAGCTATTGATGCGCTTTTATCACAACCTGTTTGGTTTGTACTTTAGAATTGAGCATACTTAGTAAGTGTCTCGTTCGCTTAATCTGGATGAGTCAATTAGAATGAAATAAAGTGAATTCAAGCAGTTATCAAGGTAATTAATCTAGTTGTAAATAAAACACCCTTTTGTTTGGGAGCTCATTAGTAAGGGTGAGCAAAACAAATTAGGAGCCCGACAGTCGGAACCGGCCCGATCTATTGAGCCCCAATGGGCTTGGGCCGGGTTTTCTAGCCTATCCTTTTTTTTTTTTTTTTTTTTTTTTTTAAATTCAAGCTGGTTGGTGTTTGAGTCTGAGATGCTCATGCCCAAGACAGCATCGACCGGTTCCGAACTCATTCGTGAAGATTAAAAAAATACATTTGAAATATAAAGCATGAAAAAGAATATGAAAGTAACAGAAAGACGTTATTTAAGCTCGAAACATTTGAATGAAGCCATAAATAAGTAAAAAGAACATATTTAACACCAAACGAAAAACTGATGTGATAATATGGGTTGAATTCAAAAAATTAGTTGAAAATATATTTAAAAAGGTGAATTTTGAGGCCGAAAATTTAATAACTAATTCTATTAATTTAGAAAAGAACAAAATAAAAATAAAAACACACAAATACCCTCCCAGCTAGTTATGATTTACTTTGGTTTAGGTTGGGGCCAAAAAATGCCTTGAGACTCGACTCGCCCGGTTTGTTTTCATTTTTAGTCATTGTTTGACTTACGTTGCGAGTGAATCTTTAAAATGGTTCATAATATGTTGCCTAACTATGATATCCCGTATGAAAATATATTAAGATTGCTAAAATCTTCATGAGGATGTGGTGATGGCCACATGAACCTTTGACAAGTGGTATAAAGTAATTATAATTTAAAGATATGTTTGTTTTTTGTAAAATGAATAATTTTTTGGAAACATTTTCCCAAATTCAATCACTTTTATTATTTTTAAAAATAAATGAATGTAAAATATTTTTATCGTTCAAGAAAATGTTAAAATATACAGAGTTAATGATGATTCATTTGAGATGATATTTTTTAGGAAAATAATTTCAAATTATTTATTTTTCACGAAAATAATTTTTAAAAATTTTCCGCCAACCTATAATCACGTGCCTCCACGTACAGCCTCCTCCGCGTTCCCGCGTGTCCGCCCGAGACGAAATTCCCGTTATTCCTCTCGGCAAAATCGGCCCTCCGGTGTTGAAAAGCTCTCTCTCTCTGAAACGAACCGAACTCGTTCTCTGCTTCATTTACACTCTAGTGAGTCGTTCATGGCCTGAATCGATTCCTCTCGCTCCGCCGCTTTCGGATCCCTCGACCGTCGTCGCCGCCCCCATGGAGACCTCCATCCTCACCGCCACGCAGAGATACGCGGCGGCCGGCCTCTTCGCGCTCGCCCTCCACCATTCCCAGAGGCACCAGACGCGGCCCTCCGACGCCTTGGCCCCTCTCGAGGAGGAGCCGATCGGCCGGGGCGTGTCGGTCGATCGCGGGGCCTCGGCGTCGGAGCGCCCCGGGCTCTGGATCTACGGGGGCTCGGGCCTTCTCCGGCCCGTCTTCAGGTGCGTGTCCCTGAGCCTTCGGTTTGTCTCTCTTTGTCGATTTCTGTTGTAGAGGCTGAGGAGAGATGGAGGTGATCGTGGCTCGCGTCGGCAGGTTCTTGAAGGTCGATGAGCGGTCCTGGGATGGTTTGAAGGAGACTGCGGGCTCTTCCTCGCAAGTTAGGCATCACGTCGGAGCGGTGTGTATCGCGTAGCTGGTGCTGTTATTACTATTATATCTTAGTTACCGTGCTATTCGGATCTACTATTAGTGTGCTATTTGAGTTTACTTGAGCAGGACAAGTTCACATTGCCCAAATCTGTTCTCATCATCCAAATTATGAGAAGTGTTTTTCTGTGGTTGCTCGGTGTATCATGTTGATGTCGATCCTATTTCAGTTCCTGACACTGCTCGTAGAGGATGGGGAGGAAACTTGTCCTGAAAGGACAGACAAGGAGCTTGCTTTGGCGAAGGCTGTTGATGCCATGGTGCTCAGCGTGGAAACTTCTCCTGTTTATGAAGAGGATAAAAGGAGTCATGAATATGAAAAGGAGTGTCAAGAGAAATGTTCCAATTTCCAGACCGATGTGTCATCCGAGGAAGTGGTAAAGCTAGATGGAGTAGCTCGGGCGGCAGGTTTGGAGATGACTGCTGGAGAAGATGTTCCGAACAAAGTTCTCGGGACATCTGAGGAATTTGTAGAAGAGGGAAGGATGATCAGTCGTCAGAGAAAACTTGCGGTTCTATATGAGCTTCTTTCAGCTTGTGTAGCAGACAGCCCTGAAGACGAGAGCAAATCACCTGGGAGGAAGGGCTATGATGCTAGACATCGCGTTGGTTTAAGGCTGCTGGCAACATGGCTTGGAATTAGATGGTTGGAAATGGTTTGTCCCATTGGATATTCGTTAACCTACAGTTTCATTGAGTATGCTAGATACTGCAGCCCACGTGCCTGCAGATCAAGTATTTCTGGTTTAAACAAAGTAACTTCTGCATGACGCTCTAACTACTGTCTTCTAGGAAGCTTTGGAGATGATTGTTGCTTGCTCTATGATGTCTTCATTGAAAGCAGAAGGTGCGAAGGAAGAAGATACTGAAGTCACAGAAAACCGTTGGGCTAAGTGGAAGCGAGGAGGAATTATTGGTGCAGCTGCTTTAGGTGGAGGGGCCTTGATGGCCATCACCGGTGGTACAAAATTCATTTGTTTCGTTAGGAATTCGTAGTTCACAAAAACAAGTTCGTATAGTAAGTGAGACTTGTTTTGAGTGACTTGTCAACTGTAGTTTCTTCACAGGGCTAGCTGCCCCAGCTATTGCGGAGGGAATGGGAGCCCTGGCTCCAACCCTGGGCAGTGTCATCCCTGTTGTTGGAGGAGGTTGTGCGGCAGCAGCAACTGCCACAGGATCAGCTGCAGGTTCTGCTGCGGTTGCTGCATCATTTGGAGGTATTAATCTTCTGGATTTGCTATTTATTGACGTTTTATTGACGTTCTCTTTTCATTCGAAGCAAGTAGTACTACAATGTAAGATCAGATATAGACTTTTCCCCCCTTGCCATTTCGTGTTCAATTTAGGCTACTATACTGTCAAGCAATAGTGCTGGATTAATACTATTCTTTGCCAAAATTAAGGATAACAACTAGTGAGAGTATATGTCTTCAATTGAGCACAGTGCTCTTAGCTTTCCTACTCTGTCATGAGATGTAATGGTGTATCGTTTGCTTTCTTTGCAACTCTGTGCTTCTTCAACCCCTTGAGTTTTTAGAATATTCTAAGGACTCTATGCATTTCAGTTGCTGGAGCTGGCCTTACGGGAAGTAAAATGGCCAGAAGAATTGGAGGCATTGAGGAATTCGAGTTCAAAGCGATAGGCGAAAATCACAACCAAGGCGTGAGTTTTAGCATATTGCATTTTGCTTCACCATTTGTGCTGAAGGGGAGGTACTCATAAAATGAGAAGGCTAGCTCTATGTAACGCCTCGATCTTATGAGCATGACCCTCTCAATGTTGCATTCTAAATCTTTTTCTATCAGCAATTGGCAGTTGAGATATTGGTTTCTGGACTGGCTTTCGAGAGCGAGGATTTTGTAAGGCCTTGGGAAGGTTATGACAGTAATGTGGAAAGGTAGAGAAAATGTCATGTCTTCCACTTTCGCAAATCAAACCTACAAGATGCATGCTGACCTGTTGTCAGTATCTCTTATCTTCATGTACTAGAGCATGACTTGACAGCAGTCACTGATGTTGTTCATTGGGTATCATTTAGATAGATGACATATTTCATGGTACTGACCCGTTATTTCCATTTCTACTTGATATGATGAGATGCTTTAGGTTTTGTAGTTAACTATTAGTTGCAAATGTTACTAAGTTTTTGTTTGTTATAATGCACTTTGTAGGCAGTTGTAGAAAATTCAGTGGCAGGACCCTTGAGTAGTACATAATCACCTTTGAGTTTTTAGCATCTCTACCAATTCAACTTAGAAATATGGTCTACTTAGGGATTGGAGTTCTTAACAAAGAATTTCATGCAATGTATGTGTTATTTTGCTTGGCCCACATGCTTAGATGATCTAAGATGAATGGTAAAATTCTCTCTCTCACCTTGCCCACTATGATGAAAGGACCTTTTCTCCCAATTCAGTTGGGTTATTTCTCAAGAAAGAACTTAAGCTTACCTCAGAGTGGAGGTCACTGCCTTTTTGAGTTATTTTGCCAAACTCGTGGGAGTTGAGTTATACGTATGACAGACACCAATTGTTAAAGGGGGGAAGAATAGTGAAGGAATCTATGAGGTTGCTTGAATCTTACTCGTGGAAGCTGAGCTGAATTCCCTTAAAAACATTTAAAGTGTGTGTTGACTTGTCAGCTCAAATTTTTCAGCAGCTGCTCTGTTTTGATTCATTCAGATTGTCTGCTATTATTGTTATCGAAATATAGGTATGCACTGCAATGGGAGTCTAAGAGTTTGATTGCTCTAAGCACTGCCATACAGGACTGGCTTACTTCAAGTAATTTCCCACAACCTTACGAGCTTACGGCATCGTAGCATGTGTAGCAAGCACAATCTAATTCTTTAATTGACCTCTGGCAGGACTTGCTATGGAGTTAGTTAAAGGAGGTGCAATGATGACTGTTCTGAGCACGCTTGTGGCTGCATTAGCTCTACCAGCAACTCTGGTTACTGCATCTGATATCATAGACAGTAAATGGGCCGTTGCTATTGACAGGTTAAGATTGTTAATTAGCATTTTTCTTCTTTGGAAAAACTAATATTAACATCCAGACCCAGAGCTTCTGAATCATAAGACAAACATGCACAGCTTGCAATTTATCAAAGCCCTAGGGCTCCAACTGGCATACTTTAGCACGGTGCAAGCTCTGAATTCTTACTTGTCAAGTTAGGGATTCACAAGCTGGTCCCTCAAGTTCATTCTACGACATTGTACAGCCTCATTTGACATTCTTTTCTTCTGGACTTTTCTATGACTTGTGAAGCTCCTTGAGATTTAAACAACATTAATGGAATCTCTCAGAAGTTTTGAAACTTATAGATGTTCCTTTTAACCAAGTTGAGGCTATTCTCTCGGGATTTTAGTATTTATAAAGAGTTTTAGATGTTCGTGTTTACATGGTATCTAAATTTGGTGATATCATTAATCTATCAATTAAAACTGATTATTTTATAAGATTCCTTGTTATACGGAAGCAGTTCACAGAGCTATTCCAATTTTCTTCCTCTTTAGTGATGCCCTCCTTGATCCGGTCATTATCCCATGTGTTGCTTCCTACTTTTCTTAAACCTTGTATCTCCAGTTTTAGCCAGCGGGCAATCTTACCTTGTTTTTCCCATTCTTCTTTGGTTCAATAAAAGTGACTGGAATTGTGGTGGTTTCTTGTCAACTTAATGCCTTTTTTTCCGCCTTTGGTATCATCATAATTTGCAGATCAGATAAAGCAGGAGAACTGCTAGCTGAAGTGTTACTGAAGGGATTGCAAGGTAACAGGTTGGTCAACTTGTGTGCTTGATTTTGCTCATTCTTGTTGCTTTCTGCAGGTCTTCAAAATAACTCCATGGACCAAAGACAGCTCCTTTTTCCCCTTTCCATTTCTCTCCAGGGCATTGTCTGACTGCCTCTGTAACATCATGTAGGCCTGTCACTCTCATTGGCTTCTCTCTGGGTGCCCGAGTAATTTTCAAGTGTCTTCAGTTTTTGGCTGAAGCAAGTGAAGATAATGGTAGATATCATATGGTTCTGATTTTACGTTTCACTTGGTAATAGCTCTGTTGGTCAGGGATATGCTTATTTTTGTCCTTTCGTGTCTGCAGCTAAATTTGTTGAAAGGGTGGTTCTTCTTGGAGCACCAATTTCAATCAAGGATGAAAATTGGGAGACAGCAAGAAAGGTATATTGAACTCTCTATCTTTCATTCTTTCCTTCATAAATATAGTCTTGTCCATTTTAGTTCTTACTATTCCCGGATATAATTTTGCAGATGGTGGCCGGAAGGTTTGTCAATGCATATTCAACAAATGATTGGACCCTTGGTGTTGCTTTCCGTGCCAGGTGCGAATAATTTGTTTTGTTTTCACAAAAACGGATGAATGAGTATTTTTCTTTTCCTGCTCCCTATGCAGTGGTATGTAAGCAGCTGTTTATTTTTTGCCATATTAATGCTCAAAATAATTTGTTTGGAGAATATTAATGCTCAAAATGAAATTCTCTCGAATTACTGGAGAGCAGTAGACAGTCATAGACATTTTTAGCCTGTTGCTTGAGGTTATGTTAAGGGTCACTTTGCTCTCTAGCTTTTTTTTTATTCCATCTACTATAGTGATTAGAGAGTGCCTCTCTCACTTTCTTCTTTTCGACTCCGTTGAGCTAAGTCATAACAGGGCATTGCCAGTACAGTAACTTGAAGCAGAACTTGGGGGAAAGAAAGGAAGAGGGATGTAAAACAGAAACTCGGGAAAGCAAATTTATAGTTAACCATGAAAAAGGTAAAAGCAAGAATTCAGATAGAATATCATTTGGGCAAAAAAGGTGAAGTGTCAATGCTGAAATGGAAATAATTTTTCATCTTTACATTTTAGTGTTTCAGCAGAAAATGCAATTGTATTAATCTGCAAAATTACAGCTCCTGAACATCCAGAAGTAGATGATTCAGTGGTGACTGATTTTATTTTGAAACATTTCCCCTGTAACACCACCTATTCGAGTGCCATTAATTGTACCTAAGGTTTTGATCCAAAATAGTGATGGATTTACAGGATATCTAATATAGTTATTTTCCTCTTCTGCAAACGGTGGTCGTTTCTTCAGTGTTGGTTCTATTTGTATCTCACTGGACTAACGGCTTCACCGTCTTCAGTTTGTTCTCTCAGGGGTTAGCCGGGATTCAACCTGTTAATGTTCCTGGAATGGAGAATGTAAGCTCTCTTTCACACTTGCTTTGCAGTAATTTTATGCTAATTTGCCCCTATGGTCTTCATAACCGTCCCGTTGTTTTGAACCTGTGATCAACTTATCTTGCAGGTCGATGTAACAGAGTTGATAGATGGTCACTCATCCTACCTTTGGACGGCAAAACAAATTTTGAAACAGCAAGAACTGGACAGTCCTTCACCCGTTTTTAGAACAAGCACGAAGATTCAAGATGAAAAGAGTTCTCCTACCTTAGCCTGACTTCTCTAAGCAACCTTCATTTTCTGGTTGGCTTTTCATTTCATCCTCTATCGAATTTTACTCCTTTTCTGAGTTTGACAACTCACCTTCCAGGACATCAATAGACAATTGTCACATCCCGATCCACAAGAAAAAAAGGGCATGCTACGGCCGTCCTTTCACCAAAGGACACAGTCTCAACATAATCAAAATTCAACCATATCAACATTTATATGACAAAAAAGGCATTTGGTTACAATATCAGAGTATTTTTACAATCCACCGAACCAAAACATATACCTTATGTAAAGACTAACTTATAAATTTATCAATTATATACAAGTCATACCAAAAAGTTTCCACCACGAAAATCATTTCCGAACGAACGCTCATGCCTATTCGCGACTCGCTAAGAACCTAAAAAAGACAAGTATAAGAGAGGAGTGAGCTACCACGGCTTAGTGAGTAACACATTTCTTCAAGCTATCTTACAGTCTTTAGAAAGCTTTCTTAACGTACAACAACCACCCCAACCCAGCCGCCCCAAAACAGTACCGAAAACAATAAAAATAGGTTCAAAGCCACTGTTCGCTACACGTACAACAACAACCCCAACTCAGCCGCCCCAAAACAGTACCGAAAACAATAAAAAAGTAAGTTCAAAGCCACTGTTCGCTATAGTTCCAGATTGCGCCCTCAATTTTAAAATTTCATTCCGAACAAACTGCAAGCTCAAATCACAATCAAATCATGATCCGTAAGATGCTATAGCTTCACAACATCCCAAAGTACAATTTCTACAAAAATATACCGCTCAACGACTCAAAAATCGGACTTCGCCACACAAATATCCAAGAAATCCGAATTTCGAGCCTAATTGCAGTGATTGCTTCAAGTAGGTGATTAAAGGCTTCAATTTCTTACCGGCATTGCAAAACACACTTAAGTCGGTTTAATAAGGCGTCCTAATCACGAGCGCATTAAAATTTTTTCCTTTTTTCCTTTTCTCTCCCCTGTTTCTTTCTTTCCCCTGCTTCTGTCCGGGCTCTTCTCTTTCTCTCCCTCTCTCTCTCTTTTTGAAACACAGCCGAAGCTTCCTCCACTTTCCTTCAGCTTCTTTGTTGACTTTTCAACCCTTTCTTTTCCCTTTTTTTTTAAGCACATATATTACAACAATGATCTCTTTTCCTTGGTCAGGTGCCTGCGGCATATCATTGAACAACAGTGCCAGCATCTTTAAGAGACTATGGTGAAGCTCCTCCAGTCCTTCGTAAGCTGATCCTTTTGTTTTACCTCGGACACACGAAGAGACCCGGGTGGAACTATAGTTAGCATTTTGGACTTAACGCTAGGCGTCGAAGCATTCTGAATAGCAAGATGCCTTTCTGCTTAATCTTAGACTGAACATGCAATTTGTCATGTTTTGCTGTTTCCCAATGACACCTTTTCCCTGCTTTGTTTGCCTAGTCTCTTGGATGACTTTAAGTTATTTATGATTTGGAAGACCGATCTGGTCTCTTCAGTGGCTGCTTCAGGTAAATTGTTCCAAATGGGTAAATCAATCATTTTGTTCTTCAAGATCTGACATTAATTCTTTCATACCTACTAATTGGTGTACTTGAGATGCATTTCCTTTCGCTCTCGAAAAAGACATTATATGGACTAGATTGTAGAGGACCGTCATCCCAAAATTAGGATTCATTTCTCATCACAAATATTAACTTGTATAATATTATACCTCAATGGATTGGCATAATTTTTCTATTGTATGCACGTTCCCATAATGATGTTTAATACAAGATGTTGAATAAATGTTTTAAAATAATATAATTTTTTCATTTTTCTTATTTGCTCAAATCATAATAAAAATTGATATTGTTTAAATATTTCTAACTTCGAATTGTCTTTATTTTCATTTCCATCCATATAGGTTAATACATCGCGCAGTTGAAATTCGCTTATCATGCTCTTGTACAAGGTAATTGTTATCTCAGTAAATATTGGTTCTGAGTCACCAAACTTTCCATTCCCACAAGGACCATGTGTAGCAGCACCATCTCGCATTGCATTAACATCAATCTCATCCATTTCGTCTGTATGCATTACTGCAACCATTTGATACCTTCAAGTGTTGTATCTGATGCTTAGAAAAGGTCAACCGAGCGAAGATGGCCGTACTAATATGAGTAATTGCATTAACATCAATCTCATTTGTTTCGTCTATATGCACCTCTGCAATAGAGGATATGCAAAATAACTATGACCTACCCAGAATCGGATCGGACTAGCCTAAAGTCAGCGGTTCCCATGGTGATTGATCTAGTTCTCAGTTCCAATTTACTGAAAAAAGTGATTACTTCTCCGATTTCCAGTTTTAGGCGTGGAACTGCTCATACGGACTAAACTAATATTATATATATGCGTGTAAATTCTTTAATTTTGAAGTTTTAACTTTTAATTAAAATTCTAGTTTCCTCTTCATCTCTCTCGCCTCACTCATCTCGCAGACTAGCCTCCCCCTCACTCTCTCTCACTTTCGGTAGCCTTTAGCCTTGTTGATCCCTCTCTCACTCTCACTCTATATTGCCTCCAATCTTGTTGCTTCCTCTGTTGCTCTCACTCTTGGTCACCTTCGACCTCCAACCTCTTTACTTGCTCTCAAGTTTCATGCCTCTTCTGAAGTGGGAGCATTTCGACTAATTCCATAGACCCATCGGTAGGGATGTGCAACCAAACTGGGTATAACCGGGAACCGGACCGGCCCACCCGGAAAATAGGGTTGGGAATCGGTTCCCGTTGAAACCGGTCCGGAACCGATTCCCAAAATTTGGAACTGGTTCTGAGTGATTACCCACTCGGAAATCGGTTCCCGGACCGGTTTTGGAACCGGTTTGGAAGCCGGTTTTGTAAGTAGAGATCCAAAACCCTATTTTTTTCTCCTGATTTATATTCTTACTCCTGCAATCACATAACATTTTTCCTCTCGGCTTTCTCAAACATGCATGGCACTCCTCCTTCGTCGTTTCTCTTCCTCATTCGCTTCCCTCCTTCACCGACTCCCTCTTGCATCATCCGACGGATGGACGGCGTTCGTCGCTGCCAAATTCTTGTGTATCATGTGGATTGACTCGCCTAATTTCTTTTTTGTAGGAGGAGTTATGCTTGCATAAATAAACAGTTTCATGTGATAGTTATGGGAATAAGAATAATATTAGACCTATATTTATTGCTAATATTTATGCAATGTTATGGTTTTTGTTTTGCCTTATAATTTTATTTATGATAATTAGCTCTGTGGATTCTTAATTTTTCGTTTAGTCAAAAAGTTCATGTATTTATTTATTACAAATGTTTAATGTATCAATATAAATTAGGAGGATTACGTTATTTTCTCGCATATTAATATAAAATTTGAAGTCATATAAGATATCAAGATGTTGCAAAATAAGTTCATGTGGAAACAGGGTTGACCTAGGAACCGGACCGGAAAAACATGGTGGGTTGGGTACAAGATCCAAAGAAAGAAACTAATTATAATAGGATTTGGTATAGGGTCCAGGTCTAGACCCTACCCACCCTGGACCCGATCGCCCCTACCCATCAGGAACCAGGCAATGGGTAGTTCTCGGTTTCAGCTAATCTCTAGTAAGCCGGTCGGTATGAAATCAATGAGGGATTCTTGATTTTAATTTTTTGGAATCAATCCTTAGCTTGCGATTCTTATTTTTAGGGTAGAAATCACCTACTCTACAACCAATCGCTCCTAACTACAACCATATCATATCTTCAACATCTGATGTTTAGAAAAGGTAGGTGGCCATACCAGGGTGAGTACACAATCCTCTCTCTAGTGGAAGCATCACAACTTTGTATGTTAATGTAACGAACACGACAACTGAAAATCGAGACCGGTACATGTTTCGGTCTACGCTGGTCTTGTTTCTCATCATTACTTTGTCGGCTTTAAACATTAAATATTACAGCCGTGGCTATTGATTGGTTAGCATGTGAGATTACAATCATTGCATTATATGTTTATTTATACTTTATCGGGTCCACATTATGAGTGAGAAGCTATGTGCCACCTTCTTCTGACCTGAGAGTGTCTGAAAAGTTCTGCCGTAGATTCAAAGAGAAGCAATTGCAACTATTTCGAAGAAAAAGTCTCTCCGGAAGTAGATAGGACGCCAATATGCAATAACCTTATAGTTTCGGAGCTGTTTTTAGCCTTCATATGCCAAAAGATATTCATTAGATTCTTTTAACGTGCTTTCTCAATACACTCGTTAAGTATTTAAATAAAATAAACGTTTTAAATTGGAATTTACACATTTTCCTTATATTGATGTTCAACAAATGACTACAAGACACATTAACAAAATCAATATTATTACAATATCATTTATATCTATCGAGAGAGAGAGATTTTTACTTTTTTTAACTAATGAAGGAGTATGAGCATAGAAATTTGGCTAAATGTAGGCAAGTCCAATCCTTTGCTTGTGCAGGTAAACTAGATACGGAGCAATTTGCATGCACTTGGTGGGTTCGTATTCTTGAGTTGGAAATGTCTTGATAACTTATAAGATTTTATCTTAAATTGTCATTTCTGTTATGGAATAGATTTGAGAAGACTACATTCGGAGAATTGCTGAATTCTGGTCCCTAGTATACGTGGAAATGTTGCAGCCATGTTTAGTGCAGTTGTTTCTGTATTCCTACGTACGTGTTCAACCTAGAAATGAATGCATCTGAACGTTTAATGTGCCCGTGTTTCTTGGCAATGACAATTGAGGTGGGGAAATATAGCTTCGGTTATGCTGACGGTTTTTAATGTGTCCGAGTGATGGTAGCTTAACATTTATGTCGTGACTATGATATATATATTTTCAAGTCCTTCCTACAATTAACATACATGCTTTTCGTTTATGATACTGTTGGTGATTTGGTGATGTAAATTTGCGGCCCAAACATCGAGATAAGGTTCAAGTAAAGATAGATTGAGAAAAAATAGGAAAATACAAGAGTCGAGTCATATCAAATTTGACCTTGATCTTTATCTAACCTAACTTTAACATGGGATGTGCATTGTTTCTTCTCAACTTGATGTGTATAAGACTTAATTTGATCCGAGTAAGAAAGGGGTGTCTTGATGTACTTGATTTAAGAGGGAGAATTGATGCGGATTTTAATTAGTTTGGAGAGGAGAAAGTTGTATAAGACACACGACTAATTTTAGGGTCTCGAAAGTCATGGACAAGGAGAAAATCATGAGAATGCGGAGAAGTTGGAGATAGAATTGCGTTTGAATCACAATAATTGTCGAAGTTTAGATAGAAAGAACACAAAGGAAGAAGACACGCTCAAACAAACTTTGCTAGGAACCAATCGGTCCAAGCTGGTTCTATGTTCGCAAAATCAAGAATTGAACTTCTTAAAACCGCCATTAACTGGTCAGTTCAGGTCGGTTCAGTCATGCTCTTGCGTTAAATTGGATTCGGATCACATCCCTATTTGATGTAGTTAAGAGTGGTTTGAATTTCGAGTTAAAGAAAGAAATTTGAGCATTGTGAATTTATTGATTTATTTCAATTGGCACATAAGAAGACGACGAAAGAAGTGTTTCTCAAAACAGGGCATGTTGATCTCCATAGGAAAAGGAACCGACCCTGATCCTCATTGGAGACGTGGGGAACATGTTGCGCTTCCTTGCAATTTCCTTCATTTCACGCGGACTACGAAACGAGAACTTACCCAACATTCAACCGTCTCTATCCCTCTCTCTCGCAATTCGGCCGGACATCCGGACGGACCGGAGTGAGAGTCCGCGAACCCGGCCCAATTGCCGGTTCGTTTTCCACTTTCTGTTAAAAATTCAACTGCTAGAACGGGCCTCCAGAAGGAACAGGAGCGACATCTCTCCCTGAAAAATCATCCAAGCTTCGGAGATTTGAAAAAATCCGCAGGGCTGCAAACCACGGCGGCGGCGGCGGCGGCGGCTCCGGCTTCCATGGAAGCCATCCGGAAACAAGCCACGAAGCTCCGAGATCAGGTCGCCAAGCAGCAGCAGGTACCATCCCTCCTCTCGAACCCTACGGGGTGGATTCAGATCGGTCCCTTGGTCTCCCCCCCCGATGCGTGTCGCCGCCGGACTCGTGGCTCCCCCCAATCGGGGCCTTCGATTCGGTCGTTTCCGCTCGTCTAATCCGCTTATTGATCGATCGGATTGGCGGATGAGGTTGCGGCGGTTTCGTGTTCTCTCTACGGTGATCGTGAACGTTTGGGATTGATTGTAGCGGCACGGGAGAGATCCGTTTCCCGGTCGCGATCGTGTTTGATGGACGTTGTCTGTCTTTGGCTAATTCGTGAGTCAACCGTCGGTAAAGCCTCTGGATTTGGTGGCTGTCTTGTTCCTGCGTATCGGGTGCGGCGCGGGCTGTGCGCTTCCAATGCGCGCGCCTCACCTGTGATGATATCTGAGAATAATCAGACACAGCTTTGGAATTTACCATATATCGTAAATTCACCATCGGCCGTTAGATTTTACCTATGGAATGAGTGCCGAGATCCTTATCGGTGCAGCTTCACGGATCGGTGAGATTAGAGGAGTTTGGACATTAGAGCTTCTTACATGTGCTCCTCACTGTAATCTCTTGTCGGCATTAATAGGAGGAAAAAAAAAATCGGAGCCAAAGCGAATACAGCTCCGGGATCCAATGTGAAAGGACATTCTGCAGTATATTTTATCTATTGACATAGGAGGAGAGTGAACTGTGTAAAGAGGACCTTGGGGAGGTGAAGGATCCGCCTGCTTTAAAATTTTTAAAGCCAACTGCTCACATTCATGGCACAACCGTGTGCCCATTGTTCTACTTCGTCTGCGATTATTTGTTTAGGTTTTGATAGTGTGACACACTGCATGGATAGTTCCCTTCTCCAGATTCTTTCTGGAGGTTATTTTACATTCTTTTCTGTTCTAAGAGAGTTTCTAGGAGCCATCACTGGGAGTGTTTTAGCTGTTTTCACCCCCACAGTAGAAGTTGTTGTGTCAGATATTTGATTTTGCTTATTGATCTTTCTAGTTTGATTTTTGAGATTGTTGTTAATTTTGTCACAGGCTGTCTTTAGCAAGTTTACTGGTGTGTACGGAGGTTCAGTAGCTGATGAGACTGAACTTCAGCATCATCAGAGACTTGAGAAGCTTTATATATCGACTCGTGCTGGCAAGGTTAATCCACTTCTCCTTGTTGATTGAAACTTATGTTGGTTATTATTTATTAACCGGAGAATCTAAATTACCAGCATTTCCAAAGGGATATAGTTCGTGGTGTGGAAGGTTACATAGTTCATGGGTCCAAGCAAGTTGAAATAGGTGAGTACGTGGCTAATGTTGTTCTGCTATGGCAGGGTTTTGAGTTCACTGTCGTCATTTTTTATTCTTCATGCTTTTCATTCACAGGTACCAAGTTGTCAGAAGACTGTAGGAAATATGGTGCTGAAAATACATGTACCACTGGCACTACCTTATCCAAGGCTGCCTTAAATTTTTCAAGAGCTCGTGCTCAAATGGAAAGAGAGCGTGGAAATCTATTGAAAACTCTTGGAACCCAGGTAAACCCAACTTCATATATGACTGGTAGATTATATGTGAGTTGTTCACTGCTGATTTGATTGTATGGGATGAACACTAAGTGCAAACTTATCATGTGGGAAGTTCATTTTTCACTAATTCATTTATGTTAGATTGGGGATTATCATGCCAATGAAACAACTTGCAATACCTCAAGCATACTGTAGTCTGATCCTTTTTTGGGATGGGTATTGATTTGTTTCACTTCTCAGCCCCTATTCTATTAATGTTTGCCTCATCTAAAACATCACATTAAATGTATAGAAGCAGGCTTGCGCTTGCTGGCTTATGCCACCCTGCCTTCCTTTTTATCCCCCTTTTCTTGCCTTCTGCTAAACCCACGTAAGTCTTGCACTGTTGGGTCCACGTGCTTGTATCTCCCTAAGTCGAATACATTGCCTTGTCACATGTTCTTACACTTCCATATCTTTATATGCCGCTGTAGTTGATATGCTTCAGTTGCAGCAACTTGTCACAGTTCTGCAGTCACACTTATTCCAAATTTTTGACTGAAAGGTGCTTTAACTTCAAGTTTTCTATGTTGCCTGGTCTACCAGTATGGTTAACAGGGTTGAGGATTAAGATTCCACAGCTTGTAGAAATTTTTTATGATAAGGGGGGGTTTCATGTGCTGCAACTAATATCCAACGACCTTGTTGGACCTTCAGGGACCCTGACCGAATTCTGATAATTAATATTAGTTCAATGTACAGTTTCTTGTTTTTTTATTAGAATCCCTTCAAAAAGAGATGAATGATCTTCATTTTCTGTGAAATATCATCTTGTGTCCTCTATTTGGAATATTGTATTTTGTAAGAGAGGGGTTGAGTTTGCCTGCATTGATAGGATGTCCACACACGTACATGGGAGCGCACACATGCACACGTGTAAATACAAACTTACACTTGTGCGTATACGGTGTAGTGGATAACGGATGTACTTTTGACTGAATTATTTGACCATTTAAGTTGTGGAACTGAGCAATAGCACTCCAATGACAAGAAATTGTATATTGACAAAATCATACTTGATTGGCCTCTAAGCTATTCTATTTAACAATGCTACTATAGGGATGGTAGTTCAAATTATCGCTGTGACTTAACTAGTGGTCTCATCAGGTAGCAGAGCCTTTAAGAGCAATGGTGATGGGTGCTCCCTTGGAGGATGCTAGGCAACTTGCACAAAGATATGACAGAGTGCGTCAAGAGGCTGAGGCTCAGGTGACACTATTTGAGTTTGCTCACTTTATCTATATGCAATTTAATTGTCACTGGGCCATTTTAGGGAAGTCAAAGCTCAACTCACTTGGCCTGCGATAAATTACATCTATTAGTTCTGTCATATCGTGTGGTTGATTCTGCATTGATTGCTGAAGTGCTCTTGTATCCTGCATAAGCTGAAGATTAATATTGACTAATACTTCCTCATAAAATTTCTTCCTGTTTTGGGCTAAAATCATTTTGGAGTAGAACTAGAAGCAGATTTAAATTGGGTAATGGAATTAGGCTGATCTTAAGGTCTTCACTTAGGCCTTTCTTTGGGACCTGGTGTCCATCGTTTTATCTGCGAATGTCAAACAACTAAAATCCATTTGGTGAGTATCAAAATTACATACCAAGAAGACGTTGTAGTGCTCTAAGACATACTTTTACTGGATACATATCAAAATTATCCTTTCATCAGCTTAGGTTCTGCCAGCTGGGTTGAGGCACCTCATTACAATTATATACTTTCTCTTTAGCAAAGGGTACGCATAGCTTAGCTCTCTTAGAAAAACTCATACAATGACAACTTAAGATCTTCATATCCTGATTATTCTTCCTTTAAAATCTCTGGCATTCTAAATCACGACTGTCTCTCTTGCTCGCGCACGTGCGGTGGGCCTGCATGTGATCAGAGTTGGTCGAAGTTCTTACTTGAGCATTCACCCCTTTGTAGCTAACCCTTGGCTAAACTTCTTAATGTTACTCCAATAAATTAAATACATGCATTAAGAAAGAGTCTAAGAACATGTCAGTGGATAGTTTGTGGTTATTCCATCAAGAGAAAGGAGGCAGATTGCTCTGAAGGCCAACTTTATACAGAAAGCGAACTGAAAAGCCTGACAATATGTTTGAGGTTTTCCTTCATGCTAGTATACTGAGAGACTCATAAAGATTCTATCCAGCTCTCAGTTGTGGGGTCCAAAAAATTGTCAGCATAGTTCGCAGACATACCTGGTAAATGATAATCTCTTGTGGAATTTGGAATTGTATTTGCATTCTAAGTCCAGTCTTTTTGGTGTGTCTAGGTTGGGTGATTTTTACGAATTCTCATGATATTAGCATTTAATGGCTTGAAAGAAAAAATGCTAGAATTCCTTGCAACGGAAGATGATTATTTCTCAAGCTTGAGGTGTTATTAGTTCTTCAAGGTTGCCCTTACATACTGATATTATCCGAGACAGGGTATCGATGTTTCTAGGCGCCAAGCTAGGGTAAGGGATTCCATGGGTAATCCTGATATTGTCATGAAACTAGAAGCTGCTGAGGCCAAGCTTCTGGAGCTGAAGACAAACATGGCAACATTAGGTAAAGAGGCTACAGCTGCAATGGCTGCTGTAGAAGGCCAACAACAGAAAATGACTCTTCAACGGCTTGTTGCTATGGTAATGCAACCCACCCTTCTTTTCTCGTTTCTTTTCTTTTTTTTTCCAAATATAGTTGGTTGTTTTGGGTTCCTAAAGGATAATCGAAGATTTACTTCTCTTTGATAGGTCGAATCAGAAAGAACCTATCATCAAAGAGTCTTACAGATACTTGATCAACTTGAAGGCGAGGTCTGAATTTTTTTTTTGCATGGCTTTTCTGGCATTCCTTAAGATACACCTTCACTTTTATAGTCGGTTTTTCTGGTCATTTGCTAACTTCTGGTTTCAATTGAAAATCTTCTTCCCTTTCTATAGTTGTTGTCAGAACGCCAACGAATTGAAGCATCTCCAAGCGCATCTGTTGATACCTCTGTTCCTCCTCCTCCGCCGTATGAGGAGATCAATGGTTCATTTGCTTCTCAGACGTATGATGAAACTGCAGATACCATTGACTATTTCTTGGGAGAGGTAGATCTCGGTGAATTATTTTGGACAATGTATTTTGCTTGATGGTTTGCTTCGTTATATATGCCATATACCTATTTAGTGTCCAATCATCTTTTGTCTGAATCATCAGGTTATGCACCCATTTAGAGGAGTATCTGATGTGGAGTTAAGTTTATCAGCAGGGGACTATGTTGTTGTCCGTAAGGTTGTTACTCAGTTCTCATTTTCTCTTTTACGAAGCTTCTCTTCCGGTTTATGCTGACTAAGTTATGCTTGTTTTGTCATTTTTAGCTGACTTCATTTAGAGGGATAGTACTTAGTTTAACATTGCTGTTGTATGGCATCTTTTGTTGCCGTAAATGGTGAGGGATGCACAACTTGGAACTAGGATAAACTAGTAATGCTTTATGTGACGACAGAATGTATTAACATTGAATGGAGAAAAATCTGTCAGTTGTTTGGTCATCAAGATGGATGATTCCATTGTTACGTGTCCTAAAAATCTGTGAAAGTGTTGATAATTGTTAACTGATATATAGTTTAGCCGGGAAATTGATAATAAGTTGCCAACTAGTGTTAAAAGTTTATGAATGTCTTGTTGAGTAACTTGCTGATCTTTATTCAACTTAGTTTTTAATTGTTCGTAAGTTGTATGAGTACTAGTATTAAATTACCAACTCTTATTTGAATAAGTTTCTGATTTTTGTCTGAGTAAGCTACCAGCTGTTTTGAAATTAAGAACTCATCAAATTAATGACTATAATTTCGAAAACTTACCGACTTTTGTATGAATATGTTACCAACTATCGTTAAAGTTCCAACTCTTGACCAACTTTGATTTGAGCAACTTACAATCACTCTGCTGGTAAATTTTAGTACTAATATGTGACTGACAACTAATTTGCTGGTAACCTTATTAAAATTCACTAATACGTGTTACATTTTACCAACCACGGACAGTATGTTTGTGATTATGCCAATGGAACACTAGAACTTTGCCAACAAGATATAAGGCAATAATATCTGAAAAGCAAGTCAATCAACATGACAGTATACACACTTGTATGAGAGAAGGGATTTTGGTGACTGCATCTTATAGATTTAAATCACCACGACTATTACCATCGAAACACTTCTTCCAATATATCAACACCAAATCACCTACTGCATGTCGCTTCCACCACCTCCTTCATTGATCATTTATTGCAATCATGGCCCCATAACTAACATCTACATATATCCTCCACCTCGCCACTGTTTTCAAAACTTTTAGGAAAGATTGATTTGTTCAACTAGAAATTAGTTGCCTTCTTTGGTCCAATCAATCCCTTGATGACCTATGTAGCTATGAGCTTTGAAAGTGATTGGGGTAGTTATAAATGACACCCACAAGTTTCTGTGCTGAGTGGATTGAGAATTTTGCATCAGTTCCCTCCAGGCAGTTGCTTCATTTACAAAAAAGAATACTCCATTTTCTTCCTCTTATATAATGAGAGGGTGGTTCAATTCTTTCGATGCTAATGCAGGTATCAAACAGCGGCTGGGCCGAGGGAGAATGCAAAGGAAAAGCCGGTTGGTTCCCACTTGATTATGTAGAGAGGAGGGAACGTGTTCTGGCAAGCAAGATGGCACATGTATTCTAAATTGTTCGGCCAGAATCCTTCCCTTCGTGTTTGCATGTGGTATGCGAGGGTAATTGGGAAATGGATTGTCACCTGATACTCTGCTTTGTGTCGGTGAGAGTGAGTTGTATTTTGTCCTTATTTTTGTTTCCCCTTCATTGACGTCAGTAACAGATTGAAAAAAAAAAAAAGTAAAAAAAGAATGCCGTAGTGTTTGCTCCGTTGTGGTGCTGTTTATTTGTCTCAGTGTAAGAAAAAGTTGTAGCTCATTTTTGTTATATATATTTTTTTCGTTCGTTAGAATTTGCACAGCTTCAGCTCCTCTCTGTGACTCTCATCACGTTTCAAACTTTTGACCGAGATGAAAATGTCACAAGATCCACCATGGGGCCACGAGGATGTCTCTTTAGGATTTGCACAGCCTGAATTGCATTTTCGCAGGCTCGGAGTTGGCAGGTCAAGTCATATTTTCTATCAGATACATTGATGAAGGTTGGAAAGCTCATCCGAGACAAATTGGATGGGGTCAATATGAATAAGATTCACGATAACAGTCGGAATTTGCTGACACGAGATATTTGTTATGTTCCAGGTAGCTCGAAGCGCAGAATAAGGCCTCTCAATAAGCTTGATGCTCATTACTTTTTGGTACCATCAATAGGCTGTTCAAACACTCCAGCATATGCTGTTTTCACCATTATTTGCATCTGATTAAAGCTGGGTTCACCCAACCAAAAACACAAACAAACGAATATGAGCAAACAGCCGTGTATCGCGTACCCAAACTCTGAGTAAGAGTCTGCCATCTGCACTCACGTGTACAGCTGAGACAGCCGAACCGAAACATTAACGTTGTTCATATTCCATCACTGGCCATGGCGTTGACAGGTCTTCGAACCATTGAAGGTGAAGCTTCGCTTCCTTCTATCGAAACCTGTTCTGGATTCCTTCTGGTTAGCTAAAGCACCCTCTTCCTCAACCTAGTTCCTGTTCTGTTGAGATGCAACTGAAAAGAAACAAGCTGTTCGTTTGAGCATAATCAGAAATATGCTGTTTCGGGTTAATGACTGATTAGGTTGCTCGGATCAGTCGCTTTGCAGTCAGAAGGAGCGACAGAAGACCATCTCGGCAAAGAGACTAATGGAAGTGTTATTGGGGACTCTCACTGTTGCGTTAGCAAGAGTTACTCAACTGGACAATAGGAAGATAGCGAAAGATCCGGACATTTTTAAGAGCTGTGTTGGCTTTCATTGATGCCAGGATAGCGACGCGTAGAAATTCTAGCCGAATGTTCAGATCAAGGGAATGACCATTACGGGATGATTACTTCCTCGTTTCACAAATTGATTATCAATGACTTCTCGCCTGATATTATTGACTCTATTTGTCCGCCTCCCCGAACCAAACATACCCCAAGAACTGTCTTAAAACATTACGAGGAGACTGGATTCACGCCGGAGGAATGATCCCCCATGATCGTTCACCGTCCCTTTCACAGATGTGCGTGATGGGGGGTGGGTGGGTGTGGGGTGAGAGAATAAGTTCGGCTTAGCCATGTACGAGAGGTGGGCCAAGAATATGTGAGCCCGACATGTCCAATTTCGACAAATACAAAATTGCAATTTGGCATCCACGTTCATCTAAAGACCCAGTTGCGCCAACCTGGAGATGAAGCCGAATCGGATGTTTTTCCCTGAGTAAAAGTTGCCGCCGACTTATCCCAGTAACATCCTTCTTTTTTATTCCGGTATATGAAAATCGACGATGAATACCAAATTGCCGGCAGATTATGCGGAGCTAGGCTACGTCAACAATTCGTGCACACTCGAATGACATAAATCCGTCGATTACATGATTGAAGGAATCACATGGAATTGCCAGGCAAGAGTAGGCTGATGAGAACCAATTGAAGGCGACAGCCACACTAGTTAAAACCAGGCTTTCGTAACACCACCTCTAAATATCTCAGATCATGATTTAGGACCTAACACCAGGCTTTCTTAAGTTAAAACAAGTCCTTCAATGACAAGTTTCAGACAGAGAGAGAGATTGTGGGGGTAGGAGGAAAGCGACTTCTCATCTGCGATTTGGGTTCAGGTCTTAGCAATCTTGAGGTTTGCAGAAGGACGTAAAAAGGTGGGCAGCCTTAAAATTCACTCTCCGGGCATAGAATACAACGTGATGATATTCTCTTATCGTCACATATATTGGGTGTGATCGTTATGACCGTCAAATTCATCTTTTATTTTCCCATTTGATAGTGTGCAGCGTATGAATTCACAATGTAAAAAAGTCAACCCGCCATGTACATAATTGGCACACACAGCCGACTCAAGATGCCCGAAGTGCAATTCATTAAAAAAAACACCACGAGATGATATTTCTTCCATTCCAAAGTCCGGCAGCTAATGATAACCCATGATTATATGCTTAAGCCAGTTGTTAAGCTTGTTATTATAAGCTTAATGAATGAGCTGGCTGGGCCGAGAAGGCTCGCTCCTCCCTTTTTAAGTTCCCGGAACAAATAGGAAACCAGATCTAATGAACTTAGCGTGTAGTTTAATTAAGCCGAAAGTAGAGAAGGGTATTCGCCATTGAATTTGTATACAAAAGATGCAGAAATCTTCACAAAGCCTGTCAAAGATATTGAAAGGTAACGTGATTGTGACCGCATTCTATAGAAAACTTAATATTATCCTTCACACGACAAACAAATAGCGTAAAGACGAACTCAAGCATATGAACTCAAATAAGTGCAGGCGAAAGAATCTCCCACGCTAATCATTTGAACGTGTGAAAAAAGCTCGAGACATGGCAATCAAAGGGGCAAAAATAAGAGGGGGAAAAAAGCAAAATTTGACCTTATCTCCCTCTAATGGAACGTGCTTTAAATGGCAGGGCCAAGATAATTACGACTGCTACGAAAAGAATTGTTCCTTCTAAATGCAGACAAAAGCCCCTCCTCACACCTCTTTTTCAGCCTCCTCCATCCTTCCAGTCTTTTCTGTCTGATCCCCCATCATAACCATCCATCCACCACCACCATGATCACCACTTCCAATGTAATCCCATCCCGTCTTCTTCCACTACAAACAGTGACATCCCCTAATAATACAAACAGGACCCTACCAAAAAACAGGAATTGGGCATGTCCATCATCACTTCTTTTTGTAGTCATGATTGCAGATCACCTTTCCTTGTCCTGAATTCTCTTCAATGTACTTGAATCAGACAATGGACATTTGGCCCTCCTAAAAGGAGGAGGAGGGAGGAGGAGAAAAAGAGTAACAGAAAAAACTTTCGGGCTATACCGAAAGAGAGAGATTTCCTACTAGTTGGCAGAAAAGCAAGAGTCAGAAGTTCGGTAACTATTTACAAGCATTTTCGCCAGTACAGAGCCAGCCAAACAGTGACAAAATTATGAGACCTGACCTGACCCGGGAAGGGTCATTCGCAAGGAGAAACCAAGGGGAAGATCAAACTTCAAAACAGATCAAACATGGAGGTACAGGTTAGAAAAGCAGAGGGAAACTCAAAGCCATGTTGGAAAAATATTAGCTTGAGGCTTTCTTCTTCTCCTTCTTCTTCACAAGATGGATGGCACCAACTTCCTAAATTCACAGTCAAAAGGGTCTAGATCTCTCGAATCCCGCGGATGAAGGACTGATTTCTGGAACTGCGAAGACATCATCGTTCCACCTCTTGCCGTGCCTCGTGGTCGCGGGCTCTTTTGTCTGCTTGAATCCTCCTACGATCCCACCATTTAGGTAAGACAACTGATTACACGGCACAGGGGTTGGAGCTTGAGGGACCCAAATTCCCAAACTTTCAGATGAGAAGGAACTCATGTCATCATTGTCCGTGAATGGCAATAAACCATCATCTTTCTGCAAACCCAAGGATCATAAAAACCAGCTGTCAACTCCAAAGTACTATTGTTTCTAGAAATCTTATCCTAGATTTGATAAGAGAGCAAGTAAAGGATTAAAAGTTTCCCGGATATGAATCAGAACTACCAAAGAAAGAGTCGGGTCAATGCAAACCTTACAGAAACCAAAGGAAGCAGAGCAGGAATCAAGAAAGTCCTCAAAGTGCCAGCCTGGCAGCATCTCTATCAAGTACTCCGATATGCTACTCGTTGACCCGTTGGAGCCACTTTCCTGGCTGGCCAACATGCCGTTATTGTTCCCATCCTTGTTGTTCACCACCGCCGCGGAAGCAGCCGCCGCCGACGCCGCGCTCGCCGCTGCCTTTCGAGGGCCCGAGATTGTCGCAGAAACAGAGACCGGCTTCTTGATCGAGGATGATGCCTCGGACCTCAAGTCGGGGACGAGATCACATCCGTTGGACGGAGAGGCAGTGCTGGCGGCAGACGTGTAGACTTCCGACGTGGCGGAGAGCTTCACCCCCGTGAGCAAGAACCTGCTGTGCTTCTGGGTATGCTCGTTGGCCGTGTGTATCGGGAGATCGCACTCCCTGCAAAGAATGGCTCGGTCCTGTTGACAGAACAAGAACGCTCGCCTCTCCTACAACCAAGACCAGTTTTTTTCTCATTTTTGCCGCAATCAGCAACAGACCACGAAACGAACCCAAAAAAACAGAAGCAAAACTTGCTCCATGGAACAGCGGGCTTTTTACAGTAAAAAGAAGCAAAGCAGGTCAGGCAAAAAGGCAAGTACCTGGCAGACGTCACAGAGAGGGAATTCCTTAGGGGAAGGACAGAGGAGGGAAAACCGTTGGTGCTTGGAGGCGAGCTTGTTGGCGTGGTGGACGCGGTGGTCGCAGCCCCCGCAGAGCGCCGCCTCGTCGGCGGTGCAGAACACAGACGCCTCGTCCTTATTGCACACGTCGCACCGGATTTCATCTGGTCCTCCTCCTCCTCCTCCTCCTCCTCCTCCTCCTGCTGCTGATCTTCTCTTCTCCCTCTCTTCCTTCAAGCTTCCCCAGAATTTGACCCTGCGAGAGAGAGAGAGAGAGAGAGAGAGAGAGGCGTTGAAACTGGGACGAAGGAGGAGGAATAAAATGGAAATGGGTTTGGAGAGAGAGAGAGAGAGTTGCGGGGTTGAAGTTGAACAGTAAAAGAGTGGCCTTTCAACGGTATGGGAAAGAAAAAAGAACTGGAATGATGCCAGAGAGAGAGAGAGAGGAGATGGATCAAGATTCAGGCGATGGAGGGCAAGTTGGTTAATATATGCAAAGTGGAAAAAGATTCTCCTTAAAATAAAAAAAATCTTATGTCGAAAATAGAAAAATTGAGATTGGTCGTGTTTGGTAAATCAAAGGAACCGAGAAGGTTATTTTCGACCAACAAATGCCAAAAAGATTGTGCATAAGGTTAGAATAACTATATGCTTGTAAGAATCACATGGTGATCTTGTTCCTTATTCGATGGCTCTTTATGGTTACAGTACTTTATTGATCTATCGTCATCCTGTGCGCACTATATAAAAACCTATCTTTATTTGAATGTTAGTTTTATGTACATAGCCTTATTATTGATCTATGTTAATCTCGTACAGTCCGTGTGAATTGATATTTTCATGGTACACTTTCATTCGGCAAACATGATATGAATTAAGTAAATTCTCTCATTTAACTTATTAGAAGGCTAAGGAAACTCACAGGTACAGTGACCTCACATCTTAAACAAACGATTTGTTATCAGGATTTTATGTCAATTGCATCATTAACAATAAATGCTTACATTTTTTGGTAAGATTATTTAATGCACAAGGTGACAGAAAAGAGAATGGAGTTTTGGTAAAATGCTTTCTCTGTATATCTTCTGTATAACATTACATGTACATTTATAATGCAAGAGTGAAAGAGCAAAATAGGAAAGAATAAAGACACAAGAATCAGAATTCCCTAGTTTCCTATTTACTGTTCTAATCAAATATCTATTAGTATCAATTAAAATCATAATCAACTCTAAGATCTTCCAACACTCCCCTCAAGCCGGTGGCCTATATATGTCGAGGACACCTAGCTTGCTCAACAGAAACTTGTGTTGTCTTTGGCATAATGGCTTAGTGAATATATCTGCGGGTTGATTCGCTTGTTCCAATGCCCTTTGTCACGAGAACTCCTTCTTTGATCTTGTCGCGAGTGAAGTGACAATTAACTTCTATGTGCTTTGTTCTCTCGTGAAAAACTGGATTTGCTGCTAACTTAAGTGTAGCATCATTATCACAGAACAATTCACTTGGTCCACTGACCTGTATTCCTAAGTCTAAAAGAAGTCCTCGTATCCAGACTATTTTGCAAGTAGTTTTCGCCATGGCTCGATATTCTGATTCAGCTGATAACAATGATACAGTGGACTGCTTCTTTGTCTTCCACGAAATCAACGACTTTCCCAATTTAACACAAAAACCGGTGATTGATCTTCTAGTCATTGGGCAGGTAGCATAATCAGTGTCACAAAAAGCTGTCATCCCTATATCACACTCACGAGATAGAAATATACCGAGCCCTGGGCATCCCTTCAAGTATCTTACTACTTTCAAGGCTGCATTCATGTGTGACTCCTTTGGCATATGCATGAATTGGCTGAGTATTTGTACTGCGTAGCATATATCAGGTCTTGTCATGGTAAGATATATCAACTTTCCAACAAGTCGCTGATACCCTGACGGATCCCTAAGTAAAGAGTCCTTGTTTGATGAATAAGAATTGAGATCATACTCATGCGTCGTCGGCTTGATATTCTGTTCAATAGGAATTCTGCTGGCTTGCAACCCGATAATCCTGCTTCAGAAATTATTTCCAAGACAAATTTCCTTTGACTGAGGGAAATTCCTTTATCAGACCTAGCAATTTCAATGCCAAGAAAGTATTTGGGAGGCCCCAAATCCTTGATATGAAAATTGGAGTGCAAATATTCCTTGAATCTTGCAACATGAGAATCATTGTTTCCCATAACCAATATGTCATCAACATATATCTGTAAATAAATTGATGAACCTCCCTCATTTCGTGTAAATAGAGCATGATCATGTTTGGAATGCTGGAAACCTGCATTGGTTAGTGCAGCAGTGAACTTGGCATACCACTGTCTAGATGCTTGTTTTAACCTATACAAGGATTTGCGAAGACGACATACCCGATACTCCCCTTGTCTGCGTAATCCTTGAGGAAGATCCATGTAGATTTCTTCATCTAAATCTCCATGAAGGAAGGTGTTGTGGACGTCCATCTAATGTAAGGACCAATTGCGTATTGCTGCAACAGATAAAAAAGACCGGACGGTAACTTCCTTCGCAACCGGGGAGAATGTCTTGTGGTAGTCGAAGCCTTCTCTCTGGGTGAAGCCTTTGGGTACTAACCTAGCCTTGTAGCGTTCTATGGAACCATCCGATTTGAACTTGATCTTGTAAACCCATTTACATCCGATTGGTTTTCGATGCAGTGGTAAGGGAACAACATCCCAAGTATGATTTTCCATGAGTGCAGTAAGTTCGGACTCCATTGCCTCTCGCCATTTGGGATCCTTTGCTGCCTCAGTGAATGAAGATGACTCGTGTGCTTCTGAAATTCGACTGATACAGCACATATGTTCTGCCGATAATTGATTGAGGAAACATAGGATGAAATAGGATATTGTGTACCTGAAGAGTTTGCAGCAGAACATATATAATCTTTAGTCCAAGTGGGTGGACGAGTCTATCTTCCAGAACAACGAGGTATCTCAACCATATCCTCGAAAGCCGCAGATGATTCAGTAGCCATATCTGTTGTGTCTACTGCTGAAGTAGATGGAGGGACTTCCTCAGATGAAGCTGGCAATCCCGTCTCTAGGTTTGAGAATTCCACTGGTGCCGGTGTCATAGAAGATGCGAGAGGCCATAAGAAAGCCAGGCGCTAATGATAAATCTTCATCGGATAAAAGAAACCGATTGTTTTCGGATAAATTGTCTTGTGACAAAGCCAGCTTCCCTTTGAAAGGGAACGTGTCTTCATGAAAAACCACATCTCTACTGATGAAGAAACGTCCTGTAGAAAACTCCATGACACGATAACCCTTCGAAGAGAAGGGTATCCCATAAAAACACACTGTGTTGCATGGGGGCTCATTTTATCTCGAGGACCCACTTTGTTGTTGCATAACATAAACAACCAAATACTTTAAGATGGCTATTATCTGGTTGTTTCTTATAAAGCATCTCAAATGGAGTTTTACCATGAAGAATTTGACTTGGCACGCAATTAATCAAATAGGCAGCCGTGACCACACAGTCTCCCCAAAATTCTTCAGGGACTGAAGCTTGGTATTTAATTGCACGGGTTACTTCTAAGAGATGTCTATGTTTTCTTTCTACAACTCCATTTTGCTGTGGAGTATAAGTACAAGAACTTTCATGAACTATCCCATGAGTAGATAATAAAGTTGTGCAATCAGAAGTGAAAAATTCTCTCCCATTATCTATATGAATTCGATGCACAGATTTATCAAGTTGATTCTTAATTAGGGAAAGAAAATTTGATAAATGAGTAAATGTCTGACTCTTTGACTGCATAAGATAAAGCCAAGTGGCATGACTATAGTCATCAACGATTGTAAGAAAATAGCGAGATCCATCATGATGAGAAGTATGATAGGGACCCCAGATGTCCATGTGAATCAAAGAAAATGGATTTTGGGCTCGAGATGTGCTAATAGGAAAAGATGCTTGAGTTTGTTTAGCTAAAGGACATATGGGACATTTTGGATGGGGAAATCGAGCACTATGACCCAGTCGTTGATACAAAAGGAGATTTTTATTATAACTGATTGCATTACAATAAATGCCTTTATTCAAGAATTCTAAATCTCCTGGAGAATTGACCCAAAAATAAAGGCCTTGTGCCTCTTTACCCAAGCCCATCACTCTGCCAGTCGAAGGGTCCTGAAAGATGCAATTTTTGGAATTGAATATGGCTTTGCAGGAATTGTCTATACATACTTTTGTGACAGAAATAATATTAAACTCAAAATCTGGGATGTATAGGACATTTTTAAGGACAAGGTTTTGACCAAGATGTACGGTACCGATTTTGGTAACATTCATAATGTTCCCATTTGGAAGACGTACCGTAACAGGAGACTGTGTATTTTGATGGACATGAGAAAATAGATACTCATTACAAACTATGTGGTCACTTGCGCCTGAATCGATAATCCATGCATCAAAAGATAATGAATTCTTTTCATGGAAAAAGGTACCTGAGAATCCTGCACCAGTGTCACCAGTCCTGAGATGGCTCAAGGCTTGCACAATATTTTCATATTGTTCTTGGGTGATAGTCTGTTGAGACGGTCCACAATTTTTCTGTGCAGAGACCTGATAGACTGATGCCTCCTTTTCCTTTTTATTATTGGGTCTCCCATGTAATTTCCAACATGTTTCAACAATATGGTGTGGACGTTTGCAAAATTCACAATATTTATTTTTAATTTTTAAATTTTGTCCACTAACCTTCTCAGCTGACGTGGCATTTCGTGTGCCGTAGGATCCTTTGTAAACTGGTGCTGACGTGGCAAAATGCCGACCGTCCGATTCAGCGCAATAATTGGCGAGATTGAAGCCGTCCGATCTCGCGCGTCGATCCCAGCTGTCCACTCCAAAGAAGAGATCTTGCCCGTCCGATCCAGTGCGCCTCCCACGACAGTCAGATCCAGCGCTTTTATCCGGGCCGTCCGATCCATTGCCGCAATCCCAGCCGTCCATCTGTGAAGACCTAGGGTTATCTTCTCCACTTCTCATCGCAGCAGCCGCGAAACCCTTCCCCCACGACTGTCCTGAGGCTCCGAAAACCCCTCCGGCTCCGGCGACATTTTCCGTCGAAACAGTTCCGGATGGAAACGCCGCAAATCCTTCGTCGACCCGAGCTTATTCTCGTCGTGGCAACCCGCTGGTTTTCTTCCTGCACGGCCAGTTGGAAGATCCGGCCAAGCGTTGGTTGAGGTTCCATCGCAAGGATTTGCGAACAAAACACGGTGTACGACTCATTCAAGGTAAGGAGAAATCTGGTGGCCTTCTCTTTCTCTTTGATTGTGTAGTATTGTCGGAGAGTCGTCTCCGGTCCCTCCAACTTCTCCTCAGCCGCCTCAATCTCATTCCACAGGGCCGATAGCCGGTTAAACACGGCGGTGACCGAGAGGTTCCCTTGTTTTAATTCGGCTACGGCTTGTGTCAAGGAAAAAATTCTCGCCCTATCTGACCTTCCATACATTTCTTGTATGCTTTCCTAGAAAATCTTCGAGTCTTCAGTCGGAGGGAGGCCGGCAGCAACGTCAGGCGCCTAGCAGTTCCCGATCCAGGTGCGCACCAGTTGGTTGCAGCGCCGCCAGTGCTTCTGTAGTCGCTCGTCCGTTGGAAAGGGCACGGTTCCCTCGATGAAGCCTTCCTTGGCCTTGGTGACGAGTGCTCATCGGAGATCCCGAGCCCGGGAGTGATAGTTCACCGGTCCGGTGAGCTGCTGGCTGATCAAGCGTAATTCCGACCCGTCTACTGGTGAAGTGTAAAGCGGATCGCCAATTTCAAGCCGGCCGTTGAACGGAAAAAGGTAAGGCGCTCTGTGTGGAAACGGGTAGGGCTCCATTCCCTGTCCCGGTATGATTCCGGGTCTGTGACCCGGAGCAGTTTGTCCCGACTCATCAGTCGGGTTAGTCCCATATGGGTACTATCCAGATCCAGTCGTCCATGGAGGGGGGTACCACTGGGCTGGAGGCCAGTAAGTTGGCATTGGAATCTGCATTGGAGCAGGGGCAGGGGCCGAGACGTTGTTGGTAACTTGCCCTTCTTCAGTCAATCCAATTTGATTAGAAGATGAATTTGTTTGATCCTGAGGTGATGAGTCTTCTACGGAGGGACTCATAGCATTTTTATCCTTTGCCATGGTATATAGATTGAATTCCTAATTGCTTTGCTAGTTTGATCTGCAGGGGGAATGATGCAGCGACAGACCAGAGAAAGACGATGGCAATTCAGAAGGTTGCAGAGGCAAGGCCAGGAAGCGAAAGCTCTGATACCATGACAGAAAAGAGAATGGAGTTTTGGTAAAATGCTTTCTCTGTATATCTTCTGTATAACATTACATGTACATTTATAATGTAAGAGTGAAAGAGCAAAATAGGAAAGAATAAAGATACAAGAATCAGAATTCCCTAGTTTCCTATTTACTGTTCTAATCAAATATCTATTAGTATCAATTAAAATCATAATCAACTCTAAGATCTTCCAACACAAGGTTTTACAAAAATATCATATCTAATAGCTAAGTTTCTATCCATAATTGGTGTTAGTTAATGAGGAATCACGTAAATATTGCCTTTGTAGCATGGAACAAAATAATTATATTTTGGCAAATAATGATTCTTAACACATCATGTTGTTGATTGATTGGAGAAATGACATGAAACAAGCTTATAGTTGAAGTATTTTTATCTAATTATAACACTTCCTCTATGTTATGCGTGTATGATTCGGCTTGTTGAAATTAAAACGAGCATAAAAAATTCAATAAACATAGGGGAGACAAAAGCTTTATTAAGATCACGTTCAGTTACAATAATAAAAGAAGACCAGTGAAGGTATACTAATGGGTGTCATCGAACAACTTAATGGCATAAAAGTCTCATGTAGATGAGGATTAGATAGTATCATTGCAATGCTCGAAACAAATTGGTATCCTTTTATCCAATTTCAATGTAACATATAGTTTATCTGTATTATAACTAAAATGAACTTCTGAACTCGGTGTCCATCTGCGGTATATCTAATATAATTTAGAGATAAAATATTCTCTTAACGAGTAAGTGTGGAATAAAATTGTAACGTCATACGTACGATGGAGGGGATGATTTTATTATTATAATCATAATAAATTATTAAATTATTGTTGTTGTTATTGTTACTACCATGTGCGCCGCATTAATTGAAGATAGAGAAATTACATTTAAGCGTGGGAGGGGAACTTGTTGGCGCGAGCTTGCAATTAACTACCCACTAACGTTAACAATAAAGTTACTAAAAATTATTTTATGAGATGAATGATGCACAACTCGAAGGTCTCTACTACAAAATTGTTTCATAAAAGAGAATCACGACTTCAAATCTCAATGATTATATGCATCAAAAGATTTGTAGCGACTGGAATCATGCAAAATTTTAAATGTAGATGGTTAAAAAAAAGTTAAAGAAAAGTATAAAGCACTGCACAGTGACAAGATAAATAGTAACCTTATCAAATTGAAATTCTTTATATTTGGATGGATAATTGCACTTGATTCCTTTGGATTGAAAAACCCTAAAAAATTAGGAAGTTTTATCCAAAACCCATAAATCGTCTCTTCTTCCTTTGTCCTCATTGAGGGCAAGGGTGAGCTCAAGGGTCGTGACCCAGCCGGCATCAGCCTTGAACGTTGCCCAACACAAGGTGACAACACCCACGGTGAGAGAGTCGTCCTATGTGGGTGATCGTGGCTTGGTCTGTTCGTGACTTAGGAGCCTGATTAGAGAATGAGAGAAATTGCTAAGGCAAACTATAATGAAAATGGAGTTTTTATTGCACTAAAAACTTTATGATAAAGGAAAATATTTTCCATGAAAAATTATTGATTTTCATTTGTTTGGTACTTTCGGGAAATTGATTTCCTTCTTACCAAAATGGGAAGTCGTTTTCCTTTGATCCAAACTCATGGAAAACATTTTCCATCGATCACTAAGTTTTCCGTCATCCAAATATTAGAAAGTCGGAAAAATGGTTAATATTCACTCATTTGGTGATTTAGGCAAAGTGACTTTTTTCTTGCTAGAAAGGGAAGTAGTTTTTCCCCGATTTGAGTATGTTGTTTTCAGTTTACGAGCAATATATTCTTAAGATCGATTACCTTTTCATTATTAAAATACCTGAAAGCTGGAAAACAAATTTTCAAAAACAGGTTTCTTCCAAGTGAAAAATAATCTCCATGACCAAATGACATTGATAACGAAATGTCAATTTCTGCAAAGGATAAGTTTCAAAATGGAAGATCCACTCTTAAATCAGAGGGCTCCAATCCATACCTAGCGGTAGTATAGGAAATCCACTCCTCTTATTAAGGTATTTCACTTCCAGGCTCCTTTGTCTGGGGGGACCATCTGGTGCTGCCCCTCCATTATTTGGCCAATTCCCATCTCGAACTCCTCTCTGTATCTGGCAAAAATCCAAAGTTCTCCCTCCCTCCCTGCCTTGAAATCCATGATTGCCGCCCAAAATCCGTCCAAACAGGAGACAGTGTTGCATCAGATTCCTAATAAATCTATTCCATCCCATCTTCTCTCTCTCTCTCTCTCTTCCTTTCTCCTCCTGAGTTACGCATCAAAGCAAAGAAGCAACCCTGTGGTCCTCCTCTCAACCTCGAACTTGTTCAGTGCAGTTCTATAAGCATGACAGCACCAGCCCCACATGGGGGCTTCTCTCACTTCAAGCTCTTTCGTGTTGTGACAAGTACCACGCTTGATAAAAGAACTCCAACTGCTCCTCCTCCCCACATGAAAGAAAGGCTGCATTTCGATCACAGGCCCCCCATAGAGCCAATAGAAACATCGTTCTTGCATCCTCTCATATCACTTAATTCCTACAATAATTGATGAGCATTATCGTTCGTGAAGGGTCACGTCAATCCTTGATTCCTACAATAGTCGACGCTGCATTCCATCCACATGCATGTTCAATTTGTAATGCAACGTTATAAGTTGATTGTAAAACTCACGAGTTTAATTGTATAAAGAGAAACAACAAAAAGGAAAATTCAACATTCTTGATTTTTTTAATCACTATACAGATTCTTTCCTAGAAAGTAAGCGTCAGATCTAATTCTTAGATAACTTGACATCTATAAGCGTCAGATCTAATTCTTAGATAACTTAGACATCTATTTACAATTCAAAAAAGAAAATGAAGATAAGGTTGATTATATAATTAAGGAATTTTATCTGGTGCAACATCTTGATGGAAATTGAATAGTTAAGTTCTTTCTTTCACCTTCTTGTCCTTTATCTTTGACCAAATTTTACTGTCTTTTCCACCTTGCCGCACAAGTAGAACAATAATTATGTAAAGGGTTATAAAGGTACATATAAAAGTAAGTTAAAATGCCGGAGATGGGGGGAGCAACCCTCGCCGCTTTTGAAAGCGTGCATTTACTTTTTGCATTCCAGCAAATTTTGATGAGAATTACGAAGTAGGATAGAAAACAGAAAGGACAAATTGGCCAAGACGGGGCCCTCCACTGCCTAAGTTGTTATAGTTGCTATAGTTGCTATTCTTTTCCTCCTTCTGCTGAATAGTTGTTGGACTTTCCATACACTCCCTGAAATTTTAAAAATTTGCACAAATTACCCTCCTCTCATTAAAAATAATTGACGGGATTTAGGGACGCAAACAAGATATGACTTCTTGCCCCGTTTTGCACATGTATTTTGTTCATTTGTTCGATCGATTACAAGGCATAAATCATTACAAGGCATAAATAATTCAAGACATAAACCCTTGTGCATGAAACACAGTGTTACTGACTTTATTCATATCATCATGATAATGTGATTCACACGTCATTACTTTGAAGGAGCAAGTCAAATAAACGTCCCGTCAATTATTTATTAGATTGCAGACTTGTCAAGTGTTCACTTCTTTCGATTACTTTGTTAGATATTCCTAAAACATGGCACTCATGTTCTCTCGATGATTTTCTTAGGTAAATGGAGACACTGCCCCTCAATTCTAACCTCCGTTCTGCCGACATCGAATCAACTGATTAAAAGAGAGTTGAAATCACGTGATTTATTACAAAGTAGTAGGTATCGATCGGTCAATTCAACTTAATTACCCCTACTAGCATCTTCCATTGATTCTTTTGCCCTACCTAATCAATTAAACAAAGTCACTGATCACCATAATCAAAAGTCATGAACAACCCTTCTCGTCATGCCACCTGACCCTCCCCCCCCGGGGGCATCACATTTGTCCTCATTCCGTAGCCAACAGCTCTATTGATTTGGAGAGGAAGGGCCATGTGGTACCATCATTTGCTGATTAATCTATTCTTGAACTTACCATTTGCGTAATTAAATCACATGATTAAGCCGCTTTCCACGACGAATACACACGGAAAAACCTGTTGGCTTCGTACAAGCAACGAAACGATTGCTGCCACCTGGTCCTCTCGCTTCGCGAAGAAAAAGGGAGGATGGTCGTACCGCTAAATGGTTAAATTAATGGGATATTATCGGGAGCAGATCTCTGCTCAAATCCACTAATCTCATTATTATAATCAAAGTGGTGGGCCCCATCCCCTTTCCGCAAGAAGACGAAAATGGCTTTTTTGGGTCCTCCGAACATGACCGCGGCAGATGGATGTGAACGTGATTATTCCCTCCGTTCACGATTTTCAGAAGATCTGAGGAGCGGCAGTGGGGTTGAAAAAAGGAGAAGTCCGCATCGCACTGTCCGTGTCCACTCCCAGCAGCAATAATGGACGGAATATCTTATTATTATATCCATTTTATTTTCCTATTATTATTATTATCATCATTATCATTTATTAGCTTATTATTATTATTTTTTTTTTTTTTGCGGTATTTGCATCAAAATTATGTGCGATCCTTTACACAAACAATCTTTTCTCTATACTGCGACCAGATTTTTTTTTTTTTTTTAATTTCCGGTAGGTTTGCTTCGTGCAAAAATATGTGCGATCCTACAAGCACAAACAACCCCGTGCTTTTGTGCAAGTTGAGCACTAATCACCTTGTCTTATGTCTTGTCTTGTTTGCTTCTTGACTCAAATTATTCTTTAATATCGTAATCAATAGCCTTAAATGCGCCTTGACCATAGACACCATAGGTCATATCGTTGAATGAAGAGGGTCTCTCCAATGTGAATCCTAGTCGGAATAATCGGTCAAAATGATGACCAAGATAGATGCGTGGAAAGCAAATATAAGACCAAAGTGCCTAAGCTAGTTTGTTATTTGCTTCGGCTTGTCGGTACAGATGATCTTAATGCTCCACTCAGTTACTGCACCACGACCATCAGATTTTTCCCAGGAAAAGAACCTAGTGATGAACTTATGTAGAATATTCATCATTGGCAACATATATCTAATTTAACTATTATCGCATCTGAAGCCCTTTCTTTCTATTGCCCTCCTCGTCCCTCCCTTAATTTTTATCTATATACATATGTTCTTCAATTGATGGAAAGTTTCCTAAGAACCAACAAAGTCAAGGAAGATCAACATAGTCGGAGATACGTGCCAATTATTCTAGATAAGCTGCTAATTATGTATTTATCAAGACGCTTGGAAAAGACGTAAAGTTGGCAAGTGCTTCCATTTATAAAGAGGTTAATATCTATGATATCTGTTGACCAAAATCAACCCTCGCATTCCATTCCAATCATAAATTCTTGAATAAGTTGCACTGAGTAAATATTTTAAAAGGAAGTTCACGGGTCATGAACATACATATCGTTACATAAAACAAAGAAATTAAAATAGCCCCTATATGTATATATGAATATAAATACACATACTTGAAGAGGATAGACATGGGCGCTCAGATGCAGCAACCCTGCATGAACCCCAGTAAAGAGCACATGAAATTAGACTATTCTGGGCACTCAATTAAAATAATTTATCACGAATTAGGATACTCTAGGCATTCGATTAAAAAAAATATTAAATTACGACGGTCCAATAATTGCATCATGAAGGGGACAGATTGCAGGGAATATAAGTAAATTATTTATAGCATTTTTCATGGTCTAAGTGGCTATAAGATAATTTGGAGCCAGCAAGCAGTTAGCTACCTCGTTATCTTCAGCAATAATAATAATAATAATAATAATAATAATAATAATAATAATAATAATAATTGTGCGGATTAAGGATGCGTTGGATTGAGAGGATGTAAAACCCTTTTTAACGACAACAAGGTCCCAGCTACCACTTCGAGAGAGAGAGAGGAAGGAAGTTGTCCTTTGCTTTCTTTAAATGCGAAGAGGTGAGTGTTTTGCATTTGCCATGTAAATCTCGATTACCTCGACATCGATTATCCAAATTGAACTCTAGTAATGGGTTTATGCAACACGACCCCTTTTTTGTATTTAACTAATCAAAAGATTAATTGCGTTATCACTTCTAGATCTTGCTTAGCACGGATGAGACATTCAACCGTACAAAATGAATGAATACCTAAGCTCGGTCAAGATGACGCGAACGTGACTCTGCCTTTCTATAGTTTTCAATCAGATATTCATTAATGTGTTAAGGTCGAGTAGTTAAGATGATGTATGAAATTATTATAAATTCCAATGAGCGAGCAACCTTTTCAGAGGTTAGAACTTAGGAGTCACAATGATTTGTGACTGGAGTTTATTTTTCTTTTAAGATACATAAAATGTGTAATCATTTTTCATTTTCAAGTTGGATTAAGAGATTATGTTTGGCAAAAGCATTATTAGTTGGTCAATGGTTTTCCAAGTCTGGGAATGGCCGACTCTTAATGGAGGGTCGTGATTGGTGACTACTAGTGACTAGTGATGGATTGAAAATGTATTGTTCTCTTTCTTTTCCTTTTTTCTTTCCCTTGAATGTTGGATAGCGAAGAAAAACTTAACCAATTAAAATTGAGAATTTCTAAAACTTAGACACATCATTAACTTGGATAATGTGATTAGTGGATTATATCAATCGGTAGTGTAATCAATGCACAAAACACCTTTCTCATTACCTCGCGTTGTGTGTTATTCTCATCAGTGGGTATTATTCTTTATCAAACGCAAGAAAAATAACAAATCCAAGAAAGAAATATTAGATAAGTAATCCGATTTGCAGACGTTTAAAGAATTTATCTACTTTCGTCTGTCAAATCAATTTACCACACGTGAGCTGTTATCTTTCTATGAAAAAATAATTAAACTCACAGTACCAACATATAAGGATTATCTTATATTAATGGAATGTCGCGTTTCGAAATCACTTAAAAGTTTATTTTTCACTAGCTTTGAGTGGTCAAAGCCCATGGAGGCTAGGGTTTCGGATCAGCCTGACCAATTTCATGGACCACTTACGTGCACTCTGATTTCATTAAAAAAAATTGCCAAGAGGAAACTCCTAGAAAGATGACCAATTTCTCCTCAAAAGATGGGTATGGGCATGGTCTTCAAGAAATTGATGCATTTGATACGGGACATGGCCTTCACGTCTCTCCGTGGGGACCCAATAATATGGACAACCATGCCTTAAAACATTACTATATTGCACGTGTAACTATTTTAAATGGCTACTTGCTTGTGGCTTGTGGGTCCCTCTCATTTTCGACCTAGAAAATGATTTATTAAGGTGGGGGATGAAGCTAGATCTTGTTGAGATCGAATAAACCCACCAAGCTTTTAGTTTGATACTTGCTTGAACTTGGCGAAGCAACTTTGCAAATGCTTTGTTGCGTTAAGAAAGAAGAAAAGTTTACGGAATTGGTTAGTAAAAATTACTCACCCATAAAAAGCCATCAGAGGTCTTTGAATCCTTTTGATCCGCGCAATCTTATGCATCAAAGAGATTTGGATATTGAGAATGAAATCTTCATAATGGTAATGGAAGCCCGTTCCCTTTTTTTGATACCATTTGACAAGGTGAAATGAGGCGGAATGAAAATAGAAATTGAGAATTCACTACTATGGGAGAGGTGGGAATGAGTGAGAATCCATGGGAATGGATAAAATAAAGGCAAGCATACCAGTGGATTATTATTTAATCTAGAGTGATGGTGAAATTTGATAGAACAATTGGATACAGTAATAGAATTAGTTTGCTATCATATGCAACAATTTGAAAGATTAAAACTGAAACCATAATAAGACAAGTTTTTTAATTCGATGCGTTGCCAATTGCAATACTTTTTACATTAATCATCATTCCGATACGTTATAATTCATTCCGATTTCTTTTATAATTCGATCACCTCATTCATGTACACCAAATGGGGGCCTAAGCCTAAGTGATCGATTGCTAAGCAATCGAGTGGAAGTTCTGAAAACGGGAAGACGTGGCCCTGTCAAGTCAATCTGGGCCTAGACGCTTTGGATTTCTTGCTGGGCTGTTGAGTTTAAGGCCTCTGGCCTTTTTGGGCGATCGGGCTTCAGAAGGCGCTTCGCATTGCGTGAATTTTGCTGCGAGACTCGAACCAGCAAAGACACACCAACCTTGGGCAGAGTTGTGGTATTTCAGTGAGCTCGTGTCTACTGCGGTTGTAAGCTTACCAACTTCAAACTCAGATGGCGGATGATACCGAGACTATAAGCGGCGACGCGGGTTAGTAGAGGTTGAGTGTAAAATCCGAGACTATCAAGGATGGGGAGTAATCGCCAGGATGAGAGGGTCGAACAATGTGCAACTCTCGGCAGGGTTCTAGACTGGCAAACAGGGTGGAAATGAATTGAATTGCACACCCAACAGGGAGCAAATGTTCCTAGATTACATATACGGAACTGAAATTAACTCACAGGACATATTTTGAAATGGAACAACCTTGTTTAGCATTAGAACTCCAATACTAAGTATGTTCAGAATATGATAGAGGAGGAGGGAGAGAGAGAGAGCGCGCGTACGTGTAGAGGAGCTAGGGGTCTATCTACATGGGGTGGAAGATGGACACGTGGAGCAAAATGGGTCAAAAAATAGTTATGTTACAATCATTATTAATCGTGGAAGCGACCCTTTTCTCAAGGCATGTAAGAACGTGATCATGAACTTATAGTTGCATTGCAATTGGCCCGACGCCAAAACTAAAACCCCTGCGATCAACGGCCTATGATCATCACCGCCTCGTAATTTTTTAGAGAAGTCTTTCGGCGAACTCTCTTGCGGCCGGAAGATTTTCTTGACCGTCGGATCGGAGAACGTAAATGGGCCATGTGATGGCTCTTAAATGCGATGAGGACGCCCACCGGCAATGCAAGCATGCTGCACATGGGACTTAACAACAACAATAACTATAATAATGCGTTCTCGATTTTCCATGAGTAGATACGACGTCGTCTTAAAAATACGTTTATCTTTGATAAAATCCACCAGAGAAGACAATAATTATCTACGGGCAAGAACGCATGTGCTTGTCACTCCGGATCGGGATCACGTGCCGTGTCTGACATGTCGGTGACCGTCGCATATCAACCCATCAACCAGGATATTGCAAAATATAGGCTGTGTGAACTATCCCCGATCGAATACACCAACTTATGAACCCAAATCTACCAATTCAATCTTTTATCAGACTCTGATTTTTGTCTAAGGAATGATGGGGCTAAAGCTCTTACAATCCGCCGGGGACTTCTGATCGCCGCCCCGGCAGAAGAAGAACTCGTCGGGGCACCGGTACAGGCAGTTATCCACCAGGCTCACGTTCGCCGACCCGGGCCTCAGGCCCACCAGCGGGCCCGGTATAGGCCCGAACAAGTAGTTCCCGCCCAGGAGCAGCCTCCCGATCGCCGCCGTCTCGCCGGTGGCGGCGTCCCTCACCCTCAGCGCGTACTGCGACGGTATCATCCCCGTGAACATGTTGTGCTCCAGGGACAGCGCCGACAGCCTCGGCATTGCCGCCATGAACCCCGGCAATAGCCCCCGGAGATTGTTGCAGCTCAGGTCGACGGCCACCAGCCTGCTATTCAGTAGGAACATCAAATTTTTTAGACAAATATCGATAAATTAAAGGAAGAATTTAAATATCTTTTTGATTAGCGCGTTGAAAGTATAATATTTTGAAATGGTAAAAATTCAAATTTCATACGACAACATGAATCGGCAGACCTGCTGTTCGCGCCCGCCGAGGGCGGCGCGTGCAAGGACGTGAAGTTGTTATGCGAGAGCGTGAGCTGCCCGAGGGACGGGTGCTCGAATAGGGCCGCCGGCACAGCGCCGGTCAGCTCGTTCCGGCTCAGATCCAGGACCTGCAGGAGCCTCGCCGCTCCGCCGACGATTTCCGGAAGGTCCCCTCGCAGGCGGTTGTTCCGGAGCGAGAGCTCCACCAGCGACGGCGGGAGAGCCGCCGGGACTCCGCCGGAGAAGCGGTTGTCGCTCGCGTCGAGGAAATGTAGGCTCTTGAGCGAGCCCAGATCGGACAGCAGCTCGCCCGAGAAGTTGTTCCCTTGGAGCTCGAGCCTTCTCAAGCTCGCCAGACGGTTGAAGCTCGACGGTATGCCCCCGCGGAAGTTGTTGCCGTCGAGGCTGAGCTCCTCGAGGGAGGCGAGCGAGCCGAGCGAGGCGGGGAGCTGGCCAGAGAGCGAGTTCCGTGACAGCCGGAGCCGGCGGAGGCTAGTCAGGAGCGCGAGGGAGCCGGGGACGGAGCCGGCGAACGCGTTGTAGGAGACGTCGAGGGTCTCGAGGAAAGGCACGCCGCCGCCCCAGGGGACGGAGGAGAGGGAGCCGGAGTAGCCGGCGGAGTCGAGGGCGATCTCGGTGACGCGGGAGGAGTTGGAGACGGTGAGGTCGCAGCGGAGGCCGCAGGTGAAGCGGTCGCTGAAGACGCGGTCGCAAGGGTCGACGGAGAAGTCCCAGGAGCTCACGCAGGATCCGGGAGATACGGACTTCGGGTCGATCGCGGCCTTGAAAGCTTGGAGGACTCGAACGTCTCCGGGATGAGTTCTTGAATCGACCGGAATCAAGACTCGCGAGAACGGCGCGAGCGCGAGAACGAGGAGGAAGAGAACGAGTGAGCTCGAATGCGGCGACATCTCTTGTGCATGGACTTGGATCGGATCAAGGGAAGAGAGAGTATAAGAGGGATGGCGGTGAGATGGTCAGTCGGATTCTTGATTCTAGGCTGACTGCTCCGTACGATCCGACAAGTTTCCATTTTCAGATTTGGGAGCAGTTTCCTTTGGAGTTTGACCGGAAAGCGAACGTGGTCTCTTTCGCGTTCTACGGGGTTTAACGTTAACGGTTCTAATAACAGAGTTCAAAACGCAACGTGGTGGGGTTACGAGGGATCTGTAGTAGACTCTCGGTTTGGTAAATGGGCCTGATGAACAGCAAAGCTTTTGCGTGGCAACTTCGCCAGAATTCGAACGATGTATGTACTGGGCTTCGACCGTCGACACGTGAACTCACTTGGGCTTGGACACAGTTTATTTTCGAGGGGAAAAGTGAGAAGCCGGCTTCAAAAGTTGGCGACGAGACCTTTTGTTTTATCCCCAATCTTCTTTTGATGGGCGCAGTTTGTGATTAGAGCTTGGGAGGATGCGATTAGACTTGACGCACGGAGGCGAAATGACTACACTTCGAGACTAAACAACGTTAACACCGTCGCAAAACCGAGTTCGTACGATGCGCCAAAACCAAGGCATTGTTGCTCCAGCTACTCCTTCAGGCTATTTGCCCATATGACAATTTTAGGCTTTAGCTGTTGCTTTAGCCTTCAAGTCCCGAGGGAGCTTTCTGCCTCACGCATGCATTGACCGATGGAATGCAGGTCCGGTTTTACCCTGGAAGAGGATGTGGACGACAGCGGAGGCCTATCATATGCTGCTTAAGTTGCCCTGCTGCTAATTAGCTAGGCACCTGCTAAAGATACAGAGATGGAGATGGGCGGACGCCTTCGATTGTCCCCCGAACGTTATTGCTCTGTGCGGTCGTGTGCTTGTCTTGTCGGTCACGTGATCATGAGTTCGAGACATGGAGAGAGCAAACCTTTAATTAGCTCGTGCTCTTTGGCATTGTTACCTCGCGTGGAGATAGTGGTAGACTGCCGATGCTGATGCAGTTGTAGGACCGACTGTTTTCCCGGTGCTTCAGACCTTTGGCTTTGATGGTGCTGGATGATTAGGAAAAAGCCCCTTCACTTCACTTGTCTTGGTAATTAGGGACATTCAGAACAGTAATTATATGTATCCGATGTTTTAAACATTTCCCTATCGTTTTATTTTTTGATCCTCGGTCACAATTCATTGGACAAAAGGCTCGATATGCTTTGACTAGGCTTCAATTTCGATAGAAACCCGACTGTTTGGAGCCCTAACTCATTTAGTCGATTTAGCTACCACATTTGGGCGTATTATAAGGGTCTCATTCAATTTATGACATGTTTAGCTTGTGTCATAATAACTCTGCCCATCTATCAAGATTTATATTAAGATTTAGCGACCTCGTTGGTCTTAACTAGATATCTCCGTACTCGAGTGGATTAAGATTTTGAAGGAGCTTCAAGTTCAAGTTAACGAAGCTTCAAAAAAATTCACAAAAGGTCGTATTGAAATACAAAAAAGAAAATAGCTGGACGACTGTAGTCGCGATAGGGTTTGCTTTCGGAAGTCTGGAAAACTCAAATGGAAAAGTTTGGATGAAGGACTAAGGATCAGGTCCTACAAAATCACGAGATGACGGAGAGGTGTTCCTCGGCTGGTAACTGGGGTTCCCGATTCTCCCCCCTTCTGGTCCGTCGTTTCTGTCAACTCCCAAAACGAAATGGTATCAAATCAAAATCCCACAGACAAATGGAATTAGCCTACAACATCGATCACATTCAGGATTTTGTCTGAGGAACAAGGAGGACGAGTAGGAGACAAAAAGTTGAACTGCATCAAGTTACTCCACCAAGGACTTCGTGGGGCTTTTTTAATGATCCTACCAAACAAACGGAGCCCTGTCTGAAGAGTTCCTGATGAACAGTTGATATGAATTTATTTTTCGTTCAAGAATCATCAAATTCCAAGAGACAATTTCTCGAGTTATTAAGAAACCCTCTGGTATAGTCTAGGAGTATGTTTGACAAATTTGTTGATAAGCAATCATATAAAAAAAGTGTTATAATTATCTTTAGATAAGCTTTTCTTTCAAAAAATGTAATTGGTATTCTAAAAATTCAAAACACAGCCCTCTTCTGTTCCCAAACGTATGCATTACGAGAAAAGACTACCAAGACGCATACGAAAACACGTATATTATTCAGTGATCGAGAGAAAAAGTACCGCACCGAATTTTCAGACCCTACAGACCGTCGATCGCATGATCCCCGAGGCGAGACCCGCGGGATCGACGGCGGGGAATAGTCTGAGACCCACACGGTCCGTGAACCGTGGGATGCGCCAGCTGGGTCTGGGGTCGGACGGACGGGCAGCGGTACACCGCCGTGGAAATGCGTTTCAAATCAAGGAAGCCCCAGAACTGCAAACATGGCACTTACTATGTTTCGTCACTTCGTACACCACCTTTCACCAATTTGGCGTGGACCTTTCCGTTTACGGCAAAAAAGAAAGCTCCCTTTCCCCCCCTTCTTCTGTACTCCCTCTCTCTCTTTTAGCTCGGTGGTTTTTGTTCTTCTTCATTTCGAGGTCGCAGAAGAGAGAGAGAGAGAGAGAGAGAGAGAGAGAGGGGCAGGGAGATGGCGAGGGGGAAGATCCAGATCAAGTTGATAGAGAACACGACGAACCGGCAGGTGACCTACTCGAAGCGACGGAACGGGCTCTTCAAGAAGGCGAACGAGCTCACCGTCCTCTGCGACGCCAAGGTCTCCATCATCATGATCTCCAGCACCGGCAAGCTCCACGAGTACATCAGCCCCTCCACCACGTACAAAACCCTACTCTTTTTCTTGATTCTTTTTCCTTCGGTCATCTCTTTCTGAGGAACAAAAAAAACCCTAGATTTGTTTGACTCAGATGTTGTCCTTTTGGTTTTGGTTTTGGTTTTCCTTCTCTCTTTTTTTTCCTGCTGTTAATGTTTTAGAACGAAGACGATGTACGATCAGTATCAGCAGGCGCTTGAGGTTGATCTCTGGAGCTCTCACTATGAGGTCAGATCTTGCTGATTTTCCCCCCCTTAAAAATGCAGAACAAATCTTCACATGCATGTGTACTTGGGCCGTTGGTTCGATTCCTTTGCTTGTGAAAGTCTGTTTTAAATCGCATTCTCTGCACTTTCATCAGAAGATGCAAGAGAACCTGAGGAAGCTGAAGGAGGTGAACAAGAAGCTTCAGCTAGAGGTCAGGTAAAAACAAGATCCTGTTCCATTTATTTTGGTCAAATTTTTCTCCCGGAGCTTTTAGCCGTTGAGCTTGTCATGGACGGGTTAACCATGTTTGTGTTTGTTGGGTGAAAAATGATTGCGCAGGAGGAGGTTCGGGGAAGGATTGAATGGTATGAGCTTACCGGAATTGTGCGGTCTTGAGCAAGATATGGACAACGCCGTTAGCCTGATCCGTGAACGGAAGGTTCGTGATTGACCCTATAATCGCTGGTTTGGCTTTCGAAATTTTTATCATGTCGGGTACTCAAAGAGCTTCAATCGGGCTACTTCACTGACATGGTCATTAGTTGGTTTGCTTTGCCTATATTCTAGCGTGCTTGTCCAATTTCTCTCATCAAGAATTAATTTTCACACGGCATAGGAAGCAAAGGCTTCCATTGCATGCTTAGTCAGTTAAGTCATTAATATTTATTATTTAATTCCTTCTGGTTTGGACGTTAAACATTCGGTGATTATCCATTAATTGACTAGCGTTGTGAGAGAGAGAGAGAGAGAGAGAGAGAGAGAGAGAGAGAGAATGGAACCTGGCAAAATTTGTGGGTGAGCTTACAACTTTTGGCTAAAACTTAATGGTCAGGTACCCGATTCTCTCTTTTATCAAAAGGACAGTGTTGGAGTCTAGACGATATATACAAGGACCCAGGTGGAAGAAACCATGTTTTCTGAGTGACTATAATGCAAACGTTTCGTAATGGGTTTTGGATTTGCGATGTTTGAATTGAGATTTGGATTTCTTGTTGCCATACGTCGTAGCTAAAAAGGGAAACTGCGATTACTTTTGTTTGATGTAGGAGCAGATGCGTCAAACGATGGTAAAATCCAGAATGAAACTCTCAAAGGACGTGTTATGCTATTTGTCCCTATAACTCACTATCTCAGAAAACTAAGCAATTAATTAATGAAGAGAAATGTTATATAAGCATATTGGACAAGATTGTTGTATGGTCCATAAATCATGGAAATCAATATAATATCAACCATCGATTGTGTGGGATTTATTATGTGGCTCACACGATCGATGGTGAAGATAGACGTGGTTTACATAATCTATCAATCATGCAATCTTTTTATTGAGCATAACCAAGTCATATTATTGAAAAAGTCAATTACTTTACCAAGTATTAGGCTTTCACCTATCACATAATCGATGCACGCATGGATCTCACTATTAAAGTAACCAATCGATAATCGTCAAATGTGCATTGTCATGTTATATACGAAACTATTCCTTTCTGGTGATAGTATCATGGCATATGTTCTATTGTGTATACATTGTGGACCGAATTCCCAATAATTTTAAGTTTTAGGAGAAAATGGTCATTTCAAGATGATGTCGGATCATATGCACCATAATTTTTGGAGGTAGCAGAATGAGTCATAGGCTCACTTTTAAGCTCATATTTAGTGGGTTGGATTATTTATAAGTTAGTTAAATTTTGAAAATAGGTCGTAATGGATTGGAGTGGCAATTTCAGATATTGCATGATGCAACTATTAGCCTTTCCTCCTCTCTTGAATTTATATTGCTTAAAGGTCTAAAATGTTTTTGTTCGTGGAAAGCAGTACAAGACGCTCAGCAATCAAATTGACACCGCCAGGAAGAAGGTAAGCCCTATATTCTCCTGATTTGCCGATTTGCGCATCTCTTTTGCGCAAAGATCATACTAATCTTCTCGTCATCGTTCCAATATGATCGAATTTTTCTAAAGAAACATATATCTAAGGATGTACAGTTTCTTACTTCCTAGAATTGATAACTACTCATTTGTGATATATAAGCGATTATTTCGCCTGATCCTGTCTTGATTGGTGCTCACTGCAGAAAAAGAATGCTGAGGAAATAAACAAAAGTCTCCTGCAAGACTGGGTAATTAAAGCTTCCTGGCTAATATAAACCTGGTTAATGATGTTATTTTCTTCGTTGTCTGTGGAAACATCTGCTAGTAATGTCCAAAAACGGCCAATTTACATGAATCAGCCGTCTTCATTTACTGATTATATTGATGGAAAAATGATTGAAGGCGGTCAGTTTTCTCTCTTTTGTGTAGACCAATCTGATCAAGCATCTGAGGGAGGACGACCCGCACTTCGGAATGGTCGACAACGGCAGGGATTACGAGGCTGTGATCGGGTATTCAGACGCCGCTGCTGCCGCTCGCTTGTACACCCTGCGCCTGCAACCGGACCAGCCCAATCTTACTAGCGGAGGAGGATCGGAGATCACGACCTACCCTTTGCTCGAGTGAGACGAAGGCGTCGGAAACCCTTCCGACGTCCTCATATTGTCTATTCATACTGTCTAAGGGCCGGTTCCATCTGGAATCCTGACTTCATTGGTATATCGAAGTTTAGGACTTTGTTATGTCATCCTATTCAGCAACTAAGTTTGTTCTTATCAGAAGCTGTTCCTATTATGGACCGGGGGCGATTTTTCCTCCAGGACATCATGTGTTTTAAGACAAGTCTATATATAAGACTACTTTAAAACAATCGAATGAGTTGGTGTAAGATAGTATTGCTCGCTAATATATGTGATCTAAAGGGCTTTGATATGGGTTCAACAGGGCTAAAATTTTTGCTTGGATTATGGTCCATTGATCAGATAAGATAATGAGAGTCAGATTTTGTTAGATTCACGGAGGATTCATATGATTTCTTTTCACTTGTAGCCCTATGCTCTCATTTTGACTCACTATTTCCGAGAAATTGTCTTTTGACTTTCGGTGTTTGGACGACGGAAAACTAATCAGTTTGTGGAAAAACGTTTCTCATAAATTGAAAACAACAAATTTAAATTGGAAAAAAAAATTCCCTTCCGATAAGAAAGAAAACACTTTCCTTAAATCGCCAAACAAATAAAAATTAACCGTTTCCCTTGAAAATGATTCTTACGAAAATAATTCCCTTTATCATGAAATTTTCCGCGAAATAAACGTACCCACGTAACATAAACTCATGAACATGTCATTACTGTCAAATTAACAATTCCTTAAAAAAGAATTTCATGTACTCATGATAAAGTTAGAGCTCACAAATCTTATAATCATGTGTGCCGACAATGGCACCAAAAGATGATCATAAGCCCGCCCTTGGAGCTACGAAATTTTTAGCCTAGCTCAATGATTTCCTCAAACATCATCGTGGGCTCGAAATCAGAGGAAAGGAGCCCAACACCTGATTTTTTTAAGGATCGGATTTGTCTTTCGAGAGAGACAGAATTGATACAAGACGTGCTGTCGCGAGGGACAAGAAGATGCTTCCAATCTCTCTAGTAAAAGCCAAACTAAACTCTACCTGCTTTTGAAGGGGATTTTAGCTTAAAGTCAATTTTTTTTGGTGTGTATGTTTTCGTTTTGTTTAGGGATTTTTCAAGGAGATTTTATTTTCGTCCCTATCCCGACCCTCGATCAGCCGTCCTGCTCGACTGATAAGGGATTTGAGATTTGAAAGCGAGAAAAAAACTTTGTTAAATTTAAATTTTTTGGCATAATTGCTTTTAAAATCTTTGTTTGCTAATGATATAAAAAGATTTTGGTAGATGGGGTCCGGGCGACGACTGACCCCTTTAGTCTGCCACCGCTGAAATGAGAAAACTTCGTTAAATTTTCATTGGTTTTGTCTCTTTCATTCATGATTATTTTGGGCCAATAGTGTCTTTTTTTTTTAAAGTTTTTGTCGGATTAGGCCGATGATGTTGAAAGTAGAAACTAAATTGGATTGCTTTTTGAACTTTAAAAGGACTAATATTGTGTTTTTATTTTTTATTTGGCTGTCAAAAAATATCTCGAATTAGTTATATCTTTGTTGTTTTATATCAACTAAGTTGGCCTCCTCAATGAAGACGAATTACTTCCCCATTTTCATTTTTACAATGAAAGAGCTTTGCGCTTCTTCTTAAAGAATAAAATAGCCAATCGACTTGATCAAATTTTAAAGTTGGATCTATTGCGTGAGAATAGTTGAGTCTATGGATAGGGCCTTGCTAACTAGCTATCTTGATTGCTAATGATACACATTATTATAGATTAGCCTAGATCTTAGAGTTAATTTAAGAGGGTAAATTTAACAGACAGCCTCGACTTTATCACGATACATGCTTTCTTTTATCACATTTCTTTTGAAAGCTAGGTTTTGACCATTAAAGTAAAAAAAAAAAAAAGAGTTAAACTCTGCATCTTTAGATCTATAGCATCTCTAAGATGCAATAGTATAAATTGTTTAACTTTCATTATTTGAAGTGCAGACTTGAAAAAGAAAAGTAGAGGATGCAAAATATAGGTCTTGAAACTAGATGACTATGAAGTGTCAAATAAGCACCTGGAAAGAGTTATTTCCCTATAATCACTAGATTAATTTTTATTTTTTTACTTTTTGTTTAATCTAAGTATCAGTACATTGGTTTGCAAACACTCCTTATATATATAATTTCCGCAATTTAAATAATATTTTAATTTGGCGGGAAATTTTTTTTTAAAAAAAAGAAGAAAGAGAGAAACAAATTTCTTATATATTTAGAAGTGTGAACGAACATGCCTAACAATTACCAAGTAATGACACTAGCAAGAGAGTTCCGACAGGAAATTTTGGGCCCTTCGATTCTCGGCGGATAGAAAGCAAAGCTCAGGGCTCAAGAGTTAAAAAGAGCCACACGACATTTTTTGGGCCTTTTTTATTTTTATTTTACTATGATTTGCTTCTTTTTTTGTTTTTTTCCTCTCTTTCATCCTCTTTAATTTATGTCCTCTCAAAGCTTTCGGCACCGGCTCGATCTACATGTTAGCACTTTATTATTGGGAAAGTAAATCCAATCATATTAAAATTAAACTTTCACTCAATTTGAGAGATCTGTCCTTTCTTTTTCTTCCTTTTTTTTTTTTTGCCTCATTAGATCTTTACTTTGTGTATTACCTCGTGCAACGCATTAACCTTAGGAATGCACGATTGATGTGCCTAGGCGCTTTGCTTTTTATTGTATTGGTCTTTTAGTAGTCGGGTGGAATCCAAATCATGTCCAGTAAAATTCAGATCCAAGAAAAACCACATCGGTGTCCCTTAACTGCTTCTACTATACACACGTTGTTGACATATTGGATGGAATCTCTTCAACCGCTTTATTTAATTAGATTTTTGAGGTTTTGATGGAATCGCTCTAGACTATAAGTTGATGTAGGATTAATTAATGTCGTTGCGATGAAAATCTATTGAAATGATTACCAAACAAGCATCTTTGTGTAAAAAATCCCTTTGAACTCGAGGGTATTAAAAATTAAATTTTGTTTCATGAAAAAGAAATGATAATCATTTATCGAAATGGTAAGAAAAACATAGGTAAGCAGGTAAGAACTTGTTACGTTTTTATTTCACAGAAGCATTCACAAATTAAGCAGCAACAAATAACGACAATCCATCGCATCAATTTCCAAATTATTTTAATAGGTCAATTTCTGATTTATTTAGCATCATTTTATTATAATGCATGACATGACAGTGAGAAAGTGCGTTGGTAGCCAACGACTTTCTTTTGTACTATGACCAAACTAGACCAAACAGGCCTGTTGGGCCGGGTCAACATCCAGATCAAGCCAAACTTGAAAACCAGCAAAAAAAGGTTGAATAGTTTCGTCAATTATCTATTTATTACAACAAAAGAAGGAAAAAAAAAAAACAATCCATGATGCTTTTGTGCTATGCTTTTTCTTATTTCCCCTAAACTAGTGAAGAATTGTATTATTAGAAAAATCGGACCGAGACTCTATCAATCCTACACAAACTCTCATTGGTCAAATCATTTAAAATGACAGATTATGTGAATGTTAATTGCATTTACTAGTTCTAGCTTTCAGATTAGTGGACAGCAATTTCACAAAATTTTATTTGATATCAGAAAGAGAGGTCCTAAATTCAAATATTTTCAAACCCTTCATTTTCCCTCCCTTGAAATATGTAATTCAAAGGCGTAATCTTAAGTTTAGTCTACATATAAGGGCATGTCAAAACATTTCAATATTAATCAGGTCATTATCTACTAGTTTAAGATTTCAGAGCTACTAGTAATGATCTCATAAAATTTTACATAGAATCACAAGTACGTGGCAAATTGAGAGTTGACATAAAGAAGTCATGGGTTGCTGAATAGGTAGCTCAAAGGCAAATATACAAGGTTAAAGCAACTCCATTGGGGTTTTCTTTCTCCTCATAGAGGAAAAGAGGAAAAGACTGTTGACGAGTGCCTTTTGTATGCTATGGACATTGCGAAACAGTAAATATCAAAATATTTTTGCGCATTACTTTATTGGTCTTACAATTACCTCTTTTCTAATTTCTTTAAATGTTGGGAGGAAAAGCTTGCGATCATAGACACTTTATTATCATTATTATCATTACTTTCTTATGAAAAGACACTTTATTATTAATAACATAACGTCATTTGAGATCGAAAATTCGAAGGAGATAACATCCGTGTGAGGCCTTTGGTGCAAAATTTAAGTTGGGGCGATATATATTAAGCATATTTCTCGACAGGGTTATTTGCTCAAAATCTCCCCAAAGTTTGGCCGCACAATTACATCAGTGCTTGGAAATTTACGAAGAATCCTGCCAACTTTGGCACAATCGCGCAATTGTCCAGAATTTTTAAGAAATTTGTAGATTACACCTTTGAACTTTGATTTTTATCACAGTCACTATTTTTAATTTCTGTCTAACCATTTAGTTTTCTTGATCAAATGAGCCTCTATTAAATTTTATTAATCGACTTCATCAATCATGCATCCTCTCTAATTTTTCATTTTATTTTAGTAACCATAAAATATAGATTATGTAGGTCAGAAAAGATTAGAGTGTCCATTTCACGCAACATTTAATGATTATGTGCATATAGCAAAATTGGCCACTTCAACAAAAAATCAGAACTTTAGGGAATAATATATGTAACTTCTCAAAATCTAGGGGCGGGGGCTATTTTAATCAAGGGAATTTTAAGCAACCATCCACACTAATTATTTTCTCTTACTTGTAAGTCAAACCTCACATATATATATCCAACAAATGATCATACGCTAAAAAGATCATGACCCATATTTTAAAAGCAATATTAAACAAATAGTCATTCCAAAAAGTTTAAACAGTCGAAAAACAGACATATTATTTAACATTCGAAAAAGCAACTTATATCAACATCAACTATGATATATATTATACAAATTTGCTAACTCATGGAGTAAGATAAGATTTAATAATGATAAGTACTCTAAGAGCCGCTTCTTTAGATGGTAATTTTATTTATTTATTTATTTATTGAACATACGACTATGTGGGTTGGTCAACAAGGGACCTTTTGTTTTTGCTTTTGCCTCGGGCCCCTAATATTGCCCCTTTATCATAAGGTAAAGTTCAAATGATTCCCTCTTTCGCTTGACCGGACTTCCATTAGTATATGCATAATTACAAGGCTAATCAGTCATTAGGCCACGGGTTAATCTCAGATTTTTCAAGGCCTTTCGTGCGGCGGAATTATTAGATTTTGGTGGGGAGTCCGTACAAATGTTTAGACGTAATGACAAGCCGATATATATAGTTTATTGTGCCCATAATAATAATTAAAGCTGGTCACGTGAATGCTTTTGGAATGAAATTCGGCGATGATAATAATGGCTTTTTATTCATTATTTGAGGAGGTATCTTTATCTTATTATTACACTCCCATTGCCCCCCAAAACTTACATGTGAGGTGCTTATTTTCATATTCAAAATCAATAAAGGTAAGTTTTTCTTTATGTGGCATGTAACGCTTGACTAATCGCGTGTGTTTTGCTTAATGCGTAAGCAATAGATTTGCTTTCAATCACAGCTTGGCAGGGTTGGCTAACGCGGGGTATTGGTGGATTTCTAGTTCAAGAATTAAGGTCACTTATTCGAATCCATCTAATTGTGTGTGAACCGCTATAAGTTAGGGTCATCTGTACAAGCAAAAGGCCTGTATTTAATCAGCCCAAGGGTTTTGTAAGATGTTCCATGGACTTGCATCCAGTTCATCTTTGAGCTTATGCCTATGAGTAATGACAAAATAAACTATAAAACTTATCTTGTAAGATACTCTCTCACATTAATTAGTGCCTTTAGAGCACATGTTAAAAAGGGTTTCTTCAGAAAACAAAGAAAACAAAAAAGAACCAACTTTTAATTGTTGGACCAAGTTTGACCCAAATATCAAGTGAAACATAAAATGGCATCAACAATTTTGACCACCGTTAGAAATTTAATTAAATGTACATACGTGGTGTTTGAGGTGAAAAAACAAACATTGACATGGCAAACAACAAGTGCCATGTCAACAGGCATGATTTCCATAGATAATCAAAACGACATCATCGTTCTCATACAGTGAAAATGATGTTTTTGCTGAGTGAAATAATAGGACTTCAACTCGGATTGAAAGAGAAGGGATACACGAATTCGAGCTAAGGGTTCTTCTCAAAATCAGAGCACATTTACAAAAACTTCCCCGATGCCATCTTCCATCCAATTTTTTAAAGAACCCTAAGCCCCCCTCTCTGTCTCTCCGCGGGCTTGTGAAGCCCCATTAATTAACTTAGAAGTCGTTCTACTCATTTGGTTGGAAAAAATTAATGTTCACATTATATGAGGGAAGATGACATCATTTTGATGGTTTATGAAACCACTTCTGCTAACATGGTATTCGCCTTGCCATGTCAGCTTCTTTTGTCACCTCAAGTGTTATGTATGCAAATTTTGACCGAAATTCTAACCGTGGCAAAAATTGTCCCTAACCAAAAAGTTTGTCCCCCTTTACAAGACACTTGAAAGTTTAGGCCAAGCTATCTTCCCGTGAAATTTATTGCTTTTCATACTCAGAAGATGGGGCCAAGATTCAATCTGAATGAAAGTTAGTGCTTTTTTTTTTTTTTTTTTTTTTTTTTGTTAACAATTCTGTAATATGGCCACAATGAAGGTTACATTAAGTAAGGCAAATTAGAAAAGTTACCTGGTTGACTAACTAGATCAAGTTAATCATGCAGTAAGAAAAAAGGATTCGCATCTACGATCCATAAACAAAACTTGTGTATTAATTGTTATAAACTCTATCAAGCCATTTATGAGTCTACTCCCTTAACATAATGCAAATTTAGAAGCAAAATTGGAGAAAGAGTAACTAAAATGTTGTTTAGTTGAATACATGAGGATATGTTAAGGCATAAAATATATTTCGCATGATATTTTCTATTAACTTAAATTTTTAGACAAAACACAGGTCCCTCAACTTTAGATAGTACCAGAGTAGGAGATCATATATTGGAATCTCTCTAGAACATCTTATTCATCTTCTCAATAGAACCATTTGAGTTCTGTTTGCAGGCCAAAACCTTATATTCGAACTAAATTAGTATCAGAATCATACATTTCGAGTTCAATTTTACCCATATCCCTTTATACCCAGCTATATGTTTCCTTCTTTATAAGCTTTGAAGGCCCATATAATAGGGTTTGCCTGCTTCGGGATTTCTTATCATGTCAAATTGTCTATGAATATACTCTGCATCATACTCAAATAGTTGGAAATTAAAGTTTTGATAAGACAGTTGCTCACTTGAAATGAGGAGGAGAACCTTACCAGAAGAGGTGAAAAAAAAAGGAAAGTGAATTTTATAATATATATTTCTAATCATGTAAACTAAAGCAGAGATTTTGAACCGTTCGAATTGGAAGTATAAAATCATCATTATGTTCCCGGAGTCACATTTCGTGAAGGAAAAAATCAAAGGAGCTCTTTTATTTTTTTGTTTTTTTCCAGAGGGAATCTTTAATGGACTTGATACAAAGTGCGTCCATCAAGATCAGTGTGACCATCGTAACATAGCTACTTGATGCACAGACAGTGTCGAGAGCCTCACCTTTTCACTCCTGTAGCACTTTTTTTCTTGGATTTTCTATTACATTGATCGGCAGTCAAAATGTGACTTAAAAGAAAGCCATAATTAATAAAGGATGAGCAATTTTAGGTTGACAAACACCGTACTGCTCGACCTTTCAATAAGCGAATTATATTCAACAATAAATATCATTTCAAGAAATTACCCGTTAAACTTGTTTTGCGTGCAGACCTTGTAATATCTATCGTTTTTGGAGAGGTGAAAAGGACATGAGCTATACATGACAACATTAGGGCTTAATCATAGCCAGCTTATCTTTATCAAATTTTAGGTTAACATTTATATCCTCCAATACTCCTTATAGGTAAGTTAAGATTTGATTTAAGACAAACGTAAGGGAATTAATCTTGAGAACGTAATTAACTGGTTCAAAGAAATTCTAGTGCAAAACGCTGTACATCAAACATAGCATAGAGATTACGAAATTACATCACCACCAAAAATTTAGCTGTTATACATGAATGCATAGATTATATGTTTATATGCTCTAGCAAGACCATGGCAAATTCAACAGTCTAACGAAACATATTGCAACTAATCACTCTATTATCGATTCATCACATCTGTCTATATGATTTTCTAGTGACATTGGGGGAACTTTTTCTTCGGTTGAGAAAACTTGAAGTTGAGTTTAATTACTTTCAAGAACAAAGCACAGGAATACGTAGGCGATGGCCCTAAAAATGTGTACATCATGTAGGCCATGGACACATCTTAATTAAAGCTTCTCTAATTAACCTTCGGTATCCTTTAATCAAACCAAGAGAGAACATTTGAAAAAAAAAAAAAAAAGAACAATGAAAAATCATCGGACAGTTTCATTCAAATGGAAAAATCTCGGCTTTAGGCTTGATTTAGTAAAGGGTGCGAACCAATGGTAAAGAACCACAAGAATACTCGAGAGCAGCTGCTTCTTATTAAAATTCAACTATGCTATTGCTACGCAAAGTACCATCAATTTAGTAGGATTCGCCTAGGTCCATCGATGATCATCATCAACTTATGCTCTATCTCGTGTTGATCACTATTCAATCAATCTCAATCGCACACCATCTTAGCCGCAAGATTCTCTCTTGTGACAAGGCAAGCTTTCTCGTTATCGCGGTGTTTGAATTTCTAAATTTTCTTTTTGGTTAAAGACTAGGGTTTGTCAACCAGTTCTGGAAGCATGACCTACAAGCCCTAAACCTCAGTTTGACAAAGAAGAGCCTTGTCTTTCATTCAACTAGAAAACGACCGAGAAAAGTAATTTTTTTTTCCTTTTTTGCCTTTTGAAGATGACGAGACCATGGTTAGGTTTAACGTAGACATGTCAAGGGAAAAAAGACAACCATAATACTGCATCCACGCCGATTTCGTAGTTAGGTCTTTTATCAGTTTCGGTGTTTTTCACCCTCTTTATTCATTGAGGATATGCTCATTATATTAGTGGTTTTTTTCTCTATCAGGATGACCTGTTGTTGAATGGATCAATCTCTTAAATCATAAATGAGATCTCCAATATTCGAGCAATTAAGTTGCCCCAAGATAACCTTTTCTTTGAGGTGCACTCGAACTCATAAACCATCTCGCGACGAGTTCTTTGAGCCTTTTTTGCATAGTACAATGCTAGTTTTCCGAAAAGCATGCCTAAGAATTTCTGACTAGTGTATATAGTATGGTTTGTTAGGTGGTAAAGGACCTTGAAGCCGAGAATGCTGGCATTTTTGGCTGCAATAATTGAAGCTAGCTTGATTTAGTTCCGGCCAAGAGAAGAAATAGATGGTTTAAAAAATCTGATATGCCTCCATATAGCAAGCATATTCATTGATTTTTGCTTATCCTTTTCGTACCCATTTCGATAATAATTGTAACGCTTCTAGCGTAGGAGTAGTTTCGACGCCGACGTGTGGTGGGATGATCTGTTCATGTGAGATCATTTAGTCGAGCTTGTGTCTGAATCGCAACCACCTACGCAATTTCCATGTCGAACTCTCCTACTTTATTGGGTCCACTCGATTACATCTCCAATATTCAGTATATGCTACTATATATGAATATGTATGTATTCAAATTTAAATGCATATATGTTTGTTTCGTGAAAAGTTTATGTTGAAATATATAGTTTTAAACGAAACTTGTTTAATGAAATGATTGGTTTTCCCTCATTTGATATTGAGTATCAATTGACTAGGAAATAAACTTTTTTACGTTTTCCTTTATTTGGTATTGAGTATTAGTCATGAAAAGCAATGAAATACATGAAAAGGAAAAAACTTAGAACAACCTCTCTTTTCTCTCTCTGAGAACCAAATGGAGTCTGAAATGAGCAAATATTGTAGGTGGTCAATTGGTGTCTATCCTCGTGACCATTTGTCCCTTCTCACCATCGACACCGCCTATCGCCGCTGCTTTCGACGTCAAGGCCACTTCCGACGTCGATGCCGATTTTGATGGGGCCGCTTCTATCTTAATCGCTAGTACTTGAAGTATGACCATGTTACCGCCGACCTCCTCTCTATTTTGTGTGCATAAGAGTACGACATCGTAGATACAAGTACATCGACCTCATATCGGGTCAAAGGCCTCATTGGGGGAACTCGGGCCGGGCTGGTGATGGTAGCCGAGGTATTATTGGTGGCACCGAAAGTATGGCGAGGTATTCAGCAAAGTGGCATTATGATAGCAATTGCAGTTAAATAGATCCAAGAAAGTAAAATTACGATTCTTTGTTATGATCTTTTATGATGGACAATCGAATAAGAAAACACGATCAAGATGGAAAAAGTTTTCCTCATTTGAGGCAAAGGAATTCATGGTTCCCCACCTTAAGATTAAAGATTCACTAGTACCGAAAATACCTCTGAGGCCGACTTATTCCAACATTCCAAAAAACACGTTAGGTGTATATTGGACCGTCGTATAAAATCCGTAATGCCCAAGATAGCCACATAGACGTCGCTGTTGATACACTAATTCCATGGCAATTCTGGGCGATGGCCACCGCAGCACCGTTTCATGTGCGAATCGTTCCGCATTTAAGCGCCCGTTTTCATGAGAATACTGAAGTCGCATGGTCCGAGGCGGGCGAGGGATTTTTCCTCCGTTCGGGAGCAAACTCCACTGTTCATCCCCCACTTTTTCCTTTCTCTCCCTCCACCCTCACATGCTCCCGATTGTCTCATTCCGAAACCTTTTTCAACGCGGAGAGAGAGAGAAGACAGAGAGAGAGAGAGGGCGAGGCAGTCTCTGGAGTCGCAATAAATGAGGGTGTGCGGAGGAGAGAGAGAGAGGGAGCGAAGAGTGGGGGCTGCGAGAGTCGCCATGGCGGCGTTTGCAGGCTGTAATTCCGTGCCATAATTGCATCGATCCCCTCCCCTTCTCCTCTTTCTCCTTCTCCTTCACCTTCTCCGTCTCTCTCTCTCTCTCTCTCTAAAGTCAAATTCTTTCTCTTTCTCTGTCTGTCTGCACCTTAAAAAACCCTCTCCTCCCATTCCCAACAGGGGCCATCACTCGCCCAAAAAGCTGCAACAACAGAAAGCAATCCCAAGCCCAACAACAGCAACAACAGCAACCACCAACGCAACAAGACCGATCCCGCAACAAACCAGCGAAACGAAACCTAAACCAGGCTAAACAACCACCTAAGAAACTTCATAAGATCATCGCTCTTCTCTAGTCACGGGCTCAAGCACACCCATTTAATAACCCATCCCCTCTCTCTCTCCCTCTCTCCCGCTCTCTCTCTCTCTCTCTCACTCTTCTCTCTGTGTGAGTGTGTGTATGTCATGGATCGCCTCTCACTTTTGAGGGCATCATCATCATCACCATCATCATCATCATCATCATCATCATCATCGCTCTCAGCTTCTGCCGTCGCCACTACGTGCAAGAAATGGCTGAGGTTTTCTTTTTAAGCCAGCTAGCACCCCCGTCAGCTCACCAGGATCAAGAACCGGTGGAGGATACGAACGCCCTCTTGCACGGGCCGTCCAACCACCATCAGGAGGCGGAGGAGGAGGAGGAGGAGATCTTGCAGCTATGGCCGCAGAGCCAGTGGTATCACCACCCTCACCACCATCAGAGCGCGGACGGCTTCTTTTCGCTTGGAGCAGGCCCTAGTTCGCGATCTCCGGAGCTACTGACGATGATGATGAGGCACGGAGGAGAAGGAGGAGGAGGAGGAGGGATAAATTGCCAAGATTGCGGGAACCAAGCCAAGAAAGACTGTGCCCACTTGAGGTGCAGGACTTGCTGCAAGAGCCGAGGGTTCGAATGCCCGACCCACGTCAAGAGCACGTGGGTCCCTGCCGCCAAGCGCCGCGAGCGGCAGCAGCACCTCGCCACCGCCGCCGTCATGCACCACCAGCAGCAGCAACAGCCGCTGCGGCAAGAGCAGCCGTTTCAGCTCGACCATTATTTCAAAAGGCAGAGAGACGGCGAAGTCGCCGCTGACCCGCCGTTCCCCATCGCTACCTCGGGTAATTCTATTGGTTTCGAGAGGGAAACAGAGATTTTGTGGGATTTTTTTCCCATAGCAAGAGCTCTTGACTTTTTTCTCTTTTATATTTTGCGATTCGAAACAATTTGTGATCTGTGAACACACACACATTTTGCACCAGCATTATCCGAGATCTTGTTAGATAAAGTGCACTTCAAGAAGCATTGCAGCCAATACTAGGGAATGAAAGTTTTAAGTATTGATCTTGCAGTATGCTCGATGCTCATTTCAGATTTGCCGATCCAGGAAGATATTACGCCATGCTTTATTTAAGGATTCGGGGATTAGATCTTGGAAGGATCCATGAAGAAATTTAACATTCCAGTTCTGTTAGATGGTAAAAGAACAACAAGATAAAAATAAAAACTTCATCAGTGTTTGGTCAATTTCGAGAAGTTTTAGCTTTACTTAAGTATTCATCATGTAACCCTACTTGCATGTGAGCCTGTGGAATCATTGTTCTCAGCTTCTACTACTGTTTGCTGGTAAACTTACGAGAAAAGTTCGAAATAAGGATGATTGCGATCGAGCCTTGTTCTTGTTATGGTCGATCCTAAAAATTTCTAACTGTGGACACTATGCTTGAATGTGTGTGATATAATTAGGGTTGGAAGTGGGACAGGCATTCCCTCCGGAGATCAATTCATCCGCCGTTTTCCGATGCCTGAGAGTAAGCGCAATGGATGACACCGACGAGGAGTTCGCTTATCAAACGGCTGTCAATATTGGAGGGCATGTTTTTAGGGGGATTCTCTATGATCAAGGGCCCGAGAGCCGCTTCAGTTCGGCAGGTGAGAGTTCTTCTGGTGGCGGCGGCGGATCTCATCAGCCTCTTAATCTGATAACCGCCGCGCCAGGCTCCACTTCTGCTGCCGCCACAACCGCCGCTGCCACAGGCAACCTAGCCCCCACATTGCTGGACCCTTCGATTTATGCGACTCCACTCAACGCTTTCATGGCCGGCACGCAATTCTTCCCGCCCCCAAGGTAATTACTAGAAGGTTCTTCGCTCAGCATTATCGACTATTTTTCCATCCAAAAGTCTCGAGATTTTAGATCCATCAATGGCGAAAATTGCAGGACTCTACCACGGCATCGAAGCTTATACCTATGAGTTTGAACTTTGATTAGATGAGGCAAACTCCTAAAAAATTCAAGAATAATTTTTCGGAATCTGATGATTATCTCATGCATTCGTCCTTGTCCGGACTCTATTGTAACGTTCTTAGTTTAAGTAGCTTCAAGTTTGACTTTTTAGCAGTGTAACGTCTTCATTTCATGTTTAAATATGGATGATGATGCCATTTTTCTTTGCCTAAAGCGCCTTTAATTTACCACTAATTCGTTCCACGGTATCAAAAGCCGATCGGTGCATTAGATATATTGCATCTTTATGGTCGATTTTCTCTTTCTTGGGTAATCAATCGACAATTAAGTTCTGCTTTCTGGCTGGTGTTGAACTCGAAGCAACTTTATCCCAGTTTCTCCGTTCATTTGCCGGATAAGAATGAGATGTACATGGTTAGGTCTCGTGTTTCGCCACGCAATGAATTCAAAATCACCCCCCCCCCACACTCTCTCTCATTCTTCAATGAAAGTCCTCGTTAATTAGGTGATAGTCAATAATCATGTGTTCAACTATTAATCTCTCTCTCTCTCTGTGAAAAATGGGAATTGGGTGCATGTTGGCATGTTGAATTGGAATCGTGACTAGACTGAGAGAGCGAAGAGCCTTGAGGGTAGGGATCTTAATGGCCTCTTCCTAGATTGCTACATTTAGAACGTGGATAGATACGTGAAGGCTGTGGGAACGATCCTTAACGCTGCAATGTCTGTGTCAATACATTTACTTTCGACCTCAAACCGATGAAGACGTCGCGCTTCAGTATGACCAGCTCGCTTTCTTTGCACTTATTTCCTTGTGCTGCATCGGAAGTTGCACGTCGTTTTGCCATGCCTAGAAAAACTTGATTTTGTTTCGGATGTTATTTATATATATATATGGAGAGAGAGAGAGACATGATGCTTGATTGAATTTCTTTAGCTCTTCTTGTTTAATTGTCGGGGAAAATATTTGGGAGTCTGTCGTTTGTGTGCGCGTTTGTCAGAGCTGGTCCTAGCCGCTGCGCCGGGGAAAGGCCGGTGGCGTATGGATCGGTGTGGCTGTGGGCGATTGCGGTAGAAGGCAAAGAGAAGAAAGCAAAGGAGTTAGGATTGGGGTCAAGTTTATGGATGGTAAATTTTCGTTAGGTTAAGTTTTCATGTGTGAAATGGAAAATTTGATTTTTCCCAAAACCTTAAACTAATAGGAAAGGTGTCATTAATGTATTTATACCATGTCTCTTTGTTAGCACTCCCTCTGGGGCAAACGCAGGTCCTTCTCACTTACTTGACATGAGATGTGGATGTCATCTCATTAAACAGATAAATAAGTATAGTTTACTATGCAGAATATGCGAATGATAGACATGAGGAAGACGAGAGGATGTGTCGAGATTTGAACCTTTTGCACCGTGTTGCAAATACCATGTTAGGTAAACCATTTTCCCAAAAAACTTAAGCTGTTAGGAAATGTGTCACACAAAGGGAACGGGTGGACAAGGGCCAATAAGTTGTGCCTACTTGAGCACCGCCAACTCTCCAGCTAAGATCTAGACTGCATCGTTTATCAACGATGACCTGAGACAAACCCAAGAGAGAAAGGTTTAGAGACGGATGTAAAAAGCATGAGGAGTAGTAACTCAGGTTCGGTGGGGGGACGTGCACCGGAGGCAAGTGAGATACCCCGACGTTGTACATCTGATGGGAGGGAGCTCTTATGGCTTGATCCATACATTTGACCATTCCTAAGCCTTGACCACCCGGAGGGATCACATTAAACTTGGTCCATAGAAATCGGTCAGCTCGTTACAAATAGCATTAGAACAACACATCGACATAAGTGTCGATATTAGCTGAGTACCACGCCAAAGAAAATGATGCGTCATGCGATCCATATTGATAACCCGTTTGAGATGAAGGGCAGGGGTCACCTCTAGAATTCGACTTGCACGGTGTGCTCGTGGACTAGGTAAACGACATTGATGCGGAAGTCAATGCTTTAAGGGTAGAAGTTTGTGACGCCCCCAACTAACACATGAGATAAAAGAGTATTTCTGGGTTATGATGTCTTTATGATAATGTTTATTTGTGCCGTAGTGTTTGGAGGGTTAGGTTGGAACTTCATTTTTTATGTACTATGTCTGTCTTCAATTTACCTGTGGTATGTATTTACGCATGTAACCCACCTATTAAAGAGTGGGTGAAATTTTCTTTTTAATCACAATTGGAGGAAAACACGGCGGATTCTAGCTTGTTGCCTACCATAACTTTATTAAGATAGTTATTATTTGGGGAAATGAGACAAATGATCATTAAACTTTCATCCAATGTGTAATGTGGTTCATAAACTTTTAATTTGTTTAATGTGGTCCTTAAGTAAACAAGATATGTTGATGATTTCTACAAATAGTACGGTAACTAATTGTACTTTTAGCTGCAAGTTCAGTCTGTGCAGTAATTAAATAATATGAAACTTCTTCTCTGACTTCAAATCTGGTGAGCAAGGCTTTGGAGTATATCTTTGCATGAAGTCTTGATTTCCACTTATCAGCCAACAACAACGAGCTAGATCTATATACACATTTTATTATATTATCAAACTAGGATCCATTCATCTTCTTTCGATTTTCTTTATTCATCGTCAATTAGAATTGGCACAAAAATAAATAGTATAGAGCATGTCTGTGCAATGCATGGGGGTATGCCCATTCTCAAATATGGTCCAAAGTGACAGTAAGACTTTCGAAACTCTAGATTCGTTGAGTATGGTTGATTTTTCCCTTCGATAGCACACCTCGTCGCTAGCTAGATGGTTGCTATAAAGACAAGAAGGTCCAACCTCGACTGCAAAGTTAAACTTTGTTTTAGAGGCTTCGATTTATTTGAGTTTGTAAGCTTAGCTTGTGAACTAGAAACTGGTGAGAACATGGTAGTATTGACTGCTTAAGGTTTTGTATTTAGTTTAACACTGTATTTTCTTCTTATACATGAGGAGGAAGCGGGCTCATAACTTAACCTACGAATGGTATAGTGTAAGTGGAGCATTTCATGAGCCTGGGATTTAACCTACTCAAAGATTGGCCTAATCATCATTAGAAAAATAGAAATTACAACTGCTTTACTATATTATTCCCCTGGAACAAAAGATTCCTGCAACGAAATAATGGACCCAGGCCCCTAGAAACAGGAACATAGACATGCAGAGAAAGCTATGCTACGTTAGTGTAGACCAAATTAGGTATACAAATGTTATTATTAGTTCTTATATAGTAAGCTCCAGAAGGTAGTTACCCAAGCTCCGTCCACCCCAAAAAAGTGCAAGTAGAAGCCAGCCAAGTTGCTTTCCTTTCTCTTCCTGGGCTCTCTAGATTGCTTATGCAAAGAGTCTCTTTAAGATCTATTACATAAACCCTTACACGATATGGGGTAGATAAACTCATTTATAAGTTTAATTGGCCTCTGGGCAAATTTCCCTAAATATATTCCTGACATATGGTGAAGAAAAATCAATTCAATTCAATCTCAAGGGTTGGCACACTTGGTTGAGGAGTTGACGATTTCTAGTTAAAAATAGGAAAACACCTGTTCAAATTCTACTAATTTCATGCTAACTGCTCTAGATCAGGATCACTACCTAGATAATTGGATCTCCATGCCCATACCCATCGATTGTAAAAAAGAAAAGAAGACGGAATCACTACAATAAAAAAATATGGTTTTCATTGAGATTCCCAATTGCAAGTTAATTGCATGTCTATGAACATTCAGTCATTACATTGTTGGAAACTAATTGACCCACTTCACAAGAATATAAAGACAACTTTCTTCAAGATGTCAAAAGAGGTCAAAGAGACTAGGAGAGAACTTTTCCAAAACCATAGTTTATGAACGCTTAGAGGAAGACAACCTCCATGAAAGCTAGACTTAAACCGGTTTATAGGACTTGGTAAAGCACTTCACAAGCCTCGGATTGTTAGCCGCCAGCCTCTGTGGCCGTGCCCTTGAATTAATGAAAAGAGAGAGAGGAACATTTGGTACTTTGCATGTTCTCAAATTTCTACCTAGGCTCGCTAGCAGGAGTAAACCTCTCAATAAAGTTGGCCTTCAATGGAATAGCAAAGACACTCGTTCTCAGCCATGTGTATTTGGGACACCTCCAGCTTGGAGCTTCCCTAAGAGGATGATGCTTTCATTTCCAAGAGAGTGAGATGGGTGCATTTGCGCGCTGACATCAGCTGTGTGTGCGTAAGAGAGCGAGCGAGTTAGATTTGAATGACTGGCAAGAGTCTAATACATAACGACTGAGGCAACCTCTTTTTCATTTGGAAGATTTCTTCTCTTGAGAAATAATATCTAAAGTTCTTCATCCCTGCCCAACAATCTCTACATTCAACACAAGAACAATGAAAAAGAGGAAACGAGTTTAACCGATGATTCGGACGAGCATCATGCGCTTCCCTCAGTATTCGAGAGGTGGTATTATTTGGTCAATGAAAGCAAAAGTTAGTCAAATCTTGATAATAATGTCTCCTATGATATGATATGATTCGAGACTAGTAAGCATTAGAAGTCTATCACATTGAGAACTGTAAAAGAAGAAGAGAACTAGGCAGTAGGCAAATGCAATTAGTACCCCGTCGGTTTGCTGCATTTGCTATCCGGTCGACGACAGGAGGGATCTAGAATTTGAGATTAGGTGACGACCCATAAATTTTCCAATCCCCCCTGTGCCATCTCATTCTGCACTTCATAAGACCGATATTGAGAAGGACGTTTTCGCCAAGATAGACCATTATTGACTTGAAAATAGCCCTTCTATTTCGGAACAATTTATTATTGTTGGAGAGAATGTTGGAGGAGAGGTTGTAGATGCTGATTTTGATGAGAAATGAGATATGCCAGGCCCATCGTGCTGGAAGAGAAAACAACCTAAAGTGACGAAATCTTTTGTGATGAAAGACATATGAGCTCGCGAATTTCATATATGGCTCCCCGTATGTTTACGTATGAGACTTTTCATATTTTTGAATATGTTAAACAAGGAGCTCAATTTTCATATATTCTGAAACATTGGCGGACAACATCTAGAACACATAGAATATGAGCTCTATTTAGAAGTTCTCAAACTTAACTATGCTCAAATCTATGTAGCTTACCTGATGATATATTATTCACTTGGATCTTATGTAATTAAGTTATCTCTGTAGAAGGAAGAGCTGATACAAAGTCCTACTCGTTTTGTTCATCATGCTTCTACATAAAGTCTCCTGATTACATTCGCTGAATATCTTATAATTTGGAAACCATGTTGCTTGCTTATTATGGCCCCGATCTAACCTCCGGATTTGTAGGCATAATAATAAATATCTTTTACTTTACACAGACTCAATGTTGGTAGATACGCAGAAACATTGGAAAGATATGATTGGATCAAATCATAAGGATTTTATTGAATCAATTAAGATCGGATCTAATCTGTATATTATCTCATTTCCTTTTCTTTTACACATACTTTGTAATATAATGTAACTCTGTACATTGAGTAAATATGGAGAAATACAGAGAATTTTCCATCCTTTCTTCTTCTCGTTTTCTCCTTCCCTTCATCTTCTTACTTGGTATCAGAGCAGCCGAAGACTCTGGCATAGCTTCCGCTCCTTTTTCTTGATTGCCTAGAGGAATTCTATCCTGCAAAGAATTACCAAAGGAATCACTGTTCTTTGAAGGGAAAATTTTTTCAGTACGAATAAATCAGAGAATCTCACCTCCAACCCAGACGAGCAAACAGCAAGAGACACGACCCCACAGGCTTCCAACAACCCAAATTCACCCATTGTTACTTCTATGGCTGAACAACAATTCAGCTAAAGTCAGATCCAAAATCAACATGCATACTGGCAGGATTCTCCGGCTTAGTTTAATCTGGGTCAGCCATTCTCGGGGTATCCCTACCAGTGGATGCCATATCCATGGATCCATGGGACAAATCCAGTCACATCACAGCCCGGATATCAGAGTAGCATGCCGAGCGATGGAGGCCTACCAACCAACACCGGGCGAGCTCGACCATCGGCCCCCGGAGCGAGACGGGCGGATCAAGTGATTCAGTGCGGGACTTCAGGGTCAAACCGCAAAGTCATACCGGGAATTCCACCTGGTTTTCTTCCCTTTCCTTTCACGGCCGCCATGGGTCGACCAGAACCCGGCGACGCACTCTATGTTTCCCCTGCCAACGGACCGGAGTTGCGGCTCATCGCCACCCTCTCACGGGTCCAAAAATTATTCAAGTTGGCCACGGGAATTTCGGCGAGCCTTAATCATGAAAGACAAAGAGGGTTTCATCGACTGGACCGTCCCGATTCCAACCGTCGAAAAAATGGGGCGACAGTGGAAAAAATGCAACCAATTGGTTAGCACATGGATAGGGAACTGCATTAGCCCAGAAATCGCTGCTGGTCTACCACCCATAGAGGACTCAAAAATTATTTGGGACAGCATCCGAAAAATGTATGGGAAATTGGATCGGGCGAAAATTTTCTCGCTTCACCAAGCACTCAACGAATCGAAGCAAGGAAACATGTATGTAACGACATGCTTCAACAGGCTTTCAGCACTCCGGAATGAGTTGGAAGCCGCTGAAGAAAAGCTGGAAGGGCCCAAATCGACCCTCCAGCAATATAAAGCCATGAAAGATAGAGAGAAGGCAACTCAGTTCTTGCTCATACTCAACGATACATACCTCACTTTTAGGTCGCAAATTCTGGCCATGGAACCGGCATCGATTCTCGGCCGATCTTCTACCTTGCGGTGCAAGAGGAGAACCAGAGGCTCGCTTCGTCGGACAGCAAAAGCACCGGCCCTAGCGCTGGGCGGCAAGGATCGAGAAAGAGAAACCCTAGAAAAGAAGAAGGGTCACGAGCGCCGCTAGGGTTCACGGAACGACGAGGGTCGCTAGGGTTCGCGGATCAACAAGGCTTTAAATGGGGTGGCACGGACGGCCAGGATCAAATGCCACGATCCGACGGTTCCAAAGGCACGTGAGTTCCATCTGATCTGGACGGTGGAGATGCGTCCGGACCAAGGGCATCCAACAGTGCTCAATTATCCAAAGGATATGGGCAGCATTTTAAAAATAAAGGAAATTTATTCTGTGATTTTTGCAAGCGGCCCCATCACACAATTGAAAATTGTTGGAAATCGCATGGCGACCTGGAGAAAAAGAGAAAAGGGGAAATGAGATATCTGCAACAGCTTATCAAAATACAAGATTGGCAAATTCTGCAAGTCAGCCTATTACACATGGGGAATATCAGCAACTAATGCAAGCCTTACAAAAATTGGATGTCCAAAAAAGGGGGAGTAGCCTTACAGGTATTTCTTATTGCCTGGCAAATACTGTTTCTAGAAATACCTGGATTATTGATTCAGGAGCCAGTGACCATATAGCATGTGATAGAGGGTTATTTTCCGTTATTCATGAAGAATTAGATGATCCTGTCACTGTGCAATTGCCCAATGGAAATACTGCGTATGTCACTACAACGGGGACAGTCACCCTTAATTCTCGTATTATCCTTACCAATGTCCTTTATATTCCGAACTTCCAATTTAATTTTATTTCAGTGTCTAGAGCCTGTAAGGAAAATTCATGTCGAGTTTTTTTCGATGTTGATACCTGTCTGTTTCATGCCCTTTCGACTGGGACACTGATGGGCTGGGGTAGTCTCTCTGAAGGATTATTTTTCTAGAAAAGCCTGCCGAAAAATTTTAATCATTTTCCTTGTAATAAGAAATCATTGTGTAATTTGACTTACAATGATAGAAATTTCCTTTTACACTCCAAATTGGGCCATAGCTCTTACTTTCCTTATCCTCAATGTCAAATTTGTCCGCTTGCCAAGCAATCACGTAGTCCCTTTCCTTTGAGCCAAAGTCGTTCAGAAAATATCCTTTCCCTGCTGCATATCGATGTTTGGGGACCTTATCATACAGTAAATCATGATGGGTATCGATTCTTTCTTACCATTGTGGATGATCACTCCAGAGCCACGTGGATCTTTCTCATGCAATCTAAAAGTCAAGTTGTGTCCAACTTAAGGACATTTCTTTCTCTATCAAAAACCTAATTTAGGAATACTGTCCAAAGAATAAGGACAGATAATGGGAAGGAATTTTTCAATCATGAATGTGCTGCTCTTCTTTCCTCACAAGCGATATTGTATGAGAGCTCCTGTACCTATACACCACAACAAAATGGAGTGGTGGAATGGAAACACCGTCATCTATTGGAGGTTGCAAGAGCTTTGAAGTTTCAAGCTTCTGTTCCAGACAAATTTTGGGGGGATTGTGTATTGACCGCAGCTTATTTAATAAATCGTATGCTGACCAAGATTCTTGATGGGCGATCTCCTTTCGAGACACTTTTTGGGAAGAAGCCAGACCTGGACCACTTGAAAGTTTTTGGTTGTCTGTGCTATGCTGCAATCGTCGGACCCAAGGATAAGATGAGTCCCCGTGCTCGTCATTGCATCTTCATGGGATATTCCACCTTACAAAAGGGATACCGGGTTCTTGATCCATCTACAAGAGAATTTTCCGTCAGCAGAGATGTTATATTCTAGGAAACTATTTTTCCTTTTGCCAATCATGACAAAGGCAGCACTGAGCCAAGGCATTCTCCTACTTCTTCTACCGAAGACAAGTTTGAAGATTCTGAATATATAATTCCTCCTTTATTGACAGATACACATGAATTTTCCACGTCCACTACCCACATGACACCTTTAGTGGACGTTTGAAATGAAAGACAAAATGATGAGGTTCCTTCTGTTCCTGTGGAAATTCCAGATAATGATTTGTCTTCAGAGAACGATCGACCCAGACGTTCCGATCGCACCACTCGACCACCTACCTGGACTAAAGACTACATATGTGGAGTCAGAAATTCACTAGGTATTCTTTTTCCAATCTCTTCTTATGTTTCCTTCGATCACTTATCCCCAGCGCATAGATGTTGCATCACTCGCATCTCTGAAGAGCGAGAACCATCCAACTTCGATGAGGCAAGAACTGATCCACGATGGCAGACAGCCATGGAGGCAGAATTGAAGGCTTTAATGGATAATCAAACATGGGATCTTGTTACCCTACCTCCACATCGCAAGGCAATTGGATGCAAATGGGTATACAAGATCAAATATCGGGCAGATGGATCGATTGAGAGGTACAAAGCGAGGTTAGTGGCTAAAGGCTTCACACAGAAAGAGGGTTTCGATTATCATGAAACCTTCTCCCCGGTCGCCCAGGACGTCACAGTTCGTTCTTTTCTTTCAGTTGCAGCCCTTCAAGATTGGTCATTACATCAGATGGATGTTCATAATGCCTTCCTTCATGGAGATTTAGACGAGGAGATATATACGGAAGTACCACAAGGTTTACGAAGACAGGGGGAGGGCAAATCCTTGTACTAACTCAAGCAAACATCCAGACAGTGGTATGCGAAATTTGCTAAATCACTGATAGCTGCTAGTTTTCAACAGTCCATATTTGATTATGCTGTTTTCACATGGACTTAAGGTACGTCATCCATCTACTTGATGATATTGTTCGTAAAATTCTAAACGCAAGTGAACGTGTCGAATAAGTAATATAATGATGAGATAAAGTATCGTTTCACGGAGATCAATGATTAATAAACTAATTAAATACTAAAATCGATTAACTCTAAAATTTATCTAACAGATCAAAATATAATTAAGAATAAATTAAAAACAAAATTTGTAGACTAAATGCAGTAAATCAATCAATTAAATATGTTAGAGCATCCGATTTCACCATAACCACTAGATATGAATTTCGGATTGTTGTGGATACAAGAACGATATCAAACATGTGATAGCGGAATTTCCTGATCTATTTACTATTCTATCTCTAGGTATAACAAACCTATTCAGTTTATTAATCTACTATATCTCTATGTGAATTAAAATAAACATAAATGCATGAAAAACTATGAATATTCCCAGTTTACAATAAGTCTTTTGGATCACCTTATCACTGAAAGCTACACAAATAATGCAGTATATCTCTATCCACGTTTAATTCATGGTTATATATTATAATAAGCAATTGCATATTATCACTTCTCAGTCTCAAACATGCACATCAAATCATTCAAGTGGTGGCTAGTCACTCAAAAGTATTATGCACAATAATATATAACTCACATGAATGAAATCAATTGCAGAACATAAAAATCATGAAATTCACATCATCATAGTTAGGCTACATCGTAGCCCTAACAAAAGAAAATTAGAACATAGTAGAAGAAAAAATAAAAATAAAAATCAAACTCAGCATCTTGAATCAAAGAACAAGAATTCTGTCACCACTTTTGTCTTTTCTTCAAAATACTTGAAAAACTCTCAGAATAATAAAAAACGATCTAACAAAAACCTAGCTGTAACCTAGTTGCTCTCCCTCTCAATGTTCTCCTCTTCATAGGATATATCCAAAATCCTTATCTTCAAGCAATTGCGCACAAAATCAGGGAGTAAATCAGAGGATTTTTTATTTGATATCTATCTTCCACTGCTGCTTGATTTAAATTCCTGAGTTTTGCCATTTTTTTCCTTATCTTCTCCATATATCATTATTCTGCATAAATAAGGAAAATTCAAATAATCAGAAGGAAATCCAAATATTTTCTCATAGATATTGCATTAATTGTTGCCTAAAATAGATAAAATAACTCTATTTTTATAGAGTTATCAAACCCCCAAACTTAACATTTTGCTAGTCCTCGAGCAAAATCAAGACATAACACATAGTCAAGCTAACAACCTCTTCCATGACATCTTTCCATAATTGCTCAAATTCACAATTCAAAGAAAAATGCAAATTTCATCTAAACATTGAAATTGATTTATAAGTTAAGACCAATTCTAACTATGTGATCCACGTGTGTGTGTGAGAGTCCTCATCATTTTCGAATTATATGCAATCGAGATAAATTCACATTGATATGCAACCTCTAAAAAATTCTCAATAATTATGACCAAATCTCATAGGTTTGCTTTTCATTCCTCTCTCCACTAATGTAAGCTAATTATCCAACCAAAAATCAATAGGACTTTTCTCGGTTTGTAATGTAAGGTTGGGCTAAAGGTGAGATAACGGTAATTTTAAGCTCAAATCACCCATCAACACGTTGATTTCTAGAATCTAATTAGAGCCAATGTCACTGTCCAATTTCACTCCTTCAAGATAATTTCTCTGCCACCATATATCATCATTCCTTCTTCTTCTTTTTTTTTCTCTTTCTCTCTCTCTCTCTCTCTCTCTCTCTCTCTCTCTCTCTCTCTCTCTTTTTCCTTTTGAATTGTTTTATGGTAGAGTTTCTCCCAAAGTCCCTCATAATATAACATGAAAATTTCTAACCCATTGAGTATCCAAAAGGCTCACTCAATTAAAAGTTGGATAGGGAACCATAAAAGTAATTTTTTTTTTCACAATACACCCTACACAACCATAACAATCACTTTTTTTTTTTCATACTCCATCATTCCTTCCAAATTTCTATCAAGCTTAAATAATTTTTTATCCCAAAAGAAAATCAATGTGTTCATAGGGCATGAGACAATGATATAATTTGATAACGGTTAAGCTAAACATATATGGGTGCCAATGAAATATTGAGTAATAATTAAGGCTCAACGAGGTGACTAGGGATAAATAAACAGGGTTAGCTTGAAAGGCTCAATCGATCCAAAAATTGCTTAAATCATTTTCTCAGTTAGATTTAGCTTAGGATTTCGCCTCAAGAGAAAATGAAACAAATTCTAAGATTTGGGTGAAATCTAAGAAAATCACATACTTCACATGAATGTTCTCTAGATTTACACACAATTAAAAAAATTAAGGACTTTTAGTGCTCATAAGTGGATCAACATAATCAGAATTAAAATTAACTCACACATCAATTGCAAGTTTAAATAAAATTTAAATTTTCCTAAGAATCGTAAAAATTCACAACTAGGAATGCAATCATGATAGAAAAAATTTAGCCAAAAATTTTGTCTTCCCCCCAAACTTGAATGAAACAGTGTCCTTAATGCGAAGAATAGAAATAGGAAGAAAAAAACTCCCCTGGATGTAGGATAACTTCATAGATTACCTTGATGATTAAACTCTTGAAATGTGCTCCCTAAAAAATGAGCCTGAATAAGACAGAAAAAAGTTAACCTTTTTTTTTTCTTTCTTTTGGCAAAACATAAACTTAACAATAAATAAAAAAAATTATTAAAATGCTTGGGTTGCCTCCCAAGAAGCACTTGCTTTATAGTTTTCAGCCAAACTATCTCAGATGTCGCTAATCTGGAGCATGAAGTTCAAAGGTGATCTTCTGCTTATTGTAACCACCTTCAAAGTAGGGCTTCAAATGTTAACCGTTCACTTTGAATGTGCCCTCACTGTCATGCGCAACTTCAACTATTCCGTATGGGAATACCTGTGTAATTGTAAAAGGATCAGACCATCGAGATCGCAACTTTCCTAGAAAAAGTTTAAGACGAGAGTTATAAAGTAAGACTTTTTGACCAATTTTAAACTCTCTTTTGAATATGTGCTTGTCATGCCATCTTTTTGTACGCTCATTGTACAACTTAGAATTTTCATAGGCCTCATTGTGAAATTCCTCCAATTCATTCAGTTGCAATAATCTTTCTTCACCTACAGACTGCATGTCAAAATTCAAAAATTTCAATGCCTAATATGCTTTATGCTCTAATTCCACTAGTAAGTGACAAGCATTCCCAAACACTAGCCTAAAAGGAGACATCCCAATTGGAGTTTTAAACGCTGTCCTATAGGCTCAAAGTGCATCATCAAGTTTTATTGACCAATCTTTCCTAGAGGCATTCACTATTTTTTTTTTAAATTATCTTAATTTCCCTATTTGGAACTTCTACTTGACCACTAGTCTGAGGATGATAAGGGGTTGCAACCCTGTGCGTGACTTTGTGCTTACTTAAAAGTGCTTTAAATTGTTTGTTGTAAAAATGTGTCCCCTATCACTTATGATTGCCTTAGGAATGCCAAATCGGATAAAAATATTTTTTTTAAAAAATTTGACCACAACCTTAGCATTATTTGTTGGCAACGCTACAGCTTCTACCCACTTAGACACATACTCCACAACCACTAAAATGTATAAATTTCCATAAGAAGGTGTACAAGATCCCATGAAATCAATACCCCAAATATCAAATAATTCACACACAATAATGTTGTTTAAAGGCATCTCATTTTTTCTTGAAATATTTTCAATTCTTTGACATCTATCACATGAAATTGCATAGGAGTATACATCTTTAAAAAGTGTGGGCCAATAAAATCCAGATTGTAAAATCTTAGCTGCAGTTTTGGTGGCACCAAAATGGCCACCTGTCTCTCCATCATGACAATGATGTAGAATGTTTGCCTTCTCTTCGTCCGGAACACATCTCCTTATGACTTGGTCTGCATATACTTTAAACAAGAAAGGTTCTTTCCAAAAATAATTTTTAATATTAGAAAAGAATTTTTTTCTTCTGTTGATATGATAATTCAGAGGAAGAATATTACTTATCAAATAATTTACAAAGTCGGCGTACCAAGGAATTTTTGTGGACTTAATGGAAAAAAATTTCTCATTAGGGAACTCTTTCAAAATTGGTCTTACCTCTTCTTTTGAATTTGAAATTGTTGATAAGTGGTCTGCAATTAGATTTTCAGTCCCCTTCTTATCCTTGATTTCCAAATCAAATTCTTGCAGCAATAGAATCCACCTAATCAACCTAGGGTTTTGATTTTTTTTTTTTTCAATAGATACTTAAGAACGAGTGGTCAAAATAAACTATAACTTTTGAGCCAATTAAATAAGAACGAAATTTATCAAATGCAAAAACTACCGCCAAAAGTTCCTTCTCTGTTGTTGAATAATTCAATTGTGCACCTGACAGGGTTCGATTGGCATAGTATATGGTTTAAAAATTTTTATTCTTTCTTTGTCCCAAAACAGCTCCTACTGCAGAATCGCTAGCATAACACATCAGTTCAAAAGGTAAATCCCAATTTGGTGCTGCCATAATTGGTGCTGAAATTAACTTCTCCTTTAAAGTGTTAAAAGCCTACATGTATTCAACAAAAAAATTAAAATGAGCATCTTTTTTCAAAAGATTAGAAAGAGGTATAGCAATTTTTGAAAAATCTTTTATAAACTGCCTATAAAATCCTACATGCCCCAAAAATCCTTTGACAAGTTTCACAGATGTTGGCGAAGGTAATTTTGCAATAACCTCCACTTTGGCTCGATCGACTTCTATTTCATTTTGAGAAATTTTATGCCCGAGCACTATTCCTTCCTGCACCATAAAGTGGCACTTCTCCCAATTTAAAACAAGGTTAGTCTCCTCACATCTTTGTAAGACCAAAGCCAAATTATTTAAACAAGAATCAAATGATAAGCCAAAAACAGAAAAATCATCCATGAAAATCTCAATATATTTTTCAACCATATCAGAAAAAATAGTCATCATGCATATCTGAAAAGTACCTGGTGCATTACAAAAACCAAATGGCATTCTTCTAAAAGCAAAAGTACAATAAGGACAAGTGAAAGTAGTTTTCTCTTGATCTTCTAGTGCAATAGGAATTTGATTATACCCCGAATATCCATCAAGAAAGCAATAAAACTCATGCCCTGTAAGTCTTTCTAACATCTGATCAATAAATGGTAAAGGAAAGTGATCTTTTCTAGTGGCATCATTCAATTTTCTATAATCCATACACACACGTCACCCAATAACTGTTTTAGTTGGAATCAATTCATTGTTGTCGTTTTTCTGAACAGTCATACCGCCTTTCTTTGGCACAACTTGTACAGGATTTACCCAAGAACTATCAGAGATAAGATAGATGATACCTGCATCAAGTAGCTTAATTACCTCAGCTTTCACTACTTCTTGCATCTTCGGGTTCAAACGTCTCTTAGGTTGGATAGTGGGTTTATATTGTTCCTCCATTAAAATTTTGTGCATGCAAATTGAAGGACTAATTCCCTTGATATCAGATATTTTTCATCCAATTGCACCATTTTGCTCTCTTAATACTCTGAGCAATTTCTCCTCCATCAAATCTGTCAAAGAAGAAGATATAATTACCGGTAAAGAAGAAACTCCATCTAAATAAGCATATTTCAAATGAGAAGGTAAGGGTTTGAGTTCAAGAATTGGAGGCTCTTCAATTGATGGTTTAGGTTTTGTAATGTGTTGTTCTAACTCCTCAAATTTAATTGCCTTTTGCCTTGAATATGATGGAATTGCCTCCATGAAATTTGCGTACTCCTTTATCTCCTCATTCTGAATATCTTTGTCCCTTGGTTGAATCAGACATGCTTCAAGTGGATCTTTAAAAATATTTTCCTAAAAAACCTTATTCACCAACTTGTCAATTGTCTCAACTCTAAAACAAGAATTATCATCATATGGATATTTCATTGCTTTAAAAACAGTAAATGAAACAAGATCATCTTGAACTGTAAGAATCAACTTCTCTTGTTGTACGTCAATAAGAGCTCTTCTTCTTGTTAGAAAAGGTTGACCTAAGATAAGTGGTACCTCAAAATCTCCCTCCATGTCAAGAACTATGAAATTTCCACAATACCTCTCGGATATTTAATTGATCTATTAGCTAGTTGAAGTGACACTGTGGTTGCTTTTACCTCGCCCAATCCTAATTTCTTGAAAACTGAATAAGGCATCAAATTAATACTTGCACCTAAATCACATAATGCTTTTTCAAAGTAAGAATCCCCAATAGTGCAAGGAATAGTAAAACTCCATGGATCTTTTAATTTTGGAGGCAATTTGTTTTGTAGGATGGTTGAACACTCCTCATTTAACTTCACAGTTTCATAATCCTCAAGTTTCCTTTTGTTTGCCAAAATCTCCTTAAAAAATTATGCATAACTAGGCATTTGCTCTAAGGCATCTGCAAAAGGAATGTTAATGTGTAATTTTTTAAATACATCAAGAAATTTAGAAAATTGCTTATCTATTTTGTGTTGCTGGAGTCGTTGAGGGAATAAAATTGGCGGCACATATGGCTTGGGATTATCTAGAAAAAGTTTACTCTTACTTGTCTCCTTTGATCGTTTATTGATCACCTCTTCCTTGTCTCTAATAATCTCCTGTTTGACATCTTCTCCCACTTGTTTACCACTTCTCAGGGCTATAGCATTTATATTTTCAATTGGATATTTCTCTGTGTTGCTCGGCAAAAAACCCTATTGTCTCCCTAACATTATGCTTGCTAACTAACCCACTTGCATCTCCAAGTTTCTGATTGAAGCCTCTTGGTTTTGAAATCTCACATCCGTACTTTTGATGAAGTCATGAGTCGTATTAGCAAGTTTGGTGACTATATCTTCCAAATTTGACTTTGTCTCTTTTGATTGTTTGAATCCCTGTGGTTTTGTCACATTCTGATTATTCCATGAAAAATTTATATGATTGCGCCATCCCGGATTGTACGTGTTGGAGTATGGATTATTCTGTGACCTGTTAAAATTCCCAACAAAGTAAGAATTTTCACTAGATTGTTTAAAAGTATTACCTACCTGACACTCTGTGCTAACATGTCCTCCACCACAAAAATCACATGTCAAATTATGAATTTTCATGGCTAAAACACTCATATTATCTAGCTTTTTGTTGAGTGCTTCAAATTGTGCAGCAATTGTAGCAAAAGCATCCACTTCGTAAACTCCACTAACTTTTCGCATTGGTAGTCTCTCAGTAGGCCACTAATAACTATTGGACGCCATCTCCTCTAATAGATTGTAGGCTTCTTCTGGTGTTTTATTATTTAGAGTTCCTCCTGCAGCTGCATCAATCATAGAACGAAGATTTGTACTAGAGCCATTATAAAAAGTTTGTACCTTCATCCATACGGGTAGTTCATGATGTGGGCATCTCCTAAGAAATTCTTTGAATCTTTCCCATGCTTCATATAATGATTCATTATCCATCTGCATAAAATTAGTAATATCGTTACGCATCTTCGCAGACTTTGCAGGTGGAAAGAACTTACCAAGAGCCATATCATTCCATTTAGTAATTGATCCTGCAGGAAGAGAAGAAAGCCAACTTTTAGCTTTGTCTCTAAGAGAGAATGGAAATAATCTCAATCTAATAGCATCATTTGTAACTCCATTATATTTAATGACGTCACAGATTTCAAGAAAAGCATCGATGTGAGCGTTTCGATCATCGCTTGGTAGCCCACTGAATTACACTGATTGTTGAAGCATCTGAATGAGTGACGGCTTGATCTCAAAGTTGTTTACTTGAATTGCAGGTTTTCTGATACTTGATGTGGTGCCTTGAACTGTTGGTGCAGCATAATCTCTTAAGAGTCTACGTGGATTTTCATTATCACCGTCTGCCATCTTTTTAGCGTGATTTCTCTGTTCTCTCAGTAGCCTTTTGAATGTACGCTCGATTTCTGGATCAAGCACAGCAAGTTTCCCTTGTTGACTACGTGTCATAAATCGATGTACACCTTGAAAAATAAAACAAAACGAAAGCTAGATTAAACTTAGAATTATCTGATATCAATATTAATTAGTATTAAACAAACGATCCCCCGCAACGGCGCCAAAAACTTGTTCGTAAAATTCTAAATGCAAGTGAACGTGTCGAACATGTAATATAATGATGAGATAAAGTATCGTCCCACGGAGATCGATGATTAATAAACTAATTAAATACTAAAATCGATTAACTCTAAAATTTATCTAACAGATCAAAATATAATTGAGAATAAATTAAAAACAAAATTTGTAGATTAAATGTATTAAATCAATCAGTTAAATATGTTAGAGCATTCAATTTCACCATAACCACTAGATATGAATTTCAGATTGTTATGGATACAAGAACGATATCAAACATGTGATAGCGGAATTTCCTAATCTATTTACTATCCTATCTTTAGGTATAGCAAACATATTCAGTTTATTAATCCACTATATCTCTATGTGAATTAAAATAAACATAAGTGCATGAAAAATTATGAATATTCCCGGTTTACAATGAGTCTTTTGGATCACCTTATCACCGAAAGCTACACAAATAATGCAGTATATCTCTATCCACGTTTAATTCATGGTTATATATTATAATGAGTAATTGCATATTATCACTTCTCAATCTCAAACATGCACATCAGATCATTCAAGTGGTGGCCAGTCACTCAAAAGTATTATGCACAATAATATATAACTCACATGAATGGAATCAATTGCAGAACATAAAAATCATGAAATTCACATCATCATAGTTAGGTTACATCGTAGCCCTAACAAAAGAAAATTAGAACATAGTAGAAGAAAAAATAAAAATAAAAATCAAACTGAACATCTTGAATCAAAGAACAAAAATTCTGTCACCACTTTTGTTTTATCTTCAAAATACTTGAAAAACTCTCAGAACAATAAAAAACGATCTAACAAAAACCTAGCTGTAACCTAGCTGCTCTCCCTCTCAATGTTCTCCTCTTCATAGGATATATCCAAAATCCTTATCTCCAAGCAATTGCGCACAAAATCAGGGAGTAAATAAGAGATTTTTTATTTGATATATATCTTTCACTGCTGCTTGATTTAAATTCCTGAGTTTTGCCATTTTTTTCCTTATCTTCTCCATATATCATTATTCTGCATAAATAAGAAAAATTCAAATAATCAGAAGGAAATCCAAATATTTTCTCATAGATATTGCATTAATTGTTGCCTAAAATAGATAAAATAACCCTATTTTTATAGAGTTATCAATGATATATGTAAATGACATACTCATTATGGGCAATGATGAAGTAGCTATCAAAGGTCTTAAGGAATACTTGCATTCTACTTTCCATATTAAAGATCTGGGATCACTAAAGTATTTCATTGGAATCGAAATTGCTCGATTAGACCAAGGAATCTCTCTCAGCCAGAGAAAATTCACACTGGAGATCATTTCAGAAGTGGGATTGTCGAGATGTAAGCCAGCTATAGTACCAATTGAGCAAAATATCAAACCGACTACGGTCGATTATGATGCTAGACTATCTCAGGAGGCTGATCCCATACTCAAAGATCCTTTGGGCTATTAGAAACTTGTTGGGAAGCTCATATATTTAATCATGACCAGGTCGGACATAAGTTATCTTTGTGCAAACACTCGCCGGTTTATGCATAAGCCAAAGTAGTCTCATATGAATGCCGCACTGAAAGTTGTGAAATACTTGAAGAAATGTCCTAGACTTGGGATTCTTCTCTCTAGGAAATTTGACATGAAGATGACCGCATACTGTGACGGAGACTATGCAACCTGTCCAATGAGCAGAAGATCGATAACCGGTTTTTGTATCAAATTGGGGGATTCTTTACTTTCGTGGAAAATGAAGAAACGGCCAACCTGTCTCGTTATCTTCAGCAGAGGAAAAATATCGAGCCATGGCAAAAACCACATGTGAAATAGTGTGGTTGAGAGGGTTACTTTGGGATCTTGGAGTACAGGTTAGAGGACCAACAAAATTGTTCTGCGATAATGATGCAGCCCTCAAACTTGCATCTAACCCTGTCGTACATGAGAGAACGAAGCACATAGAAGTAGACTGTCATTTCACCCAAGAGAAAATCCAGGAAGGGGTGATCGAGACACAAGGGATTGGAACAAAAGAACAACCAACGGATGTCTTCACCAAACCTCTATGTCAAAGACAACATGCGTATCTCTTGAGCAAGCTTGGCGTCTTGGACATCTACAAGCCACCAGCTTGAGGGGGAGTATTGGAAGATACGCAGAAACATTGGAAAGATTTGATTGGATCAAATCATAAGGATTTTATTGAATCAATTAAGATCGGATCTAATCTGTATATTATCTCATTTCCTTTTCTTTTACACATACTTTGTAATATAATGTAACTCTGTACATTGAGTAAATATAGAGAAATACAGAGAATTTTCCATCCTTTATTCTTCTCGTTTTCTCCTTGCCTTCATCTTCTGACTCTCAAAACTCCAAATCATTTGTCGTGTGATTACATGTGCATATTGAAATTCAAAGATTGTTTTGTCATTATAAAAAGTGGGAAATTATGGAGAAAATCTCTCATGATGTTTTGAAAATGACAAGATAATCAAATGTTGTTAATGTGTGTATTGGTTATGTAGAACTGGTTTGTAGATTCATGGAGAAATATGCAAATGAAGTTTAGAACTGGAATGTTTGAAAGTAATAAATGCTTTTCTTCTACAAAAGGTGAACAAGATATTGCATGTCAAGGGCGTCTGAGATTGGACAAACTTGTGTATAAGGTTAACAAATTGTAGAATGACAGGATGTTAAGATTTGATGACCAATAGAAGGTGAATGGCTTTTCAAAACTAGATGACGTCAGTATGCTCGGAGGGACGGTGCATAGAAGGTAAATAGTCAATTCAACGCAAAGCGTGAAAAGATTAGAGGGACTGCTTGCGGAAGCAACTCCTGTCGCAGATGGAGTAGAGAATGTGATACACGTTTCTACATTCTTAGGTAAGAACACTCGAACATTTTTTCAATTTGATGTGAATTCAATATAGTGTCTAATAGGTACATTCAAATGATAGAATTAACAAAAAGAACCTTGGAGAATATCATCGGAGTTTTCTTTTTAATTATTGTTGGCTGGAGATGGAGGTTCTTTGGCTCCTTTGACATTGATATGGCTTAAACGGTTACTCTGAACATTGGAGGGTTATTTAAACAAAAAGCTTTACTAGCATAATAATTTTTGGGTTATCGTGAAAATAACAACATACTGTGAATTACAAATTCTTAAAGGAGTAAGCCCACAATAATTTATAATTATTTAATATTTAATTTTTTATTGTCCAAAATAAATTATTATTCTCACAATAGATTGAAGACCATCATCCAATTATTTCTCTTAAGCAAATTGAGGGTGGCTGTGGAAGTTGGCACAAATTTAGGACTTCTATTCTCTCTCCATCATTCAAATTCTCGAGTTTTCACTTGTGCAAAATAACTTATTTTCTGATTGTGGTTCTCTAAAAGAGTAGTATTTCCTACAATCTAGGAAGATATGGGATTTATAATGTTGTAAGGCGTGCTAGCGTTTGTAGAGTTTCTTACTGAGTTTCGTGTGGAAGCAACATCTTCTACATACCATAATATCTCGAGGATTATTAGTAGACTCCTTGCTTGCTAGTTCTAAGAGAGTGGATGTAATCAAAATGAAAAGTTGAACCTCAATAAATCTATCTTGCAATACCTTTAATCCGGTAACTCTTTTATTATCAATTTGGTAAAAGCTATTACTTCTGCATAATCGCGTTCCTTCTACAGAAGCATTTTCTCACTTCTTTTATGGAAAAGGCATAATTTTCTTAAAATAATTAAATTACCCCTCTTAATTGTTATGTTAACTATTTCACTTAGTTATCAATATGGATAGTTTGAACTCGGCCAAAATTTTACCGGCGAAGTTGACACACTTGGCACTCCAAATTTATGCTCTAAGAATAAAACTAACTTGCAGGAGGGAAAAGCGACCAGAAGAAGAAGAAAAAAAAAACTCACCACTTACATGCAAATGGCCTTTTCCGGCATTGTGCTAAGTTTTCAGTCGCCACCATCGTTTCCTCCTCTCTTCTCTCGCTACTCCCTCTCTCCCTGCTTTTCTTCTTCCTCTTTCGTCCTTTCTCAGCTGCACGACGGAGAACAGAAGCTCACTTTTCCCTCTTCATCACCCAGATGGGCCGAAAGGGCTGGGTTGGGCCTTCAACGGCCCAACAAGCTCCCTTATTTTTACAATTTTTCTCGTCTTTGGGACCCCCACATTTAACATTTCAAAAACTTTTGATTTTTTTTTTTTTTTTTTGGTCAAAAAAAAAAACTCGGCCGCCCGTAACACCGATTTCCGGGCGTTGATGACCCGCCGGTTCGATTTCCCATTTTCCGCCGGTCATCAACCCCGGTCGGAAAACCGACCGGCATGCTCCTCAAAATCTAAAAACAGATTGAAAAAAAAAAAAATAGAAACACAAATTCCCCACCTGCGTTGAACGGTCGCTGTCCCGGAGTCCATAAAAGAATTCAGGCACGCCGTTGAATCGTTGATGACCACCGACCGACCGACCGTCTCTTTCGCCGGCGACGTCGCTCCGATCTCCGCCCCGCGCGCATCCTCCGCAATCCGCCTCTTCACCGTCGCCGCGCGACTGCATTCCGTGAACGCGTCCGAGAGAGGATGAGGAGGAACGGAGGAGATCGCTGGCCGACGATGGATCTGCTCCGGTCGGAGCCAATGCAGCTGGCTCAGCTCATCATCCCCATCGAGTCGGCTCACCGGACCGTCTCCTACCTCGGCGATCTCGGCCTCTTCCAATTCAAAGACGTAAGCGGCACGCACTCTCGCCTCCTCCTTCTCGATTGAGCACCTCCGCTCGATTCGCGTTCGTCCGATTCCAATCGGTGTCTGGCGATGGTCTCGAGCTGTTCCTGTCGAGTTTCTCTGGTTTTCTTGGTTGACATCGATCGGGAAGCGATCCACCGTTTTGAAGTTTTCTCTTCTGAGTTCATCAGCTTGTTTTTCGAATTGATTTGAGTCGTTCGTCTTTATCTGATGCAGCTTAATGCAGACAAGAGCCCCTTCCAGAGGACGTATGCCGCCCAGGTGCGATTCTCTCTTTTATCCGCCTTCTTTACGGCTACGCCTGCAATACAAAATTCATCACGCCGCTTGAAGGATTTTATGAGCTTTGCGAAGAGTACAATAGCGCAATTCCAAAAAAGTAAAAAAAAAAAAATGTTTAAAAAGAAAAAGAAAATAGGGTTTGGATTCTTCTGGGTTCCCTTTGTTAATTGCACATCGAATTTGGAAGAGATAGTTTTCCCTGAACGCGCCATGCTGTGATTGCAGTATCATGCACGGATATCTGTTGAGTCTCCATTTCGAGAGAAGATATTTTATGTCAGATTTACGGTTTACACCTCCATATGACAGTTACACGTGGTGTAACAAGTTAACCAAACATGGAATTCATAACGCACATTACACCAAGTTGGATGAAATCCATAGAATGCGGGCAATGCTGATGAGTTGGTTACACCATGTCATCATTGACTTGTAGTATAATTTTGCATAATAAACTTTTTCGCATTTTGTGGGTACATAAACGAGCAAGTGGCTATAAGATTTTGATACTATCTACGGGGCCAAATTTCAGGCATTTAGGAGTGTCTTGAATTGAGATATTATCTGCCAGTGTTAATGTACACAAGTCATCGATCAATGTCAAACATATCCTGGTAATGGGACTCATCTCCATATGGCCACATGTCTCACAGTATGGATTCATAAACATGGAGAGGACCTTGGTTTTTCTCAGACGCATTGTTAGTTAAAGAGAATAATGGCAGACTACAAGCTGGCTTTGCAACTCAGTTATTCTCGTGGATGTTCTCACGTAAACGAGACACCAGGCTCTTAAGACTTAGCACTGTCAGCATTAGAATGCAAAAAATTTGTTGCTTGGCTGGATTGCGTATTTAGTTGTCCAATCTCTTGGAGAGTTGATCCCAGAGTAAAAAATGAGGTAGCAGGTGAACAAGAGTAGCCATGTTCTCTTACCCAGAAAGATTGACTTATGTCTATTGGGATGATTTTGCCAGTTCACAGGGTGAACATTTAAATGCTTGCTAAATTAAAAGGACCACACAGTTAACCTATAATACACTTCTATCATCAGAATCCCAAGATTATAATTGCTCTAATGAATTAAGATGAACTATTCACTATTTCCTTTTGGTAACATTTTATTTAGTATTAGTTTCTAGGGACTGGTACTGTAACCGTTAATCTTTTTCTCAGCATTATTTTATTTAAATTAGTAGATGAAAAGGTGTGGAGAGATGGCACGCAAGCTACGTTTTCTGAGGGAGCAAATGATAAAGGCTGGTTTATCGACATCAACAAAGCCTTTGGCAGGCACTGATGTAGATTTGGAAAACTTGGAGGTTAGATGGATACGTTGTTTAAATTTGGTATTGAATTTCTTTCTGTGCAAATTAACTAACTTGCTTGGATATGGTTAGGTGAAACTCGGAGAACTTGAAGCAGACATTATCGAAATGAATGCAAACAACGAACAGTTACAACGCACCTATGCTGAACTATCGGAATATAAGCTCGTTCTTCAGAAGGTATGCATAAGTTGTGGTGTAGTTGATTATTGTGCATTATGTTGTACACACCCTGTTCTTGGCCCCCTCCACCCCCTCCACCCCCAAAAACCCAACACCCACACCTGTTCCTGCACCCACATGCGAGGATGGAGAGATAGGAAGCATGCGTATTCACTGAATGTTAGCATACGGGATTTGTCAGTTGGAAGCTGGGATTTCATCACCTTTGGTCCTGGATTTTTCTTGGAGGGGGGAAATCATGGACGTGCTTTACAACTTGTGGCGTTTGCTTCTGTGCATTTTTCTGGCTGCAGGCTGGCGAGATATTTCATTCAACTAAAAGCATTGCTGCAGTTCAACAAAGAGAACTTGAAGCACAGTCTCCTGGTGAAGGATCCATTGACAGTCCCTTGTTATTGGAGCAAGTAAGAGTTCGTGCTTTTTCCGATTTTCCATTTCTGAAATGATCGGCTCTCTCATATTTCTATACTCAAAGGTCCTTACGGATTGGATTTGACTAGGAAATGGTGACAGATCCTTCAAAGCAAGTCAAGTTGGGTTTTGTCAGTGGCCTGATGCGGAGAGATAAATCAGCAGCTTTTGAAAGAATTTTGTTCCGTGCAACAAGGGGAAATGTGTTTTTGAAGCAAGCCATTGTTGAAGAGCCCATTAGAGATCCTGCCTGTGGAGAAAAGGTCAATAACTGTAATAACTGCTGCTTGTAATCGGATAAAGTTCTCATTCCCTTCATGTTGAGTTATTGCCCGTTGTTAACTTATTTATGTGTAATATTCGTGCCTTCTTTTTACTACAGAGGTGCTTCCCCTTTTGCAATTATCAATTTTATGATTCCTTTTACTTGTGAACTGATTGATTGTTGATTACAGGTTGAGAAAAATGTATTTGTTATCTTCTACAGTGGAGAGAGAGCAAAGAACAAAATCGTGAAAATATGTGAAGCATTTGCAGCAAATCGGTATCCATTTGCAGATGATATAGGCAAGCAATTTCAGATGATAACAGAGGTATGTTAATCCTTTGCGACATTTATTTGCATGCATTCGCAGGGAATAGAAGCTTCAATTTATGATGACTTGACGGAAATTGAATTTTGACCTATGAACGCAGACAAGTATAGTGATAGATAACATGAATTTATGGGATTGCATAGCCAGTTCCTTTTATTTGACTAGGGAAACTGTTTGCACTGATAAAAGCTATGAAGCAGGATGAATCTTTAAATCATTATTAAATCTACTGAGAAAGTTTATAATTTCATTTTCATTATTCCAAAAGGTGTGAAAAGTTTTTCTCATCTGGTTGGGTCTGAAAGCATGTCTCATTAAGTAGTCAGAGAAGCTTCTGCCTGTATACACTCATTTTGATGACTTTTCCAGCTCACTTAATATGTCATGTGTTTTTATTAGGATGGACATAAGTACAAATTGAAAAATGTTTCTTTTTTACCTGATTCTGGTACATGCTTGATACCTTTGGTGCCCAGTAACTGTTTCATTTAATCTGATATTTGTAATTTCCCTATTTTGAATTATTTAGGTGTCTGGAAGACTCTCGGAGTTGAAGACAACCATCGACGTGGGGCTATTACACCAAGCGAGTCTGCTTCAAAACATTGCTTATCAATTTGAGCACTGGAGCCTTCTGGTGTGTTTGAGTTGCTTAATTTTTATTGCTGAATGAACTGTATGATGAAGCTTCACATGCTCTCTCGCCACTTGCGTAGGTTAAGAAGGAAAAATCCATATATCATACACTAAATATGCTAAGCATTGATGTGACCAAGAAATGTCTTGTTGCAGAAGGTTGGTGTCCAGTTTCTGCAACCACTCAGGTTTGCACACCATGTCATATCCCCACTTTTTGTTTTCTACATAGCTCTTTTGTTAAATCTTGTCTGACTACAAGTAGGTCCGGTCTATGATTTCAAGGCTTACTTTACTTACTGAGGCTTGCCCTTGCAGATTCAAAATGCACTGCAAAAGGCAACCTTAGATTGCAACTCGCAAGTGGGAGCAATATTTCGTGTTCTGCATACTGAGGAATCACCACCTACTTACTTCTGTACAAATAAGTTTACTACTGCTTTTCAAGAAATCATCGATGCATACGGGTTAGTTGTGTTGTCAGAGCCTTCTGAGGCCTAGTTCTTTAAATTGTGACATCAGCAGCTCCAGAGTTTCAAATTTATGCTTCTATTATTATTAGTAGTTCTGAAGATCTGATTTGATGTTCATGAAGTGCTAAGAAAAGCAGAAAGTAGGGCAGTTCCTCTGAAACTAGCTGGGTTTGTCCCTTCATTATGCAGAAGCCTCATTGGAGGATAAGTCTTCATAAAAAAATGTCAGAGCTGATATCAATGCCAGCTCTTACCGTTTCACCTAATCATTGAAGCTTGAAAAAGCAATCAGCAAATTAAAATTTCTTTCTGCACCTCTTTAAATCTTTTTCTATCTCTTATTCTTGTGGGTAGTTCAACCGTCAAGTAGAATTCCCCTTTTTCTATCTTTTTCTCATGTGCCCGCACATTCTCCTTAATTCTGCTTTTGCACATGTTGGTACTTAACTGCCTAGCATTTCCAGGCTATAGAGCATCACTAGCCTTATACGTATAGAATTCTCCTTTAAGATTAAGTGGTATTTGACCATCACATAAAACACTGATGCACTTATTTACTCTCTCCATCTTGCTTGGACTCTTGGGTGGCGTATCCATCTTTCTCTGTCCTTTTGCAGAGTAAATCCAAGGATAGGAATCTTTCACTCCTATGGAATTTTCCTGGTCTCCAATTCGCTCACGTGTAATTGGAACTTTCTGCTCATACTGAGCTTACATTCTGCATATTTTTCTTTGACCAACTTTGATGCGTTCAATCTTTTCCCTCCAAAGCTCAAGTTTCTCATTTACTCTTGCTAGGGTTCCATCTACCATGATCATATCATCTACAAAAATAGTACATCAAGGTACATCATCTTAGATATAGGTAAAGAGATTATTCTGTTCTCCATTTACATGGGAACCAAGGCAAAGACAGAACTCTTTACATAGATTTGCCTTGTACATGAATCTGCTTACATCCATTATGACTTCAGTGGTTGACAGGAATATACTATAACACTCCCATTGGTGAAATATGTGTTGCAGTGGTTGGGTTGTCTAGTTTTGACTCTGTTCAGAGTATATTTTCAAATCAAAGTAACTATAGTGATCTAGAATAGCTCTAAAATGCAAGCAATATATGGCCAAGGAGCAACACTCAGTTTATTGAGCCAAATACCTTGCCTGGTTCAGTTTGGATTGTTCAGCTTTGATTCATAACTTGTTGATGTCTCCACTGTCCAAGCACAAAATGTTCTGAATGGAAAGTAAACCTCCTTTTCTCTATAAACCTAATTTTATCATAATCCTAAGCAAACATACATGAAATCATGTGTGAGATATTTGTACACCAAAACAAATGAACCTATTAGTGAACTTTCATTTGATATGTAGATATGAACATCTAATCAAATTAGAAGTTGATATGGTTTTTGTTATTCCAGTTTCTTTTGTGTTTTCGATTCTGTTTGGTCAATTTCTGAAACTCACTGATTGATCACCTTCAAAGTTCTGACCCTGAAATCCATATTGATAACCGAGTGACTGTACTTTCTGGTTTCATTTGATTTTTGGGGCTCTCTCATATTAGTTCTTGATTTTCCTGCAAAATTCCTGAGGAACAATTGTCTTTATTGCAGAATAGCCAAATATCAGGAAGCAAATCCTGGTGTTTACACGATTATCACCTTTCCTTTCCTATTTGCTGTAATGTTCGGTGATTGGGGCCATGGCATATGTTTGCTTATGGCAACTTTGTACTTTATCTTCAGGGAAAAGAAGCTTTCTAATCAGGTAACTTTCATGTGCCCCATTATGAGCTGACAGTTTTATTTCTTACTTAAGTTGTCATCACTTATGTTTGGTTGATCTTGTTGAACAGAAACTTGGGGACATCACAGGCATGATATTTGGTGGTCGTTATGTCATCATGATGATGGCCCTGTTCTCAATTTATACTGGACTGATATACAACGAATTCTTTTCTGTCCCATTTGAAATATTTGGGCCTCTGCCTATGCTTGTCGAGATCTCTCTTGCAGGTATTAAAAGTTTTAAACACAGTAAATGAATTAGGAGCCATTGGCATTTTCCTGTGCATGTTATGAGTACTCATAGTTTTTATTTTCAGGGATGCATCTACCCAGGGATTAATAAAGGTTCGTGCTACTTATCCATTTGGTGTTGATCCAGTGTGGCATGGTACTCGAAGTGAGTTACCCTTTCTCAACTCGCTGAAGATGAAGATGTCTATTTTACTGGGAGTTGCCCAGATGAATCTGGGAATTGTGCTGAGCTACTTCAATGCTAGATTCTTTGCAAATGATCTGAACATCCGGTAAGATATTGTAGGGGTAGCTGAGTCTTTTTCTTTTGGTGCATCTTCTCTGTCCTTTCTCCCTTCAAGAGAGGGATGGTGAAATTCAAACTTTCTCCTAGTGCCTACTGGAATTTGGCTTCTACCATCCGGTCAACCTCTTATCTGTTAAATTTTCAGTGTTGTGTTCTTGTCATGTATGTGGAACTTAGGCCTCATAAGTGACTGAAAAATGACTGCTTTTGCAATGCCTTGCTTCAGGTACCAATTCGTTCCCCAAATAATATTCTTGAATAGCCTGTTTGGCTACCTGTCACTCCTTATAATAGTCAAATGGTGCACTGGATCACAAGCAGATCTGTACCATGTTATGATATATATGTTCTTGAGTCCTATGGAGGACCTAGGTGAAAATCAGCTTTTCTTTGGCCAAAAATTTCTACAGGTTTGTGTGCTTCTTGTTATTCACTTCCTCGAGCAAAATATGAACACTCAATGATAATCCTTTGTCGCCTCCAGGTTATTTTACTTTTGTTGGCCCTAGCTGCAGTTCCATGGATGTTATTCCCCAAGCCTTTTATCTTGAAGAAGCAACATGAGGAAGTAAGCTTAAGTTTGATGCCTTTTTCTTCTACAGAGTACCTATCACATAATTCGTGTTGCTTTCTTTTCATCATCTGTTGCTTGACATCTTAATTGTTGTCATAGAGGCACAAAGGGCAACAATATGCAATCCTTCACAGCATTGATGACCCTCTCGAGATGGATCTTGATCCGGATTCCCACAGACATGAGGAATTTGAGTTCAGTGAGGTTTTCGTTCACCAACTTATACATACCATAGAGTTCGTACTTGGAGCAGTTTCTAACACAGCTTCTTACCTACGGTTATGGGCTCTTAGGTAAGGAATCACACATCTTCAATTGGTTTTCCACAAAGCTTGTCAGCTGATATAGGTACACTGATGTATGTGGGGCACTCTTTTTATTTTTGTCATAATTTCTTATGCTCAAAAAGATTTCCAATGCACAATAGGTCAGCATCTCCTTACATTTGAAAAGAATTGCATATTCCAGATATTGATCTTCACCTGCTGATCACCCGGTTGTTGAATTTGTTTCAGTCTGGCCCATTCGGAGCTATCCAGTGTATTCTATGACAAAGTTTTACTCCTTGCATGGGGGTAAGTCATCTTTCTCACAGGATCTAATGCATATTGGTTTGTGAGATCTAGCAATAGAGAAATTAGTGATTCATTGCGACTCCTACAGGTTCAATAACACCCTTGTGCTCATAATTGGGATCGTTGTCTTTATCTCTGCCACTGTCGGCGTGCTTCTAGTGATGGAAACTCTAAGCGCATTCTTACATGCCTTGCGACTTCACTGGGTGGAGTTCCAAAACAAGTTCTACGAGGGAGATGGTTATAAGTTCCAACCCTTTTCATTTGCGCTACTAAGCGAGGAGGATGAATGACACACCAGGCACAGCTTTTGGCGGACAGGAGATGAGACCTTGTTGTATTGTATTCGTCTTGTAGATATCCATTGATCCATTCTTTTAATGGAGTTCGTGTAGAAGCTTTGGAAAGCAAGTGCCAGGACAGAGGACGCGATGGAGCGAACTCGGTAGACCTTGGCCTCTTCATTCCCCACTTCATTGGGGTTGTAGAAGCCAACAAACTTGCAGATCCAGCTATGGCTGACCTCGAGGCTTGTGGCTAATCATTCAACATTCGTTGTAGGTATTTTAGCTTTGTGATGTTTCTTACCGTCAAATAGGAGACATGATACAACATATAATAAGACCATGGTCGATCCGATTGAGTCTAATCACAGTAATTTCTTTTTTATACTCGAAAATGATTGATGTTTTCGTAGCATTTTCTTTCTTAAGGCGAGGAGCTGAGTACCGGTATGCATTTTCACTTGACACTATCTGCCAGAAAGTACGCCGATTGGAAATTCTAACGGTGGAGAAACAAACCAAAAAGAGAAACAACAGAAAATGGAGAACGTTATGTACCACGATGCATCCACCCTTGGCACTGGTCTTCCTCCTCGCACCGTGAGGCAAGCGCGAAGATTAACTTGCCGATAATAAGAATCCAGCGGAATTTAGGAGCACGCAGAGATACGTTATAATTTCAGTTGTCGGCCACACATAATCACAGATAGTTAGCATACATGGTATCATCTTATACTCTACAGATACAACAGCACAATAGCATTTCGGATACTTTCAACCGTGTCCAATGTCTTGAAAAGGTACGACACCTAAAACAATACCATAACACGCTCACCTGGGCGATCATGAAAGAAACCTTGTGACGCCTGTCACAGGATTTCCTGCGACTCGGTGATCTAATGAGCTGTGGTGTGAATAGCGGCCACGGTCGACACCATCGAGTCGACGCCACAGATATTGCGGCCCCTGCAGATCTTGTAATAACCATTCTCGCCCCAGCTCTCTCCCCACGAGTTCTTGATTATCCAGTAAGGCTTCTCTTTGAACCGGATGGGAGCATAACCAGCAGATCCGTACCCGACCAAGAGCACCCCGTGATCGAGATGCTTCGCGCAAATATATGGGCACGACACTCCTCCTATGTATGTCTGCATATACACTGCGTTGATCCCGACTGCACAACACAAAGCCACAAAAAGAATTTACAATCTGTTAAGCTTCATAGCCGAAAATAGCTAATTCTATTCAACAAAAGTTAATCTTTCGATTTACACTGTCTCTTAAGCTGACAATTATTCAAACGATAAAACAGGTGGCTTTTTGCCCAAAATAAGAGTGGCCAATTACCAGCCAGGGGACCGTTCTTGACGAGATTTGCTGCAATCTGTTCCTCGTCCAGGGTAATAACACTGAAGTTAGAAACTGATGCGGCAATCTTGCTCTTGTCAAATTTGCAAGAGCCACGATCAGTCCCAGTATAAGGATAGTCTTCCTCTCGCTCTAGCCCACCAACTTTAAGTGTGTACTCGAAGGCAGTTGTCATCAGCCCGCCACTGCATCCCGAGTCACATGCACCGTATTCTTCAGGGTCACACTGCAGGAAAGTAAAGTTTCAATACTTTAGCATTGGAAACACCATAATTATGGAAGCATCGCATTAAAGTTACAGCCACTATTAGTTTAGAATGCATAACTGTATGCAAAATTGAGGTCTAGAACTCGGTACATTGTTGACCCCAAGCTGATTAATAAGAGCAAGAATTATCAAGCAAGAGTCATTGTGTGGGACCAATAAAAAGAACACAAGCCAAAGAAGACTTGCTATCATGACTAACAGAAATGGGAAACAAAACGAAAAAAAGTATCCAATGTGATTTACTCTTCAAAGCCATCGCTCTTCAAAGCTATCTCATCCATGCAAAACCATTAAGCATCTGCTTTGTAGTGCAGCAGAGCTTCTTGAGCCAGCTAAAAAATTATCGTCACAATCCCAATGCTTCAAGTCAAAAAGGCAAGGCTGGATCAACAAATACACCAACATCAACGAAGCAATTCATTCACGTTCCTTTCACAATCAAATTGGTTGAGGTCATGGACTCTCTAGCCAGGACAATTAGATGCTGATTTGGTGGCTTCTCTCAAGCGCCTTTCCAGTCTAATAAGCCAATAAGAGTAGAAGGTAGTAGATTTTGCTCGGGTCAGCAAAAGACTTCACGAGGTTCATTTGTATGGAAGAATATTATCTTGAACATAATATGACAGAACCGGATGGTTAAAAGCTGTGCAAATAAAAAGGCCACTGGGCATATCTGCATGTACATACCCGCATGTCCACCCATGAGATTGGACCAGTTACACAAAATCCTGTAGAATATTTACTTGTATGAAATAGCTTAGATATATTATAAATTAGCTTTACATAATATTCACATCTACTAGTTCAAAATGTGGCCTTGGTGTTACTGAAAGTATAGAACTGAGCGAGAAGTTAAACCAAAAAAAAATTAGTCCGTCGTAGTAAAACAAGGCTGAGAGGAGAATTTCAGAGCAAAACTTGGATTCCTGCAGCCAAAGCCTCTCACAACTACCCTGAAGGGTTTTTTGTGGAAGCATAAGATAGCATTTAAACGAAACAATTGAAGGTAGATTTTGTGTCCCCTCATCTTGAGGTAGAGAACATCTAAGGTTATGGTGGGTTCACTGCTGAATAGTGCAGAAGTCGAGGTTTGGAAATTGAAACTAACTTTGGCACAAACATAATGGACTCCGTTTCTTCAGTTGCCACTTAAAGCAGAGATCATTAGCATCTCTGTCGGCGAGAGGGAGAAGGAATTGTAGAAACCAGAAATGCTGGATGATGGTGCTTCAGGATAGTTGAGATAACAATGATCGTGCAGCTTGTGCTGCAATACGATCAGGCACACTCGCCTCCACTGTGACACAAAATTGTAAATAAGGATGTTTAATGAATAATTGTTTGACCTGGGTTACCACTTTGACTTTTGAAAAGAGGAAAAACCTGACTACCTGCGTATCACCTGGTCTGCCTGTTCAGCTTAACCAAAAACGACCAGAGTTTTTGGGCTTGGGAAGGCAATCAGGAATTAGCAGCTAACATCCACAATTAGATCTTACTTTTAGATATTAAATTATATGCACTTGATATTCTACTATGGAGGCACCTAATTTACAAGGGTTAACCTCTTGCCATCTGTATGGACGGATATCACACAAAAACCCTCCCTTGCAAATGCAGATTCGTAACTTTTGACCTTTTCCTATTCACATAATCTCGAACATCATAGTTTAAGGGTAAATTATGCTTCATCTGAGGTATAAAGGAAAGCCTATCATTCCACTTGATAGAGATTGCTGAACATAAAACAAGATTGCAATTTAGAACCAGATGCTAAAGCAAACAGGCAGAAATCCAAAAAAAAAAAATAGAATTACACGGCAATCATCTGAAACAGAAACTGGTAAATTAGCAACTCAGGCAAGAGCGAAACACTAGACTGACCGTCCAAAGATATATACCAATGATTTCAGACAAACCATATGACGAACTGTGAAATCTTTCCTTTTGATATGTCTTAAAACCAGCAAGTGCTTCAACTTAATTTGAGTGGTGGTGGAACGACTATCCGCACAAAAGAACAACAGAAAGATCACGAATCCCAGATATTAGCAGGTAAGAATCGGATTCCTAGAGAATTATATCAAAAAACGTACGGTTGGCAAAGTTTTCGTTCATTTCACGTGACGACAGTACTTCAAGCTTACGCAGGATATACTCAACATCTACCCCCTTTCTCTAAACTATCCAACTCCACTAAAGGCTGTTGAGGAAATATCATGCTCGTCGCTAACTTAAAATCGACGGAAGAAAGCAAACGAATCACGAACCTCATGGTCACAGTCCACAAGCTGCTGCTCGCTCAAGCTCACAAGCTCTCCGGTAGCCAGAAAATGAGCTCCTTCCAGAGCTCCGGTCGTACTAAAAGACCAGCACGATCCACATGCTCCCTGCGATGATCAACGAAGCCATATCTACATATCTCACAACAATCCAAACCGCGCAGTAACGGGACAAGATGCTTGAGAAGTAAACACAAAACAACATAGAAGTAGATTAATCCTGACGAGTAGGGAACAGTTTACCTGGTCTTTGACGCCGGTGACGGCACCGCGATCGCGCCAGTCGAACTCCGTCGGGAGATCGTCGGTCGGCAGGACCGGCGCCTTGTTGGCGTCGGTCGGGAGGCGGAGCCGCTTCAGGCCGAGGAACTGCCGGCGGAACTCCTCCGGGGTGAGGTCGGAGAACTTGGTGACGCCGTGGACCGCCGAGGGGTCGAGCTTCTGGTGGAGCCGCGCGCGGCGGAGGTTGGCCTTGAAGACGCCGAGCCGGTAGTCGTGCTCCTCCGGCGTGGCGTAGGCCTTGCCGAACCGGAGCTTGAAGTCAGCGAAGTGGCGCTCGGCGCCGAGGGCCAGGTCGTCGTCGTCGCCGCCCGACGACACGACCTGCCTGATCAGCGGATCCTCGCCGTTGCCGGCGGGCTCCGTCGCGACGATCCCGGCGGCCGCCGCCGCGGCGGCGATGGCGAAGAGGACGAGAGGGAGACGGGACATGGCTGCGGAGAAGGAAGCGAGGGAGAAGCGAATTGCCGGCGTGCGAAAATACAGTAGCGGTCGTAGATATAGAGTATGGTATGGAACGAGGAAGGAGAGTGGCTCCGAGATGATGGTGGGCCCCAGCGAGTTTCGCCACTGTGGTCTCGCCACGTGGCCCTCGACGTCATACCGACGGGGGGTAAAACGGGCAATGTGCTGCCGCTGGAAACTTTTTGCTTTGTTTTTTTTTTATTGATTTCGTTATCCTTTCTTTCCATACGTGTGAATACGAATTTGGAAAATAAAAAAATTAGCAGAAATGTCAAACACGTAAACTCCCTGTGCCCACTAACCACTTATCTACCTCTACTCTCTTTTTTTTTCGGACCTCCAATTTAAAAAATGCAAAATGCATTCCCGAATTTTTATCTTGACAGACCACTTTGAACCTTCACATCATTCATTAGAGATGTGCAAAAGAACCAGGACTCACTCGAACCGCTCAGAACCAGATCGGAACCGCCCGAAACTGATGGTTTTGGTTGAAGGGCAGTGCCTTCACCTTGATTATGGAAACCGGTGGATGCCGATTCGGTGGGTGGATCTGCCCACCGGCCCACCCAGGCCCCGGACGGTTATATTATAATAATAAATTAATTTTTAATATTAAAAAAATTCAAAATTATCAAATTTAAAATTTAGGGCTCCAATCATTATCTTATCTCAATTCACTACTTTCCTGCTCCATCTCGTCTCTCTTAGTTTAAAATCTCCCCAATCTCCCTCTTCCTCTTCAATTCACCTCCAGATCTACTTATCTATCTTCGAGTTCTAATTCGAATTCAGCAAAATAGTAAGTTGATTATCTTTTCCTTCCTCGAACTTGAACTCTCTCTCCACGTCGTCGCCATCCTCATCGCCACCTCTACATTCACTGTCACTATCGTCCTCTTCGTTATTGGGATCGTCCTACTTCTACCTCCTCTCTTCCTCCTCCCCCTCCTCAGGCTTCTCCCCATCATCCTCATCTTCGGACGGGCGAACTTCAGGTCTAAGAACAGCTCATCATCCCATTGTCCTCTTCATTGTCGATCTTGAGGGAGGAGTGGGAGTCGGCGAAGGCGGTGATGAAGATGGTGGTAGTGGCTGAGATGGAAGTATAGCGAGGGTCGTAACCGTCGCCGCCGCGAACACCGCCGCGGCGCTAATACTTAAGGAGAATAAAACTACTATGGTCGGGAGAGCCAGAATAAGCAAATGTAGGGAGGGCGAAAAAAGGGAAGGCACGGAGGTTGGACCAGTTCTATGGATCCACCTAGGAACCGGACCGGACCGGCGGTCCGATTTCGGGTGGATCCATGTAACTAGCGAATCGATTCTGGCGGTTCTCGGTTCTAGGTCGGGAACCGCCCACCCGGACCATGCACATCCCTATTATCCATAATGTCCCTATTTAAGGAAAAATGACATTTTTTCCAAAATTGTCATTCCTAATCTTAAATTCTCATGCTTAACCAAAGCATTGACGGTCAAATAAAATTTGAACCACTTAAAACCTTAAGCAAAATGCCCAAATAAGCATGCAATAAGGGATAATTGGGTCTTTTCAAAATGAGATTTTCGCTCTCAGAAACATCAATGGTATCGACAATATTATAGGTATGCAAGTAGTTATCGAAGCAAAAGAAAAGTATGCTTTCTATATTTTCTCTTACGATGATCTTTATGGTTAATAAGTATACTGGAGCTAAAGACTTTCAAGACCAGTTAAACAGTTGAAATCAGAACAAAAGGGGAAAAAAATTCCTCTGGTACTTAGGGAGCTGTTTTAATTTTGTTAGAGTAAACAAACTCAATTTTTTTAAAAACTTAAAGTTATGTTTTTTATTTTATTTCGAAATTACTGATTATGATTGCTTCCCCCATTCCAAAAACAATTTACTCCAGAAATACTCAATTCTGTACTCAATAAAAAGAGACCTTCGCTTCACGCTGCTGGACTCTTGGACCCACCATGTCACACCTGCGCGATTATTAATCATTCAAATTTTTAATATTTTATGCCACATCATTTGAAAGAAAAAATAAAAATAAATAAATAAAGGAGAGGAAGGGGGAAAGTTTAGGAAAGTGGGCGAAAATGATGGAAAAGGAGGGACACCACCGAAAGCTGCTTTCACCACGGAAATTTAACGAAAGGGAGGGATCACCAATTTCACCCTCGTTTGTCACACTCGACCGGCAACTACGAGGAAGAGCCACACGACGATCCGGACAAATTTGGGCGATCGCAACTATCCTTGACCAGATCAAGCGTGCGCAAAAGATATTCACAAATTCAATACATCACCTTAATTAAATAAATTATCAATATCATCAAAATCCTAACTTAATACACTTATAATAAATTTATCTCAAATTAATTTTTTAATCACCAAAGATCCCGAATTGGTATCCTATGACAAATTTACCATCTGTTAGTTTCTGTTAAATTTTACAATTAAATTACTTAGTTACATGACAAATAACACTTAACAAGTGTATTAATTTATGATTTTATCTTTTGTTTATCACTGCTTTACCTATTTATAGTTCTTTGTGGTATTAATCAAATTTAAAGAAAACTAACATATAGTAAATTTTTCACAAATATAATGATTTAGGGTTTTTTTTTTTTGTAGTCACAAATATATTAATTTGGGATTTTTATGATTAAAAAGTATTTTTTGAATAAATTTATCATGGGATATCAATTTATGATTTTTCGTTATATTAACACTTAAACAAAATATCCGGATGCGACTTCAATTTATTTTGCGTTTTTTTTTTTTAGTGGGTACACGGACAAATCTGGTGGTGCAATTGCTAACGCAAATGTCCGTTGGACCGATTCGCACCTTCGCTTTTGATCGCGGCATTCACCGATTTTCTGCCTGCGCCTCGCATTGTCCGATCAATTTGTCAAGGGAATCTTCCGATATTTATGTGCAAAAGGTCAAAAGATATTATCGCGAGGTGTTCGAATTGAAAACGCAAGCATCATCGCGACGCTTCCCGACCCCACGCGAGCTCGAAGCAAGATGGGTCACAGATTTCCTCTCGATTTGTCCTCTTTTGGTTCTTTCGTCATTACAGAGCCTCTTCTTTATGAACATTGCTAAGCTGAGATAATTGTGACGTGTGGTGTGAGACATGGTGCTCGTAATTCATTGATCAGTAAGAGATGGAAGAACTTTTCCACCAAAGGGCAACGACGCCCTAGACCCACGCTTGTGAGCTTAATAAATTTAAATTATAAGTTTCCGTTTTGCCTTCGTAAATATATCTTGTCCGAACTCTCCAAGATTATCTAAATGCTTGAGACATTATAGAATTTCCAACTCATAAATTGAAAGTTATCCATTCAAATCCCACAAGTTGCATTCGGACTACTCTAAATAAGGTCCACCATGGGATGATTGTCTCGACTTAAGTCTTTTATGGGGCTTGCATGGTGTTTCGTGGACTTCAACTAGAATCTTCATACTTGTGTTGTAACAATCCGGTCCAATAAGGATAGAGAGTGGTCACCAAGGTTATAGAGTTCGAAAAGGAAACAACTATTAGTAGGCTTCAAGCATGACGAAAGGAACAAAATGAACCGAATTACACATTAAATAAAGAGAGAATATGTTTAGGATATATGTGTGAAAACTAAATTTAACTTATGGAACTGCCTTTCTACATAACTAAGTGTGCTTAGGCCATCCTCAACGCCTGCCAAGATTCACTCCTTATTCAAGCCATCTGATTTTTGATTTCGATGATCACTCCCCACCCTCGTCGGATTAGGTCACTACACATGTCCCTAATCATATATAATAAATAAAAGAAACATATCTTGCCTTCTTGGACCTAATTCTTGTGTCTCACGGAGCCATGGAGGGAGGAATGGATCGAGTGCAAAGTGTCACGAACATGGGCCTACATAGAAGCTGGAGAGCCCATACATGGTTCCTACATATGGGCACAAAAAGAAAGAAGAAGTAGAAGCTGGTTTCATCAGCGCATTGGGCCTACCAGATAACTTGACATTGATCAACGTCTTCAAACGGGCCCCGATCACCCCCCTCAATGACTAAAGGGGCTGTCACTTGAATTTGCCTCTTTTAGCTGCTGTTTGTTCTATTCAGGCATTTTAATTTTGCTCCACTTCATTCATGTCTCCAATCTCCCATGCTACTTCGAGTTTTGCTGACTTAGGTCTCCTCACAGCAATACTTAACTTCGGCCTTTCATGGCTATTGAAAGTCGAAAGCTATTACAGAAAGCTGCAAGCAGTTCGCTACAAAAGCTGGAGCGAAATGGAACGTTGTCAAACCGGACACTTAGGCAAAGAACTATGCTGATAAGACACGGTTGCAGCTAAATCAAATTTGCAGAACGATTGGTGCCCATAATTTCAGAATAGTTCACTTTGTCCTAAACCTTCTCGATCACCTTGATCTATATGCAAAAAGTAGGAGAATCTAATTGAATTACTTCAGTTGTTCAATTTTATGAAATTGGCCGGCCACGGGATGAGGAACGTGCATTAACCTTTCCTTGAACAAATGATGGACGGCCGCCGAATTTCTATTCTCGCATATCATCATTGCGCGCATCTTGGATGCGCGATGTGCAAACTTTATGTCGCGCATATGGACATTGGCATCTTCATACCTTCAGCGATATCCTGCTATCGAACCCCACATTGTATATCCATGTGAAAGTTGATTTCTAGATAGCCCACGATTGTTTCCTAGCTTTAGACTTCTAACAAGGTGAGATCCATGTTGATCAGTTATGCTTCAGGCGAGAAAAAAACGATCGAGCAAAACCCAGGGTGGGTGTGTATCTATCATTGGAGTGTTTCCCGATTACAGAACTCATATAAGGGAGGGAAATGAAGGAGAAAGAGGACTCCTGTAGGGATATATTCATCGGAAATGAAGTCCTAATTACGTTGTCTGAAACAGACATTTCAAATTACCCATTGTGACAAAGATACTCGACCCAAGTATCTCGCAGATTTCCAATGACAAGACCATTCGCGAAACCCTAGCTGACTCGGCCTGCACGGCACTCACCAACGAAAATGATGCATCGACCGTCAAACAAGCAAGTGGACGTCGAAAGAAAGAGAATCTGCAGAGCATGCATGCCGGGAACAGACTCTTCTTCGTGAGCAGGAAGAGCCACCATGCTCAATCAGTGTGCCGCCCACTGAAACCTTCGACCATTGCTGTGGAATCGCCGAGAACATGAACATCATGAGGATCTTGAAAATGACCGACTAGGAATCTTCTTTTTATTATTATTAATTGTTCTGAATTTCTCCTTTTTGCCCCCTCATTCAGAGAAGATTTTTCCGCACACCCTTTCTTTTTTCTGCTCAAAGATTCCAATACCATCTTGGACTAAAGCAAAGGTATGAAAAGATGCGGTTCAAATTGGGCTTGTTGATGCTCTTCAGCAAAAGCTTTTGGTGGTCCTTTTTCTTTCCCATTGGAAAATGCTTGGTTTTAAAGGGTAAGTGGGTGATGGAGACATTGGTCACTCCCATGAACGTGGATGTCAAAAAGTGGTTTAAAAACCAATAAATGGAGATTGAAAGTGAAGTCCATGAAGATAATGATTGGCGATTATAAAGGAACCATATGCATGGCGGTCCTAGGTTTTCCATTTAGAAAAAACCCTAAGAAATATTATCAAAACTCTTTTACAAAGCAATCTATCGATTCTTTATCGGTTGCTATCCGTTTGATGCAAGGATTTCACTTGTTTCAGCACCCAATAAAGAACCGCCACGTCGTTTTGTAAGAGAGTTATCTAGCGATGTGATGGATTTAGTATGAGATTTACTTAAGTAGGTAGACATGATAGTGTTTGATTTGAAAGAACTTTTCCACAATTGACGAGTGGATTCGTTTGACAAAACTTTGATGAAATTCACGAAGTTGATCTTCCCTCGTAGATAACTATTTGTTGGATTCCTTTCCTTGGCAAACTCTTATTGATTGAACTAATTCAGTATGATATTACTTAAGAAGCTTCATCCCATGCTAGCAAATTATTAGGAACCTACCACTGATACGTTTTTTTTTTGGTTGAAACCACTACTATGTTTATGTTGGAGTCCTGTTGTATGTAAGTACATGATGTAGAACAACGAATAAATGCTTCTATGGAAACTTTCGAGCCTTAAAAAAGCGGACAGTCCCACAAATTAAAGAGGATTCCAGCGTCTTCGAAGTTGCAAATAGGTTACGCCGATTTGGGCAATGTTTAATCTCAAATTCACACAATTCCCTCAAGTTCCGGGCCATTGAACATTTCAAAAATTTCAGACATATTTTATAGATCTTTAGGACGCAATTTGAAGACTTTCCCTTTTATCAAAATTTTTTTCCTTAATTTTGTTATTTGATTTCAGTCATTTGGTTATTTCCAAAATGGCGATCTCCCTATAAATAGTCGCCTAAAATATTGTAAACGACACTTCATGATTCAAAATAAATACTATCTTTTGGAATCATTTTCCTAGCATATCTTCCTTTGTGTCAATACATATCAACAAAGACTAGCAATTAGCTACATACTATGTATCCACTCATCAAAATAGTTGGCACCAAACTTTGTACTTCATCTGGAATTTGATCCTACTCACTACATACGTGAAATTAGAATCTGTCGAAATCCCGTTAGTAATGTGAATATGAAAAAAGAGTTTTGTATAGAAAAAATGAGAGGAAACAATTTAATTTATATATCAAAACATACGTACACATGTTATTTGAAAGTATGCGTTCTCGCGCGGATATTGTGTATCAAATATACCTAATTTTATTTAATCTTGACTAGGCACTGCCACTTGGGGGCTCTTGGGTTTGAATTGTCTCATAAAGCTTCTTGCTTTATTTTCACAAAACTTCGAAATTCATGAAAAGTTATGATTAAATAATTTCGGAATCTTATTTTCAGTAAATGTTGAATTTTCGGATAGACATGTCTGTTGAAAGTTCGCCGTTCTATCCAATCCAATGGCTGTATCTGTTCACGAGAAACTTTGCTACGTTGTTCTTCTATAAACATTCTTTCATTCAAAAAAGCTATTTCAATTTTCCATGTTTATATCGAGAGGCTAAATTAGACAGGCGCACCCCTGGAGTGCCACAAGTTGGCACAAAGAGATACTTAAGTGCCAAAACTTACGAAAGTGACACTTAAGTGCCAAAATCGGAGCAAAATGGATCACTTAAGTGCCAATATGATTAAAATCAGACCAAAACGCTGACGTGTCAATTTTTTGGTGAAGCAAATGCAAAACGACGTCGTCTTGGTGCGACGTGGTAAAAAATTAATATAAAAATTAATTAATTTAAAATTAAAGTTAAAATTATTTAAAACATTTATAAAAAAATACAAATATTAAAAAAAATTAAAATTTTGTTTAAAAAAGGGAGGCGGGCGAGGGGGAGGGTCACCGGTGACCCCGTGATCGGCGATGAGGGCTGCGAGCCCTCGCCTAGATCCGTGAGGGTCGACGATCCTCGCCCGACTGGGCCAAGGGCCGCCGCACGCTAAGGCGACCCCCAGTGGGCGGTGGCCCTTAGCCTAGCCGAGTGAGGGCCACCGACCCTCGCCCAGATTCGGCGAGAGAGGAAGGAGGAGGAGGAAAAAGAAGGGGGGACGGGGGGTGCCTCGGCCGTCGGTTGCCTCCCTCCTCCTCCTCCTCCGTTTTTTAAAATAAATATAAATTAATTATAAATATAAATTATTTTGTTTTAAATTTAATTTAATTAATTTTTATATTATGTTAAAATTCAAATTATGCTAAAACGCTGTCGTTTTGATTGATTTAAGGGCTCTATTTTGGCCAACTATAGAAATGACGTCATTTTTGGTGAATTAGAGCTGAGTCAGCTCTCCGGCGGCAAGAAATATTAATATTTAATTGTCATGTATGATTTTCGGCCAGCTTTGCCGGAGGTGGCACTCAGGTGTCCCACTTTTCTTAAAATGTGGCACACTTTCGTAAGTTTTGGCACTTAAGGTGCGCATGGTAACACTTCTTGGCTGGGGAAGAGTTTTTTTTTTTTTTTTTTTTTTTTTTTTTTTTTTTTTTTTTTTAAGAAATAGTTCTTTTCTATTTCTATTCCGGGGAACAATTTCTGAGTAAAAAAACCCATTTCATAACTCCACAAAATTTCTACTCTTGGAATAGAAAAAAAATAGAAATGCGTTTGGTAACGCAATAGTTTTTTTTTTGTATTTATTCATTTTTTATTCTTGTTTATGGATCGCCGACCGCCAACCGTCGCCGCTCGTCGCCAGCCCCGATGCACGACCGCCAGCCGCCGACCGTCACCGCCAATCGTCGCCGCACAGCCCCCATCGGTCGGCCGCCGGCCCGCCGGCCACCGGGAGGCGGACGGGGCTGGCGGCGGCGGCGGTCGGCGGTGACGCCGATTAGCGGCCGGCGGTCGTGCATCGGCGGCCGGCGGGGCCTCGGCGGTGGCGGGCGATCGGCGGTAGGCGGCGGGCGCGACCATCGGCGGCGGCCGGCAATCGGCGGCGGGCGATAGCCGGGGCGGCGACCGGCGGCGACAACTAGCGGCGGTCGGAGGTGTCTCCGGGTGGTTGAAGGTGGCCGCGGCAAGAGAGAAGAATAAAAGAAAAAAAAATTGACTTATTTCTAGAAATTGTTCCCGAAACGAAGCAATTTTTTTTTTTTTTGTTTCTCGTTTCGCTCTAAATCTATTTCTGGGCTAACTTTCTATTCCCCTAATAAAAAAACAACTTTGCGTTACCAAACGGGTTTCTGTTCTTTTTTTTGTTCCGGAGAACAAAAGAACAGAAATTTTGAGGAATAGAAATGTTACCATGCAGACTCTAAGTGTCCCTTTGTGCCAACTTATGGCATTTGAAGCTACCGTTTGCCGGCTAAATTGTATCGTGGGAGGCATTATTGGTTTAAGAAAATGATTTCGCACGCCTCTTAGAACGAACAGTTTTGATTTTTCATATACTACTTTTCTCTCAAATCACACATGTAGCAGCCGAGTAGATGCTGGTTTCCCCATGATATTTATCGGGCTATTTCCAGCTGTGGATGTCGAGAAAAAATAAATTAAAAAAATAACTTCGAAAGGGTGAAGCATCACACCTAAGAATCGACATGCTAAAAAAACCGAAAAAAAAAAAATAATCCAAATGCTAAAGATAACCAAAAAAAAAAGGTTCTAGAACCTAATTGATAGAGATGGTTTTGGATTTTTTTCAATTCACTCCCATACTTCATGGACGTAAATGTCGGAGCAATCCATATTGAAAATACACACATGCTCGAATCTTTACTTATAACTAGGATTATCATGTTACTCAAAATCTAAAAGCCAAAGTAATGATCTTAAGATACAGTGCGTGAGGTAATGACCAAAGGCATGCATGGGGATTAACTAAAAATCCCATGTGAATTTAGACCCACCCGCACCAAATCGACATAAAGAAAAGGCAAAGGAGACCCTCGTGCGAAGATAAAGCACCACTTTACGACTTAACGATCACGTAATCAGCAAGAAAATCTTCATGTTCCGAGTCAATGACGAAAGAGAAGCTATCGGCATCAAAGAGGGACAATCGATCACCAATTCTCTCTCTCCTTTTAATTTAGATTAGTCCAGACGCAATTTGAGAAATTGCATGAACCGATCTTATCATCATGTTGGGTGTGGACCTTAGCAAAAGCATGTGGAAAGTAGTTGATCACCAAATTTCTCCGTCTGCTTTTACTTGCACTCTAGCAATTGGCGATGTGGATGGAATCATCCTTTCTTGTGTGCCAAAAGAGCCAAGCAAAAAGCAGTAAACGGAGCCCCCCCACCGCCTAGTGCGTTCAGCTAACTACGCTTCCAAAGGTTGGATGGAGGCAAATCGCGTAAAGTTACAAGGATCTTTCCAAAGGATGGGAGATGGCCTTCTCTTTTTACTTTTTCTCCTCCTTCTTTTTCCTGTTCTCACTCTGTACATGAATGATGAGTCTAGGGTTTGATTGACTCCGCTTGTTGACGTAATCTGCATGTAAGAGCTAGTAAGCACATCTCTGTGTTCTTTCCCTTCACAAAACGATATGTTTGGAGCGCCCGAATATATAGGATCTCGTACTGTATACAATTCACTAATGACAAACCTCACTAGTTAGTTGGCCTAATAGTTGAAGGAGCGAAGACTTAATACCCTTTGATTGGAAAGTTTAATTTGTGAAGAATCAATTAAGCGCTCAGTCACATTTAGATACGACTTTTGCACTATAACCAAGCGAAAATTCGAGACCTCTAAGAGTGTAGCATCTAGGAGCATAAGAAGTACAGGTGTAGTGCCTTATAGATAAGATGTTCTCTCACCTTGATTTGATAGACTAGACCAAGAACCACTTGTAGTGCTATAACCAGCAAATTAGCTAGACACATCCTTATAACTATGTTTTCATTGTTAATCACAACGGGTTGATTCCAACCCGTTACATCGCTCCATATCAATTAGCTGACAAAATTGGTCCTTTGCCCATTGTATAATAGTTCAACACTCCGGACCCGTATATGGATTCATAATTCACTCTTCCAATGCTTTCAAATTACACTATCCTATACTTGATTAGAGATTAAGTACTTACCCTACATGCTTCATACAAAAGCTTACTGGAAAAATGATTCTAACCTGAGCTTGCATATCAAGCTCTTCGAGATAATAGATGAACAATATCACTTTAATTATCAGCACGTCCTCGGAGCATGACAACCATACACATCACCAACCATAACTCAATCATCTCAAATCAGACGAAGCTTCACCAGAAATGAACAACGACATGTTCGCGGGTAGTGCACAAATTCTAGCGAGAACCAAAACCCTAATGGGTCCATCCAAAGTTCCAGCTGAGTGGAGATCCTTGAAACGTTACATTACATTCACCTCAAGCTGAGAAAGTGATGGCTGTTCACAAAAACACAGACACAACCATTCTCAGTGCTCCTCCAAGCCTCCATTTAGACCCTTTCCCACTCGGTCTTCATGAATCATCATAAGAATCTTGGACCATAATCCCTCCCATAGAACCCTTTAGTTTTGTCTTTCCATGTGTTGTCTAATTGATCCCGAACAATGAAGGCGACTTAACCCAAGCACTCGATTTCTGGAAACAGCGAGCGCTGATTCATGATCATTGAAGGAAAAAAAAAAAAAGACAAACAACAACCCGAAGCCCGCGGGGTCTCGAAGATGTCTCAAAAGGGTTGAGCATTCCGTGGAAGGCGTGAGGAAAGAGAAGCTCAATAACGAGATGGTGCCCTCAATCAAGCGGCTTTACTGAACGTTAATCAGCCTAATCATGCTCTGCTGAGAGCGACTGAGTTGGGTCAACTCACGCAATCGGTGGGGCTTGATCGGTTGGTCATGGTAGGAATTCAAATCGATCGTCAAAGAGTACGAGGACATTATCATTCGGTGAAAGACGCAATGATCGCCAAGTTGAAAATTGCCGATGGCAAGCTCCTTTCTCGTGCATGCCATCAGATGGGCATGGCATGGAACAGCGACTGTTTCGCTCTCATGACAAAATACAGGTAGCAGAGAGCATTCGCGTATTATGCATGATTTGGTAGTATGTATTATTGTACGTTGCGTGGGAAAGATAGACCAGCCAGTTGTACGAGTCCGGACCGCTTCAGCAACGTCAATACGACACGTGCTGGTAGGGCAACATGTTCCGTGGTCGTGCCACCATAAACTATAAGGACGGTCGTTGTATAAGTGGGTCGGGATGAAACGTCTTCTAAAACAGTGCGTCGTTGGAATGTGCGATAGAATTTGCGAAACTAGATTCGATCCTGTAGCATCTCCCCTTGTTTCTCTGTTCTCGCCTCCGACTCATCTCAATCTCCAAAGGTTGCCTCCTCGCCTATCCCTACTTCTCGCCGCTTTCAGCTTCGATCCCACACCTCCGCCACCTCGGTTTCAGGCTGTCTGAGGTGCTCGACCATGGATTTGATCGAGCTCGATCCGAGATTACCGACTTCTCAAAATCGGTTTAAGTACTTCAACACCCTTTGGTGGCCTCGATATGAGGACAAGAGAGCTCGACAACCGCCCCAATGTGCTCTCATTGTTTAAAAGTTCTATCAAACATGTCCTAATATTTAAAAATTGATATAGACAAAGATGTGTCCGTCTACAAAATGAGCGTTGAAACAAGTGAATTATATCCAATATCCAATAATAAAGTCCTATGTCACTTTATAAGTTAATTTTATGATATATTGATGCTTTTAGCATTATCGAAACAGAATTTCATGAATAACCACAATTGTCTAAATAACAATTGATGTTAATAAAAAAGAAGAAGAAGTGTAAACATGAGTTGAATATGCTAACTTACAAAAGTGGGATTAACGAGGCAGCATTGATGCAACAACAGACATCAAAACTTCTTTGATCAATACGAGGGAAATATTTCATAATCCTCACATTCGCTCTCCCTCCTAATTTCGTCTAGTGTAGATGTGAAGACGAGTGACTAGATTTGATGCAACAAAGCAGTTGTACCTCTGTATTTATGACGCCCAAAGCCCTATATGCATTGGAATGAAACCGGGTGATGCATAAGTAACGAAATCTTCACAATTGATCGTCGATTTGAGTATTCCTTTTTCCAAGAGGGAAGGGGATCATGTTTGACTCCCGTGAAATAGATTGGAGGGGGGCAATTGTAAAACAATTTATCAAAGCAAACGGTCAAAGATCAAAACAATTTGCAAGAAATTTCGAGAATATCATGCACAATTGATTAAAATTGCACAGAATACCGAACGACCAGAGGGTGACGGCACCCGCTAGGCCCACGTCTAATCGGGTCGTTACAAACGAAACCATATGGGTAAATCCATGCGCAGTGCGGGATTTAGATAGCCTTCTCATCGGAGTTGTGCCCTATGGGCCAACCGTGACAAGGAAATCGGTGTTATACGAGGGGGAGTATGTCTAAAAATCCCACATGTAGCGGTAGGAAAAGTCTACGTGATATACAATTAACACGCGTCATTCCCTACTGATCATCACCGGAGCTTAGCTCAAATGAAACGGGTCGAGCTGCAGTAGATTTCATCCCAAGTTTATTACGAGGGAAATCGTACAAGTTCTAATCGATGGGTCAAAGGAATCCTTCAGAGAAACTTTCACTTTTTCCTCTCTTCTCTCCTTGCTTTATCGCAATGTTTGCAGACAGGGCCTCGACCGGAGCGACACCGGGCTGCTCTCCAAGATTCGCTCGTGCGCCACAAGATCCGTCGTAGCTGTCAGGCGAGAGACCCCCTGTGTACTTATGCGCAACCAGACGAAGGGAGGAACACGAAAGCTCGAGTGCATGAACCCGCAATCGAGTTCCCCCAACTGTGCTGGTCAGGGCAGCCTCCGACCGGTCCACGCAGGCCGGGTCAGTCTCGTCCTGACGCACTCACTCATTCTCGCATATCCAGCATTTGCTGTCAGATGCAAAAACCCACTTGGTGAACATAATCTTCTCACGTATTTCTAAAAGGAAAAAAAAGGCAAAAGGAAAGCTTCCTTTTTCTTGAATTCTATTTTCTTGAATTTTAGAATGATGATGGTCTCAATTGAGGGGGGGCAGCATGTCCCTTAAAGCGGAGGAGCGCCCATCAGGACCCGAACCCCCTTTCGAGAAACCTCAGTGGGATAATTAAGTATGTTTGATTAGCGTTAACCTTTTGCATATGAAAGAGGATCGGCATGCCATTATGATGAGCCTAATGTCCATTGGGTTGATTAAAGAAATTCCGTAAAGTGAGCATCGACCCCCTAATCTATGTTTGAGGATTTTCTTAGAAAAAGCTAGCTAAATATAAAGATATTGCTCGTGCTCGCCCCCTCTTTTTGTAATCTCCACCATTAGAAAAGCGGGATCGACAATTAAGTAGTTTGTTGTCTTTTATTAGATGAATATGCCGTGGACCCTATAATTGCGAAAGGAATGGGGAAAGTGTTTTTTTTTTATTAAATTAAAATGAAAACATCCCTCATCCCTTTTCCCTTGTTTATTGATTTTGCATTCTCTCTTTCTAAAACTCTCGTAGCCACATCGTCAAATGGAAATGCATGGTTGAGAAAACCAAATTACTCTTCCTCCATTATAATAACCGCGCGCCGCATCAACTGACGCTTGATACTGTCAATCCTTATTTGCCATGCTGGCACTTGCCCTTCCTCCCTCCCTCACTCCGATGAGAATCCCTCAATGAGCTATCCTGAGCTGTCAAATGTCATCAAGAGTTCGAAGAATGCAGTTAGAATTTATCTTAAGGGTGCATCTGTATGAGAGAAAATGTTTTCCCAAAATTAGTTTTTAGAACGTTCATCCATTTGGCTTACTAAAAATGATTAGTCAATCAAAAATATTTTCCTATCACAAAAAATATTCATGCACAAAATTAAGATAATGAATTCCTAAATCAAAGAAGGTGAAATATTTTCTAAAATTAATCTTTTTGAATTTTTATTTAAAAATTGCATTTTTAAATTTTTTTCCTTTTCCTTTTTATTTTTCTTTTTCTTCTTCCTCGTTCACAAGTCATCGGGCCTGGGACATTGGCCACAAGCGCAAGCCAATGCATGCCAACCTTGGCCGTGCTTGAGCCTTGCCAGCTTCTAGAAAGGTTGAGCTCACCGAGATTTCGCGAGAGTTGAGCTCCACCTCACCCAAGGCCAACTAGGTTGGTCCGATAATCGGCAGATGAGGAAGAAGGAAAGAGAAAGAAAAAAAAATACATTAAAAAAATCAATTTTTATTGCTTGAGATTGAATTCATTTTCCAAATGAAATCCAAATATTAGAAAACGTTTTTGGTCACATATCACCAAATAAAGGAAAATTAATCATTTTTTCGAAAAATAATTTTCAGAAAAGTATTCATTTTCCGTGGAATTTTCTCCCAAACAAATGTACCCTGAGTTTGAATTCACATTTGGAAAAGAAAATTTACATCAACATATATAAAATGAACTCAAATTCAGCACTCGAATCGCTGCAAGATAATAACAATACGCAATGTATGAAGCTAATAAGGGATGCTCGCTATCCTCCCGCGAGCTTATTTTCCTGCGTTGGTACATCAAATCAATGGTGTTTTAATGAATCACGTGAAGTTTACACTGGAGCTCACGTCGATTTGAAAGTTACCATGGGCTTGGATCTACCGCAAATACAAGTTCAGTGGCTTAAAGTATACCACGAATGCACTATCTTAAGGCCACTATTGATATTGAAGAATATATTTTTTTGTCCTTTTTTAAGCACAATTATTGAGACAAAATGATGAAATTATGTGGACAAGAAAAATCCGCGATACATGTATAAAGTCTAAGTATTGTAATCATACACATACATACATACATGAATAGATATATATATATATATATATATATATGGAGGATGCAAAGGGCATGGGACATAGTGGCGTGGGGGTTCCCCACATCCCCCTCGTGCGCGCGCTATCCATTGATGGCGGCTTCACTCACACCTCCATTATCATCATTAAGAGCATGCTGCCAAAACATAAGCTTTTTTTCTCACAATATATTTTTTTGTATCTCATAGCCCGATAAAGGTGCCGTTAAATTCAATTAACTCCTACCAACTGGGGTCATAATTCCCATATGGGAAGGGAGAGGTGGGGATTGGCATCTCCACCTTTTCAAGGGGAGTAGGGTGGGAACAATGTAGTTTTAAATGTAGATTTTGACTTCCACATTTCATAAGGAAGCATGCCAAAAGTTTGAAAGTGAAAATTAAAATAGGAATAGAGTAGAATCGATGAAAAAAAATTCATTTAATTCCTTAATATTTATCTAAGACTTATCATACAAGACTCAGATCAATTAGTTTTTGGTTATCCAAAATCAATAGATTCAACATAACTTCTTTTTCTTGAAATTAAGATTGATTTTATTTATGATACCATTCATAAATAAGACTTAATCTAGCAAAAAACTCTGGATTCCACCAAAAATCTTAAATTGGTATGCATGTAATAATCTCTATTGATTTCTATTAAATTTGATTAATATCATGAAAAATTACAAATTGGTACATTTATGATAAATTGAAGATAAAACTCCAAATTGACATACTCATTAATTACTATACGTCATTCAACTCATCGATTTGATAAAAAATTTAGCGAAAACCAGCGATATATAAATATGTCGTGAATTTATTATAAATATATCAATTCAAGTTTTTGTCGTATTAACCCAAGAAATAAATGGCAAGGGGCCAAGTGAGAAAATCTTTTGATTTTTAACGTGAAGTGCGATTGGGGGTTGTCATGTCAGCTTGGAGAAAGGCAGAGAATGTGGGAGACAACCAAAAACATTTTGAAAGGAGGGCCCATCCCACAGTTGACACAACCTCTCCTCTTCTGGGGGCCCCACCTGGAGGGTCTGTAGTAACTCCCTCTTCTCCTCCTACACTCTTAATCTCTTACTTACAGTACGCGACGCTCGTCAAGCCATCTCCCTCTCCTCCTCCTCCTCTCCAATATTTATATCCCTCGAACCTTAGCCTTCCTACTCCATCAACCCTTTCCCCTTTCCTTCCTTCCTCCTGCTGCTTCTGCTTCTTTGGGATTTTAGCCTTCTCTCTCTCTTTCTTTCTGTTTCCCCGTCGTCGAATCATGGCCGACGCCGGCGCCGGATCGGCTAGGAGGATGTGGTGCTCGGTGCCGGAGCGGGTCCAGCTGCACCTGGCCATGCTGGCCCTGCAGTTCGGCTACGCCGGGTTCCACGTGGTCTCCAGGGCCGCGCTCAACATGGGCATCAGCAAGATCGTCTTCATCGTCTACCGCAACGTCATCGCCTTCCTCTTGCTCGCTCCCTTCGCCTACTTCCTCGAGAAGTAAGTCGCCCTGCCCCGGCTGCTCAACGTCGCTAAATGCTGTCTCGCAATCATGTTATGGATAATGACACATTTCCTTTTCTTTCTCTCGTTTTTCTCTTGGTCCAGGAAAGAGAGGCCGGCGATCACCTTGAACTTCCTGCTTCAGTTCTTTTGTCTAGCGCTCGTTGGGTATGTTTTAGTTAGATGATACCGGCGAGTTGATTCGATCAGCATCTTAGGTCTTGCATGCATCTTGGCAAGTGCTTGTAAAGATGATGATAATAAGGTTTTGATGTACGTGATATCGGCAGGATCACGGCGAACCAAGGATTCTACTTGTTGGGACTTGACAACACTTCGCCGACATTCGCATCCGCCATTCAGAACTCGGTCCCGGCCATTACTTTTCTCATGGCCGCCTTACTCAGGCAAGCTCGAACTTACAACATCAAACATATGTCATTATTTAACTATGCTTGTCTCAAACATGTTTCCCGACAATGATCGTGCGCATATGCTTAGTTAGTTCCGGCTTCTGAAATCTCGATGTCATCTGATTTTCAGGATAGAGAAAGTGCGGTTGGACCGGAAGGACGGCCTCGCAAAGGTCCTCGGGACGGCGTTTGCGTCGTCGGGGCCTCAGTGATCACGCTGTACAAAGGCCCCGTCATTTACAGCCCGACGCCGCCGCTGCACGCGGTGAGCCCGACGTGGCAGACGACCTTGGCGCTCGGGGACGCTGCGGGCAAGAACTGGACGCTGGGGTGCGTGTACCTGATCGGGCACTGCCTGTCGTGGTCCGGGTGGCTGGTGCTTCAGGCGCCGGTGCTGAAGAAGTACCCGGCCCGCCTCTCCGTCACGTCCTACACCTGCTTCTTCGGCCTCCTCCAGTTCCTCGTCATCTCGGCCTTCATCGAGCGGAACTCCAGCGCCTGGCTCGTCCACACGGGGGCCGAGGTCTTCAGCATCTTCTACGCGGTGAGATATTCGAATCGTTAGTGCTATCGTCTTTTTCGGTTGAAGAAGGCTAAAGCAAAAGCTCTTTCATTCCTCCTTTCAAGCCCGCCTTTGTTGCCTTTCCTTTCCTTTTCTTTCCTCGTTGGGACCTAATGATAATGCGGGGAGGTGGTGGTGGTGGGGGCAAGAACATAAAGATCTCACAAGCTGAGTAAAGGGCCTTCCATTAGATTAACGAAAAGAAGATAATCAGATGAAAAAGTATTCCATTTCTGGACATGATGATGATGATGATCTGTAACATGCGTGCTTTTTGTCGTGCGAACGTATGCGCAGGGAGTGGTGGCGTCCGGGATTGCGTTCGCCGTGCAGATATGGTGCATCGACAGAGGCGGCCCGGTGTTTGTGGCCGTGTACCAGCCCGTCCAGACCCTCGTTGTCGCGATCATGGCCTCCATTGCTCTCGGCGAGCAGTTCTACTTGGGCGGGTACGTGATGCACTCCCGACTCTCGGAAAAACACATGCACCGCTCGATCGATCCACCTGAACTAATAGAAACCAGAGGGGATCTTACGTGCACGCCCCGCATGTAAATTAATCCATCGAGTCTCTTCGAAATACCTAGATTCACATAATTAGAACCGGCGATCAAGCTGGCTGCCGCCGCCGCCAGAGCGACCAAGTCGAGAGAAACTTTCGGGTGTTTCCTCGAGCATGAAGTACGTCATACACCGTGATTGACTCGAGTGAACTTAACGATGATACTCAGACGGCCTTCTTAGGCCCCACCAATTTACTTCACTTTTGTCCACTCGATCCCCAATGGCTACCCACATCATTCTAGGCACCGCCCTTCTCAATGCTTCCACCATCATCAATTGTCACTAGCCAGGCCCGACATGATCATCCTCATTCATCCAAATCAAGGGTATTGTCGAGCAGTCATGTAACTACACCTCAGTTGATTCCAGTCGAATAAGGGACTACATAGCACAGAGAATCAATGTCCCGCGACGATTTTTGCGGGACTCGACCATGCCCTAATGATTTATCATGGCTTCCAAGTTTGAGAAGATTTATCTTTTGTTTATATATTCGCTTTTTCTTTGTCGGAATCGGAAAACAGGACCTGAATGATGTGTTTTTCTTTTTCTTTTTTCTTTTTTCTGGGGTGCGCAGGATCATAGGAGCGGTCCTGATCATAGCCGGGCTCTACTTGGTCCTGTGGGGGAAGAACGAGGAGCGCAAGTTCGCGTTGGAGAAGGCCGCGATCCAGTCCGCCCCGGAGCACGGCAACAGCCGCCCACCGGCCCACATCAAGGCGCCGTCCCTCACTCAGCCCCTCCTCCCGCCGTCCACCGAGAACGTTTGACCGCCGCATCGCTGACACCCTTTGACCAACCACAGGAGCTAATAAGCTTGTTGTGCTTGTGTGTAATGTATTGGAGTCGCTTGTCCCTTTCTTCTTAAATTTTCTTTTGCACTTTTTTTTTTCCTTTTCCTCTTTTTTTCTTCTTTATTTACTTTTGGGTTGCTAGTAGGAAGCCCGAAAAAGGGAGAGATATTGGCACCCGAATGTGGGGGAGCCAAAAGGACTGATTTTAATGTTGCATAAGGTTTTATGTCTTGGTTCATGGTTTTGGTCAATCAACTAAAGAAAGTTGCACCCTATTATGGAGTTCTAGTGCGTTGAATCTTCCTTGCCTTACTATTTTGTCTTTTTGTACAATAAAGTTTAATTTTTTATATTATAAAAGGGCCTATGACCAACTTGATCAATTTTAGACGCGATCCTTGGGTAGGCCTTTATTTCCTTGAGCAAGCCCGTCAATTTGGAGGTATGACTTGTGACTGGCTAAGTTCATGATCAAGTCTAATCAATGTTTAAGTCTTCATCGAATGTATACTATGGCAGTCAACCAAGAAATCAAACGTTGACATAATTAACTTATTCGTATGTGCTATTCTATTACTTCAAATCATTACTCTAGACAATTCGGGAGCAAGTTTAATAATGGAGAAACTAATTAATTATCAATTTGAAGTGTCGAAAAGGTAGCCCACACTAAGGCACATCATAGAGGTCTGTGGGGAGTTTGGGCACTCGGGATAGATCTTCTATCAAATCGTAGGTGAATCAAAATTTGTATATCACATAACTAACTAAGAAATCACTATTTATATTGACTCCATCTATCAAATATCCATAACCAAAAGTGCATTTTTTTAATATAAAATATCACCCACGTTTAATTTGGTTGAGCTTATGTGTGGGCAATATCTATAACTCGCGACTCACCCATCAATGGCATGAGAGGATTGGAGAAAAAGAAATGCTTAAAATGAAACATTGAGCGCAAATATTCAAAAAGCAATTCCTTTTATGTTAAACAAGTAAGTTTCAACCTAACCTTTCTTTTGGCCAACCTAATCTCTTGGCATTGGAAAGCAAGAAATTACTAAGATGCTTTTTCCTTGGTCGATTCTAGTCGAGTCACAAAGCGGATTGATGTAATTAAATAGCTTCTTTACTATTCCTGATGCTAATTTCAGGTCACTCATAGGCTAAGAAAAGTAAAAAGACTAGTGCTAGGTACATGAAAAATTGATTCACTATGCTAGCTTATTAAACGACATGATAGATCGAAGTGTTTGAAAAAATGGGTCGTGTTCAATATTTCAATAAAGCTCGATCACATCACTTCACGGACAATTTAGTAGATCCGTCTTAGTATGCTCACTATTAGTCAAATAAAAAAAAAAAAAAACGAGTCAAATTTTCTTCGAATCCCGAGATTCATCATTAGAAAGTGACCTAAATCATTAACCTCTGTCAATATCGCATCCCTCTCTTTTTCTAACTCACCCTAAAAAGAAGTTATCAAGTCCTAAAAGGATCAGATGCTTTTACTTTCACTCTTCAATCATATCAACCGCACTCGCACCGATCCTGCTGAAACGCTGATTAGAACAGTTCGTAATGGTTTTAGCCTTTCTCGTTAAGCCCTTTGGGGCCCCCCCACAAGGGACTTCCCGACAATGGACGGATCAATGAGCGATGGCGGACGTGCAGGTGTCTTTGCTCGATCGCGGAAGCGAAAAGGCGACCCGTGTTTGTTTTACAAGATGCCGTCTCGAGTTTCCAAGCTCTTTCTGATGACCAACACGCACATCAGCAGCAGTAAAACAGAGAAAAGATCGCGCTGGACTGTATGAAGCTGAAGTTTTTCAGGGACCATCTATAAAGAAACGAAAGTTGAAGGCCTGAAAACATATCGACTTGGCCCAAGAAGGATCCCACGCGACCCCAGCCCAGATGAAAGTTAATGGAGCATGAAGATTTTGCTAATTTACTTCTGGTGAGCTTATTAATGGTGAGCATAGTTCAATAATAGAACCTCGAACCTGAAAACCGGACCAATAGGAACCTATATGGTTCCAAGTTCCAAGTTATACAGAATAAGTTTCATGTTCTAAAAATTGAGGAATATATTTCAATTGGTAAGTTCCAGGTTCTAGATTGATGAAATTTGGAACTTGAAACCTGAAACTTAAAACCTCAAATAAGTTTTTGTATTTTTCTTAGTTTATGTCTTCGCACAATTTTGTGAAATTCTATAACATCCAATGTTGAATGTATAATTTGAAACCACTAATCTAAGCTTCCATTTTATGATTAAGACTTTTACTTTGTCAATATTTTATATTCTTCGTATGTCTCATATAAGTTGTGGTAAGTGGACTGTAACAGTATGTGGCGATTATTAAAGGTGATGATTCATTACAATCATTCAATTAATCATACAAACAAAACTTGGGTAGAGTTTGGAACTAACCTTGGAACCTATAACAGGGTAGGTTTCAGGTTTCATAATATGCATGATAACTTTCAGGTTCTAGGTGGAACCTGTATAGAATCTAGAACCGCTCACCCCTAGGACTAATAGCTATTGGGTTGCTAAGCATGTTCCTAACTTGTGAACATTTTCTTTGTAGGTATGAAGATTTAAAGGATAACAAAGGTGCAAGCAATTCAAAAAGGGTAAGAGAAAAGAGAAATGAACTACAAATGTAATTTATTCTGTAACGTAACAACATACAAATAAGGATGATTGGTTCCGGATAGAGGTGTCAAAATGTTAACTCATTTTTTATGGTCATAAATGAGTAGTCTAAAATGTTTGAAAGCAGTTTAAATGTGTCTAAGAAATAAATGCCTACGTGTAAATAGGTCTAACTGGATTGGAAACAAACCCATTTCAAGCTCATTTCCGTTACAACACAATTACTCAATAAAAAATAGCCTCCTCATTCTCTCCCTCCCCTACACATATGAAATCGAGCTTTGCCAATGGCGGTCGCAGTGCTATTTGGTTAGTCACGTCAAAGACTATTAGAACTGACGAGGTTGGTCTTTTCCCGGGAGAAATCGCAATCTGGGTGAATGAATATCATAAGACAACTGATCAATTGCTATGAGTTTACACAAGAAAAAGATGAAACTTTGAAGAGCGAATGTTAAAATCGAAGCTTCTTTTCTTTTTCCAGCTCCCCCAATTCTGCTGCTCTAGCGAGGCTCCGCGGGGGGGGGGAGGAGAGGAGAGGTTCATGATGGTGGTTGTGGTGCCGTCGGAGGCACGGTGGCGGAGATGTTTTGAGAGATGGTGGTGGAAATTGAGGATGTGCATGACAAATCTCTATTTCTGTTCCAGAAACAATGTTTCTGGAATAGAAATCCATTTGATAAAATTATTCCATTTTTCTATTTATGAAATAGATTTTGTTCCAGAAATAGGTTTGGAATAAAAATTAGAAGTAAAAATTTTCTACTTCTCTATTTTTAGAACATAAATGAGAAATAAAAATTCTAAAATTCTTCTTATCATTCGTCCTTACTATGAACCGGTCCTCCATCCGTTGCCGCCGACCACCGTCTGCCGGTCGCTGGCCGTTGCCGATCGCCTCCAATCCTCACTCTTTGGCGGGGGCCGACCGCCGGCCGCCGCCGATTCGCCGCCGTCCGCCGTTCCGCCGCCGTCCGTCGCCGCCGGTCGCCGATCCGCCGCCGTCCAAAAGGAAGAAATTTTTTGTCGTTATCAAATGAATTTCTATTTTTAGAGTAGAAATTTTATATCGTTATCAAACGGGTATTTTTGCTTAGAAACTCATCTAAAAATAGAAATAGAAAAATCTATTTCTTTTCCAAAAATCAATTTCTAATCAGAATAGTTATCATTATGCCATGAGAGATCACTGTTGTGGGGAAGGCCACTGTTGTGGGGAAGGCCTGGGATGGGATTAAATGAGCTATTAATTGGTTTTGAATTTGGGATGAAAGGAGCTGGAGAAAATGGAGACACGGATATTCACATTAAATTCACTTCAATGCTTTTGGATTAATTCAATTATTCTCACATTAAATCTCTTTATCAGCCAAGCATTCTTCACAATTAAGTTGTAAAAACTCTAATTTGATCTATAAGTATATTAGGGATCTGTCTTTCCCTTTTTTGGATATGCATGTCGGAAATTTTTAGTTTGACCGATCTAATGCTCTGTTTTGTTTTGCAAAAAAATTGATATTTTTGAAAATTTTGGCCAATCTAACGCACATCAATTTAGAACCAATTCCAACCTATCGGCACATTAAATTCGGACCAAAATTGGTCTTGACCAATTCCCGAATTACTTACCCATGAACCTATCCACCTCACGGGTGAACCGGCTTTGAATTGTTTAGTCCAGACCAATTCTATTTGGTTGAGTTCCCAAGTGTAATCAAGACCTATGTAGCACCGACACAGACACGCGACACGCGACACGACACGACACGACACGCCGACACGTCATTTCTAAAAAAATAGAGAATTCCGACACATTCCGACTCGTTATATATTAAATATATATTTTTATATATAAAGAGCATATAATTAATTTATACTAAAAATATTAATTCAACATTTGTTAATATCATTTATTGTTTTAATTTGATAGATATTGAATGAGAAATTCAAAAATTGCAAATACAAAAGAGTAAATTTGAAGGAACATGTCATGTTTTCTTACACTTGTCAGAAATTAGTGAGATTTCTTATAATCTTAGATAGAGTTTGGAGTTCATGATATAGACTGGCTTGGAGCTCCTTTGCAAAACAAGGTTCGAGAAAAATGAAAAATCTAGGACAAGAACTCTCGAAGTACGACCAAAAGAAAACGAAATAACTAAATTCGCCATGGAAAAGGTAAGAGATAACTCACGAGCCCATGGCATAGACCAAAGAGATAACTCACGGGCGACGCCTGTGAGAGGCGAAAAGAAGAAGAAGAAAAAATCACAACTTTAAGTTTGTGGGGGCGGCGGAGTGACGCCGACGAGAAGAGAGGCTTTCCATCGTCACTCACGGGAATGTTATAAGTGAGAAACTTGATAGTGAGAATTTTCTTCTTCCCCTTTATTTTTGTTATTTTCATTATTTTTTTCATATATTTATATTTTGACCCCTCAAGTATTGAAAATTTTTAAAATTGACCCCGTGCGTGTCAGAATCGCGTGTCGGAATTTCGGACTCGAGTGTCGGAGCGTGTCGGGAAGAGTTGACCACGTGTCGGATTTCCCGACACTCGTTGACCGCATGTCGGAATGTGTCGGAGCGTGTCGGGCACGTGTTGGAGTGTCGGACACGACACGAAGGCTTCCGGAGAGTGTCGGTGCTTCTTAGATCAGGACCAACTAACATCATTAAGAAAAATGTTTCAAATGCTATTTATATAAATAGGTGGCTCCATCATAGTAGTACTGATCATCTAATTAATTATCAATAAAATATTGAAATTTCATAGAAGGCATAGAGGCAAATGGCCAAACGGCTTTTTCTTGGTTCTAGATAGGGAGAAGTATAGCCCAAGTGCCAAAACTTGGCACGAGAAGATAGTTAAGTGCCAAAAGTTAGGAAAGTGACACTTAAGTGTCACTTTTTTTTAAAAGTGGCACACTTAAGTGCTACCTCCGGTGAATCTAACCGGAAATCCTACATGTCAATTTTTTATTATTTTTGCTCACCAACGTGGCTTGCCGGAGAGCTGACTCAGCTCTTACTCATCCAAAACGACACCGTTTCCATAGTTGGCTAAAATAAAAGCCCTGAATCTACCAAAATGACATCGTCTCCCAAATTGCCCCAAATCTAAAACCCTAAATTGGCCAAAATCCCTATTGAAATGCTCGAATCCTAGTCCCGAACCTTAATTTTGATTTGCTCAAAATTCCATCGTTGAGTATTGTAAATGGAGAGCAGGATTCTCCGCAGCGCCTCAAATTCTTCTCACCGAACTAAAGAGAAGGCCAGAGTTTCTATTTTTGTGGGTTACCGAGTCCAAAAAGAACATCATGGACTCGAATGAATCTTGGGATAAGATTTTATGGATGCGCCTAGTATAAAGAAGAGTCGAAGTGCAGATACTTCAAATGGGTCGATGCGAAATTCTCTCACCGAGCCACAAAGGTGATATTGGATTTACTTAATGAACAACATCGATCTCCGTTATTCTCGTGGACGACTTGGACGATGTTAACTCAATGTAAGCTCAAGTGTCTTTGGCTAAACTTTTCAAGAATGAAGTTTCAAGGATGAAAATTGAATGGAAGTGTTACCAAGCATTTATTATGGTGTTGTTTTGTTATCTATCCTACTTTATGATGAAATGTAAAGAACTTGAAGATGAGAAAAAGTTTCTCCGATTGCCATAGTTAAAAATGAGTGGACAAATGTAATTGTTTTGGATTAAATGTAGGCTTTTTTCTTTTTGGAAGATGAGAAGAAGTTTGTGTTTTTCCACAAGATCGTTGTGTCACTCATAGTTAAAAGTGAATACTTAAGTGCTTAAATATAAACCAGCAATGATGAATGTGTATTGGGTCTTTTTAGAATGTGAAACATAAACTAGTAGCAAACATTGGCATTGAATGGAGTTGCCATAAGTTGAACTAATCACCTTCTATGTTTTGCCAATTTTTGTAGGTTTTCTCTAAAAATTGCGCTAGTCACCACCATCGGCCACTAGCCACCACCACTTGCCACACTAGGCACTCCAGCCACCACCGTGCTAGTGGTGTTGCCGTACAAGGTATTGGTGCAAGCTTAGCCTTGCACTAGCTTGCACTAGTACACCTGGTATAAGATGTGCACACTGCACACTTGCACCGGGTGCAGCATAAACCTTCAACCCCCACCACAAACCCACAAACCCACAAACATAAGATTTCTAATGAATGATGTGATTATATGCATGGGGGTACATGTGATGTTTCAAAAAATGAGTTTGAAATTATTGATAATGGAAAGTAAGGTTTTTGAGACAAAGTGATGTCTTGGCTATGAAATGTATTTAATTGCTAAAACTAGCCTAGGACTTGCATAAATGCACTCACATGTATCATAGAAATTTTAAATACAGCCCAAACCATGATTGTCACAATGTCAAATCAAAGTTTAAAAGATTTGAAGACATTCTAGACTAAGGAATATCTAGGCTATAAAACACATTTAATTGCCAAGGCTAGCCTAGGGCTCACATACATGTACTCATAGGCATTGCAAATATTTTAAATACGGTCCAAACCATAACTTTTCCCAAGTCAAATCAAGTATTGAAAAGGATTTCTAAATGTTCATTTTAGAAAACATCATATGTACCAAAGCCATTTCAAGGTTCGATTGAAAAGTCAATTCATTGAAAATAATTTGACAATGAAGATAAAGGATTTGAAACAAATTTTATAAAGATGGCATGTCTTAATTCCATATATGAACTAACCTAAAAGGTCTAGCCAAGTAATCACAACAAAGAGCTCATAGCAGAAAGTTTTAGATCAATCACAACAAGTCAACAAAATTGGGCGATACTTATTGGTAATATAACCTGGAAAAAATTACCTCCAACATGCATAACATGATATGGAACAACTTTGTGAAATTCGGCTGAAAGTGAAGAGTTTAGATATTCACTCATACAAAGAAAATCTCATATTTATATACTAAAGTCTTTGCTTTTTACAATGAGATTACGCCTCAATTTATAGAAATATTGCTAACAAAAGAAAAGACTCTGTGAATTCTTGAAAACCCAAACAAACTCTTATGACTCTTAAAAGTAGCACTACAATAAAGACTAGAGAAATCGGAAGTAAGAAACCTAAATGCATGTGTCACGGGCCGACGGTTTCCTTGGCCGCGGAATGACCTCGTGTGACACCTGGCGAGCGGAATTTGCCAGGCCAGCCTTCCTTTTATAGCTGTTCTAGCGAACAATATGGTGAATGTTTCTTTGTACGAGATCCTACCATGCCCAGCTTCTCTCGGGCATCTAGTCCATCTAGTGAGACAGCATATCTCTTTAGGCTCAACAATTGGTTTCGGCCTGCCATGGCTAGGGGAGAGCATGGTTCCCGGGTAGAACCGAGAATTGGAGAACCGAACCGGAGGTTCCAGTTCGGTTCTAGGTTCCAAGGAGGGAGGTTCCGGTTCCTGGTTCTATTTTTTTGGGAATCGGCGGTTCCCGGTTCGGTTTCGATTCCTGATACCAAAACCGGAACCGGAAAACCCTAATTTCAATTTTTTTTCTTCCCCCTTCTGTTCTTCTTTCTCCCTCTTCTCGTGACTCCCCTCTGTTTTAGTTTTAGGGTTCCTTTCCTTCACTCTCTTCTGAGTCTTTCTCCTTGTCCACTCCAGCGTCCCCACTCTCTCGACGCCGACTCAGCTCGCTCCTCTCGATGACTCAACGCCGCTCGCTACTATCAACGCCGCTCCCCCCCCCGCTCGACTGCGCTCGACATCGCTTGGCCCTTCGACGCCCACTCAACGCCTCTCGGCCCTTTAATGTTGCTCAGCCCCCTCGACGCCCCCTCGATGCCGCTTGACGCCGCTCGGCCCTCGACGCCTCTCGGCCGCTTGACGCCACTCGGCCCGCCCCCCTGACGCCGCACGGCTCTCTCGATGCTCGATCGACCCCCTCGACACCGCCTGATGTCCCTTAATACCACTCGCCGACCTTGACACCGAAGAAACTCACCTCCTCCAACCTCAATCATAGGTCCAATCTCTTATTGTTTTTGCTCTTCACCGTTAGATTTAATCTAACATTTTAACTGCTTTATTTGGTCAATTTCTGAGATGTGGGAGTGTTGTGCTTTTGTGCCATGATCTAAGTACATACATAGTGAGGGAAGGGGACCCTGTCAATGAGGTGATGTTCATTATATGTGGATGACTGAAGATAGCTGATAGTGAGAGCTGCATTTGAAAAGCTCCCAACCAATTTGGTGCGTGATGATTTGGTCAAGTTGTGCGAGAATAATGTCAGCTTGCTTGACAGGGTTTCCAACTGGTGGGCGTGGATCGGGCAGAACATGCTTGACCGAGCCAATACGGTTTCTAAAGTAGCGTTTGAATCCGTCGAGAGGTTGTTCCATGAGTTTGATAATAAGAGGATGAGTCGATTGGCAAGTGATAAGTTAGTTGATAGTGAGAACTCGCTTCCAATTCGGTCGAATTGGGTGTCTTCCACGATGGATTTCGTGTGGAAGAAGAGTAATGCTTTGATGGCAAGATCGTTGATCCTGCCTGTAGAGAGCTTCATGGCTACAGTCTTCCCTATAATGTATGCTGTCAAGGCGATGGCGTCTGGTTCAATTGAGATCGTGAGGAAGCTTTCGAAGAGTAATTCAAATGCAAGCATGATTGACTTGAATAATGCGAAGAGATTGGTGGGTGTTTCGGATGTTGTTTTGCACCTAGCGCCATTTCTGGCTTCTTCCTTGGATCCGGCATTGATTTATGAGGTTGGTATTAACATGTTGTATCTAGTTGATGTACCTGGTGGGAAGCCAGAATGGGCTTCACAATCAATTATTGCAATCTTGACTCTCTGGGATAGACAAGAGTTTTCTTCTGTCAGAGAAAGTATTGTTAGGGTCGTGGTTACAAATCTGCACCTTCTCGATCTTCACATGCAGGTATGTGTCTGATTTGCTTCCTTTATTCTAAAGTACACTCATCTTTTTGTAGAAAATTTGTGGCTGAACTGATCTGCCTTCTATTTATCATAACTGTTAGATTTCACTGATGATCATATGTGATACAATAAAGACTCATTACGTTATGCAATCTCTTTTCATTCTACCGCACCTAGCACAAAATACTGTCAAGTAGACTTCTAGGTATTGTAAGAGCTGGCTATCAGTATTCCTAAGTCAGTATGAAACTACATTCCACAATGATTTGAAGAACTGGTAAAATTTGAGCATGTTTTGCATCTAAAAGAACATCTAAAATTTGGCAATTTATGGACATAGAAGCTTTGGTTTGTCTCTTTCCTTCTTCGTTATAGTTCAAATTTGAAAATGAAAAAAAAAAGAAAAAAAAAACCTATTGGAACTTGGAACCAACCCTGGAACCTGTGACAGGGTAGGTTCCAAGTTCCAAAAAATGAGGAACTTGTACCCAAGAGTAGGTTCCAGGTTCCAGACGGAATCGAACCGGAACCAGAAACCGCTCACCCCTAGGCCTCGTCAAGAGAGCGGCATCAAGTCTCGACCAGTTTGTGCATGGGAGGCCAACCTCGCCTTCAGAGCTCCTAAGTGATATAATCCTTCTATCCTAGAACTCCTAGCACCAACCGTCCCGACGCCACTCTCACGGATCAATTGTGTTCATCCCTTCTGCCTCCTCACTCTTCACTCAATAATCCTAAGTACCGCTCACAAGTGTCACGAGTACGGGAGGATTCATGGATTGTGATATTCTCCCCCACTCAAATTCGCAACGCCCTCGTTGTGATATGTTATGTCGCTTCCTTGCGTCCCTTAACCATTGATGCGCCACTTTTGGGATTTCACGTCGAATGGTCATGCTCGCCCAACAAAACAGGTTTTGCTCCATCGATAGTCTCTTTTGATCTCAGCTGCTCGGCCATTCTCGGTCACCTGCGCTTTCTTTGGCAAGTGTGGCATTTTTTCGTCAACCACATCTTTTGGCAGCACCATTTTTGCCTACTCAGCTTCTTTGACCCTAGCAACCAAATGAAGGTTCTTTCCTTGTTAAAAACGTGGCAGTAGACCTCTTCTTCGAATTCACCGATCGATCCAAGAACGTTATCCCTATTCAGCGAGGATTCGAATCTTCTCCAACTCCCTATCAGCTCGGCAAGGAACCGACTCGTCCTAGCACCCATTGCCATCCTAGGAGCAAAGAGCCCCGCTTCGTTTGAGCATCTTTTGCCTTGGTGATTCACTTTCCACCCACTAGGACCGGTACCACTAGTACTTATCAGTTCGACCCGCACTGGAGAGAGAAGTTCGAATCTCTGAATCACCCACTTACTGGAGGGATTCCTGCTCTGATATCATTTGTCACGGCCCGACAGTTTCCTTGGCCGCGGAATGACCCGTGCGGCACCTGGCGAGCAAAATTCGCCAAGCCAGCCTTCCTTCTATAGTTGTTCCAACGAACAATATGGTGAATGCTTCTTCGTACGAGATCCTTCCACACCCAGCTTCGCTCGGGCGTCTAGTCCATCGAGTGAGACAGCAGATCTCTTTAGGCTCAACAATTGGTTTCGGCCTACCATGGCCTCGTCAGGAATGCGGTATCAGGTCTCGACCAGTTTGTGCATGGGAGGCTAACTCCGCCTTCAAAGCTCCTAAATGATATAATCCTTCTATCCTAGAACTCCTAGCACCAACCGTCCCGATGCCACTCCCACGGACCAGTTGTGTTCATCCCTTCCTCCTCCTTACTCTTCACTCGATAACCCCAAGCACCGCTCACAAGTGTCACGAGTACGGGAGGATTCACGGACCATGACACATGCAACTTACTACTAGATGCATTGAAAGTTGATAAGACTCTCTAAATTCGTACATGAATGTTGACAGCTAAATAGATTCCTTCGAAGTTGAATAATCACCGAAGGAATGCGCGGTGATTGATTAGTAGTTTCTAAATTAACAGGATGATTGTAAATCAACGACAACATAATTGACTAATGCTCATGAAATCGATAACTTATCCACCTAATCAATAACTTCTCCACATAATTGGGAAATTCATCTTTGAACTGAACTTATTAAGCTATAACTGAAATTGATCTTGGCTTGTATTGACATTTGATTTTTAGTCGACGCATTAAAAAAGGTAAAAAAAAAAATAGATTTGGGTTTTCGATTGCGACGGAACCCCTTTCTCGACCAAAAAGTATCACTTTTCATTTCTTCCTTTTGCATTCTTACTTTTAAGCAATTTGTAATTCATTTTTAAGGGAAAAAAAAAAACTCGAAAAGCCAAATGGTTGACTATCGAGTTAATTTTTTAATCAACCCTTTGATAGAAAGTCAATCCCGAGTCAAAAATTTGCTTTCATCCGAAAAAAAACCATTTATATTTAATTTCACTTTTCTCAATTCATTTTTCAAAAATCCAAAGATTTGGCTCAAAAATCAACATTTTAGGAAATGGTTGACTTTTAGTTAAATATTTGATAAAAAAATTTGAAAAAAAAAATCAAAAATCTACAAAACACTTCTTTTTATTGTCAATTTGATTTGTGTATCGAAAATTTTGCAAAATTCGATCAATAACCTTATTTTCTGAATTTTTCGGTTTTAGGTTCTAAATTGACCCAAAAATAAAATTACTTTCATCTTAGTCATAATTAGGTGTAGTTCCTTTTACGACATTTGATTCGGGGACTATTCTAAATTTTCTTGTACATTCAATTTCACGAATTGCCACATTGAAAGGCGAATTGCCATTTTAAGCCCTAATTAGGGATCAAAATCGATTTTTCAGATTTACAAACGGATAATTATTTTCCTTTCATTTTTTAAAAATAAGTCCAAATCTAAAGTCAATTTTGAAAAATTCACATTAGAACTTCTCAATTTGAGGGATTTCACTCTTTTGAAAGTAAGAAAATCGAGCCATTAAGTTGACCCATTTAAGATTAGAGTTCAATTACATGAATCTAGGTCCAATTTTAATATTGGACCCCGATTCATCTTTGGCCTAAGTTTCGGCACTTCAATTCAAGGTCAATTTAAATTCATTAGGTGATCCTACATATGAGTAATTAGTTAAATAGGTCTATTACAATATTAATTGAATTTAATCTCAATTGATTTGCAATTTTAGCCAATTTGCAATTTTAGCCAAGAAATTACAAAATTACTCATTTAAGCCCTTAAGGCTTGATTTCATGTATCCACGGTTTTGATCCGTTGTTTTAATGATAATTGTACAATTAAGTCAATAGATGGTGCATAGATTATGTTTATGAAGTTTAATTGGTTGAATTGCATTGAAATCATATCATTTCTCCTCAAATTGTGCAAATTTTCTCTTCAATTGACCAAATTACATAAATTTTGAACCCACAAGGACCACAAATGCGTGAACCAGCTAGAACTAATCACAACCAGTCAAGAATCGGTCGAACTAGCGTGAACCGGTCTAACCGATCCAACCGGCCGTCAGTGGGGCAGGCCGGTTCGACTCCTTATCGACCGGTTCTGAACCTTCGATAACTAGTTCCGGGATCCTTACCACGTCAATTTCACTCCTATACTCTCAATTTCTCATGATTTTGTAGATTGGCCATGAGATTTCATAAATTTGTAATTTGACCCCTAATTAGTCCCTTAAATGTAATTGTCATTTTAAACTCGAATTTTTGCAAATCAGACCTATCCAGTCTATTGCCTGACACCTCCTAATGATTATTAAACATTTAAAATTGTAATTTGGCCATTGGATCATTTTTTTCGACCATTGAATCGAATCGATAGCCAAGATTGACCGATTTGGGGAAAGTATAAATAAGATATTTTCCTCCAAAATGAAAAGGGAGCTCATTTTTGCTAATCTTCAGATTAAAACCTGTAACAAACTTCCTCTCCAACTCTCTCATTCCCGCCCAAAATCCTCTCTCTTCTCTCTCTCTAGCGCATGGATCCATCGCTCCTCATCGTCAACTGCCGCACCTCCATCAACAATGATCGAGCTGCGATGATCTTCCCTAGTCTCCCTCCGTCCCCGTCATGGTCCATCGGAGCATTGGTGGACATCCATTCCTCCCGTCCAGCAACTCTTCCAGCGTTGCAACCAGGACCAACATTGTTGCCGATCTTGTTCCCAGTCGGATCAACCGCTTGAACTGGCATACTGACGGCCTTCTCAGGTGGATCGATCATTGCCGATCGGTCACCAACTGTGTCCTCGACCAGCTGGTGGTTGGGGCTTAGGCCGAAAGGCACTGGAATAACTCCGATGGCCTATTCTCTCGACGGTGGTTGAAGATTGGTGCAATCGAACCAGTGTTGATCTCAGGTGGAACCGGCGACCTTTGGTGGTTCCGTTGCCATCGAACCACTCCAATTTGCTCCTCAGGTTGTCTTCGACCTTTGGACAGTCGGAGTTTGGTTGGTCCATTGTTGGAACAGCTCCAGTGATCCTTTCCTTCATCAGCACTCAAAGGCCGGTCCAATCAGATCGATTTTGCTTTAAATCTTGGAACTAGTAGTCCAGCTGGTCCATAGGTGGCCAAGGCATCCCGACCCGTCCCTCGAAGGCTCAATCAAGCTCCAATGACGATCGATTCGTTAGATCCCGTCAAAAACCAAGGAAATTGCACAAAGATTGGCTTTATAAGCTTGAATCGGATGAAGCGAGATTAGAATAGCTAACCAAGTCTAGGATTCGCACTTAAGACTATATTAAATTCTATCCGTTGTTACTATGCTTGATCAATGATTTGCTGCGATTGAATGAGATCGAAGATGATTTGTGGTTGATTATGTGATTTTGACGTAAATCTGCAATTTTCGGACGTCTGCGATGTGGTTACTATTTTGCCTAAAATGAGGCACTGGATGATGTTAAACAAGAGAAAAGGAACATCAACGAATACTTATAACGCGAGAATACTCGGACCCCTTCAAATTTTTTCTCGATTCCAACCGCAAATGCGTCTCAACCACTCATCATTTTGTCAAGGTGACAAGCCACGATTTCAAGAGCCTAAATTGAGAGTAAGCGGTCAATAGTATCCCCTGAATCCTATATCGGCAATGTACGAAAGCGTGCAATTAGAAAAGTACATACGGTAATTGTCACTTGGGACCCTTCAGCCCCAGGGATGTCGGTCCGTCCTGCAAAGGAGTGTTTATTAAGCGCTAAGGTGAGGAGTTGTCTCGTTGAGCTAGTGATACAAATGGCACAGAAGAGAAATTCATGAGTTTGGATCATCGCTGTTCCGCATCAATAATGACGGTCCAAATCAAGTGCGTTAATCTCTTTACTTATCTATATGCATTCTTGATTCTAGTTATAGAGATCTTGGGTTGCGCTCTTGTATCTTACATGTGGTATCAGAACCTCCATAGATTAGAACACAAAAGCATAGTTTTTTTGCCCTATTTTCATAATTTTTTGTTCAATAAAAATCAGTTTTAATTACAAAAATGGAACGAGCTTGTCGAGATGAGCAAAATCGTAGCCGACATACCACCGAGGGAGGTTGCACGTGCCTCCACACGTAGCCATGCATCGCTAGGAGTTGGCACACGTCGAAGACGCGCTACCACGTGCCCGCATGTGCAACAGCATGTGGCGACGACTAGCACGTGTGCACGCGCTAGAAATGATGTCAACCATCAGGGTCACAGATCAACCCGACCTGACTTGGGACCTGACTCGTTGACCTTGATTCGACCCCTTGTTGACCTCGACCCGATCTGATTCACCCCACCGTGGTGTTGCCTTTGCTCATCGACGCTCTCTTGGGGGCTACTGCTAGTGGTGATTTAGCCCAAGGAATTGCTTGATGATGATTGGCAACTTCCTAGGGCCGGGAGGGAGATTCCTAGATGCTTTTCTCTTCTTCTTAGTATCAATCAAAAAGACTAGTGACAGAGGTACCGCAAGAGCGCATATGAGGGCCATAACAAGTTGAAGAAGACTCATGGCGTAAAATCCTTGCAAAAAATTATGAGCGAGGAAATTAACGTATGAAGAGGTTTCTCATAAGAGGTCCGGTGATTAATAAGTCATAAGGAGATGGAAGTGGGAGATTTCCCAGAGAGAATCGGAAGATCCGGACGTGTCCGCCATTCTAAGATGTAGAATAAGCCCGATACATTCATTTCGATCGCGGTTGAAAACTTCTCGACCGTGATGCACCTCTAACACTTTCTGTGGAGTTATTACACGGTACGTGGGCCAGCTTGCCTACATCATGGAAGATGGTGACATTGGGGTTTGAAGATGGCACCCGGTGAACAGAAAAGCTTGTTGACTAATTGGCCGTAAATGAACTTAATCACACAGGAAGATAAGTACCCCTCGCATTGTTTAATCACACGCCTTCCTTTTTTTATTGCATTCCTGGTTGATATAGCTATGACTCTGTTGTTATGTTTTGACACGAAAGCCTGGCCGGCTCTTTACAATTGAATCATGAGCGAGAGAAATTGATGGAGGATTAAAATGAGTAGTGATAAAGGACGCAAGAGATTTACGTGATTCGATCCAAGTGTCGGTACCTGCATCCACAGAAGAGAGTTAGCTGCAAATAATTCACTGATCAATCGAAGAATTACATGGCTATATTCCATACACTTGAGTGTTTTCTGTCCTGAAAGTTACACATAATACCCTCGTTGTTGTTAGGAAAAATCTCACCAATAAGCCAAAGAGGGAATCCCATCTGGTTGGATAAGATAACAGAAGGACCATAGGAGCCGTGAGTATGTCTTTAGACTGCTTTGCATGAACTTTGGGACATAAAATTTGGGGTATTCCTTCTTAAGTGGGGAAGAAAAATATTTACCCAGGAACCGGAAGGGGCTGTCGGTGGGGAAGAGAAATATTCACAAAAGAGGGAGTCCTTTCCGGTTGGATAAGATAATAGAAGGATCATTGGGCCACTCAAAAAATACAATGATTTTGCTTTTTTTTTTTTTTTTTATTTCTTTTACTTTGTTTGGCTTTTCTCTTCATGTGTTCTCATGTGGGAATTACTTCTCATTTTATAATGCTAAAGGTGCGAAAATTGTCCAAAAAATCCTAAATGTATTGCACTTTTACCAATTTAGTCCTAAATTCTTCAATTTTGTGAATTAAATTCTAAACTTTTTCATTTTTTGCCAATTGAGTCTATCTGGCTAATTTTGGTTGAAAATTGTAAATGTGAACGTTGGTTGTCCTACGTGACACGGTTGACGCTAATGTGGACAAATTCTAATAATATTTTAATATTTTTGGAATTTTTTTAATTTTTTTTTCATTTTCCTTTGGTTTTTTCTTTTGCTTTTTGCTTCTTCTTTTTAATGTCGGCGAGGCTCACCGGCAACCCTTGCTGGTCACAGAAGGCCTTGCCCATGGTTGGTGAGGCCATTAGGCCTTCACGGCCTCACTAGTTGCGGGCCAGGGTGTGAAGGCCCTAATTGGATCTAGTTGAGGGCATTCACGACCCCACCAGCATGGGCGAGGTGATCCTCACCTACATCTGGTGAGGGCCTTCAAGCCTTTGTGGCCTCATTGTTTGCGGGCCAGGATGCGAAGGCCCTCATTGGATCTGGTTGAGGGCCTTCGTGGCCCTACCAGCATGGGCGAGGTGATCCTCACCCATATTAGGCGAGGGCCTTCAAGCCCTCGCGGTCTCACCGATTGCGTGCCAAGGGGTAAAGGCCATCATTGGATCTGGTTGAGCCTTTGAGCCCTAGCCCACAGCCTATGAGGCTTGTTAATGACCCTCATCGGCACAAAAAAAGAAAAAAGGAAAAAGGAAAAGAAAAATAAAATTATAATAAAAAATTTCAAAAATATTATTAAAAAATTATCAACGTTAGCGTCAAACATACCACATAGGACAGCTAGCGTCTACATTAGAGATTTTTCAATAAAATTGACCAGATGAATTCAATTGGTAAAAAATGAAAAGATTTAGGACTTAATTGGTAAAATTGAAATGTTTAGAATTGAAATGGTAAAAATGTAATAAGTTTAGGATTTTTTGAATAATATTTTCAAGAGATAAAGCGTCTCCATTATTGCTTGTCAAAGTCCACTCCGCATGAAAGGAATTGAAGTCTTCGCTGCCTCTAGTAAAAAAATACCATCCCATTTGTCTTCAATAGCAAACAACAAATCTCTCGCGTGATTTGCGGCTGAAGAACAAATCTCTCCTCTGCGGCCAAACTTAAATGAAACCATGTACAGCTTGTGAGACTCAAAGAAATTAAGATAAGCGTGCTGCTTTCTTTCGCTTCTTTCTTCCACGCAAGAAGATAGAATTAACGTTGGAAGAAAAACAATATCTAGGACCTCACAAAAGTCCAACTTAGACTTCATATATTCACAAGCTTTGGACCATGTTTATATGATGGGTTTAAATTCGAGATATAATTTAACAATTCTTCATCTTGACTCGACTTCATAGTCAAGTCATTTTATTATCCATGCTAGATAACCCAATGCCTCAACGGGCATTCACTCTCTATGTAAGCCAATTAAACTCCACCAAAGCTCGAGCTTCGCCAAAGGAATGGGTTCATCATCATGTCTATCGAGTTCTCCCCTATTGCAATTTTTTCGTAAGAACCTTGCCCCTTGCTATGACATCTCAGACGAAATGGTCCTTATTGTTGACATATTTTGTTTGCTCATGATAAATCATATTATAAGTTACATATATTGCACATTGGTTGTCACAGTGTATAATAATGCTTTTCTGCTCCAATCTAAGGTTCGAGAGAAAACCCCCAAAACCATATGCCTCCTTTGCTAAATAGGTCATTATCATGTATACTACCTCAATAAAAAACAATGCAACATCTTTTTGTAAGGAGGCTCTCCAAAACTCATTGCACCACCTATCGGCGTAAACATATGCCCCGCTAAAGATGTGCGGTCATCGAGTCACTAACATGGTTTGAATCCATATAACCCATGGTCTCATTGCCATTATCGACCTTACAATACAATATACTAACGTTTGTTGTCCCCTTTGAATATCTAAAATCCACTTCACAACTTCCTAACAAAATCTTACTTTGGTGCTTCATGTAACACTAACAACTCTCACAACTCGTGAAATGTCGAGCCTATGCAGACCATAGCATTCATTGTACTACCCATTGCACTAGTGTATGGAACATGGGAGATATGCTCATAGGGTCATGCCTCGGGCCCTAACCTCGGCTCGGGAATGCAATGTCCTTAGCCTTGGGATTAATTCGCAATGTCCCAAGAGGCGTTGCCATCCCATTCACTATTATTTTTCATTAAGCACATGCGGAAGCGTGCAATCTCCAATCACCCAATCAATCAATAATACATAATGATGGATAGTTAGAGAGAAACACATTCACAAACATATTGCATAACTTCTCATTTTTATTCATCTACATGGAACAATTACATACTTACAAGTCCTCACTTTGGGCCATTCCGATATGGTCATCCCCTCTTTACCAAAAGATATTAAAAGAAGGGAGGGTTAGTCTTAGCTCCTTCTACCAAGATAGCTACCAAAAATGATTCATATCTCTCGCTGGTGTCCTCATGGCGACTATCATGAACCCGACTCTATCTCTAGGGTCTTTAGCAGCAAGAGTTATTTTCGCGATGTCCTGATTTTTTTTTTTTATCTTATTAATAAACACAGGCAAAAGCGTGAACAAATAAACTCCCAAAACAAACAACAGCTGGAAGATTAGGATACACATCAAACAAAACACGTTACTTTATATTACCACAATTCATTTACAAGCCCTTTTTTCTATGGGTCACTTTTCCTTTTTGCACCATACTACAAGTTTTCACATAGGCAAGGGGAAACTCCCAACTCCTCTAGCGTGACCGGGGCTTCCAAAACTAACGTGACGCTTCTTGCCTACAAGTCTGAAAAATAAGGAGTGAGTCCAAGACTCAGTAAGTAAAAACTCATAATCCTCTACTAGGATGACAACTTGTCATCAAATCTAGCATGAACAGTACTCGTATTATAATATCGATGGTAGATCAATAACAATATTACTGCTTCACCTTGACTACACATATGTATCCTTTCAGTGTAACTTCTATGCATGCTTACCTTTGATTATCCATGAACACACCAAGTCAACTAGTAATAAGCATAGTGGCATGCATAAAAGGTTCATTAACATACATCCCGGCTCAATCGAGATATCTAGCTTCAAGTTAGGCATCCTGGCTCAACTAAGGCATTCCAAGGGTTAGCTCACCCGAGGCATCCGGGCTCAACCCAAACATCCTAGTTCAACCAGGGCATCTCGTTCTCATGAACGAGGCATTACCACTAACGCTATGTGATGACAGTCTTTTTCTTTCATTTAATGATCACATATCATGTGTCGTATAAGCCAGTTTATTATCTTCCATCTTAATCCACACATGAGCAAACTATACAAAATGGACCCGCGACATAAAAACGACTACTCACGAGTAAGCACATGACTAAAACTCGATGACATAGCATATCGCCCTAGCCAAGGGTTAGGAATTCTATTTACCTTCGATGAACCTTGATAAATTATAGGTGGCTTTACCAAGAGAGAGCCGTCTTGTGAGGCGGTGGGCCAGCAAGGCCGAGAGAGGGAGAGGGGTGATGGTAAGAGGACGTGAGAGAAAAAGTGAGGGAGAAGAGATGTGGTGGTGTGTGTGGTGTGGAATTGAGGGGGGGAGGAATGCCTCTATTTATAGGCAAACCCCTCATAATTTCCATTCCAAGTGGACCAATCACATTTCTTTAGGTGGACAACTTAGGATGAAGAGGAGGCGAATTAAAGAGATGGGTGGCAAGGCTTGTTCTAGGGGGGACACTTGCTCCTCTTTCTATTGGTCAATTTAAGGGATTGAGTCATCATGTAATGATTGTGGGGACACCTAAATCATATGACTCACCTCTTCATTAAATACATTCAATCATCAAGGGGGACACCTAACCATATTACTCATCTCTCTCATTAATTGCTAAGATTTCATGCAATTATTAGGTTTAGATGTGTTCACATTACCCAACTTACTCTCTAAGTTTCTTCTTTTTAACACACTAAGGTCCAAAAGTATTTAATGCATTCTTATTTTCAAGCAAAAAGTCTCTAGATGGCTTGTTCCTCAAGTTGGACGTGCACTCCCCTTCCCTTCCAAGTTGGGCGTGTGACCCTCTTATCCTGGGATAAAAAAACAGTTTCAAACAATTCCCAAAATCGGCACCGTTACCTTATCAAATGAGATCCAAAAATTACAAAATTTTTATATGTTGTAGAGAAGATCTTAAACAAATCATGAAGGAAGCCTAGCCAAATTCGTTTTGTGTAAAGAGCAGAAAATCACTGAACACAATCTAAAAATTCGTTCATCAAGCAGGTTTAATGGTCGGAGAGAAAGACCCATTTCGAAATCCAATTTTCACAAAACTCTTTGAAATTTTTATATGTTGTTGATATAGATGCCCTCTAAAAATTTTATGAAAGGAGTATATCTAAATTCAAAAGGAAAAATTTTATAAAAATCAAGAAGGCAACTTGGTCTCTGATTTTACTACATTGGGCAGGTTTCAAAGGGTAAATGATCGGACCTTCATCCTAATCATTTCACCTCAGAAAAATCTAAATTTTAAGTATGTTCTAGATCAAGATATTTTGAACAACTTTTATGAAGAAAATTTCTCCAAATTCGAAACATAAAAGACTTGATAAAATTGGAAAATAACGAAGGTCTAGTGGTTTTGAAAAAAAAAAAAAACTGAAAAGTCAAAAACTATAAAACCCTAGGTGGCAAGTCTATGGAGGAGAGGTGACACCCTACTTAGCTTCCAAGATCACTTGTCATCATTCTTTTAGGTCATGAGTAACCCAATTTCATTAATTACTTGAGACACCTAAGCCTCCATACGCATTACTCTCATTCAATGCATTTGACTCTTGTTCTTCAAGAAGATAAGCCTATCTAGCTTAGCTTTCTAGTTGGGACCAAAAGAAATGTCGAAATCGAGGATATTACAACTCCCCCCCACCCCAAAATTTCTTCCTCTAAATTTAAATGCGTACTTAGGGCTTAACTTCCCTTTCTTTTCGAAGTGCGAGAAAGACATATGGCCCGTTTGGTTCAATTTGGAGAAATGACTTTGCATTTCCCCAAGTATCTTTTAATGAATGGACATTTTGTGAAGGTAAGAGTGTTTGGATACTCATTTTTTGTGTATTTTTTGCAAAGCAACTTTAAGGTGAAAAGAAAAAGGAAAAAACGAAAAGAAAATAAAAAAGGGGGAGGAGATGCAGCTGCGTGGAGAGGGGAAAATCGTGGGGGAGGTGGCTCGACAGTGGTGCTGGTGCTGGTGCTGGTGGGAGGCGGCTAATGGTGGCGGCGGCGCCGGAGGTGATTGGGGGTGGGGGGGTGCGGCTCGCCTGAGGTCGGCGACCTCAAAAGATGGCGGAGTTCCTGATATATGAGTGCATAAAAGATGAAGAGCCATCATATCTCACCTCGGAGATGTACGTGATCTCATTCACATTCAGATCGTCACCGAAAACGTAGTCATTTTTTACTGCATCAAAATGATAAAAAAATTAGTGTAAAAGATAGTAATTGTAGGTGCTTCAAAATTAATTTGATCTACGGTCATTATTTAGTTAAATCATCGTTTGAAACTAATTAAAGCAGTTTGAATTTAAGAGGTGATTGGCAGCACCAAAAATTTACATAAGTCCTCATCAACTCACTGAAATCAACGCCCCATGATGCATATTGCTGATAAAGTGACCTCAAGAAGGTCTTTCCAGCTCCCAAGTCAGTATTTACACTCATGAATCCATTATGCATCCAAGCACAAGCCTTTTTATTCAGCCCTATATCTTGTGCATACCAAACCCGACCGGACTCTTCATATGCACCTCCCTAGTATGGAAACAGAGTAGAAGTAAAAAGGTTATTTCAGAGAAAATCAAGGGTCACGCTTAAGACTTTACCTAAGACCATGATAGCAGATCAGGTTTTTTAGATATTTTGATAAAAGCAAATGTAAATAGTTTAAAGGAACTCGCTCTCACAAATAATTTTAACACCAATGATAAAGTCTCCCATCAATCTTGTGTAGAGAAAGGTTTTATACGAAACGTAGAAAATCAGCAGATGAAAGCCAACGAGTAAAATGAACAAACCGTGGCTGTATCTAGGAGAGGAGTCTTGGCATTGACAGCTTGCGTGCTTATTCCTCTCATGACATGTATCCCGAACTTTAGACCCATGCTATGGACTTTATTCGCAACTTCAGTGAATCCCTTCCCACCTCTAGACGAAGGCCATCGAACTGGGTCGGGGATCATCCTTCCCCATTCATCAGTCACATCGAATCCCAGAGAATCAACAAAAGCACCTGGCACTTTTTTTCGGTACCAAAGGTAGTCGACAACTACATACTGTGTAGTTTGGAGGGAAGAAACAATCGTTTTCGTGAAATTTTGTATTTTTTTACCAAAAGTCACTCGACCTTTATGATCACACGGTACCTTTACCTTTTCCCTTTTGCCTTCACACATTTTTAATTATTTTGATTTTTCTTTACTGTTATGATGTTTAGGATTAAAATAATCGTTAATTTAATTCATGAGACAACTTATTTTTTCAATTATTTTAATCCTTCGTTTGATGAATATCCTGAGTAGTTTGGATATAATGCTTATTTGGAAATTGCTTGTTTTGGAAAACATTGAAAAAATCAAATCGTGTATCGGATATGATGGTTTCATAATTCAGGATTGCATTTTTTTAGATTGCACATTAGGATACATAGGATTTCATGATAGCATTATCTAGTTTGAATAGGATTGCATGTTTAGATAATTTTGGAATAGATTAGGATAGGATCTAAATAACATTTTCTTTCATAGATGGGGTCCTAGATAACGTTTGCATATTTTAATAATTTCGTTTTAAAAAAAAAGTTTTTCTGAGATAGGATAGGGTTTAAGTCAAATTAATCCCTAAAATAGATTGGAAAATTATTCATTTTAGATAGTTTAATTAAGTTTTTTTATTACGAATTTTAATACAAAAAATACAAAAAATATTATGTGCATGTCAAATAGTTTGCATGTTAGGTTCATTTAATTAGAAATTGCTTGTTAATAGAATTAGGTCATGTAGTTAAAGTGCACGTTATATAGTAGAATTCTAATTTCAAGATAAGAGAAAACCCAAAAAAATAATTGCTTGTTTAGTGTATTTAATTCTTTTGGTGCAATTCATTTGATTGTTTAATAATGAATGAGCATGCGTGTGATCACCACATTGTATGATAGTGAATTAGGCTAAAACCAATCCAAACTGCTAGCAAAGATATTTTGAAAAAAAAAAAATTGTACCGAAAGGGCATTAGAGAAATCTAGAGTAACCAAGTCCCCGTACCCAATTTCAATCTCTCATTATTTTACTTGAATTTCTAATCAACCCACCAAAAATATATTAGTGACGACTCTTAATTAAAAAAAAAATCATTTGTATGTTAAGAACTTGAACTAAGTCGTGAATTGGTATGAGTTTGGGAAAACCGAACTAAGTTTAAAATTAGTAATCTATTAGGCAAACCGTAGGTGGTGCAGCCGAGGTTAGGTCGCGACAATTTTTCTCATTTTTGTGCACAAAAAGAAATAAGGAGACAAAACCACCGGCCGCGGTGGCTCCGCTGGCAAAGTCTTCCCCATCGTGGGGGGATCCACTGACCCCTTCTCGGAGGGCGAGGGTTCGACTCGCTACGGAGACGCTTGGCGTCTTACCCATTCCACGGGGGTGGTGGGTCCTCCCGTGGGCCCCCAGGGTTTACTCCAGCCGCCCGCGGCGTACGGGGCTTCCCTGGGTCATAAAAAAAATAAGGAGACAAAAATCACACCCCCCCGATGATCGTATGGGAAGGATGTAGGCCGCAAGGGGGAGGGCGAGAGAGAGAGAGAGAGAGAGAGAGAGGGGGGAGACGGAGATTGTATGGCAGACCCCAGCGAACCCCACGGAACGTCAAGATTACATTTTTCGCAAGGGTAATTGATGGATCGACGACTATGGTGTGAATGCTAGTATGAGCACCTAGAGGGGGTGAATAGGTGCGAAAATAATTTTTGCAAAGTAGAATATAAATTTTGCTTTTAACTCGAGTCTGTTTGGCAATAGACTTTGAAAAGGAAATTGGACTCTAACAATCAAATAAAGTTACGATCAAAGTAAAAGAGTTTAAGGAAGAGAATAAGAACACAAGGTTTATAGTGGTTCGGCTTAATCCAAGCCTACGTCCACTCTCCCAAGACCGACAGACCTACCGGGATTCCACTATGAATCAAAAGAGTTGTTACAAAAGTATCACTTCCTTGATTCCACAATGTAGAGACTCTACTACACTTCCTCAAGGCTTCACAAATGTATACACTCTCTTTTGAGTACAAGTTTACGCTTAACAATTGAATCGACAGAGAACAAGAAACTTCAGACTTTGGAATTTATCTATCGCGCACACACTCAAATAACCAGAGCATTTTCCTTATATACTCCATGCCTTCATAACCGTTGGCACCTTCCAAAGGAGTTCTTCCAATCTACCTGTTGGACAGAATCAATTAGGGAGATCTCGATTTATTTAAGGAATGTGAAGATAGCCCACCAATCCTGCTCGCCCATACAATCAGGATCTAGGTTTCCATAAGTAGAACCTTCCAAGTATACTTCGCCAATCAACAAATCCTAATTACTCGAATTAAATTCAAAATAAATAATAGATCTTGAGATGTTATCTCCAGCCGTGAGATCTTCTTCAACCGCTTGAATCAAATCCTTAAAGAAATACTGGAATCTGGATAAATCTTCTTCGTCGGTCTAGAAACTGTCAATGAGGGAAAACTTTACATCTTGAGTCGGCGGTGCGCGGTCTTCGGACTTTGTCGAAAGAGTACGCAAGTCTTCGGACTTTGTCGAAAGAGTCTGCAAGTCTTCGAATAGATCGATGAAAACGTTTTGTCGGCATCAAAACAAATAAGGAAGTTTTCTCCAACAATCTCCACCTTTTTTATGGTGACAAAACTTTCCAAAGCAGATTTGGATATTTTTGACCCGCAAGACAATACTTAAGCAAACATAGATATCTCACAAAAGATAAATGGATCAGGATAAAGATAGTATTGAATCTACATCCACAGGAAATGTGTTAGTCTTGCAAAAACAACTATCTTTGCCATGAATACCATCAACACTTAAAATACTGCACGCAAGCATTAAACAACCAATCCAAATCCAATCAGTCACAACCAAACAAAAGTAAAGTAAAAAATCAAACAAAAGTCAAATGAAGTCAAATCTGCACTCAGCTTCTCCCCCTTTTTGTCATCATTAAAAAGGAAGATATAAAAAGAGAATAAAATTAGAATTGTCTTGGAATGCGAACAAGCTGGAAATCTCCCATCGACTGGACAGTCTCTTCCAACTTTTTCAAATCCTCCTTCAGTTGTTCTACCTCATGACTCTTGGCAGTGGCTTGAACTTGAAGAGTAAGAGTCTGTATTTGATCATGCAAAGAAACTGAAGAGGCTTGACTGGCATTCTACAGATTCTGAACTTCATATCCCAGGGCATAAATCTGACCTCGCATCTCCATAAGAACATCAAGTACTTGTCGAAAGTCTACCGAGTTATCAATCGAGTGCTTGCCTCGGCATGATCAGTTTGAGGAGTATTGGCAGATGATGGCATTTTAGCATGAGCATCCAGATTTGGAGATGAAACCTCATGACCTTCCTCGGGAAAGTGAGATGCATAAACATCTTCTGGATCTGCAGGTGAGCGGCTAACATCTTCACTAGTAAAAGCAATTGAAGAGGTACCTCTTTTCTCAGCTCCCCTGTTTCGGTGCCTTCGGGTGGAGAGAAGTACTCTTCATGCTCTGTCTCATCTTCAAGATGCTCTGATTCTCTTCGCTCCTCTTCTTCTGGAGTTCATTCTTCCTCTGCCTCTTTCCGCATTGATTCCCTCTCTTCATCCCTCTGCTCTTCCTCTTCTTTGTCTTGATCCTCTCTCTCCTCTGTCTCTGGAACAAAATGCTGAAGATTCCTTAAAGCAAGAGCTGAAATGGTGACATCTTCCTCATCTTCTTCATCCTGCAAGATGAGTGCTCTTCTTTTCTTGGATGGAGCTGTCATGGGCTCCTTTCCTTTTCGTTGCAGCCATAGAGACTTGATGAGTCTTGACAGGAGTTTTCTCCTTAAATCGCTCCAAAGCCTTGTTTAGCTCTTTCAGACGCATTTTGGAAACCATCTTCAGTCCCTCCACCATTTGATCACAGATTCGAACATATTGAATATTGAGAGGCTGAATATTAAGATGTCTGAACAGCTTAGAAACGAGTGCTGAATAAGGAAGTTGGCCCTTGTCCTTCACCACCGATCTGTACATGTGAAACATTATAGTGTGTGGTAGAGAGAACTTTTTGCCAACGTTGATAGCATACATCAGCTTTGCTTCTGAATTGGAAACGTCAGTCTTCGAAGTCGATTTGGGTCTAAGACAGTTGATCACAATCTTGTGAAGCAAGACATTTGAGGCATTCAACCTCACGTACGAAATTCGACCTTCTGCCATCCCATCCCGAACAAGCTCTACCGTTGCACGACCAATAAACACACCAATTGATTGAAACTCCCCTCTTTCTACTCCAATCATATCGGCCAGAGTGTCCATATCAACTATATAATCCTGATCTCTAACACTGTCGTCTCAGAGCAAAATCGATCAAGTTGAAGTAAGGGAAATTTCTCCCGCAAATTCACATTCAGAGAGTCGAGAAAATCAAAGTCTACACTCCTTGGGTTCATCACCCCTTGCTTTAGCAACTTAGAGTAAAGTCGCTTGTGTTCCTCAGAACGAAACAGATCTATCCTTTTGCTTTGAATATTCGCAGCAATACCCATTCTAAACTTAAAATTAGTGAACATTTTTTCATCATCATTTCCATCGGGTTGACTATGTCCACTAACACGTGGATCGCTTGGAATATTTGCAAAGGCTTTTTCTGCCGAGCCGCGGGAGCGATTCCCAAACGTTCCATCGTTCGTAAAAAGTGGGTTTCATTCCGATACCCCTTTTCTATCAAGAATTCATCAATGAAACTCAAAGCAGAACCTCCTTCCTTTAAAGCAGAGTAGAGTTTGAAGGTAAAAGCAGGCTTTTGAGACCTTATAGGTTCGGCATCCATGACGATTTCTTCCTCCGCTTGTTGTTGCTGAACATTCTGTGGTCTAGCCTGGGAAGAGTGGCGCGGTTGAGAATGTTGTGGGCTCTGCTGTTGCCTTGGAGAATCTTCTTCCTCGGTGAGGTCAGTGCGTAGGACCCTCACGCAAAGGCGGTGGTCCCCTGCTTGCGATTCGAGAGGACTTTCTTTGGGAAGCCATTACCACAGTCTTTAGGAGATTCCAAACTCGATTTGCGAGAAAGATGCAAATTTTGAAGATTAAACTAGAGAGTAAAAGTGAGAAAGTGATGTTCTGTGCTTCTAGGGTTTGTGAAGAAGACAATCAGTATATAAGGCGATCGAAACTGGGTATATGAATTGCCGTAAAAGGAAAAAAAAATGCATTTTCAAAAATAACTGCCTTTTTGAAAAATATATAACTGTCAAAAAGATAACTTCTTTTTCGAAAAGGAATGATTACTATAATTACAAAAACTTGGAAAGATAACATCAATCAATTACAAATTAATAGATGAACGTACCTTTTCGAGATTTTGTCGGAAAGATAAATTTCTAAAACAGAAATAACTTACAGTAGTAGATCTTGATCTCTTGAGTCTGAGCATCTTTAGACTTTTGTCCCTAAGTCTGAACCTCTTCAGACTTTAAGATATTAAGTCTGGATCGAATAGACTCAAATTGACTTTTCTCCAGTGGCTTAGTAAAGATGTCCGCCAGCTGATTCTTTGAGTCAATGAATTGAATCAATACTTCTCCATTTTGAACATGGTCTCTAATAAAATGATGTCGAATCTCTATATGCTTTGCTCTTGAATGAAGAATTGGATTCTTGGTGAGATTAATTGCACTGGTGTTGTCACATTTGATCTCAGTGCATGAATCTTCGATTCCAAAGTCTCTTAGCTGTTGTTTTATCCATAAGATTTGAGAACAACAACTTCCAAGAGCCACATATTCTGCTTCTACTGTTGAAAGAGCTACAGTGCTTTGCTTCCTCAAAAACCAAGATACTTGTCCCCGTTACCAAGTAATTGACAGTGCACGAGGTGCTCTTTCTATCAACTCGCATCTTGCTAGGTCTGCGTCTAAGTATCCAAGGAGGGTACGATCTCCTTCTTTAGGATACCAGAGACCTAACTTAGAGGTTGTTGCAACGTATTTGATGATGCGTTTTGCAGCACTTAGATGAGATTCTTTAGGATCTGATTGAAATCTGCACAAATACAAACACTAAACAAAATGTCGTCTAGAAGCAGTAAGATAAAGAAGTGAACCAATGATACTCCTATATAGCTTCGGTCAACTTTCTTTCCTTCTTCATCTTTGTCCAGCTTCAAAGAACTTGACATTGGTATATCGGTCTTTTTGTAATTCTCCAAACCGAACTTTTTAACAAGTTCTTTAGCATATTTTTCTTGGTGAATGAAAGTCCATTCCTTCAATTGTTTTACTTGTAGTCTAAGGAAGAAGGATAGTTCACCCATCATGCTCATCTCAAATTCATCCTGCATAGACTTAGAAAATTTCTTGCATAGATTTTCGTTAGGTGATCCAAAAATAATATCATCAACATAGATTTGTACAAGTAAAAAGTTTTCACTTTCTCTTTTAATAAACAAGGTAGTGTCTACCTTACCTTTAACAAAGTCATTTTGGATTAAAAACTTACTTAACTCCGTCGTACCAAGCTCGAGGTGCTTGCTTTAAACCATATAGCGCCTTTTCGGTCTAAATACGTAGTCGGGCTTCCTTGGGTCTTCAAATCTAAGAGGTTGTTCCACATAGACTTCCTCTTGGATAAATCCATTTAAGAATGCGCTTTTGACGTCCATTTGGAATAACCTGAAATTCTTATGATAAGCAAAAGCAAGTAATAATCTTATTGCTTCTAACCTTGCTACTGGTGCGTAAGTCTCATCATAGTCTATCCCTTCTTCTTGCGTATATCCTTTGACCACAAGTCTTGCTTTGTTCCTTATAACTTTTCCTTTTTTGTCCATCTTGTTCCTGAAAACCCATTTAGCCCCAATAACAAATTTACCTTTTGGTTTAGGAGTCAATTCCCAGACATCGTTAATGCTGAATTGCCTGAGTTCTTCTTACATAGCTTCAATCCAACTTTCATCAGTTAAAGCTTCTTCTATGCTCTTAGGTTCTATTTTAGAAATAAGTGCCACAGCACTAGACTCTTCATGCCTTTTGGATCTTGTACGGATTCCTTCATCAATGTTGCCAATTATGAGTTCTTTGGGATGACTAGACTTGTGCTTCCAGTTGCTGGTTGGTCTGACAAACTGATCTTTTTCTTCATCTGATTCTTCAACGATCATTCTTTGTTGGTCTTTTGAAGTCTGAGCCGCTTCTGGGGATTTAGACTTTGCAGAGTCTGGAGCAGGTTCAGATTCTTCAGGTTGAGTCTGAATCGATTGAATTTGTATGAAGTCTTGAAATTTAACATTCATTGATTCCTCCACTGATTGAGTCTTTTTGTTGTAAACTCTGTAAGCTTTGCTGGTGGTTGAATATCCAAGAAAGATACCTTCATCTGATTTTTCTTCAAACTTACCAATTCGATCATTTGCATTTTTCAATATAAAACATTTGCAACCAAACACATGAAAATAGGAAACAATTGGCTTCTTACCTTTGAACAATTCATAGGAGTTTTCTCCAGAATAGGCCTTAAGAAAACTCTATTAATAATATAACATGCTGTAGAAACTGCTTCAGCCCAAAAACAAGAAGAAATGTTGCTTTCAATTAAAAGAGTTCTAGCCATTTCTTGCAACGATCTATTCTTCCTTTCCACAACTCCATTCTGTTCTGGAGTGTATGGAGAGGAAAACACATGCTGAAAACTAGATTCATCACAGAATCTAGCCATTTCTTGCAACGATCTATTCTTCCTTTCCACAACTCCATTCTGTTCTGGAGTGTATGGAGAGGAAAACACATGCTGAAAACCAGATTCATCACAGAATTTAGCAAAATCTTGATTTTCAAACTCACCTCCATGATCTGTCCGTATACAAGAAATAACATATCATTTTTCATTCTGTACTTTCTTAGCAAACTTTATAAAATGAGAAAAAGTTTCAGACTTACTTGCCAAGAAATATACCCAAGTAAATCATGAGTAATCATCTACTATTACTAGGCAATATTTCTTACCACCAATGCTCTGAGTTCCGGTTGGTCCAAAGAGATCCATATGCAAGAGTTGCAGCACACGATTAGTGGAAACTTGATTTATTGGTTTGAAAGAACTTCTGACTTGTTTTCCCAACACGCATGGTGTGCATAGATCGGATTTTTGGTATGTCGATTGGGTAGTCCGCGAACAAGCTTCTTTGCGAGAGATCTTGGCTATTTGCTTCATGTTGATGTGACCAAGTTTTCTATGCCGAGATTAGCTTCCTCTTGAATTGAAATTAGACATTAGGATTTTTCTGGTTTGATGTCCAGAAGATATATGTTCCCATGTCTTCGTCCCGTGAAAATTTGAGAGGAGTCTTTGCTGATTCCTGAACATATTCCTTCTTGAAAGTTAATTTTGAAACCTATATCGCACAGTTGGCTGATACTCAGCAAGTTGTAGTTGAGTCCTTCTACTAAAGAAACGTTGCTGATTGTGAGACTTCCAATCTTTACTTGTTCCGCATCCGACAATTCTGCCTTTACTATTTCCTCCAAATGAAACTTTTCCACCATTAACTTGCATAAGCTTTATGAAACAACTTGAGTCTCCTGTCATATGTCTTGAGCATCCACTATCCAAGTACCATTTGACCTTTTTCTTGATAGTGACTGGCATTTAAAAAGAAAACTCAAGCTTTCTTTGGTACCCATACTTTCTTGGGTCCAATGGAGTTAGTGCAATATACGGTCTTTGCCCAAGCCTTCTTAACAGGTTTCCAAACCATAGGACATTCTTTCTCAAAATATTATGAGCTATTACACTTAGAACATTTAAGAGCACTCGCAGCCTACGGGTTTTACAAAGACTTTTTGAAAATGATTTTTATAAAAGTCTTTTGTAAGTCTTTATTTGATTCTTTCTTTTACTTTTGGAAAATCAATTAGAGGAATGGTTTCAGCAGTCATTCCCAAGCCTGATTTGTTAAAGTAAGGTCTTTACGCTAAAAGAATCTTTTCCAATTTCTCAAATCCTATAGAAAACCTTTTTGAGATACTTGAAATATCATTTTTCAAAAGTTCATTTTCTTTAGAAAGAGAGTCTGCATTTTCTTTCAAGGTAATAACACTTTTATCTAAATTTTCGACATTTTCTTTCCAAACAATCTCATGTTATTTCAGTGTAGAATTTTCCCTTTTTAGTTCGGAAATCCTCTTGAGAGAGGTTTTGAGACCAAGACACAGTTCATCAATATATTTAGAGACTTTAGTAGGAATTTTAAAATTACTTACTTTGATTTCACCGTCTCGAGTCCGAGTCCTGCCTCGTAGTCCGAATCGATTCGATTGTGCCATTAGACAAATATTGGCATAATCATCATCACTCTCTTCGCATTCGGTATCACTTCAAGTTTCTGCTTTGAGAGCTTTTCTGTATTTCTCAGCTTTTCCTTTCTTTTTCTTTAGTAAGGGACAGTTGGGTCTGATATGTCCCTTTTTCTTGCATTCCAAATAAATCACATCTTTATTGGATTCATCGTCTTCTGCTGATTTATTTTGAAACTTTTGAGAACTTTGTTTCTTCCAATTGAATCTTCTTCCCCTTTTGTTCAGTTTTCTGAACTTTCTTATCATGAGAGCAAGCTCTTCATCATCCATATCATCTTTAGAATCTGTAACGTCAGAATCATCGTTAGATTTTAAAGCAATAGATTTTTGACCTTTGGGATCTTCATCTTCATTGATTTGCTCCACTTCATAAGACTGAAGAGTGCCAACCAATTCGTCAACAGAGAGTGGCATGATCCTTTGTGTCTCCCTTATTGAGGTCTTTACGTGATTCCAATCTTTGGAAAGTCCACGCAGCAGTTTGTTAACTTTCATGGGTCCAGAGATTGGTTGACCTTGATACTCAAGACCATTCACGATTTCTGTAAAACGACTAAACATGTCAGTGATAGATTCTCCTAGTTTCATCTTGAAGGCTTCATATTGACTGAGCAGAATATTAATTTTGGTTTCTTTCACTCGATCGGTTCCTTCATAGGTGATGTGCAACCTATCCCAAACTTCTTTAGCTATTTCACAAGAAGATATTCTGTTATATTCAATAGGAGATAATGCACAATATAAGGAATAAATTGCTTTTGCATCGAGAGCTTGTCTCTTGGTTATCTCTTCTTGAGTCATCTCGCTGGACTCAACAGCTTCTTTTCCTCTTTCTGAGACTGTTGTAACTTTAGGAATGATTCCTTTGTCTACCACGTCCCATTCCAGAGGATCTTTAGATCTTAGGAATGCCTTCATCTTGTTTTTCCATATGCTGTATTCCTTTCCATCAAAATAAGGCGGTCTTGTGTTGCTTTGCCCTTCAACCGGACACTGGAGCCAACATACTAGCCATGGATCGTTAACTCTGAAGTAAAAACACTTCAATTTAAATGAGTACACAGGCTCTGATACCAATTATGAATGCTAGTATGAGCACCTAGAGGGGGTGAATAGGTGCGAAAACAATTTTTGCAAAGTAGAATATAAATTTTGCTTTTAACTCAAGTCTGTTTGGCAATAGACTTTGAAAAGGAAATTGGACTCTAACAATCAAATAAAGTTACGATCAAAGTAAAAGAGTTTAGAGAAGAGAATAAAAACACAAGGTTTATAGTGGTTCGGCTTAATCCAAGCCTACGTCCACTCTCCCGCACTGACAGCCTACCGGCTGGATTCCACTATCAATCAAAAGAGTTGTTACAGTATCACTTCCTTGATTCCACAGTGTAGAGACTCTACTACATTTCCTCAAGGCTTCACAAATGCATACACTCTCTTTTGAGTACAAGTTTACGCTCAACAATTGAATCGATAGAGAACAAGAAGCTTCAGACTTTGGAATTTATCTGTCGCGCACACACTCAAATAACCAGAGCATCTTCCTTATATACTCCTCCATGCCTTCATAACCGTTGGCACCTTCCAAAGGAGTTCTTCCAATCTACCCGTTGGACAAATCAACTAGGGAGATCTCGAGTTATTTAAGGAATGTGAAGATAGCCCACCAATCCTGCTCGTCCATACAATCAGGATCTAGGTTTCCATAAGTAGAACCTTCCAAGTATACTTCGCCAATCAACGGATCCTATTTGCTCGAATTAAATTCAAAACAAATAATAGATCTTGAGATGCTATCTCCAGCCGTGAGATCTTCTTCAACCGCTCGAATCAAATCCTTAAAGAAATACTGGAATCTGGATAAATCTTCTTTGTCGGTCTAGAAACTGTCAATGAGGGTAGACTTTACATCTTGAGTATGGCGGTCTGGCGGTCTTCAGACTTTGTCGAAAGAGTCTGCAAGTCTTCAAACTTTGTCGAAAGAGTTTGCAAGTTTTCAGACTAGACTAATGAAAACGTTTTGTCAGCATCAAAACAAATAAGGAAGTTTTCTCCAACATATGGAACCCACTAATTGAGATTTGTGAACAAAAAGAAGTTCTCGATCATTGCGGCGACTTTCTCCGTGCTAGGGAGATGTCTCGTCCGGCCCTACTACTTCGAATTCATCTCTCATGTCCGTCCTTCCCCTCCCTCTCTCTTCCTCTCTCCCCAAGCCTCTTGCTTTCAGCCTTCTCATCTCGACTTCTGATGACCCACAGGTCAAGAATCGATGGGCAGGCAAGACCGTCGTTGATTTCTTCGCCCAGGAGTTCAAAGGCAAAACTTACGACTACTATGTACCTCCTTCAATCTCCTCTCTCTCTTCTCTTGATTCTGCGTTTCGGCTATTCCATGCCACCGTTTCTTGGTCATGGTTCGGTCGTGTTTATGTCTGCACCTGCCCGCTATCGCATTTAGGTGAGCGTTGTTCAATGCGGGCGCATTCAAGTTGACGGAGAGACTGTCCCCGTTTCTTACATTCTCAGACCCTCCCAGAACATTAGCCACTTCTTACACAGGTTGCTGTAATTTCCATCGTCCTCAATCGTAGCCACCTTCATCTTCTTCTGCTTTGTTTCCCTCCTTCCGTTTGCTGCTTTTAGCTTCATTTGTCTAGCTGCTTGATTGATGCGGCAAAGGTTGTAGGCATGAACCTCCTGTGATGGCCTCTGACGTCCCTGTGCTTGTTGAAGAGCCCGACGTTGTGACTGTCTGCAAGCCAGCCTCTGTCCCAGTGACTCGCCTGCTATTCGTTGATGTTTTGTCCCTGCTAAATGCTGATGAGTGAGCATACTAGTCTCTGTGCTCCTCCGTGCCTCTGTCACATTGGGATATTGCATTCCGCCCCTCCGTCGGCATAGATGTGGATGTGAAAGAGTGTTGTGTTGCACTTTATAACTTGTCATGTGGTTTCGAGAATGATCTTTACTACTCTAATAGCGTTGATATCCACTGCAACGAACTGCTATATTCTTTTGATGTGAATTGGGTCTGTTATAGGAGATCTGTTGCCTTCAGTTTTTAATCTCTTGCTTTGCTTTTCGATCTGAAAGTCTTTACACGCGATCTCGCCTACAGGAGATTGAATCACTTGTATGGACTCATCTCCTCTTCTTTAGCATTGCATTTAATGTGACTTCTTCCACTTATTTTTAGGTGCACCCATGTGGCCAGTATCGCAAGAATACCGTCGTTGGCATACTTCAAGCTGAGCATGGATTGGCCCCTTTGTTTCGTATCCATGGAGAGCCCTTTGAAAGCATCTTCATAATCATGCAAGGACAATGTTTTTCATGGGTTTTGATGTTTTTATATGATCAACTGCCATTTACCTTTCTCGAAAATGACGTTCTGGTTATCCAGCGATGTCGTATTTGTTGCATTTCCTCTAGAAACTCTGGCTACACGACTTTTCTTTGACATGATAGCGATTCATAGATTGGATCGCCTTGTCTCAGGGCTCCTTATCTTGGCCCGAAATGCCACAAAAGCTGATCTTTTCAGGCAACAGGTGAGAGTCACTTTGCAGTTTTGGCAACATTTAATTTGAGCGGTAACCATTTATCTTTGTGGCAAGTTGTAATCATGTTTTTACAACTACCAACACCAAAGTGATCACTTTTTAACCTGCCACATGACGTTATTTAGAGGTTATATGCTGACTGGGCACGTTGATGAGCCACATAGGGTTGAAAAATTAATAAAATATGGCCACGTCAGATTTCTGGCAACCTAAATCGAAGTTGACACTTAAGTGATTGGCTTTTTAGAAAAGCGACACTTAAATAATCTGAAAAAAAAAAATTGGCATTAAAATGAGCTCCATGCATAACTTTTGACAACTTCTAGTTTCATTTTTTCTAATTTTATTAGAAAGTAGATTCCTAGGTCCTGCAGCAGAAAATTTCTTAATGTGTGGATAATGCGTATAGGCATCCTTATGTATCTAACGCTTGTTTTACTAGAACAATAAATACCCAAGGCTTGAGGCCTTTAGAATAGTGTTCTGTGGTTTTACTTTGAACTGTCAACTTTTATATCTGTGAGCAGTAACGATATGCTGTTACTTTTTGATGCTTATGGATTTTGCCGCAATCTGAAGTGCTTCCTGCCATATAACCGTTTGAAATTGGGATTCATTAGGTACTGAAAAGATCATATTCTAAATAAACAAAATGGTGTGATCGTTTGGGAATATAATAATTGCAGATTGAAGGTGGAATGGTGCAGAAACAGTATATTGCAAAGGTGGTTGGGACATTTCCAGAGAAAGAGGTATGCTTTTATAAGTTGGTAAGGAAGAGTACAGTGCAAAGAAGGAAGTGGCAAGCTAGACATATATAAGGGCCTTTTAGTTCCTTTTAAGATCTAGTCACACTAACTCATGGCAATCAGAGCAGGGTTTGATATTTCACATTAACAAGCATCCACTTCCTATCAATAATAGCTTATGTCCGGTATGTGTGATTTTTGTACTTTATTCTATTCTTTGCCCCGCATGATTACATTGTTTTGGCATACAAAAGAACGACACTCATAATTCTGAAAAGTTCACCTACAACTTGTTTTAATTAATTCAAGAAATCTTACTTTTTATCTCACTGAAATTCAGCTCACTATTCTTGGATACAGTGCATTACAGTTTGAGTTGCAAGTGAAAGCATATGCAATATTTCTCCACTGGTCCTGTAACATATAATCGTTTTTTTTTCCCTTCAGCTGCTAGTTGACATTAGCATACATTATAATCCTCGAGAAGGAAGAAGCACGGTCAAGGTGAGTTTTAGTTAATTGTCAGTGTCTATCCTGAAGGAGCTTAAGATTGGTGTAGATAAGTATCTCATTGCTTCATTAAGTAGGAAAAGTCAGTCCCAATGTCCAATTTGGTTGGGCAGGCGGGTGACTCTTGTCAAGATACACCTACAAAAGGAAAGACTGCTTCTACAAAATTTACAAGGATTGACAGCAACGGGACTCACAGTATTGTCTTGTGTGAACCAGTTACCGGACGGACTCATCAAGTAAGGATCCCTAGAAGCTATGTGAAATGAGACAATAAACAGGAAATCTCTTCAGTTTCTTAATAGAGGCTGCGTGCTTGCATGGATGCATGTTTTGCTTTTCATAGTATTTGCATCATGTGATAGCTATTTGCTCAGCCTGGTCCTTTTTGGGAAGCTTTGGGTTATGATGAGCTTCCCCTCATTTCTAACGTATACACCTCCTTATTTGCTTGTTTTTGTAAAGAATTTGGGATGATCAGGACGTATTTGCCTTTTTCTGATCTCTAGCTATATCATTTTCTTTTTTGAGCTATGTCCATATTATTAGGTGTATGCGCCTTCCATCTTTTCTTATTTCGGCTGAAAAGTTATGGGTCTTCATTGGAATGATAGATATAAGGGGCCTTTAGGACTATTTTCTTTCCTTATCATTTGGTTTTAAATGTCTTCAATGTTTAATGCTCTCCCTCCCTGCTCTCTTCACTTTTCTGTGGTGTAGATAAGAGTTCACTTGCGGTATACAGGACATCCAATTGCCAACGACATGCTTTACCTGTCTGAATATGTTGATAATCGCTCAGATGTAGGAATGAGTGCCGATAGAGCTGCTGGCAAATCATTGATTCCAGAAACAAATAATACGTATGTTGATGATTGTGAAGAAACTTGCAGCAAAAATTTCAGCATTGATCCCATGTGCACTCATTGTCCAAATTTAGCTTCTCTTTCCTGGTCTAATTGCTGTTTTATTCTCTGAAATCTTGATTTTCTAATTTGATCCTCAAACTGAATGATGAAAAAAAGGAAACTGGCAGGTCTTCTTTCGCTAAATTGGACCCATATTGGTAGAGATCATCCCCTGCAGTAGGCATTTTACAGTTTGTTAACAAAAATATAAAATGATTATAAAAGAAGGAGACACGGGAAACGTTTGTAATTTGATCTGCTTTCACACCCCAAAACTATCATGAATGGGGGATGACACGGCCGTCCTTCCACTCAAAGGACGCAGCCTCAATGCTCCCAAAATCCAACTCCTAAAAGTCTCCACATCCATATCGCTCTCGTACCTACTCATCATTAGTCGAGGAACCTTAAAAAGATTGGGAAATAGAGGGATGAGCAACCACAGCTCAGTGAGTAGTACATCTCTTTTAAGCGGATCGAGCACCCACTATGCATATTTATAAAACCAAACCACAACTCTTTTAACTCAAATCCAAGATATAACAAACATACAGTAAAATAATAAGTACATACGCTTCAACATAGCTATATTTATAGCAGAAATAACCATTTCACAATAATATCAAAATAAACATCAATGGTCTAATCCATTGATCAATCTCATTAATTCACACACCAACGGTCTATTCCAGTGGTTAATCTCATACCACATATCAATGGCCTAATAAAATTATACGTCGATGGTCCATTCTAATGACTAATCTCAAATCATACATCGATGGTCCATTCCATCAACTAAACTCAAATTACTCGTTGATAGCTCATTCTATCGACCAAACTCATATCACATGTCAATGGTCTACTCCATTGACCAATCCGTTGCTTAATATCAAACCATGGTCACGATACAACGCCTGGTGACGAGGCGACCAAGATTCCCCCCTTGGCAAGGTCTCCACCTATTATTAGCCGGTGACTTGGCCCACAAGGATATCCTAGACTAGTATGCGCATACCCACAAGCCTCTCGCTGGGCTCACAACGATATTGAACATTAATATCAATCCAGAGTAACACCATCCACAATTCACAAAACCAAATCCATAAATCATTTCATATATCACCAAAAGATTTCGCAACTCAACCCATCCACCAAAAATACCTTGCATATAACATTCTCAAATATTTTCAAGACTCGCTTCATAAATCAATTTTACAAACCGAATCAAATCAAATATATTTTAAAAAGCTTATCACAAATCGATATCTATTTAACATCCCATAAACCATCTCAAAGTCGAGCTTTTTGTAAGAAAGGTTTCACAAATCCAAAACATGTAATATTTCTCAACTTTTGTTCATCAAACAAAGTATATATTTCCACCAAAAAGTTCTCACACTATTTTCAAATATCAAAACGTAGTAAATGCCTGATCCAACTTTTATGCAACAGACATGCTTATTCATAACTCATAAAATATCAAATCTTTATAATTTTAAGGGAAAAAGCCACCAAAAACCCTCAACTTTGCCTCGAGTGACAGATTTACCCCAAACTTTGTTTTGTGACGTGAAAAATCTCGAAGTTTGCTAACTGTGACACATTTACCCCAAACTTTTATTTGTGACACAAAAAACCCTGAACTTTCATTTGTGTGACACATTTACCCTAAATCATAGGGGCATTTTGGTCTTTTTACTTTTAAAAACTTTTTTTTTTTTTTTTTCTTTTTCTTCTTCTTCTTCTTTCTTCCCTCCGCCATGGCCGGCGGAGGGAAGCCTCGCCGGCGTCCGGCGAGGGCACCCCTCGCCTGACGCCGACGAGGGCACCCCTGCCCACATCAGGCGAGGGTACCCCTCGCCAAGCCCTCGCCCAATGCGGGCGGGGGCGGCCCTCGTTGGCGTCGGACGAGGGCCTCCTCGCCGGATCCGGCGAGGGCACCCTCGCCCAACGCAGCGAGGGCCGCCCTCGCCCGACGCCGACGTCGGGCTGCCCTAGCCCGCTCGGGCGGGTGACCCTCGCCCGACGCCGGCAAGGGCAGCCCTCGCCAGACGCCGGCTTCCCTCCGCCATGGCCGGCGGAGGGAAGAGAGAAGAAGAAAAAAATAAAAAAGAAAAAGAAAAAGAAAAAAATAAAGAACAAGACGAAAATACCCTTAATGGGGTAAATGTGTCACGGTTTGCAAAGTTCAAGGTTTTTCACGTCACAAAACAAAGTTTGGGATAAATCTGTCACTCGAGGCAAAGTTGGGGGTTTTTGGTGGCTTTTTCCCTAATTTTAAAGATATGAGTTTATAAATTCCTAGAAGAAATAACGCCACTCACCTTGGAATACTTATGATCAAATAACAAACGTCATTCGAATCGTCGAACTCGCGATCCTATCAAATAAGCGAGAAGCAAACGTTACAATCGAGTAAAACGCTACCTCAACTATGACTTGATTAAACTAAGCATGAGCACTTAGAAAATGACCCCCACATGCCAATAAATCGCTAAACCAAAGCAAGCTTGAGCACGAAACTTTATCATGCCATAATTGTCTCCAGCGAACTCCATTTAAAGTGTACTTATAATCAATGGAAAGCCCATTATCAATGGAAAGCCCATTCAACACGCTACAAGAACCCCAATTTAGCCAACCTGAAATCAAGCCGAAAGTCAACAAAATATGGCCCCGAAGTCTTGGTCGCGCACTGTTCATCACGCACGATAAACTTCAAAATTTTGTTTCGGGTAAACCGTAAGCTCAAATCACAATTCGTAAAATCCTACAGCCCCACAACACCCTAAACTATAATTTCTATAAAAATACATTGCTCAACGACTCAAAAACCATACTTCACCGCTCGATTTTCCCAAAGTTCCGAATTTCAACCCTTTAAATCCGAAACTACTCTGATTGAACGAAGGGGGAGCACGAGTGCTTACCGTTATGTAGTTAAGGTGGCTTGGCAAGGGTCTCATGGCGAGAACACGCAAAGCCCCTTTTCTTCTTTTCTCTTCTTCTTCTTCTTTCTCTCTTTCTTTTTCTTTCTTTGTGCTCGAGCTCTCTATCGTCCCTAGGGGTGTGCATGGTCCGTGGACGGTTCCCGACCTAGAACCGGGAACCGCCCGTTAAGAACCGGTTCCAAAAAATTGAACCAGGAACTGCCCGCTAGTTGCATGGATCCACCCGGGAACCGGACCACCGGTCCGGTCCCGTTCCCGGGTGGATCCATAGAATCGATCCAACCTCCACGCCTTCCCTTTTTCGCCTTCAACCGATTGCGACCCTCGCTCTGCTTCCATCTCGACCACCACCACCATCTTGGCCACCGCCTCTGTCATCTCCCACTCCTCCCTCGAGACCAACAATGAGGAGGACGATGAGCCATTCTTAGACATAGAGTTCACCTGTCTCCGAAGATGAGAATGATGGGGAGAAGCCTGAGGAGGGGGAGGAGGAAGAGGGGAGGTAGAAGCGAGACGAGCCCAACAACGAAGAGGACAATAGTGATAGTGAATGCGGAGGTGACGACGACGTGGAGAGAGAGTTCAAGTTCGAGAGAGGAAAAAAGAATTAACTCACTGTTTCGCCGAGTTCGAACTAGGACTCAAAGGGAGATGAGTAGATCCAAAGGTGAATTGGAGAGGAAGAGGGAGCTCGGGGGATTTTGGACTGAAAGAGACGAGATGGAGTAGGAGAGTAGCGAATTGAGACAAGATGGTGATTGGAGTCCTAAATTTTAAATTTGCTAATTTTGAATTTTTTAATATTAATTATTAATATATTATTATAATATAACCGGTGCTGGTCCGGGTGGGCGGGTGGGCGAATCCGCCCATGGAACTGGGAACCGGACCGATACCCACCAGTTCCCAAAATTGGAACCGGGAACCTGGACCGGTTCCCTAAGAACCACCGGTTTCGGGCGGTTCCAATCCGGTTACAGGGCGGTCCGGGTGGTTCTCGATTCTTTGCACACCCCTAGCCATCCCTCTCTCTCCCATTCTTTCCTTCTCTCTTTCCCTTTTATCTCCTCCTTTTTTCTTTTTTCTTTTTTTTCTTTTTCTTTCTTTCTTTTCTTCCTCTCTCTCTCTCTTTTCTTTTCCCTCTCTCCCGAAAACTCTCGATTCCTCTCTCTCTCTCTGCTGAAGCTTCTACCTTTTTCCTCTACCTCTGACTTTTCAACCCCTTATTTTACACCCCTGGTTTCAGTAAAAGTTAAAAGTTAAAATCATAAAAAAAAATGAGAAGTTTGGGGAGCTAAAATGATGGTTCCTAATCATTTGATGGTACAAGGTAAGATTCTGGTCATAGACGGCTAAGCAAATGATGGTTCCTAATCATTTGATGGTACAAGGTAAGATTCTGGTTATAGACGGCTAAGCATAAACTTGAGGAGGTATCTTTTATTTCGACGAGGTGATATGCTGAAGTGAATCCTCTGTTTAGGTGCTCTTGTCTTACTCATGACACCATACATGTCATTGACCGTACAGCCTTGCATGATGTGCCATGTGATAAAGATGGCAAGAGACCTTAGCAAAGGGGTCTATGAAGGCGCCTTTTGAAATTTATCCCCCCTTGATATTTGGGTTAAAATCATTTAGGATTTGGTCTTCGTCTTTTGCTTGCATCAGTATTGTAAATGATCTATCTGATTCTATAGGGGATTTGCTTGTGTACCAAATACAAAGATTTACATCACATCTCTTAGTCCTTCCCGTATTTTTGACACTTTTTTTCCTTTGTTTCTCTTCTGTGATCAATTCTTGAATGTCAGATATGAGGAACATGAAGAGGGGTTATGGCTACATTGCATAAGATACGCTGGACCCGGATGGAAATATGAGTGCCCATATCCAGGTTGGGCATTTTTGAGCTAAAGAAGCCCGTGAGATGGGGCTTTTCTTTATCGTTTCTCTTTTTTGAAGGGTGATAAAGTGCTAATACCACCATGAAAAGGGGTGGTTCTCCATTTGATTGATTCCAGTGCATATTATGCATTTGCAATTGTTGAACGGGGAAACATGTGTTGACACTTCAACTAATCTGATTTAGGCTAGATGTAGTGTATGTTTCCAGTGTTCTGAATGAAGGTGTCTCTTGGCTGCAGCGTGTTCCACCTTCATAAATATATGTGAAAGGTGGAATTAAGGTCTGGGGGGCTTATTTCCAGATGCTTGCCGCTTTTCATTTTATTTCTAAGCTGCACTTGTTCGTATCATTGCCATAGCCAGGCTTTATTGTTGACGACTACAAGTCTGGCAACAAACATACAGTGCATTTAGCTAGACTAGTCCTGTTTAGTAGACTAGACAAGCCATCGGAGATCATTTAGTTATGATCTTTACAAGATGTGATGCTTTTTCCCTCCTAATAAAGCAGTTGTGACACTGGGCGCGAATTTGGGATCTAGAACTTTGTATCTGATACACCACTTGTGTTGTCTGTCCATCCATCGGAGCTACTACTTTTGTCTCAAAACTGCGATACTCACACCCCTCTCTGCAGTATCAGGGGTGCTTTGGCTTCAAACTGACGTGCTTTTAGGTATCCTTTGGATGTTTTGTCTAACCATGTGGGTCTACTTCATGCCTTCCTTCTTTGTAGCGTCCGATATGGAGAATAAACTTGGCCCACTTGATTTACAAAAGTAAGATAGCATTTTTTTTCTTTAGTTGCTTTAGTGATCTCCAACAGACCGAAAAAGTTGCAGAATATGCTTCCGAATTAACGATCTTGTTGAATTGAGCACTGATTGTTTATGAAGTAGGAACACGCCAAAAGTTGCCTTGGAATTGACTGATTGGGTTCCTACTGTAGCCCGAGGAAAAGAACATCATTTACGTCCTCCTGGGTGTTAAACTTCGGTGCAATGCGCGGCATTAATGTAACTTATCTGCTTGTTATCAACTAATAAATTGACTGGTAAGTACAAATAGGTGATACATGCAGACCCGGATTCCTGTTGTGGGGGAAGAGTGGGGGAGGGCGTCGGGCGAGAGAGCAGATAATTGACTAAACGACACAAGTATTCTTGCATCATTACATAGGTATGGTGCTACCCAGGACATTGCACCGGTGAAGCTTTTGCGCATGAGACGTAATTCAACTGTGCATCTTCATTGACACTATCTTTGAGGACGTCCTTCAACTGTGCAGCTAACACCGGGTTAAGTTCTGGACACGCGGCTGCGCTCAGCTTCACAACGTCAATGATCTCTTCCCTTAATTCCTGCAGCTGCAAATTAGGCTCCACTACCACTTTCTTTGCGTTCTTCCTGTATATTGCGTAAAGCACCGTCTGAACCCCTCCCAATACAAATCCCAACACGTTTGGCACCTGTGTCGTGTATAGATACATTAAGCAGATACAAAGCAAGATTTGTTGGAATGAAATAAGGATTGTGGGGTCGACAGGTTTCCACTTACATCAATGAAGAAGTCTTTAAGGAGAAAGCCATAGAAGAACCACACGATTGCACCGAGTGTGAGGAAGATCGATAGAATTATTGGCATGAACTCCACACTCCTGATTTTTATGACTTTTCTCTGCCCATCCATATATTTTCGTTCTATTTCAGTAACCAGCTTAGGGAATGGAGTCAATAATAGTAGCAAGTGTAAAATAGAAGGATGGACGGAACAAAAGCTATCGTAAATTAAACCATAACAAAGATATTGCATTTGGAAAAGTGATAAAGTGAGTCGGTCACCTTTTGCTAACATTAAAAAGATGTATACTGCTACCTAATGATGGAATTAGAATATGCATTTCAATGCGTGTGAATTGTCTATAAATGTGCATGCTTCCAAATTTCGTCAGATTTAATTAATTTCTCACCCACCAGGATGCATAGTGGAGCAACAAATACGCCTAGACATAATGTCATGCAAATCTATCCAATAATCCGTGCGCGCTTTGCTCCTTTTGATAGGAAGAAAGTGGTGGAGAGCACCGCACCATACCCCCAATACGTTCATGCTCAGGAAAAGCTTCAATGTCAACATCTACAGAATCACAGTCTATTCAGTTAAGCATAAAAGAATACCAACTCATTCATAAATGCACGAAAGATGTACGTGATATGCACAAGCTCGATGGTCTACAAAGTTTGGTCAGCCAATGAGCTACAAATATTTAAGATTAAATTGGCAACTTTAGAGTTATGTTTGAGACGTGTTATGCTTTAGGCTCTTTTTTGAAAAAATAACCAAATTTCAGATTTTTATTTGAAAATCTTCCTTTTCTTTTTGAGACTTAAGAAGGCATTGATTAATTGTAATTTATAAATTAATTGTGCACTTCTGTATATTCCTCACTCGTGCATCTTCATGGTGTAGAGTCATAATTAAGTTACTATAAGGAAAATTGTAAAGCATCATAAAAGAAACTTATAATGTCACAATAATTCATCATGATCGAGTTTTAAAAGTTTGAAGAAAAAAATATTCATTGGACAAGGTTGTACCAAAGGAACACCAAAGTCTAGGAGAGACTCGTGGAATTTGACCACGGCACGTGGAGGTAGACACATATACACGAAAGAAGAGATAGCACTGGCTTTGATATCAAATTAAAAAATGGCAGGCTGAAGGTGGTGGTGTAAAGAGCAAATTTCACGAGATGCTTCGCAAAACACAGAGCATTGCTAATACCGGGTTAAGTTCCGGACAAGCGGCTGCGCTCAGCTTCATGACGTCGATGATCTCTTCCCTTAATTCCTGCAGCTGCAAATCAGGCTCCACTACCACTTTCTTTCCGTTCTTCCTGTATATTGCGTAAACAGCACTCATGCGTTCTTTAAGGCGCCGTTTTCATCGAGTGATACCCCCATGACCGACAGCACTCGTGCGTTCTTATCTGACCCCCTCCCAATACAAATTCCAACACGTTCGGCACCTGTGTCATGTACAGATACATTAAGCAGATACAAAGCAAGATTTGTTGGAATGAAATAAGGATTGTGGGGTCGACAGGTTTCCACTTACATCAATGAAGAAGTCTTTAAGGAGAAAGCCATAGAAGAACCACACAATTGCATCGAGTGTGAGGAAGATCGATAGAGTTATTGGCATGAACTCCACATTCCTGATTTTATGACTTTTCTCTGCCCATCCATATATTTTCGTTCTATTTCAGTAACCAGCTTAGGGAATGAAGTCAATAATAGTAGCAAGTGTAAAATAGAAGGATGGATGGAACAAAAGCTATCGTAAATTAAACCATAACAAAAATATTGCATTTGGAAAAGTGATAAAATTAGTCGGTCACATTTTGCTAACATTAAAAAGATGTATACTGCTACCTAATGATGGAATTAGCGTATGAATATGCATTTCAATGCATGTGAATTGTCGATAAATGTGCATGCTTCCAAATTTCGTCAAATTTAATTAATTTCTCACCCACCAGGATGCATAGTGGAGCAACAAATACGCCTAGACAGAATGTCATGCAAATCCATCCAATACTCCGTGCGCGCTTTGCTCCTTTTGATAGGAAGAAACTGGTGGAGAGCACCACACCATACCCCAATATGTTCATGCTCAGGAAAAGCTTCAAGGTCAACATCTACAGAATCACAGTCTATTTAGTTAAGCATAAAATAATACCAACTCATTCATAAATGCACAAAAGATGCACGTGATATGCACAAGCTCGATGGTCTACAAAGTTTGGCTAGCCAATGAGCTACAAATATTTGAGATTAAATTGGCAACTTTAGACTTATGTTTGAGACATGTTATGCTTTAGGCTCTCTTTTGAAAAAAAAATAACCAAATTTCAGATTTTTATTTGAAAATCTTCCTTTTCTTTTTGAGACTTAAAAAAGGCATTGATTAATTATAATTAATAAATTAATTGTGCACTTCTGTATATTCCTCACTCGTGCATCTTCATGGTGTAGAGTCATAATTAAGTTACTATAAAGAAAATTGTAAAGCATCATAAAAGAAATTTACGATGTCACAATAATTCATCATGATCGAGTTTTAAAAGTTTGAAGAAAAAAATATTCATTGGACAAGGTTGTACCAAAGGAACACCAAAGTCTAGGAGAGACTCGTGGAATTTGACCACGGCACGTGGAGGTGGACACATATATGCGAAAGAAGAGATAGCACTGGCTTTGATATCAAATTAAAAAATGGCAAGCTAAAGGTGGTGGTGTAAAGAGTAAATTTCACGAGATGCTTCGCAAAACACAGAGCATTGCTAATTGTTCTAAAAGTATAATTCATAATTAACACATGATGAAGATTATGATTTGCATAGATACTTTAACAAACAAAGTACTATTTTCCATGGTAAATGGTTAGTAGATAATGGCCATTGCTTCGATTTTACCGAGTACCAAGTTTTATTTTTCAGTAACATACAAATATATTAATTGATTAATCAAGTTGAAATACTATTTTAGACTAAGAACTATCGTTCGCTGGTTGATTATGGATTGCTTATACAGTTTACTAGTAGTATTGGTTAACGATTGCAACTTATGAACAGAAAAACTATCGTACTAATCAGAAATTGCATAAGATGTTGGGGCATGTGGTTTTGAAAGGATGCGACACCTAATAAATATGACACCACTTTGGTGCTCGAGTACAACTCACTTGTTTAACCATCTAATTGCAATTTGCAAATTAGTGCACTGTGTCCAGCATTGCTTATTTACTAATTCAACTTCTTGCTTTGATCATTGATGGTGCAATTCATAAGAGGCTTCTTTATGATTTTCGCACCAATCATATACACACACTGCTAACTATGCATAAAGGGTTTGCTTAGAAATGAAGTGTGGCCATTTGTCCCCGCAGATTTCCAACTGTGCGAGGTTTTTAGGCAAAATACCGAAAGGGAATTTTTCATGGAGCAAAAGATAATTTTCTCTAGCAGAGCTCCGTTTTCTGATTTTACGTGGCTTGAAGGATGTTATGATCTCCAATACATTGAATCATATAGAAATGAAGCTTTCTGGAGCCATTTGTCCCCACAGATTTCCAACTATCGGAGGTTTTTTGGCAAAATACCAAAAGGGAATTTTTCATGGAGCAAAAGGGAATTTTCTCCGGCAAAGTTCCGTTTTATAATTTCATGTGGCTTCAAGGGTGTTGTGATCTCCAATACATTAAGACATATGAAAATGAAGCTTTCTGGAGCCATTTGTTCCCGTAGATTTCCAACTATCGGAGGTTTTTAGGCAAAATACCCAAAGGGAATTATTCATGGAGCAAAAGGAAATTTTCTCCGACAGAGCTCCGTTTTCTAATTTCACGTGGCTTTAAGGGTGTTGTGATCTCCAATACATTAAATCATATAGAAATGAAGCTTTCTAGACCCATTTGTCCCCACAAATTTCCAACTGTGTGAGATTTTTAGGCAAAATACTGAAAGGGAATTTTTCATGGGGCAAAAGGGAATTTTCTCCGGCAGAGCTTCGTTTTCTTATTTCACGTGGCTTTAAGGGTGTTGTGATCTCCAATACATTAAATCATATGGAAATGAAGGTTTCTAGAGCCATTTGTCCCCACATATTTTCAATACAAGAAAGCTTAAAGTTTTCTAAGACAAAATTGCTCTATATAAGAAGCGGCAATATCATTAATAAATGGCAAGGGACCAAGTGAGAAAATCTTTTGATTTTTAACATGAAGTGCGATTGGGGGTTGTCATGTCAGCTTGGAGAAAGGCAAAGAATGTGGGAGACAACCAAAAACATTTTGAAAAGGGGGGCCATCCCATAGTTGACACAACCTCTCCTCTTTTGGGGCTCACTTGAAGGGTCTGTAGTAACTCCCTCTCCTCCTCCTACACTCTTCATCTCTTACTTACAATACGCAACACTCATCAAGCCATCTCCCTCTCCTCTCCTCCTCCTCCTCTCTATTTATAATTATATCCCTCAAACCTTGGTCTTCCTACTCCATCAACTCTTCCCCCTTTCCTTCCTTCCTCCTACTACTTCTGCTTCTTTGGGATTTTAGCCCTCTCTCTCTCTCTCTCTCTCTCTCTCTCTCTCTCTCTCTCTCTCTCTCTCTCTCTCTCGTCAAATCATGGCCAACGCCGGCGCCGGATCGACTAGGAGGATGTGGTGCTCGGTGCCGGAGTGGGTCCAGCTGCACCTGGCCATGCAGGCCCTGCAATTCGGTTACGCCGGGTTCCACATGGTCTTTAGGGCCGCGCTCAACATGGGCATAAGCAAGATCATCTTCATAGTCTACCGCAACATCATCGCCTTCCTCTTGCTCACTCCCTTCGCCTACTTCCTTGAGAAGTAAGTCGCCCCGCCCCAACTGCTTGACATCGCTAAATGCTGTCTCGCGACCATTTATGGATAATGACACATTTCCTTTTCTCTCTCTCGTTTTTCTCTTGGTCTAGGAAAGGGAGGCCGGTGATCACCTTGAACTTCCTGGTTTAGTTCTTTCTTCTAGCGCTCGTTGGGTAGTAAGAGTTTTCCTAATGTGGACTACATTAATTGATATTGTAATTTATTATTTTACGATTACCGTTTTATAGGGTTGGTCTAAAGTGAGATAGAAGGTTTCTTAATTAGTCTAATATAGGGCTGGCTAGTATGGGTCGAGTTAAACCTAACCCGTAATGAGAGGGTTTGGCTGGAAACTCTATAAATAGTACTCAAGTCTCTCATCTAACCATAATTCTCACATGTATCCTCACATAATGAGCGTTAACCTAACGCTAAAGGGTGAGGGGGCCGTCTCATTGAGCAAGTGATATAGAGGGCAATAAAGGAGAAGGACTTGTGCGTGGATCATCGTTTTTCCGCTTCCGTATCAAGAACAATGGATCCCAAAACATGTGCATTAATCTTTCTACTCGATCATCTATGCTCTTATTCTAGTTATGGAGATCTTGGGGTTGCACGATTTGCATCCAACATGTGGTATCAAAGCAACCATAACCCTAGAACTCAAATGCATAGAATTTTTGCCCTAATTTTGAGATTTTCGTGATTTTTCGTTCAATGAAAATCAAATTAAATCATAAATTTGGAATGGGCTTGTCGAGACGAGCAAATCCATGGGCGGCGCATTGCCGGGGGATGCCCTACGCACCCCCACTCGCGACCACATGCCGCCAGGTCGTCGGAGATGTGCCCCACGCGCGGTCACGCGCCCCCACTCACAAGTGCGATGCACGCGGGGTGCTGACGTCACGATGACATCAGCAACCCGACCCGACCCGATTGACAGTCGACCCGACCCGACCCAGGACTCGACCCGGTCAACTGTTGACCGAACCGGTCAACCAATCGGACCGTTGCCGGTTGGACCGGACGGTCGAGCCGGGAATCGGTCGGACCGATTTTTGACCGGCCTTTATGCCCACGCGTGAGCTCCACGACGGCGCACTCAAGTGGCGCATGCGAGCTCGTGGGAACTCCGATGGGCGCATGTCTGGCAACGTTGGATTCTTATGGCCATTTTCTATTTTGTGGTGTATTTATTTTATATGTTTGATAATTTTATGGATGTGAAAATACATACGGAACCCTAAATACTTGTATTTTTAAGTGTATTTTTGCATATTTTTCTTGTATTTTTCTGTGATTTTAGAAATACAAGTGTTGGGTTACTGATATTTTATCACATAAATATTATAAAAGTGTTATTCATTAATAATATACAATAAATTTTAATTTTTATTAATGAATAAAGCAGTGTAATTAGCATGATATGTGATTTTAGTGATTTATTGCCCCTATCAATAAAGTTAAAATCACATGTATATGGTGTATGTAAGAAGTAAAGTTTATATCCATGGTATGAGAGAGTTTCAATGATTCAATTGAGTAGTGACCGCCAAAGTGGCACGCTTGATTGGGTTTGAGAAATTTTGGTCTCGTATAATGATTGGGATGTCTCCTGGTCTAATGCGCAATCATACTCCCAAAGGAGTTGATTGTGTATTAATTCATAGAGGGATACATGATGTTGTGGTAGAGGAGTGACTGATTCTAGTAGTTCATATGCCCAAAGGTGATGAATTCACAAAAATTAGAATATATTCTTATAACCGCTATCATGTGGGAAGTGTACAATTGCATGTCATATATTCTGCCCAAATGTGATTATATGATTTTACATGTAACTCTTTGAATGTGTACTTGTACGTCAAGTTACATAGTAATCACATGATGCTAATTATATACATTACTTGTTTTTCAGTCACATTTTCTATAATTAATAACTCCACTATTATTGAGGTTTTTATTGGTTCAAATTTTAAGTAGTGGACATATGATTTGCTACTTGGAAAAATAGCAATAGAACTTGCTTACTATTCATGAGGTGTTCCATTCAGGAACATTTGAAAAGTGGTTTGTCTGCGGATTGCACTACTAGGCAAATGATGGAAGCTTTAGTGGCTTGAAATTATATCTTGTCTAATACTGAAATTAGAACACATCTACATAGATTGTGTTTAAGTCCTAATGATATATACGTTTTGTATACGGTTGAAAATGTTGTTTCCAAAAGTTTTCTGTCTAAGGAATAATCTCACACATGTCTAAAAAAAAGTAGAAAATGTGATAATGTTGATATTCTGTCTACTCTAAACGGTTTTTTAAAGACTTCTATAGATTATTGTGGAAGTAAAATGACTGAAATAAAGAATAAAACGGTTAGAATTAGTCTTAAAGGTTGTCAGGCCTAACAGTGGCGGTGAAGTATTTTGGCAAGTATGATAATGCGGAATAACGTAAAGGATCATTTGTCAAATACTTAGTAAATTCTGGGGTGATAACTTAATTACTATGCCTGAAAATCCTAACAAAATGATTTGGCCGAAAGGCATAATTGCACCATAATCAACATGGTGATGAGTATGATGAGTAAGACTAATTTATCTGGTCTTTTATGGGTTGATATTTTGAAAGCAACTCTTTTCATATACAAAAATGTGTTTCTTACCAAAGTTGTTTCATAAACTTCTTTTGAGTTATGGACTGGACATAAATTACTTGAATCATATAAAAATTAGAAGTGTCATGCAGAAGTAAGGTTATACAATCCAATATTAAGTGCGTTACAATTCAAATCCACTCGGAATTAATTTTGTATCTTGCCCAACTTGTTTAAATGGGTATCGATTTTATGGCCTTAATGAAGGTACAAGAATTATGCAATCACAAACAATCAAGTTTCTAGAGTTCAATGTTATTGTAGAGGATAGCTGTTCTTAGACTATCGAGGATAATAGTACGATGGAGGTTACTGTGTATTTGTCTTTACCTATACAGACAATTGTGGAATCTCCTGTACCATAGACTAAACTTGTTGAGATTCAAGGTACTATTCTTGATATAGTTTATGATGAAATTTCTCAAACCTCTCAAGTACATAATGAAGTGATTGTAGCTTTACTCAGGAGATTTGTTAAAGAAAGACGATCAATTGTATCATCAGATTATATAGTCCATTTGTGAGAGCATGATTACAATATCTATTGCATGGTTGTTTTAGCCACTCATATATAAATATTGTTTATTATCCTCAATCAAGTATGTAATTAGATGCCATAAAAGGCAATATGCAATCTATGAAATATCATAGTATTTGGAAACTTACTGACTTGCCTAAAGATCACAAGTTCATTAGTTGCAAATAGATGTACAAAACTAAAAGGATTTCAAAGAAATATTGTGGAGTTTAAAGCTAAACTAGTAGCCAAAGTTTTCACTCTGAAAGAGGGGTGGATAGTGAAGAAATAATTATTTATTTCTAGTATTTTTAAAGATTCTTTTAAAGTGAACGTGGCATTAATAGTTTATTTTATTTTTGATATGGAGTTACCCCAAATAGATACTATCTTTTCAAATGGACACGTTGATAACAAAATCTATATAGTGCAACTAGAGGATTTTGTAGCAGATGATTCAAGTAAACTTGTGTGTAGACTGAAAAGTCTTATTCATGGTCTTAAGCAAGTTGCCAGATAATATTATTAAACTTTATAGTGTTGGCATTTCATTCAGTTGGGAACAAAGTAATTCAATATATATATATATATATATATATATATATATATATATATATATATATATCTGGGAATCAAGTTTATTTTTCTCATACTCTATGTACATGATATTTCGCTTACAAGTAGTGACCTTGAGGCATCTCTTGTTCTTTGCACTAAGGTCCATAAGGATTGTTCTGTTATATTTTATTAGATTTATCTCAGTAGGACATTTGCTGATCGTATTTTGGAAATATTCAATATACATCACTGCAAACCAAGAATTGCTCTTGTCGTTAAGGGTGATGGACTGAATATATTACATTGTCCTTATTTAGATATTGAGAAAATCCAGTTAAATGGTGTACCTTGTGTCAATGCCCTTAAAAGTATAATGTATGCTCGAATTTGCACTAGACTAAATATTGTCTTTGTGACGGGACTTCTAGGCAGATATCAGTCAAATCTAAGACGCGATCACTGAGTTGCTGCTGTTGGAGAAAACTTCCTTATTTGTTTTGATGCTGACAAAACATTTTTATCAGTCTAGTCTGAAGACTTGCAGACTCTTTCGACAAAGTCTGAAGACCGCCAGACCGCCAGACTCAAGATATAAAGTCTGCCCTCATTGACAGTTTCTAGACCGACAAAGAAGATTTATTCAGATTCCAGTATTTCTTTAAGGATTTGATTCGAGCGGTTGAAGAAGATCTCACAGCTGGAGATAGCATCTCAAGATCTATTATTCGTTTTGAATTTAATTAGAGTAATTTGGATCCGTTGATTGGCGAAGTATACTTGAAAGGTTCTACTTATGGAAACCTAGATCCCGATTGTATGGGCGAGCGGGATTGGTGGGCTATCTTTACATTCCTTAAGTAACTCGAGATCTCCCTAATTGATTCTGTCCAACGGGTAGATTGGAAGAACTCCTTTGGAAGGTGCCAACGGTTGTGAAGGCATGGAGGAGTATATAAGGAAGATGCTCTGGTTATTTGAGTGTGTGCGCGATAGATAAATTCCAAAGTCTAAAGTTTCTTGTTCTTTATCGATTCAATTGTTGAGCGTAAACTTATACTCAAAAGAGAGTTTATACTTTTGTGAAGCCTTGAGGAAGTGTAGTAGAGTCTCTACACTTTGTGGAATCAAGGAAGTGATACTTGTAACAACTCTTTTGATTCATAGTGGAATCCAGCCTGTGGGCTGTCAGTGTGGGAGAGTGGACGTAGGCTTGGATTAAGCCGAACCACTATAAACCTTGTGTTCTTATTCTCTTCTCTAAACTCTTTTACTTTGATCGAACTCTATTTGATTGTTAGAGTCCAATTTTCTTTTCAAAGTCTATTGCCAAATAGACTCTAGTTAAAAGCAAAATTTATATTCTACTTTACAAAAATTGTTTTCGCACCTATTCACCCCCTCTAGGTGCTCGTACTAGCATTCATAGCTGCCAAGAAAGTTCTAAGGTACTTAAAGAGGACAAAAGATTATATTCTAATTTACAGAGCTATTAATAGGGTATTTAGATGTAAATTTTGCTGGCTGTTAAGATGACATAAGATCAATAACAGAATACATATTTATGTTAGCAGGAAGTGCAGTAAATAAAGTTCTATGTCTACTATGTAAGTAGAGTTTGTAACATTCTTTTAAGTTGTTACTTGGTCTATTAGGCTCCGGAATAGCATTAAGGAGTTGACCGTTTTTAACTTTATGGATAGACCCATATGGTTGTATTGAGACAATAAATTTGTAGTAGTATTTATTGAATAACATATGTCTCAAGATGTCTAAATATTTGGCAGTCAATTTTTTACCAAAAAAATGGTATAAAAATGTGACATTATAATATAGCATATTTCCATAAATAATGTAATTGCAGATCCACTAACTAAAGGACTTCGCTCTTTTGTTCTTGAATGATATGTCATTGATATGAGCTTAAGAGCATCATGAAATGTTGTTGTTTAGTGGGAGTTATTTTGTCTTTACTCTAATAAAGTTTACATCCGTATTTATTATACTTAGTAACGGTTTGATATGTATCAACATTTGCATTCAATAAAATATTTTGAATGTGTTGTTATTATGTTGAATACATATTGATAAAAGTCTCAAGGTGCTGTATAAATCTTGAGTGAAGGATAAGAGCATCCGATTATTAGCCTTGTGCATATGTCTTGTTATACATAAAGAAATGTTAACCGTAAGAACAAGGTATATGTGGGTTCATTGGAGCCATAAAGACATTCTCTAATGGCACAAGTTTTTTGTGATGCTTAAAGTAAAAGAATGATGACTAACAAATGGAATATTCGTGACCATGGAAGGCTCTGTGTGTATACATGTAGTTACCACCATGATTCGGTGTTTGAGACTTTATAGGATAGGATTGATTATTAAGAATTATCTATAGACCAATGTGCGCACATACAGTACAATTTCAATTAATATAGTCCAAGTGGGAGAATGTAAGAGTTTTCTTAATGATGACTACATTTATTGATATTGTAATTTACTGTTTAACTGTTACCGTTTTACGAGGTTGGTCTAAGGTGAGATAGAAGGTTTCTTAATTAGTCTAATATGGAGCTGGCTAGTGTGGGCCGAGTTGAGCCTGACCCATAATAAGAGGGTATGGTTGGAAACTCTATAAATAGTGCTCAAATTTCTCCTCTAATCCTAATTCTCACATATATCCTCACATAAGGAGCATTAACCTAACGCTAAAGGGTGAGGGGGCCATCTCATTAAGCCAGTGATACAGAGGACAATAGAGAGAAGGACTTGTGCGGGATCATCGTTTTTCCGCTTCCGTATCAATAACGATGAATCCCAAAATAGGTGTATTAATATTTCTACTCGATCATCTATGCTCTTGTTCTAGTTATGGAGATCTTGGGGTCGCGTGATTTGCATCCAACAATGATTTAATTATATGATACCGGTGAGTTGATTTGTTCAACATCCTAGGTCTTACATGCATCTTAGCAAGTGCTTGTAAAGACAATGATAATAAGGTTTTGATGTACGTGATATCGGCAGGATCACGGCGAACCAAGGATTCTACTTGTTGGGACTTGATAACACTTCGCCGACATTCGCATCTGCCATTCAGAACTCGGTCCCGGCCATTACTTTTCTCATGGCCCCGTACTCAGGCAAGCTCAAACTTACGACATCAAACATATGTCATTGTTTAACTATGCTTGTCTCAAACATGTTTCCTGACATTAATCGTATACTCAGTTAGTTGGGGCTTCTGAAATCTCGATGTCATCTGATTTTCAGGATAGAGAAAGTGTGGTTGGACCGGAAGGACTGCCTCGCAAAGGTCCTCGGGACGGCGTTTGGCGTCCTCGGGGCCTCGGTGATCACGCTGTACAAGGGCCCCGTCATATACAGCCTGAAGCCGCCGCTGCACGTGGCGAGCCCAACGTGGCAGACGACCTTAGCGCTCGGGGACGCGGCGGGCAAGAACTGGACGCTGGGGTGCGTGTACCTGATCGGGCACTGCTTGTCGTGGTCCGAGTGGCTGGTGCTTCAAGCGCCGGTGCTAAAGAAGTACCCGGCCCGCCTCTCCGTCACGTCCTACACCTGCTTCTTCGGCCTCCTCCAGTTCCTCATCATCTCGGCCTTCATCGAGCGGAACGCCAGCGCCTGGCTCGTCCACACAGGGGCCGAGGTCTTCAGCATCTTCTACGCGGTGAGATATTCGAATCGTCAGTGCTGTCATCTTTTTCGGTTGAAGAAGGCTAAAGCAAAAGCTCTTTCATTCCTCCTTTCAAGCCTGCCTTTGTTGCCTTTCCTTTCCTTTTCTTTCCTCGTTGGGACCTAATGATAATGCGGGGAGGTGGTGGTGGGGCAAGAACATAAAGATCTCACAAGCTGAGTAAAGGGCCTTCGATTAGATTAACAAAAAGAAGCTAATCAGATGAAAAATTATTCCATTTCTGGACATGATGATGATGATGATGATCTGTAACATGCGTGCTCTTTGTCATGCGAACGTATGCGCAGGAAGTGGTGGCGTTCGGGATTGCGTTCACCGTGCAGATATGGTGCATCGACAGAGTTAGCTCGATGTTTATGGCCGTGTACCAGCCCGTCCAGACCCTCGTTGTCGCGATCATGGCCTCCATTGCTCTCGGCGAGCAGTTCTACTTGGGCGGGTACGTGATGCACTCCCAACTCTCGGAAAAACACATGCACCGCTCGATCGATCCACCTGAACTAATAGAAACTAGAGGGGATCTTACGTGCACGCCCCACATGTAAATTAATCCATCGAGTCTCTTAGAAGTACCTAGATTCACATAATTAGAACCGGTGATCAAGCCGGCTGCCGCCGCCACCAGAACGACCAATTCGAGAGAAACTTTCGGGTGTTTCCTCGAGCATGAAGTACATCATACACGGCGATTGACTCGAGTGAACTTAATGATGATACTCAAACGGCCTTCTTGGGCTCCACCAATTTACCTCACTTTTGTCCACTTGATCCCCAATGGGTACCCACATCATTCTAGGCACCACCTGTTAGGGAAATCCCTTATGATGTTTTGAAGATGACAAAATAAATCAAAGGCTACTAACATGTTTGATGGTTAAGTAATAGACTATGCAGATGATCGAACATGTAAATAATTTTATCAAAGTCTATACTTGGAAGAACCAGAAGACAGACTCTATGCTGAAGCTAAACTTATTCAGACTGTGTCCAGACCTTAAGGCTAAATCTGTTCAGAAGTAGAATATGTTCAGAATTACGTCCAAATTGTAAAGTCTACTTCAATCTGAAGACATTCAGACTCCACTTCAGTCTGAAGCCACTTAGACTTTACTTCCAACAAAACACTCTCAAAAATTTACTTCCAACAAAACACTCTCAAACTTTACATCCAGAACGAAACACAAGTTCAGAACGTAGCAAATTCAGAACGAAGTATGTTTAGAACAAAACAACTTGACAGAACGTAATACAAGCCCAAATGAATAACAGCTAGTGATCTGGTTTGGATTTCACATCAAGATAGATTTGATTGACTCAATCTAATTGATTGACAATTGGATCTTGAAGACAGGAACTTTCTATACGAAGAAGTTCTACTTATGGAAACCAAGATTTTGTTTGTATGGGCGATCGGAATCAACTTGGGATTCTACTTTTGTCACTCAATGGCTACCAAATCTTCTAGATACAGATATGTCCAATGGGTAGATTGGAAGACGATTCTCTAGATACTATCCAACGTCTAATTTGGAAGTGGAGGAGTATTTAAGGAGACCAAGGGCCGATGAGCAAGTAAGAGATGGAGCGTAGAATTGATAATTCCAAAGTCTGAGCGACCTTCGATCATACACTTGTCTTTGGTGAGCTTAAACATTTGTGATCGTGAGAAAAATACCAAAAGAGTGACTTAGTGAGATAGTGTGATCTACCACTAAGTGTTTGCACTCAAAGTTGTAATCTCTTGTTAATTGCATAGTGGAATCCAACAGAAGGTTGTTAGCATGGGAAAGTGGACGTAGATTTTATCTAAGTGGAACCACTATAAATTCCGTGTTCTTATTCTCTTCGCTGAACTCCTTTATTTTGTTCATAGTTCTATTTTCTAAACTCGCTCAAAGTTTGTTGTTCTTCAAACTCAGTTTCAAAAGTAAAATATTTTTACTGTTCTTTGCCAAAAATTGTTTTCACACATATTCACTCCTCTCTAGGTATTCATACTCACTTACATCACCCTTCTCAATGCTTCCACCATCATCAATTGTCACTAGCTAGGCCCGACATGATCATCCTCATTCATCCAAATCAAGTGTATTGTCGAGCAGTCATGTAACTACACATAAGTTGATTCCAGTCGAAGACGGGACGACATAGCACAGAGAATCAATGTCCCGCGACGATTTTTGCGGGACTCGACCATGCCCTAATGATTTATCATGGCTTCCAAGTCTGAGAAGATTTTCTTTTGTTTATATATTCGCTTTTCCTTTGTCGGAATCGGAAAACAGGACCTGAATGATGTGTTTTTCTTTTTCTTTTTTTCTTTTTTTCTGGGTGCGCAGGATCATAGGAGCGGTCCTGATCATAGCCGGGCTCTACTTGGTCTTGTGGGGGAAGAACGAGGAGCGCAAGTTCGCGTTGGAGAAGGCCGCGATCCAGTCCGCCCCGGAGCACGGCAACAGTCGCCCACCGGCCCACATCAAGGCGCCGTCCCTCACTCAGCCCCTCCTCCCGCCGTCCACCGAGAACGTTCGACCACCACATCGCTGACACCCTTTGACCAACCACAGGAGCTAATAAGCTTGTTGTGCTTGTGTGTAATGTATTGGAGTCGCTTGTCCCTTTCTTCTTAAATTTTCTTTTGCACTTTTTTTTTCTTTTCCTCTTTTTTTCTTTTTTTTTTTTATTTACTTTTGGGTTGCTAGTTGGAAGCCCGGAAAAAGGGAGAGATATTGGCACCCGAATGTGGGGGCGCCAAAAGGACTGATTTTAATGTTGCATAAGGTTTTATGTCTTGGTTCATGGTTTTGGTCAATCAACTAAAGAAAGTTGCACCCTATTATGGAGTTCTAGTGCGTTGAATCTTCCTTGCCTTACTATTTTGTCTTTTTGTACAATAAAGTTTAATTTTTTATATTAAAAAAAGGCCTATGACCAACTTGATCAATTTTAGACGCGATCCTTGGGTAGGCCTTTATTTCCTTGACCAAGCCCGTCAATTTGGAGTTATGACTTGTGACTGGCTAAGTTCATGATCAAGTCTGATCAATGTTTAAGTCTTCATCGAATGTATACTATGGCAGTCAACCACGAAATCAAACGTTGACATAATTAACTTATTCGTATGTGCTATTCTATTACTTCAAATCATTACTCTAGACAATTCGGGAGCAAGTCTAATAATGGAGAAACTAATTAATTATCAATTTGAAGTGTCGAAAAGGTAGCCCACACTAAGGCACATCATAGAGGTCGGTGAGGAGCTTGGGCACTCGGGATAGATCTTCTATCAAATCGTAGGTGAATCAAAATTTATATATTACATAACTAACTGAGAAATCACTATTTATATTGACTCCATCTATCAAATATCCATCACCAAAAGTGCATTTTTTTAATATAAAATATCACCCACATTTAATTTTGGTTGAGCTTATGTGTGGGCAATATCTATAACTCGTGACTCACCCATCAATGGCATGAGATGATTGGAGAAAAAGAAATGCTTAAAATGAAACATTGAGCGCAAATATTCAAAAAGCAATTCCTTTTATGTTAAACAAGTAAGTTTCAACCTAACCTTTCTTTTGGCCAACCTAATCTCTTGGCATTGGAAAGCAAGAAATTACTCAGATGCTTTTTCCTTGGCCGATTCTAGTCGAGTCACAAAGCGGATTGGCGTAATTAAATAGCTTCTTTACTATTCCTGATGCTAATTTCAGGTCACTCATAGGCTAAGAAAAGTCAAAAGACTAGTGCTAGGTACATGAAAAATTGATTCACTATGCTAGTTTATTAAACGACATGATAGATCGAAGTGTTTGAAAAAATGGGTCGTGTTCAATATTTCAATAAAGCTCGATCACATCACTTCACGGACAATTTAGTAGATCCGTCTTAGTATGCTCACTATTAGTCAAATAAAAAAAAACGAGTCAAATTTTCTTCGAATCCCAAGATTCATCATTGAAAGTGACCTAAATCATTAATCTCCGTCGATATCGCATCCCTCTCTTTTTCTAACTCACCCTAAAAAGAATTTATCAAGTCCTAAAAGGATCAGATGCTTTTACTTTCACTCTTCAATCATATCAACTGCACTCGCACCGATCCTGGCGAAATGCTGATTAGAACGGTTCATCATGGTTTTAGCCTTTCTCGTTAAGCCTTTTGGGGCCCCCCCACAAGGGACTTCCCGACAATGCACGGATCAATGAGCGATGGCGGACGTGCAGGTGTCTTTGCTCGATCGCGGAAGCGAAAAGGCGACCCGTGTTTGTTTTACAAGATGCGGTCTCGAGTTTCCAAGCTCTTTGTGATGACCAACACGCACATCAGCAGCAGAAAAACAGAGAAAAGATCGCACCGGACTGTATGAAGCTGAAGTTTTTCAGGAACCATCTATAAAGAAACGAAAGTTGAAGGCCCAAAAACATATCGACTTGGCCCAAGACGGATCCCACGCGACCCTGGCCCAGATGAAAGTTAATGGAGCATGAAGATTTTGCTAATTTACTTCTAGTGAGCTTATTAAGGGTGAGCATAGTTCAATAATAGAATCTGGAACCTAAGAACCGAACCAATAAGAACCTATATGGTTCCAGGTTCCAAGTTATACAAGATAAGTTTCATGTTCTAAAAATTGGGAACCTATTTCATTGGGTAAGTTCCAAGTTTTAGGTTGATGGAATATGGAACTTGAAACCTGAAACTTAAAACCTCAAATAAGTTTTTGTATTTTTCTTAATTTATGTCTTCACACTATTTTTGTGAAATTCTATAACATCCACTGTTGAATGTATAATTTGAAACCACTAATTTAAGCTTCTATTTTATGATTAAGACTTTTGCTTTGTCGATATTTTATATTCTTCGTATGTCTCATATAAGTTGTGGTAAGAAGACTGTAACAATAAGTGGTGATTATTAAAGGTGATGATCCATTACAATGATTTAATTAATCATACAAATAAAATTTGGGTAGAGTTTGGAACTAACCCTAAAACCTGTAACAAGGTAGATTTCAGGTTGTTATAGGTTCCAGATTTCATGATGTGCATGATAACTTTCAGGTTCTAGGTGACACTTGTATAGAATCTAGAATCGCTCACCCTTAGGACTAATAGCTATTGGGTTGCTTAGCATGTTTTTAACTTGTGAACATTTTCTTTGTAGGTATGAAGATTTAAAGGATAACAAAGGTGCACGCAATTCAAAAAGGGTAAGAGAAGAGAGAGAAATGAACTACAAATGTAATTTATTCTGTAATGTAACAACATACAAATAAGGATGATTGGTTCCAGATAGAGATGTCAAAGTGTTAACTCATTTTTTATGGTCATAAATGAGTAGTCTAAAATGTTTGAAAGCAATCTAAATGTGTCTAAGAAATAAAAGCCCAAGTGTACATAGGTCTAACTGGATTGGGAACAAACCCATTTCAAGCTCATTTCCGTTACAACACAATTACTCAATAAAAACTAGCCTCGTCATTCTCTCCCTCCCCTACATGTATGAAATCGAGCTTCGCCAATTGCGGTCGCAGTGCTATTTGGTGAGTCACGTCGAAGACTATTAGGACTCACGGGGTGAGTCGGTCTTTTCCCGGGAGAAATCGCAATCTGGGTGAATGAATATCATAAGACAATTGTTCAATGGCTATGAATTTACACAAGAAAAAGATGGAACTTTGAAGAGCGAATGTGAAAATCGAAGCTTCTTTTCTTTTTCCAGCTCCCCCAATTCTGCTGCTCTAGCGAGGCTCCGGGGGGAGAGGAGGAGAGGTTCATGATGGTGGTTGTGGTGCCGTCGGAGGCACGGTGGGGGAGATGTTTTGAGAGATGGTGGTGGAAATTGAGAGATCACTGTTGTGGGGAAGGCCCGGGATGGGGTCAAATGAGCTATTAATTGGTTTTGAATTTGGGATGAAAGGAGCGGGAGAAAATGGAGACACAGATATTCACATTAATATCACTTCAATGCTTTTGGATTTATTCAATCATTTTTAAAATTAATATTCTTTATCATCCAAGCATTCTCCACAATTAAGTTGTAAAAACTAATTCGATCTCTAAGTAGATTAGGGATCTGTTTTTCCCTTTTTCTTGGATATGCATCTCGGAAATTTTTAATTTGACCGATCTAATGCTCTGTTTTGTTTTGCAAAAAAATTGATATTTTTAAAAAATTTGGCCAATCTAACGCACATCAATTCAGACCTAATTCCAACCTATCGGCACATTAAACTCGGACCAAAACTGGTCTTCACCAATTCCCGAATTACTTACCCATGAACCTGTCCAACTCACGGGTCAACCGGCTTTGAATTGTTTAGTCCAAACCGGGTTTATTTGCTTGAGTTCCCTGGTGTAATCAGGACCAACTCACATCCTTAAGAAAAATGTTTCGAATGCTATATGTATAAATAGGTGGCTCCATTCATAGTAGTACCGATCATCTGATTAATTATCAATAAAATATTGAAATTTCAGAGAAGGCATAGAGGCAAATGGCCAAACGGCTTTTTATTGGTTCCAGATATGAAAATGAGGCTACTATTACCAACATTTTTTTTTTTTGGTAAATATAAGGTACAAAATAAGAAAAATTAATGTCTACAGTCTACAATCTACAATCTCAACTTTATCACTGAACAAATTATGAGCTAATTCTCTAGGAGGCTGCAAGTAGAACATAGTATCTAAATGCTACACTATGCCAATATTGACAAGCATATTCGTAGGCAAATGGCCTTCGCAAAAAACGTGAAAAATTTTAGACTGAAAATGAGAGCTCAAAATTCTCCTGATATCCTTAAGAAGTGCTGGCCTAGTGTTGTCCACTATTCTTTCTTGGTTGACAAGTTCTGTAATAATCGCGGAGTCCATCTCAATGATGAGCGTAAGGGAACCTTGTTGCTTTGCGATGGTAAGTCCCAACCATAACGCCCATAGTTTTGCTTGTACAAATGAACAAATTCCAAGAAATGAGGTAAAATCGCCAAGCCAGTCACCCCCTTCATTTCGAAATAATCCTCCAGCTCGTGCAAGTCCAAATTACCTTTAGATGCTCTGTCCATGTTCAGTTTGATCCGTCTTGGAGGTGGAGGATCCCAAGCAACCATCATGGGAGAAGTACGTGATCCACTTTTAGACAAGTTGATCATGGGAAAAGCTATGATTTCCTTCGTGCGTGATTGGATTATTTGTACAGGGTTTGAAGGAAAATTAAAGCTTTCTTGGAGCAATGACTTGTTTCACCATTGCCAAAAAAGCCATATATTCACACCAAAAGTGGTATTCCAATCAAATTAAGATTTAAATCTCCCACAATCAGTCGGGTTGAAATTCAACCATTGAGATAAATTCATTGAGAAGAACTCATCGAGACAATGTGGTGGGGTGAGATCAACCCACATGTTCCGAATAACTAGACAATCTCACAAAACATGCAACGTTCATTCCACTGAAGATTCACAATGCGGAATAACCTGAAAAACAAGAAAAGGCCGGTGTTTCTTTTAATTAAAGAAAATGATACAAGTAAGTTGTTGACACATTTTCTCATAATATAAACTTTTGAATTGTACTTTTCAAGGTACAATCAGAGCATAGGTCAAGGGTTGGAATTTTCTTACATACTCCCTCAATTTTCTCTTATTTGTCATTTCTATCATTCTATCGCTTTTCCTATTCTCCGATTATCTTGTCGATTTATATCATTCATATTGTTGGGAATGTCGGATTCCGAAAATCGGATTCGACACTAAATCGAACCCCTAAAACGAATGCGGAAGACAAGCCCGGGAAATTCACATGTATCACCGATCCTAAAGCACACCACGGAATCGAGCGTACCTTGTTAGCCACAGATTAAACACCGACGCCGATAAGAGGAAGAGAATTTGGCCCTGTTCGATCCAATGACGCCAATTAGCCTTGAAGGGAAGAAAAACGTCGCCTTGTGCTTTACTGTTTTTCTTTTTGGAGAGAGAGAGAGGGAGAGGGACGTACGTACGTTAAAATGCAAAAAGGTGTCTTCATCTCTCTCTTTCATCCCTTATATACGTTCCCTAAAAAATAGAAACGTACCCCTTCATCCATGGGCCCTAATATTGTGGGCCGGGCTTTTAGGCCCAACATGGGCGGACCGGCCAACTTAGGCCCATCACATAAAACCATCATCTCCCACTCGCACATGGTGGGCCGAACAGGATTCTCTTTACCTCTATTCAACATTCATACCGGTAAATAATCCGTGCGACCAGCATACTTTGAGAACTCGTTGCCATACATCTGTTAGGAATATATAGCAACTCATAATGGGCATCACATCCTGAGTAGATTTAGTATGCAGTTCCCTAGATCGAACGATCACATTTATATCTCTCTTGATCTCTTTTAAATAATGATATATATATTGTATTCACAATTATGATTATCCCAAAGACAGTCATAATTGGTTAACCAGTGAATACAAAACTACAATGTGATTCTCCAAATTCGATCTTCCTCTTTCCTTCAGACTCTCAATTTCAATTCAGCTTGCTTTTCTAGAAATGTCCCATTAGATCGAATCAAACTCATGACCATTGGCAACATCCTAAGATAGCAAACACTAAATAGAAATCTTGAGAATAAGTAAGAGTCATGAGGGCACTAAAATTGAGGAACTCTTTTCCTCAAGAGTCTCACACGGCATAAAAGTTGAGATCAAACTTTTGCCACTCTTATTGGTCGTCTCATGCATACGTAGTATGAAATACGTATTACGGTATTAACTCCTTTCCCATGGAGAGTATGTCTACACCTTTCAATACCGTACGGATGATAGTTCAGACATATCCAATGTCTAACTTGAGTTCACGTATCTACTCATTCACAAAATTCATCGAACTCACATCGGCATCATAGACAGATAAAGTAAAATATGTGGGTCATTTTACTTTCGGACATAGTAAATATTATGTCCTCATCTTAACACTTAGTTAAGGCGACATACGTATTTTAAGCTTGAGCTCTCGATTATCACCTAGATAATAAGCTTAAAAACAGTCTCATCTCTATTTATCACACAGTAAATAGAGGCGATTACCCGTGTGAGTGGGCTAATCTTATATCTGTCCGACATACTTTCTCAACTTAAAATAATGCACTGAGCATTAAGATGCATAAAGATCAAACAAAGATTCATAGGCATTAATGATGAAAACACAAATTCATCAAATTGTGAACACTTAGGGAAATTACAATATTCAGTACATCAGCCTCTACGCAATCCTAGAGATTTCATATAGCCACAAAACACATCTCTAGGTATTGGCTTTGTCATAGGATCTGCTACAATTCTATGCGTAGTATGTACTCTAAGTTCACATCTTTTCGTGCAATCATATCCTTGACAAAAGTTATACTTGGTATCTATAGGTTTGGTCTTGCCATGATATTTTGGATCTTTGGTGTACACTTTTGGTGCTTGGCTATCACAGTTAACCAACAATGAATCTGCAGCACTTCCACTAACACCTAAATGATCCAATAATCTCTTAAGCCAAACATCTTCTTATATTGCTGCTGATAATACCACAAACTCAGTTTCCATCGTGGACAAGGCTATACACTTTTGTTTCTTACTGCTCCAACATATGGTGCCATTATTCGGTAAGAAAACAAACCCAGAGGTAGATTTTCTTTCATCCAAATCTCCTCCCCAATCAGCATCAGAATAGCCTTAGAGTCGCAGATCCTTTCCTTAATAACTCAACGTATAATCAGCAGTCCCCTTTAGATACCTCAGTATTCTCTTAACGGCCTTCCAATGTGCTTGGACTGGGTTGGATTGGTATCTACTCACCATTCCAACTGCAAAACATAGGACAGGTCATGTACACATCATAGCGTACATCAAGCTTCCAACAGCACTAGCATAAGGAACATGTTTCATTTGTTCCTTCTCTTGTGGAGTCCTTGGACACAGTCTATGGCTCAATCCTTCACCTTTTGCAATAGGAGTGTCTATGGGTTTATAATCTTGCATACGAAATCGTTCAAGAACCTTATTTATAAATGTTTCTTGCGAAAGAGATAACGATCTCTTCGAACGATCTCTTGAAATCTTAACTCCAAGAATGTATGCAGCTTCACCCATATCCTTTATCTCAAAGTTGGAAGACAACCAACTCTTGACAAGATATTAACAAACTCCATATTACTTCCGGCAATTAGTATACCATCAACATATAATGATATGATCACAAATTGATCTTTGGATCTTTTGATATATACACAATGATCCTCATCAATCATTGTAAAATCATATGCCATTATGACATTATGAAAACGTATATACCATTGTCTTGACGACTGCTTAAGGCCATATATCGACCTCAAAAGTCGACATACCTTTTCTTCTTGGCCTTTCACTATGAAACCAGCAGGTTGTTCCATATATATTTCTTCCTTTAATTCTCCATTGAGGAAAGCAGTCTTTACATCTATTTGATGTAACTCAAGATCCATACTAACTACTATTGCCAGAATAATGCGAATCGAGGCAAATCTCACTATAGGAGAAAATGTTTCCTCATAATCAATTCCTTCCTGTTGATTATACCCCTTCGCCACAAGGCGAGCCTTATGCTTTTCTATCGAGCCATCAGCCTTTTGCTTTATTTTGAGAACCCACTTGTTCCCTATAGCTTTGCGTCCTTTTGGAAGATCAACCAGTTCCTAAACTTGGTTTGACTTCATTGACTCCATTTCCTCTTCCATTACATGAATCCATTTTTCCTTACTAGGGCAATTCATAGCCTCATTAATATTTCTTGGCTCATCATCATCTTGCGGAGCAATCATAAAAGTTTCCCCTTCAATGTCAAAACGTCGACGGGGAATACTTTGGCGACTTGTTCGCCGTATGGGAGATTGTACACTTAGCACATCATTCCCCATTATGCTCCCACTAGGATTAGATAATGATAACGTTGTCTCATCATGTGGTTGCAATTGAGAATGAGTTGAATTCAATTCATCACTTCTCATATTACTCCCACTTGGACGAACTCCTCTAATATCATTATCTTGATCCAAGATTACAAATAGGGAGTAATCTGCCCCTATTTCGCCCTTCTTAGGAAATTCATCCTCTAAGAATGTGACATCCCGTAATTCAAATTCAGTTATACTCCCACTTTCCTGCTCACCTATAAACACATACCATTTCGAGTGTTCGGAGTATCTCATTAAAATACTCATATTTCCTTTGGGACCCAATTTCCCAAACTTGTGAGAGGACTCATGAGTATAGGCAGCACTACCCCATGTCCATAACTCATATGGAGTGAAAGTAACTGATTTGGAAGGCACCCGGTCAAGTATATAGCCAGCAGTTAACAACGCATCACTCCAAAAAGTAATAGGTAAGTTAGCATGCGCCATCATGGACCTAACCATTTCCAGTAGGGTTCTGTTTATTCTCTCTGCAACACCATTTTGTTGAGGAGTATATGGAATAGACAACTGTCTTTCTATTCCTTTTTCATCACATAATTTTCTGAACTCATCAGATAAATATGCTCGACCTCGATCGGATCTCAATGCTTTTATTTTCTTGTCTAATTGATTTCCTATCAAGTTCATAAACCTTTTAAAACAACTTAATGCTTCAGATTTATGAGAAATCAAATAGACATATCCGAATTGAGTATAATCATCTATAAAAGTGATGAAATAAACAGCCCCATGCCTTCCTCTCACATTCATTGCACCACAGACGTTAGAATGGATTAAATGCAGAGGAAATTCAGCTCTTTTACCTTTTCCAAATGGTTTTCTTGTCGTTTTCCCTACAAGACAATGCTCACATATGGGCAAATTAACTTTTTCAATGTTGCCCAACAAGCCCTCTTTGGCCAGTCTATTCATACGTTGTTGGCCAATTTGACCAAGTCTAGCATGCCACATAATCACATCATTATCATATGAAGTAGAAGACGTGAAACAAGGGAATAACAAATATTGACATCACCACAATCAACATTTAATACAATAAACCATCCAGAAAGTGACCATAACCATAGTAGTTTGTATCCAAATACAAATCTACACCTCTATTATAGAAGTTCATATTAAAACCTAGTTTAACCAACACTAAAACAGACACTAAAATTTCGACGAATCTCCGGAGCATATAGAATATCATGTAGGAATAGGGTGCGTCCACCACGCATGTTCAATTGGCAGGTGCCAATTCCTTTAACTCTCAGCTCTGGAGTTATTTCCTACATAGATCCACTTAGTTCCAGTTGGTACTCGTCGGAATTCCACGAAGGATCCTCTATCCTTCGCTACATGGTCTGTTTCTCCTGAATCTACAGTCCACAAAGGATTGGATTCAGCCAATAATACGAACTTGACACATAAGCAAAGTTCTCAAATGTACAAGAGGTGTTTACATTTTTCGGCTCACAACAATTGCGAGCATAGTGACCCTTCTTGTCACAATTGTAACACCTCACCCTTGACATTTTCTTCACTTGAGGACATTTTCCTCTCTTGTGTTGGTTAACTCTTGATTTCTTGCAACAAGGACTTGATCCTTTGCAATCCCACATATTGAACGAATCAATACGCTTGCGCTTAGAGCTCAAAGCCCTTTTTGGGCTAGAACCAGCATTGCAAATATCTATTTTCTGCTCAAATGCCGTTAGGCGGTTCTCTACTAGCTCAAGGTGGCACAAAGCATCCTCAAGATCTTCCATAACATGGTCAAGGGTTTCTAGTGCTTCTTGCTTTTCCAGCACATATTGAATCTTCATATTCAATATTTCACAATTGTTGCTGAAACCATCAATCTGAACACATCAGACATACATGCACAAATAATTAATGCCTATCATTTATGCATCCACTTTGCACAGACCCATCATATCAATGAACAATTTCAAGTAAGGTTTAGAATCAAAAGGTCACTATGTTTCCAATCATCCTCCAAAAAATCCTAACTCAAAATTATTATTAATATAATTGTCTTATGCAAAATAAATCCCATGAAGTTACAAAAACTTCTATGAACTACCCACAGCGAGTCAACAATAATAGAAAGCAAATAATATCTAACATCCAATAGAATAACAATACTTTCACACATGATACAACTAACATATCGGTTGCTACACCAACAACAACTTATTGTCCATAAAGCATACTAAATAAAAAAATATCTCGAAACATCTAAAACCAAGGCATTATAGTACGAACGGGAAAGCTTCTACTTGGTTCAATTTCTTTTCTTTTTCTCTGTAAAATTTTCAGGCATTCTTGACAGCCACGGAAAAAATGACGGATATCCCTTAGGATTTTTCCTACGCACGTTCATCCCCCGCCTAATCGAAGTCATTCCTTGGGTCGCGGTTTTTGTGGCTCCAACCCGATGATATTCATCTACAAATTCCATTACTAGCTCCTTATATCTAGTAAATCCTTTGACCTCCCATAGGCGATTCAACACTCCTTGCCATTACGGTGGAAGAGTGTTCATGAAGAATCGCACCATCCGAGTATCGGCATGGGATAACCGTTCCAAATGACTTCTTGAATTTTCTTGTTGACCTCTACAACATGATCAATTATGTCGTCACTTTCCCATCGATAGCCATTCAAATCGGCTATCAACCCTGAAAGCCTTTCCTTTTGTTCATCTGACATTGTACGTACAGATGCTCGCGGCTTACGGGAAGGCATTGTTCCTGCAACAAATGCAGAACAAAAAGGGATTACATATAATCCACAGAGACATAATTGAAAAAGAAACGCATTCTTTTTCCTTCCTCCTTTTTTTTTTTTTTTTTTAAAGTCAACGGTCAAGCCAACGGTCAACGGTCGTCAACGGTCAACGGTCAACGACGGTCAACGGTCAACGGCCGCCGGTCGTCGGGCTTGCCGGTCGGACCGGGTCGGATGAACCGACCGGCACGTGCCGCGCGTGCATGGGATGACGTCACGTAGACGCCGCCGGCACGTGCGCGGCATGCACCGGCTTCCATGCGGGTCGGGTCACCGTCGGGTCGGGTCGCCGCCGCCGGTGACCGGGCAGTCCAACGGTCGTCGGCGATGACGTCATCGATGACGTCCTCCCGGCGGTTACCGTGACGTCACGGTGACATCAGCACGCGTCGGTTCGCCGACCGGCGCGTGCCGGTTCGCCGGCCGGCGCGTGTGGCGCACGCGGCTGGCCGAGCCGAGCGAGCGCCGGGCGCGTGGCGCCCACGCGCGCGGCTTCGGCCGCGCGTGTGGGCGCGTTCGGGTCTCCCGGCGGCGGTCGACCCGTCGACGGACTCGTCTCGACGAGCTCTTTCACCCTATGCCATTAAAAATTGATTTCGACTTACGGAAACTCGAAAAAATGGATGAACAAGTGCTCGGGTGTCGGGATTTTTCGCCCCAATGGGTTTCGGCCGAATATTTGCGCGAAAAATCAATCAAAAACATGAAAAAGGGTCGGGAAAACATGAACTAGGGCTCGATACCAATGTTGAGAATGTCGGATTCCCAAAATCGGATTCGACACTAAATCGAACCCTTAAAACGAATGCGGAAGACAAGCCCGGGAACTTCACATGTATCACGGATCCTAAAGCACACCACGGAATCGAGCGTACCTTGTTAGCCACGGATTAAACACCGACGCCGATAAGAGGAAGAGAATTTGGCCCTGTTCGATCCGATGACGCCAATTAGCCTTGAAGGGAAGAAAACGTCGCCTTGTGCTTTACTGTTTTCTTTTTGGAGAGAGAGAGAGGAGAGGGACGTACGTACGTTAAAATGCAAAAAGGTGTCTTCATCTCTCTCTTTCATCCCTTATATACGTTCCCTAAAAATAGAAACGTCCCTTCATCCATGGGCCCTAATATTGTGGGCCGGGCTTTTAGGCCCAACATGGGCGGACCGGCCAACTTAGGCCCATCACATAAAACCATCACATATCTTGTCTTACATGTTTAAGGGGACCGACCTGCCCGCGCCAGAGACTGTCAAAATATTTATGCTATAAATGCATTGTTGACAAGTTTACTAGAATCTGAACTTTCCATTAAAAATGAAAGGGAGCGGAACACTTTCATTGAGTTGTTTATGTCCACCGCAATTGCCACGGGACAATCAAGGACCCTGCCCAGGCATAAATGTTGGGGAAGTAAGGAGGACATTGGCCAAAGATTCTGCAGACCACATGTCAACGCAAATGTGAAGAAAAATAGAAATTTCGGTCCTCCATGGCTCGTAAGCTGTGCTCGTCAGTGAATCCTTGTTCTGGTTTCGGATGAGTACATAGAAAACTAGAGCAACCATTACTTTTAGGTAAATGCTTAAGCCAGCCGAGCTCTAAGTCAAAATAATCAAAAAAATTATTAGAAAAACCTTAAACTTATTGCACTTATATTAATAGATTAATCCCCTAAAAAAACCCCAAAATTGGTACACATGTGATAAATTTACCCCAAACTATTTTTTTTATCATAAAAAACTCCAAACTAGTAAACCTGTGACAAATTTACTCCAACTGACCATAAAAAATCATAAACTGGTACGTTTATGACAAAATTATCCCAAACTAATTTATTCGACCTCAAAAAACCCCAAACTGGTAAATTTGTAATAAATATAGCCTCCGCTAAATTGAATTAATACCATGAAAAAATCACAAAAATTGTAAACTATGACAAACGGAACGTAAAATCCCAAATTGGTATATCACTCAACTGTCATGTGTCATTTAACTTAATAATTTGACAGTAAAATTTAACGAAAACTAACATAAGGTAAATTTGTCACAAGTGTACCAGTTTTGGATAAATTTGTCAAAGGTATACCAGTTTGGGATTTTTTGTGATCAAAAAAATAGTTTTAGTTAAATTTGTCACAGGTGTACCAGTTTGGGATTTTTCAGGGTATTAACTCTACATTAATTCAATCTTAAATCTTTCAATTACAATTTAGCTAATTTAGTCCTAAATCTTTTGATAATTTGCCAAGTTAATTATTCTTACCATTTTTTACCGGAAATTGGTAATATGGATGCCAATCATACCACATAGGTTGTCCAGTGCTGATGTGGATTATTTTTTTCTTCTTTTTTTCTTTTTTCTTTTCTTTTTTTTTACCTCATTAGTGGTTGGCAAGGGCTGGCCAGTGACGAGTAAATTCTCCTTGTGCTCCATAGTAACAACAAATCCAGGTATTTGGAGTTACGAAGGCATGGCTAGTGCACATATTGTGTTTTCTGGCTTGTGCTTCTTGATAGCTATCTAGCACTAGACGTATTGGGATGGTAAGGCTAACAACGAGAATAGTCTCTAGTAGGGATATAGATAGTTCCCTTAGAGGGCCAAAGATAAGGTCTAACTAGATTGATTTTTCTTATAGGGATATATTTTTTACTGAGCGTAAGGATCCTCCTCCTTCCCTTGAGGTAGGTACCGATACCGATCCAGCCGAGGTAGAATAGTTTCCTTTCTCATTTTGAATTAAAGGATTTAGAATGAAAAGGTTCATTGATCATTAAGAGTAGGTAATCCGTTCATTCCATGTGTCTTTTTTTTTCTATTGCATTCAATCTCATTGTATCATATTAATGTCTTCGATATTTGAGAATCAAACAACTATTTAGAGTTCCTAGAGCTCCTTGTATCTTGTAAGGCTTGTTGGAAAACCCGTTGTCGGACTTAATTAATTGCTCTTTGCTGTTCAAAATGAATAGTTTCGTTTTTGTAATTTTCTAATTGTTCCAAGGTCTTATAAGCTGAATTAATCAGATTCAACTTTTCTTGTTCTATCTTAGAGTATCCATTCACTCGAAACTGCTTCATTTCCATTTCCACTTTCCGTAAATGGGCCCAGACTTTTTCCAATTGTTCAATGGCCCCACCACATAATTCTTTTGAATTTCGAATAGTATTCAAGATCCTCTGTTTTCTATTATCTAATAAATCACTCAATGAAAGTAGATTATCTTTCCATTTATTTCAAAATTTCCATAATCCCTTCCCGAACCAAACATGAATCTTTCAATTCATTTGGCTCTCATGCTCAATTACTTATGTAAAAAAGGAACCGGGAAAAGAATAATTGAAAGAAAGCAAATCAATTAGGTATTAATGAAAGTTTCATTTATTCAATGACTAGAATTAGACGAGGATATATAGCTCGGAGACGTAGAACAAAAATTCATTTATTTGCATCAAGCTTTCGTGGGGCTCGTTCAAGACTTACTCGAACAATTATTCCACAGAAAATAAGATCTTTGGTTTCATCTCATCGAGATAGAGATAGAAAAAAAATAGATTTTCGTCGTTTGTGGATCACTCCGATAAATGTAGTAATTCGCAGGAATAGAGTATCCTATAGTTATAGTAGATTAGTACACAATCTGTACAAGAGATAGTTGCTTCTTAATAGTAAAATAGTTGCACAAACAGCTACATTAAATAGGAATTGTCTTTATATGATTTCTAATGAGATCAGATCATAAAATTAAAAAGGAAATTGTAAGGAATTTGTCAGAATATTCTAAATGGAGTTAGCTGGAGAATGAACTCCGGGAAGGTAGAGTAGAAATTAGTATGATAAAGAGAATATGATAAAGTCGTTCAAAATTAAATGAGCGAATATGTCCAATATCCAATAAAAAAAGATTTCTTCTTCTTCCCCAATTTTTTTCTTACGATTTTTCGAACAAAATATCAATATATGCTTATATACCTGGATTGAAGGTTGGTTCCTTTACTGGAGCTCTTTCAATGGAATGACCGAACAAATGACTATTCATGATTCCCTAATTGAATCAATAACATATCAATTCCAAACTAGAGGAATGTTATGGTAAAACTTCGTTTGAAACGATGTGGTAGAAAGTAACGTGCGACTTGAAGGATATGATATATAGGAATGAAGATGCTCTTGGCTCGACATCCTTTGTTCCGTTCCACATGAAACCTCATTTTTTCTTGGGTTGTAGTGTAAATAGTATGTGATGTAACTCGAATAGAAAGTATTGATTCATTTCTCAGGGCAAGGATCTAGGGTTAGTGCCTATCAATAAGTTGGAACAACTTCGTAAGTGTAGTCTATTTTCGCAAATTGGTCCGACTCATAATTCACTTCTAACTCCGTGTTCAATAGCCCCGAAAAATGGACAAATTCCTTTTCTTTTCTTAGGAACATGTACAATATCCATCGCTACAAAAAGGATAATGGTAACCTCCCCATTAACTACTTCACTCACGAGCTTAGAAGAAAAATAAACGAAAATAAAAACGAAAATAAAATTATAAAAATTATAAAAATTATACACGTCAACGCTAGCTGTGTCACATAAGACGACGGTATCCACATCAGCGACTTCCTGCCTAAATTGGCTAAAAAGATTATATTAGCAAATCGTCAAAATATTTCGGATTAAATTAATCAAATTAAAAGGTTTAAAACTAAATTGGCACAAATGCCTTGAACTCGGATTAAGTTTGGTTTCACTCATCCAACATGACATAAGTCATTAAAACACTGAATTTTGTTTTCGCTTTTTTTTTTTCTGAAACACCTTAGAGCTTTTGAACCGTACAAATGTAGACATATGGCTATATGGCGACATACTCTTATGCAATTCTTATTATTATTATTTTTTCTAATCTAAACAGTTGCTTTTTAAAGTTTTGAACCAAAAGTCGATGCCTAAAAGAAGTCAAAAGACCTCAATATATTGCTTTCGGAAGTCGAGGAAGGGGGAGATAGAAACAACGTCACGATACAAAAAACTTACGTAACGCCCTTAATTTATAATTCATAAAATCTAACATAGAGGCCAGACTATCTCAAGGTGTTAAATGATTTCTGACTTTGTGCAAGCTTGTCTTCTATTTTTTTCACTCTTCCAGTCCATGATTTCTCTCCAGAGTTTTGGCTGCGAGGTTCGTAACTTGTATTATCTCAATTTCTTATCATTACATATATAAATATATAAAGCCGTGTAAGTTACGCGTCCATGGATTCAAACAATTATGAAAGTGAGATCAAAGCCTGCGTAAATGACAAAGGAGGAACTTGTCCAAATTATTTTGCAGCTGACGCAAGACGCACGGTGTCCCACAATCTACGCAGAAACGACTAGTATCTCCGCCATTTATATCCGTACGTATATATATACATGAACACGACATGCACATATAAATACATATATACACGTATGTATTTGTGGGGATGACACGGTACGCTTATTTATTTACAGTTAAGAAAATACCTGCAAACGCACTAATACTGATGAAATACACTATGCGGACTTCCATTATGTGCAATATAAGATGCCTATGGAAATATATAATTTAACGCCTCGGGGACACGTGAATTGATTATTATTTACATGTAAAGTGGCCAAGGCAGAAGCTCAGAAATATCAGGGTCTTTTCGTGGCCGTCACCATGCCTGCTTCTATATATCTACATATGTTTTCCTATACGTTCTTATATAGACTTTTCATACAATAGTATATGCACACATATATTACGATATATGTCTATGTATTGATGACCGGAAGGCCTTTTTCTCTTTTTCACACGCACCAAGGGGACGGTAAAGAAGACTCCCAGGGGTTGCCATCTAGGAAATTCCCTGCGAAGTTGACAGGATCCTCCAGAACAGGAAAGTCCACGGACATTGCGGCCTCTTCCCATATTGACTCGTCCAAGAACGGCAAGTTCACGTTCAGGTTCCCCCACAGGTCATTTTCCTCGATGTTCTGTCCGAATTTGAGGTTGTCGGGGACTGGATCGACTGGATCATTACCTTGAGCCTGAAGGCCATCGTTAGAGATGGGCATGGCGTGGGTCACGGGAACAGGGGGTGCGCTTGGTGGATTAAGGACCAAGTTATGAAAGATTTGAGCTTGGTTTCCCAGGGGGTGAACAGCTTGAGTAGCGATAGTTGGAGCCGGGGCAGGAGGCTGCAGATTGGTGGTAGGCGCAGCGGCGTACAGCTCGGGCAGGTTCAGCTTCGCCTCCGACCCGTACAGCTTCCGGGCAGCCGCGTCGTAGGCGACTGCAGCATCATGGGATGTGTCGAAGGTCCCGAGCCAAAGTCGGGCCCCACGGTTGGGCTCCCGGATCTCGGCGACCCACTTGCCCCACGTCCTCTGCCGCACCCCCTTGTAGGAGCAAGAAGCGTTCTCAGGACCGCCTTTGCCTCTCATGCACCCCTTCCTGGAGCTCGCCTGAGCGGGCTTCCGGCCCTGCTTTCGCTCTCCCACCCCAGTCTTCAACATTCTCTCTCCCTCTCTCGAGAGCTAAAAACAAAGAAGGGAAAAACACACCAAGACACCCTTCCCCAACACCCAAGGAAAAGGACCAGACGGTGGGGGAGAGACTGAGAGGGACTTAAGCAGTAAAGCTCACGGCTCGAAGGGCGAGCGCCTATTTATGTACTTGCCAGGTAAGACGAAAGCCCGGGGGCGAGGAGCAGATTAGCACCAACAACCGTAACGTGTCTGCGCAGTGACACGGCAGAAGATACTTGGCATCAGGAACAGACTGGTCGTGTCAAGGAGGAGGGTCCTCTGTTCATGTGGTCTAGGAACACTTGGCCCGGGTGGGCAAGAACAGAGAAGCAAATTCCGAATTTGCTCATTTTCCTTTTGGCCTTCTTTTTTTTTTTTTTTTTTCCTCTTTCCCGCGGGGAGGGATTGGATAATGGTCATTTATCTTCGGGCTTGGAGTTGCTCAGAAGAAACGACGGTTATAAGATAAGCCCGTGCGGGAGTTCCCAGAATATAAAAAAGAAAAATGAAAAAGAGAAGAGATTATGCTTATGACAAAACTTTTGCAGTGATCCCTAAATACGCGAGGGCGCACGTAACATTTCACCAAAGACCGGGAAGCTTGAAGAACCTGGAAATGCGTGACAACCTCTGGATGTCATAGTGCCTTTTGCCCCGCAAGCGTGGTCTCCTGTCCGCGCAGTTTCTTCTAGGCGGGGGGGCCCACAAAATAGGGGGGAACTTCCGAGGAAGATCCCCTTCACATCGAACCATTAAATAATTATAACATATATATATATATATTCTTTTTTTTGTCATAATTACAACATATTTCAAAGCCGAATTCACCGCATTTGCCCCTTTTCCACAGTTATGTAATTAATTCCAAAGGATGAAAAAACTAGAGCAAGGCAGAGTACAGTGCATTCTCAATCTCTCTTCCAGTCAGAACGCTTCAATGCAGAAGAAAATTAAGCACAAGATACAGATAAGCTAGTTCAAGTTACTGATGAGCATACTATAAAGTGAGCCGGGTATAAATTTTTGCAGAGATATAAGCCGATTGAAGGAGGACGCTAGACGCTAGATAAGTCAAGAAAAGATAAAACTGGAGTTACCGCCTCATGCGTCGGGGTGACGGCATCGTTGACGCGATGAGAAATAAATTCCTCAACCACCATCTGCCACTGTCGATTGACGAAAAACACCTTGAGATCGCAACCGATCTAAAATCGTGTCCCATGACACATCTCGAGCCAGCGACAACGGACGGAACCATTCCCTGCATGCATTGACATTTGCCAAACCCCATGCATGAGATTTCATAAATGCCAGAATCCACAATCTAATTCTGAGTTTACGTAGGTAAGGATGTCTTTAGTGTCACGTTTAGCAAGACACACCAGTCTGTTGTTTCGAAAATCTTACCACGGACTTGGTAAATGCATCTATAAAACTCAACAGAAATGGTAAGACATGTTTAGACATATTGTAACGATAATGTCACAACAAAATCAGATTTGCATTGCCTACAAGAAGATTAAAGAGATAGCTCGCATTTTGACTTACAAATATGCAGATATATACTAGGAACCATATAAGAGTGACAGCAAGCACCTGATTTTCTTCGAGCCATATCTGGGTCGGTCATCGCTAGATGTGGCATCCCAATTTTCCCGCGTCTGCAGGTACAGATGGCCAAAAAAGCCTACCACCTTAATGCATTCTAGCTCAAAACACGGTTCAAGAAACACCTCTAGGATTAGCAACCCCTTTACCATTATGATCTCAAAGCTAGTTCCAAGGGTTCATTTTGCTCCGTGCACTTCCTTAAAGCTGCTCTTATCTCATTCAGCATCTCACTTATTCTGATGCCTTTGCTGCATCAACCAACAGAAGGACGACAATTTCAGCTGTTGGAAGAAAATTGTCTAAGGAATTGAAAAGGCGATACCTTGCAAAGTAAATTTTGGGACACGAGCATGGGAATGTCGTAAAAATAAAAAAGCAAAAGCAAAGACATAAACAAATTAAGTTTATTTCGTGGCGACCATCAAGATGAGAAAGCAAACGCACTTCTAAAGAAAACATAAAGATGACTCATTTTTCTCAGGAAGACATTCTAAAGCTGCATGCCGAAATTCATCAATATACTAAACAAGCGGTCCCACATGACTGAAAGACCAAGAAAGAAGATGTCTGTCATAGAGAAAACTATTCAATTATAACTTCAAAGTTTCACACTTTAATTGTGTCTGCATTAAAGCACAGGTGTTATGAGACTATAACACATCCGCGATCCAAGAAGAGCCTTGAGTTAAAAAGTATGTCTCTGTTTCAGTAATCTCACTTTTATCCATGTACAAACAGACCTCCGTCTATGCCTGTTCACTTGCATAGATTGACACTATGTTTGGAAAGCTAAGGCTTTATTTGGGAAGTTGCGGTGAGGGGAAAGATCAGGGTGGAAAATTTTATAACATTTAAAGTTTTTCCACCCCAATTTTCATCCGCTCTCCTTTCTCTAGCTTCCAAGCGGAGTACAGGAGACCTACTAGACTACTGCTAAATTCAATGAATCATAACTTCGATACGACCACATAAGGGAAGCAGAAGGGGAATATGAATAACAGAATCATTGTGTAACTCATATGAACGGGGTAAAAACTTCCAATACATCCACAGAGAAATCAGGTAATCAAGCAAGCCAAAAAGGACATTTTAGTCCAGGTTGCTGAACAACAGTACGCAACAAGAAATTCCACCTTATATCTGGTAAAAGGTTAACTACTTTTAGCATAGTCATCGCAGAAATAAAAAATCCAAAAGTTACTATTAGAAGCTTGAAAGAAAGTTCATGATAATCATTAAAGGGGGTTGACCAAAAGCTAGAGTGAAAGACACCCCACAATATTGCAAGTAAACTTCCAAATTTGACTAAATATATTTTCAGCCTACTCTATTGCAGTCTGCACTCAACATGTTACACTGAAACAAAATCTATGAATGGGGTAAAAACTTCCAATACATCCACAAAGATAAATTGGATAATCAAGCAAGCCAAAAAGGACATTTTAGCCCAGGTTGCTGAACAATGGTAGCCAATAAGAATTTCAACCTCATATCTTGTGAAAGGTTAACTACTTTTGGCATAGTTATCGCAGAAATAAAAAAAGTTACCATTAGGAGCTCGAAAGGAAATTCGTGATAATCATTAAAAGGGGGTTGACCAAAAGCTAGAGTGAAAGAAACACCCCACAACATTGCAAGTAAAGTTCCAAATTTGACTAAATAAATTTTCAGCCTACTCTACTGCAGTCTGCACTCAACAAGTTACAATGAAACAAAATCTATGATGACCCCCATTTACATTGCAACCAATGCTTCTTTCTTCAATAAAATAAAAACTCCATGAATGTGTCTGTGCACATGCATGCGCAAAATGTGTTTGTGAACACATGCACATGTTTACATTAGTTAGTTAAATTTTAGGATTACATTATAGAACTGTGCATGTATGCTTGTAAATGCCAAAAAAAATCCAGACAAATAGCACAGGAATTACTAAATTTGGGCAGGAGGATACAGATATTTAAGGATCTAAGACTAACTCTAAAAGAAGCCACAGCCCCCAAACCATACAGATTCAATGAAGAGAAATGAGAATGAGAACTGGTCTTACAGGACACTGACGGCTACAACAGCAAGAGGGGCCGGATAGTCCTCAATTTCTTTATCCCTTCTGACATCAGAAACATTTGAAGAAAGACTTTCCTCGTTTCGACTGTCAGAAGAGCTAGACCTCATTTCTGACTCAGGTGGCTTCCTCTCAGAACCAATTTCTAGTATCTTTTGAGTCAAATAAGAAACTCTATCCCCAGCCTGTTATATAAGAAACCAGATTATAACTAGTGATTGGATATCACAAAAACAAGGAAGAAAGGACATTATGTGAGAGAGGACATAAAACTAAAAGCCTCATACCTTGGGAAGGTCGATTTTATTTAAAACCACAATATATGGTCGTTCTAGGTAATCAGGGTTGTACATCCGCAATTCCTGCAAAGTTGATCATTAAGAGAATTTGGGCCACAATTAAGAGATTGGTAACTCTTGTTGGATAGAAGCTCAATCAGATCTACCTCTTTCACAGTTCTGTAGTCATTCAACGGGTCCTCAGCTGCTGCATCAACTACATGGACTAATAGCCGAGTTCTCCTGAGATGCCTTAAGAAGTTGCGACCAAGGCCCTACTTAGAAGATCAAATTAGCAAATTCATGGCCAGAGTAAACCGCATGACAATATGAAGAAGATAGAGTACTACCTTCCCAAGGTGTGCCCCTTCTATAAGACCAGGCAAATCTGCCAATGTAGCTTCAGATGAATATTTCCCAGCCCCTAAATTGGGGTCACCATCAAGGCGCCCAAGGTTCGGCATCAAAGTTGTGAATGGGTAATCAGCAATATCAGGTTTTGCACGTGTTATGGCTGCCAAGAGTGTTGATTTGCCAGCATTTGGAAGACCCTATACAAATCAAAACCATTTTTAGCAAAACGATATCTGATACGGACTCCATATACATGCTACATCAACATGAAAGGCTAGTAAACATGTACCAAAAGGCTCTTTTCTATGATCTAGGGTTGGCCCAGCTGTCAAAGACCCTTTCCAAGCCACTAACACTGGGTTGTAGCCTCACCAACCCCTACCACCTTGTCTAACCTAGAAGGAAGGTCAAACTCAAATCCCTTCTTTATTCTTCTCCATTTATCTTATATTTGAGTCAACTCAACTACGGTCCATTAAATAAAAATCGATGGCTGCAATTAATAGTCATTCAAATCATCTATCCTCACAATTACAAAGTCAAATGCAGCTGCTTTAAGTGTGGTAAAAACTCAGGCTCTTGTGATAGATTTGTGCCCAAAAAAAAAAAAAAAAAAAGAGAGGGTGTACACATTCAACATTGTGGCTCAGGTATCTTGTACTGACTGCAAATCAATGATTTAAAGATTGAAAGCTGTAAGTAAGACCAATTTCCACCGAAGTCTCTAATTGAACCAGGTAAAAGCAACCGAACCATATGAACAGCAGATGAAAAGGGTTTTCCATTAATGTGGTTCTCATGTTCAAGTCCATGTAGTCACTCACATAGGCACGCACCTGGACACACAAGTGCAAATCAAAAGATAGGTTTCAGTTTTCTGTCTCTGGGGGATGGTTCCGCAGTTCCATATAAAGAAGTCTAAACGAAAAGTCTACAGATCATGGATTCAGCCTAGCCTAGGGGTTTGCACACCCCTTTGGGTATGTGGGAGGTGGGATATTAGGATCCCATCTCTCCAAAAATGACCACAATGGATAACGGCTCAGTCCCAAGGAAGTTATGTGGAGGCTTAGGTCTAGGGGGGATGCATAGCCTGGACTAGGTGGGGCTGCATGAAGAGAAAATATACAAATAAAAGCTTCAGAGTACAACCAAAAGGCTAACACCAAAATGGAAGCTGAAATTATGATTTTACTACAAGTTTAATTTGTTCTTGTTAGCTTTGCCAAACGGAAGAGTAAAACTCACCACTAAACCAACATCTGCTACAACACGTAGAATCAACTCCAAACTAACCTCTTCCCCAGGCTGACCAAGAACTAAAACCTGAAATTAGATAAAAATGATAAAGCAGGACATAAAGAAACAAATAATGCAGACGAAGAAAATGATATGACTTGCCAGCAGAATCACGTGAAAGTGAAAAAAGGAATCAAATTTCTGCAAAAGTTCACGAGATCCATTGGAGAAAGACTACAATTAGGTGAGATCTATTGGAAGAAATTTAATGAACTGATACAATATCAACACTTGACGTCTCCAGATGACATTTAAATGGATCTATGGCATATAGTAGCATGCCTAAGCTCATATATTTTCAGCATGCTTCAAGCTTCAGTGTTACGAAGATTTCACGGTTAATAAAGCACAAAACATAGAGTCATGGAAATCCAGTATCAACACAAGTACAAGCCATTCCCATGTCCAGATGCCGGTCTACCAAACCAAATGCAACTCAATGGTAAGGTAAGAAAGAGTCCAGCTAATGGAGATAAGCTGAAGTCTGCCTCAAGATCTCATACGAAAAAATTCGAAAAAAAAGAAAGCCAGTGCTACTCAAGGACCGGCCTCCGTCAGAAAATATCAGACAATCAATGACAGAAACACGTTCATGTGAATCTCGAATATAATTAATGCCAGATGATTAGCAGCAGTCAATCTTGAGGATGGAGAGGCATTATTTATACCTTATCACTGTCATCTCTCATGACATTGGTCGTCAGCGTCATCAGTTTCTTCCTTCTATGTTCAGGCATTTCTAACAAGCTAATCTGCCAACATACCAACCTATGTAAGAAGCAAACTTACAAAGATATCAGCTTAATAGAAAGCTCAACAGAATTCGTACTCATACTATGGGCATAAAATCATGACAATTAACATTTCGCAACTTTTCGAATTGCATAGATTCCTACCTTTTAGCTATCAGCAGCCGCAATTCAAATTGCATATGGGAAAATGTAAATGTAAACCACGTTAAGAAAGGAGAAAGAAGCAATAACTTAACAGGAACATGCCAAAGCATTTATAGAAGGAAACACACAGATGCTTTCGACCACCAATTGACGTTTCTAGTTTTATTAAACCGAATTGACTCACCCCGCCTTGTCCGCCTCTTGCGACAAGAACCTCATCGCCCGGATTTGCCAAATCAGCCAACAACTTCCCTCGTTTACGTTTGACAACTGTTCCTGGGATAGGATCACAGGAGTACACCAGAAAAAGACATGAAACTTGTTCACTAGAGAATGTATAGCAATGGTATCTGCTTCAAGAGACCAGAAGCAATCCTCTATCAAACCTAAATCGACAATTCCACCGACCTACAGGCACGGGAATGCGTAGAGTAGGAGCAGCGAATCCATTGTGCAATTGAGACGTCAAAACCCCCATGGCATCCACATTCCCGCCCCGCTTCGCGTTGTACCGGCTCCTCCCGTGAAACTCCAGCAGCGAATCCTTGGCCTCGTCCGCGTAGATCACCACGTCGCCCCCGTGCCCGCCCACCGGGAGCACGAGCGAGCCGTCGAAGTCCCTCTTAAGCGAACCACGCCTCTTCGCCTTCTCCTTCTCGCGCGTCCTGCCGGAGGCCCTCTCCTGGCCAGGCATGCCGAGAACCGCGCCGTGGCCCCCGTCCCCCGACCGCACGGTGACCACCGCCCGGTCGAAGTACTTGTGAGGCTCCCGCGCCAGCGAGGCCGGGGTCGGGGCCACCGCCGCCGCCTGTTGTTCCTTGGCCCTAGCGACCCTGCCGCCTCTACCGCCGCCGCACTTGATCGAGCGGTACCCGACGGGGCGCGAGGGACCGCTTCCCTCCGCCCTCCGGCCGCACCTGCGCACGCGCGAAATTCGAATCAGAGAACGAAGCTCGGGGTCCCTCCAGGGAGAGCTTCGAGAGAGGGGAGTTACCTGACGGGGAGGGAACGGCCGAAGAAGAGCGTCGCGGCGGGGGAGGGAATGCAGCGGACGGGAGGTGGGGACTGAACCAGGGACGCCATTATCGGCAGCAGGCTTGAAGCAGAACGGAGCGGAAGATGAGAGCGAGCGAGGGAGGGACGGTGGGGGTTTGTGATTTAGGCGGGATTGCTTGGCAGAAGGAGGCCCGACGTTCGTTGATGATGCATGGGCCGGCCTGATAAAGTGTCCGAATTTCGAGAACGAATGGGTCTCGGTGGGTTTTTCTCCCATTGGGCCCGTTTGGTTCAACTTTGAGGGAATTGATTTCCATTTCCCGAAGTATCTTTGAGTGAATAATCATTTTGTGAAGGTAAATGTATTTGGAAACTCATTTTTTGTGTATATTTTGCAAAGCAATTTTGAGGTGAAAAGAAAAATAAAAAAAAATAAAAGGGAGGAGGAGATGCAGCTGTGCGTGGAGAGGGGAAAATTGTAGGGGAGCGGTTGGTGGCGGTGGCGGTGGCGCCGGTGGTGGTGAGGAGGCGGGCGGCGGCGGCGGCGGCGGCGGCCGTAGGGGGAGGGGGACTCGCCCGAGGTCAACGACCTCAAGTGACGCCCTAGGTCACGCAACCCGGCCGCCCGAGGCCGCGCAACCTCGGTGGCGTTGCTTGGGTCACTCGACCTCGGCGGCGACGCTTGGGTTGCGTGACCTCAAGTGAGGCTTCCCGGCGGCCAGATATGGCCGCTCGCAACTGAGCATCGCCCACCGCAAAGCTCGGTCGAGTAATCCAAGGAAGAAAATGAACAGTGTTTTTGAGGGTAAAAGAGGAAAATATGATTATTAATAAGGGCAATATTGGAAAGAAACAAATCATTAAAGCTTAGACTAGCATTCCGAAAATCTTTGAAAGCCCAAAGCAGTTCGGACTTGCTTTGGGCTTTCAAAGATTTCAAATCAAATCGGCAATGACACCTCCAAATCTTTGAACCAAACACTGAAAATTTTTCCTGAGGGGCTTTCGAGGCCGAAAGCTCATTGAATCTTTGAACCAAACGGGGCCTTAGGGGTGAGCGCCGAGATCAGTTCGGTCTGGTTCGAGTCAGGAAATCAGACCGGACCTGCTTGGATCGATCGGTACAAGGCCGGTTCTTGATAGAATCGGTCAGGTTCCCCCATACCAAGGTCGGAACAGCCGGTTCCACCCCGGAACTTTTTGTATTTGTTTTCGAAATCTCCTTTGGAAGAAATAGTTTCGCACCCATCAAAAAATTATATCACGCTCTTCAATACGAACAACAACATAATAACTTGTCCGACAAATATTTTTATGGTGAAATAGTGTGGCTTCTACATTTTCTTTATGAAAACTTGGCCCAATAGGCCAATGCCCGGTTCTGATCCATTTTGGAATGCGGTCATCAAACAGATGGCTCCAAACTGAATAATGATATCACCAGTACCAACTAAGCATAGATTTTGATCCTTTTCACTTTATTCGGAAGCAAAAATTGGATGGTGAAGGGAAATTCTCCTCAATGTTGTTTGGAAAAGCGAAGATTGGGGGCGATGAAAAAATTGACGAGTCGAAAATTGATTTGTTTCGAAGGAGAAAGAAATATATTTATTTGTTAAATGACCTTATTGTGCCTGTGCATAAGAGGTGCTTTAAATAAATAATCTCACCTCATTAAATAAACTTCAGGAATATCAGCATTTGTTATAATGGTCTGTTTACCCCGTGCACGCGAAGAAGACAAGGAAAGAAGGTGCAAAATTTGGAGGATTAAGAGGTTAGTTGTGGAAATCAACAATTGGCCTACGAATCCCTGGGTTTCTTAATTAACAATAATTTTTTTGAGTATCAAGCCGAAAGATATCGGTGGCGCTAAATTTTGTTTACCATATTATTTATGAGGTTGACAAAAGTGGTGGGACCCAAGTGCTTATTTCAGCATCCCAAATCTTCACTTAATTATTTTTATTCCTAGGCCCTCTCAAACACGGTATTTCATTTCTCCACCCCACTTTTCTTTCTATCTCATTCCATTACCCGGGAATACCAAATTTTCCGAAACAAAGTTTAAAGTTTCGACGTCATTTGGTCTGGATAAAGTGTTGCTCCTTTCTTCATTTGAAGTGTTTTTCACCGTCTGACATTTGATGTTTAATTTTTACCTAATACTATACACTTAAAATAAAAAACCAAGACCTATCAAAATAATTGAGAATCTCTTTTTTATAGTCTTTTATTACTAGAAAAATGTTTCTTCAACTAGAAAGCTAACAATTCGTTATTAAAACTAAACCAAACCAAATAGATTTGACGTTCCATTTATATTTTGGAGGTAAGAAAAGTTTTTCATTTAGGGTGCGTTTGGTAAGGTTTTTATTTTGGGGAACAATTTTTGAATAAAAATAATTTTTTTTTTGTTTCTTTTCCACTGAACAATTTTTTAGTATAAAAACGCGCTTATTAACTGTGAAAAAATTATACTCCAGGAATAGAAATGCATTTGGTAAACTTATATAATTTATTTGTTTCTTTTAATTTTTCAATATTTTTATTATTTTTTTCTTCTTTCTTTTTTTTTTTTTTTCCTTCTTTCTTCCTTTTGGCTAGTCCCCCAGGCCATGGCCGGCGATCGGCCAACGCGGCTCGGCCTTGCCAAGCCGGGCGAGGCCGACCTCACGCCGCCTAGGTGAGGTCAAGCCTCGCCGGTGACCTCGCCTGGCCACCGAGGCCACCGGCGAGGCTCCGCCTCGCCTTGGTTGGGCGAGGCCGAGCTTGCCCACCACCCGTAAGGCTCGACCTCGCCGAGCCACCGGTGGGCGACGCCGACCCGACGATGGCCCGGCAAGGTCGCCGCCCTCGACGGCGGCCACCTGGAAAAGGAAGAAGAAGGAAAGAAAAAAAGAAAAAAGAAGTGTTTCTCAGAATTGTTCTAACAAAAAAGTTTTTTCTATTTCTTATTTATGTTCCGAATCTGTTAGGAATAAAAAGATAGATTTTTGTTCCAAGAACAAAAGTGTAAACAAACGTGTTTCTGTTTTTTTTTTTTTGTTCTCTGAAACAAAGGAACATAAATTTTTGTTCTGGGAACAGAAACAAAAATAAACAAACAAGCCCTTAGCAACAAACACCCCCAAAATTTTTTGACTTTTGGAATCACCATAATACTTTTCATAATTCTTGATTATTTTTGTTTGGAAGCAAATCCCACTTTTTTTTCACAATTTGAATATAAAAATTATTTAAAACGTGGGTGTATATATACACACACATATATTTTGGGGAAAAATTCAAACTGCCTTTTCGGTTATTTATTGTGGTCCTTGAAACTAAACTTCAAAGGATAATAGCCGAAAGCGACCTTTGAGTCGTGCAGAGAAGGATTCGCACATCACTGAGTAGTACCTGCCATGAAATTAAGAAAAATTCACAAAATGCCTAATCACATTATTAACTCGAGGCTAGTAACATAAATAGATCATATCATGACTCGCAGAAACGGTAGATCCGCAGGGTATCTGACGTATGTGTATACCGAAAATAAACGGATTTAAACACCTCGACATCTCGAAGTTCAGCTCTAGGAAGAATTCAACTGTTGATGCATAACAGAAACATATACACTGGGAGCTCTCATCATACGCAGATCATGTTCAATGACATTACTCAGTAGCAGCAATAATCCGGATTCAGGACAGTGATCTGCTGCTACTTTAGAACCTGCTTGAGATCGGAGAAGCTCTATGGTTTGCTTAATTGGCCTGCACTTCTCTGAACTTGAACTTCCGTCTGTGCTTACTTTGTTGGTCAAGAGTAGGATAAAGGACGGTCAGTTTTCTTGGATCCCCATCTCTTACCTTGAACAAGAAGTCTGATCGTAGAAAAACTGTATGGTGGCGATTATGATGATCGATACAACATAGCTAGAATCCCACCACAATCTCCTCGAGATGTTATGCTGAAAAAATATGGAGAAAGTCAACAAAGGTCGATGGAGAAAACTGTGCTTCTGAATTCTAACACCACCGAATTCAGGTTATTTTCATTTTGCCAACCTCAGATGATGAAAAATTTTACGGTCAACCTTACCATTAACTCAGAGCAAAATGCAATTTCACAGGCCCTTCTGCAAACAAAATATTTCAGTAGATGGAAAACATATAAATCACCCCCCGCATATGGATGAAAAATGCTCAGAAAGCTAACTTAGGTCCCTAAATGATCTGCTGAGCTATTTAAGAAGTGAGCCAAGTACGAGGTCTAGCATCCATCTACTGCAACTAGCATTCGCTTAAGAGGATTCGCTTTGAATAATCAATTTTGACAAATGGTTAAATATGCATTTCAAACATCAGAGAACATGGGGTAACGCATGTGGATCACAAAACATGCTCTCGACAGGAAACTGCAAACAAGCAGTCCCACAGGGCCATAGAAGAATTAAGCTTTTCTTATAAGATTCGAAATAGACCCCATTCACATGATGATATGCAGTAAACATAGTTCATTTCGAACAAGTAAGAGGAAGATCAAGTGACCAAAGTCCCTCTTTTTCCAGAGCTAGATAGAAGATGAGAATAAGCCAGTAGAAACAGAGAAGGTGATGCCTTAATCATCCACCTACAAGCTGAATGCTCTGAACCAGATTCACAACTAGATTCTAGATGGAAAATTTATAAAATGTTTGTTTCTCTACTTTTTTCATGAGAAGCTTTACATTTTCAATTCAAACTCAACAATCCATATTCAGCTCAGCAAAAATTAGAAAATGGGATTTTTGCCATTTTACTATTTCAATGCCAATCCAATTGATAGCAGAGCAAGGCATGTTCTGCTAGGCATGAAACTGACACTTCTTTCCTAAACATTCAACATGCCAAACGTGGACCATGCTCAACATATGTATGAGTAAGCATATCTTCCAATTCAAGGACCCTGCTTGTATGAGTAAGCATATCTTCCAATTCAAGGACCCTGCTTCACTTCCGCATTCAATCCGAATTCTACCCTCAGAAACGGATAAGCCAATCACCCCAAGCAACAAGTGCAAATTCCATTGCCACCCAATCAATATATTGCAATGACCAATGTCCAATCGTTTCCAACAAGAAGGAAATCTATATAACAATTGTAAAGCTAAACCGAAACCAACCTCCGGCATCGATCACGACGATGGGAACACATCCTTCACCGCGGAAGCGGCGGTCAAGTAATTGAGCGTGTTCCTCAACGTCTCCTTCTCCCTCCTCAGCCTCGCCGCGGTATCCTCCAGCTCGAGCAACGCCTGCTGCTCCCTAGGAGCGCCCTCGAACGTGCTCCCGACGAAGAACGAGAACGGCGTCGGGAACTGATTCTTCCTCAGGTCCTGCACCTCCTTCTCTCCCTTCCCGTTCAATCGATTCGACAGCCTGATCACGTCCTTCATGTACGCCTCCACTTCGCCGGCCAGCGACTCGAGGTCGTCGCCCCCGTCGCTAGACGGCCTGTCCTCGAGCCAATCGACCCGGGCGACCAGGTAGGGCCTCGTGCGGACGATGCCCGTGACCCGAAAGCGCTCCTGCCCCTTGCAGATGAGGAAGAACCGGTCGTCGGCGAGGCGCTCGTGCTTGACGACCTCGCCGACGCAGCCGACGTCCGCGGTGCCGGAGGCGGAGTCGGCGTACACGACGCCGAAGCGGAGGTCGGTCTGGAGGAGCGTGTGCATCATCATCCGGTACCGGAACTCGAAGATCTGGAGCGGGAGGACCGCGCCGGGGAAGAGGACGAGGGGGAGGGGGAAGAGCGGGAGCTCGGCGGCGTCGGAGGAGGACGCGGGGCCGGCGCGGCGGTTCTCCGGGGACGAGGAGGAGGCCGAGCACCGGAGGGAGCCCGGCCTCCGCCGGCGCCGCCGGTGGCGGGGGAGGCAGAGGCGGGGAGGGGCCAGGGAGGAGAGATTGGGACATGGGTTCGGCACGGCGGCGGCGGCGGCGGCGGCGGCGGCGGGAACGGAGGAGGTTCTGAGGGGAGGAGAGGGCGGCGGGCAGTGAAGAGGGAAGGCCATTGCTGATGGGTTAGAGAGAGAAAGAGAGAGAATTTTGCAGTTTAGCTGAGGAGAGAGAGAGCGGCCATTGCTGAGCTTCGGCGGGGACTGTTGCTGGCCGAAGGGATGTTGTGTGGACGGCGATGGGCCACCTACAAGATTTTGGGTGTGGACCCTTCGATTTGGTGCGCCGTCGATGGTGCTCTCGACTCTTCAGTAGAGGCGGAGATCTTTAGGGTGAATATGGTTTCGGGATAAAAATCGAGGAGCACCGGTCCGGTTTCAGATTTCAATGTAATCCGGTCTGATTTCCGATTCCATTTTCTTGAGAACTGGCGGTTCCCACCATGAACTGAGAAGTGGAATCGAACCGTGAAAAATGAGGATTTGTACTTGATCTTATTTCCTTTTATAATGACGATATCTTTATTTTTTTTTTTGTATTATATCAACAGATGTTTTCTTGACTAAATTTTGTCATATTATTTGAATGTTAACTTGTGGTTTTAATACTTTCTATGAATAGTCTTTGATCCCTTGTAACTGCCTATAAAGATACTTGTGTCATTGCTTGTGTTTGAATTTTTCTTTCACCAGCTGTGTTTGGGTGAAAATAATCCATATTTTATATTTAGAAGGGCAATATGGACTAAGGAAAATTAGAGAATGTTGTTTTAAAAATTGCAAAAAAAAAAAAAGAGAGAGAAGAAAACAGTTCTATGATCTTCGTGTAAATTGTTTTTCTGAATCCTTGTGTTAATTTCAAGGTTTAGACTTCCCACCTCTATCCATTCAATCAAAAGTGACTTCGATTGATAAATCAATAAGCCGAGTCTCCTTTACCCGGGCGTCCTTCGGATACCTACACGAAACATTATGGAGTTACTAGTATTAAAAATAGAATAATTGATATGTGCTATTGTTATGAAGAAAATTAGGTCAATATATAAATGAGGTAGCTTTACTTTTGATAATCAACAATGACATTGTTTTTAAGGTGATGTATATTAGCCATTAGACATTATATTCATCACCGTACTTGGAATATGTTTGAACCATAGTGTTAAGGAGAGAAAAGTCACCTATCAATCGATGATTGAATGTAAACAAGAATAAATTTAATTCATACCCATAAATTCACATGTTGCCCGTAAGTTCTAATTACGTTTTTTTATTTCCTTAAGAAAATAACATCAATGCATGTGATCAAAAAGTCAAGGGAAAAAAATGAACTTGTTAGACCCTAAAATTAATCTTGAAACTTGTGACAAAATAGATTTTAAGTTCTCAATGGAACTTGTAAGGAATCTGAAATCGCTCATCCCAATCACAATGTCATCAAATTAATCATATTTGGCGATGGAGCATGAGTCTCTATCTTGACTTGACCTGAGGCGTTTTGGTAGAAACTTGCATCACGCATGGCCACTCTTAACTAGACTTAGACCCGATCGTGAGCTCCCATCCACGCATTGCTTGAGCCATAAAGGGTCAAAGACAACTTTGAACAGACTTTGCTAGGCAAATCATGAGAAGCTTGGCCTATAACTCAATTGGGCTTGAGCCAATGCCAACTCAACCGAATTTGTATGATAAAAATTATACGATAGTGTTAGAATATTTAAATAATAAATATCGTCTTCATTTAAAAATTTAAACTTTTAGAATAGTAGGCATTTGTGTTAAGATATGTCTCGAGTTTGAACTCAATGTAAAATTCCGAATATTCCGAATTGAATATTTTGCGAACGTTCGAAATCAAGCAAAGAACATCCGAAGATCAACTTCCCAAAATTTCGAATCTGCATTGGAGAGTTTGGCCGCTAAAATAGGAAAGTCCAACTATGACTTGGACTTGGATTTTGTTTAAAATATATATAGATATATTTTGGTTAAAATCGGCAAGATAACTGCAAAGGAAAGTCCAACTTTTGCTTGGGTTGACCGGATCCTAGCTGATTCGGTTTCCCTCACTCGTAGACTTCTCTAGTGGTGGATTATATATCAATTCTCAAGGCTTGTTTGTGGGTGGAGGTTGATCATAAAGAATTGGTCTTGAAGCGCCGTCTCCTGGTCGAGTTATTGGGAGGATTTTTCTTTGTCGTTCTTGTCCGTGAATTACATCCAAGAAGATTTAGTGTTCAAGCCAATTAAATCTTGTGGTAAGATTTGCACGTAATTCCTTCGTGAGATTGAGAGATTATTTCTTGAGGAATTTCGGGGCTAAACACTGCGTGCGTTATTGGGTGTAATTAGGGTTTGAGAACACCGAGAGAGTGTTTAAGTGACTCGAGTGTGTAATCTCTTTATATCACTTAATCTATAATAAAATTCGTCGTTGCTCTCTCCGTGGACGTAGGTCTTTACGACCGAACCACGTAAATCCAGTGTCCGATTTATTTTTTTCTTTTGTCTATTTTACTGTTTGATCGCTCGTTTTTTGCAACAAGTGGTCTCACAAAATCTCATATGATACGAAAATTGGGGAACCTGAATTCAAATATTTATATACCATATTTACCTCTCTAATTAAATTTTCACGCTTAAGCTAGACTATGGGTGAGAGTGAAAGTATTATAATATTTAAATAATAAACTACTTATTTATCTAATAGCTTAAGTTTTTAGAATATCTAGCAATGGTTCCATAAAATATCACGGATAGGCATAGTTTGCACAAACATTGAGTCACGACATTAAAATCCAACCTGGCTCGATCCAACCTTGCGCAATAATCACCTATGCTCCATTCTAGTTGATAGCACCTATTGGGTACTCTAATCTAGTGAAGCATATGGATAATAAGCTCTTAGTATCCAATGATGCATCATCCCACTGTGAAGAAGAGAAATGACCTCATTTTTTTTGCCCCCAATCCGATAACCTAAAGAAAGGATATTCCATTGAAATCTCATTTGGAGATTAACTTGATTCAAGGCAAGTCTAGCTAGGATTCAACAGTTATTATGCAACTTTTTTACTATAATAAATAAAATCTCTATAAGCGCGTAGCGTGTATGTAGACATATCAAAATGAGATACAAATCCATTTATTAACTCATATTAATAGGCTTGGTTATTATATAAGTTAGTTATATGCAATAAATGAATTATAAATGGATTTAGAATAGTAAAACTCAAAATAGTATGAATGTTAAATGGATTTACAATTTAATTACACCTAACTTTGTTGGAAAATTTTTTAGTTTTGTGGAAGCTTGTGTCACGGGCCGATCGATTTAGCGTTCCCTTGCCCATGTGGCCTTAGGAATTTCTCCCAAGTCAGCCTTTCTCACACTCACTCACAAGGATCGTAGAGAGAGAAACTCTAGAAAGAGAAGCTCTGGATTGTAATTGTATTCACTTGTGAAAATGAGATGATACAGCGAGGGAGAGGAGACCCCTATTTATACAAAGACAAGGTAAACCATATCCGTAAATCTCTCATCGATCTAACAGTGAAGATTATATCTCCCCAACTACTAACTACCCGCTTTTATTACATACGAAGACAATTACCGTATCGCCCGCCTCCAAGAGTATTCTAGAAGACTCGAGAAAACTCTAGGTCTCGGGGATACAAGCCGAGGGTCGCTTGATCCATAGACGTGTCACGGCCGGCTCATAGGAACCTCTTGGATCGGCTTTCTTTCGGGCCGTGAAATTCTCCCCCACCTAATCAGGCGACGCCCTTGTCGCGTCTTCGGCATGGAAAGCATCGATCTCCTTCTTGAACTGCCAAAGACTCTTTGCGGGCTCCCAACTTGCTTCGCTCTCCAGAAGACCTTTCCATCGGATCAAATACTCTCGCTTGGGTGCGCAATACCGCTTTCGAATGACTCGATCCGCCATGATGCTCTCGACTTCTCGATCATACGAGGTCTTTGCCTCGAGTGGCGCGTTGTGACTTCCTTTGATTCGGATCTTCCTCATCAACCTGGAAATGCTTAAGCATACTCACATGGAAAACTGGATGTACCTTAAGTTTCGGTGGTAACTCCAGCTTGTATGCGACCTTCCCAACCCGTTGTAGCACACGAAATGGCCCCTCGTAGCAACGGATCAACCCCTTGTGCACGTCCTTGTATCGAAGAACCATGTGTAGCTTGGCCAACACTTGGTCCCCAACTTGGAACTCCATGTACCGTCGCTTTTTATTCCCTCATTTCTTCATGCGCTTGGAGGCTTTGTGTAGACACGCCCTTGCCAAGTCGGCCTGCTCTTGCCAATCCTTGGCAAACTTGTATGCAAGCGGACTACTCCCCCGATAACTTGATGCGATTGCACTCGGGGTGTTTGGTTGCTGCCCGGTCGTGATCTCAAATGGGCTATGACCGGTCGACTCACTCCGCTGCAAGTTGTAGGAGAACTGGGCTACATCAATCAACTTTGCCCAGTTCACTTGCGTTGTGCTCACATAATGCTAGAGTTAGATCTCCAAGAGTGCAGTGACCCGCTCCGTCTAACCGTCGGTTTGAGGATGCAAACTTGTCGACATGTTCAGCTCCAACCCCAGCAGCTTGAATAACTTGGACCAGAAATGTCCCGTGAAGCGAGGATCACGATTGCTCACGATCGTTTGTGGCACTCCCTAGTACTTGACCACGTGTTTCATAAACAGTTTGGCTGCCTCCTCGGCCGGACAATCTTTCGTCGCAGGCACAAAAGTCGCGTACTTTGAGAACCGGTCCACCACGACCATGAGAGTCCGATACCCTTCGGACTTCGGCAGGTTGATGATGAAGTCCATGGAAACACTCTCCCATGGACGGGTTGGAATGGGAAGCGATTCCAACAAGCCTGGCGACGAACGTTGCTCCAGCTTGTCTTATTGGCACACCAGACAAGTCCTCCCATAAGCTTCCATGTCGTCCCTCATTTGAGGCCAATAGTACCAATCTTCGACAAGGGCCAACGTGCGGTGGATCCCTGGATGACCCGCCCACTTCAAGTCGTGGCACTCGAGCAAGATCTCCTTCCTCAGTTTCCCATGGAGGGCACATACAATCACCTTCCTTTGGTGTAGAGTAGCTCATCCTCACACTAGAATTGTCAGGTCTTGCCTTCCTTTGCATACCCAATGAGAGCTTGGGCTCTTGGATCATCCTTTAGCCCTTCTTTGATGCGGTCGACCCAAGGATAGCTCGATCGACTCACCGTGCTACTCATCAGCTCCATCTTTCGACTCAGTGCATCAGCCACAGAGTTGGCCTTCCCCGGCTTGTACTCCAGCACATAGTCGAACTTCGGAAGGAAATCCTACCATCAAGCTTGCTTCGGACTTAGCTTCTTCTGGGTCTAGAAGTAACTCGTGGCTATGTTGTCCATCCTCACGACGAACTTCGATCCCAGGAGATAATACTTCCACGTCCGAAGGCAGTGGACCACCGCGGTCATCTTCTTCTCTTGAACGGTATACCGACGCTCGGTATCATTCAACTTCCGAGACTCGTACGCCACCAGATGACCATCCTGCATAAGAACACCACCAATGGCATAATCCGATGTGTCAGTCTCTACTGCATAGGGCTTGGTGTGGTCGGGCAACACCAACACCGGCTCCTCCGTCATGGCTTGCTTCAATCGGTCGAATGCTCTTTGGCATCGTTTCGTCCACTCCCACGACTTCTCATTCTTCAGCAGATCTGTGAGCGGCACGGTGATGCTCGAGTAGCTCCGAATGAATCATCGGTAGTAGTTGGTGAGGCCGAGGAACGACCTCAACCTCGTCACCTTTGTTGGCGACTCCCATTCGACAATTGATTGGATCTTTGCCTTGTCCATCCGCACTTGTCCACCCCCGACGATGTGCCCCAAGAATGGAACTTCCTCTTGGGCAAATGCACATTTCTCGCGTTTAACATACAACTTGTTCTCACGCAAGACTTGGAAGACTTGCCTTAGATGTTTGACATGCTCCTCGAGCGTCCGACTATATACTATAATATAATCTAGGTAAACCACTACAAACCAATCTAGGAAAGGGTGGGATACATTGTTCATGAGCGTACAAAATGTAGCCGGAGCGTTGGTCAGGCCGAATGGCATCACGAGGAACTTGTAGGATTAATACCCCATCACGCAGGCGGTCTTCGGCTCGTCCCCTTCAGCGATCCGAACTTGATAGTAGCCCGATCGGAGATCCAACTTGGTGAACCACTGAGCTCCACCAAGTTGATCGAAGAGATCCGCGATGAGCGGGATCGGGTACTTGTTCTTCACAGTTAGCTTATTTAGCGCTCGGTAGTTGAGGCACATCCGAAGTGACCCATCGTGCTTCTTCTGAAATAGGACTGGCGCACCGAACGGAGCCTTGGACGGCCCAATATAACCTGCGTCGAGCAGCTCCTTTAGTTGCCTCCTCAACTCTTCCAATTTGGGGGGTGCCATGCGATATGGCGCCATGGCGGGTGGTCGAGCATTAGGCACTAGCTCGATCCAATGATCCACCTCCCTTTTAGGTGGTAGTTTCTTCGGCAACTTAGGGGGCATCACGTCCTTGAATGTGTCGAGGACATGGGTCACTTCCGTCGGGACTTCGCTCCCTTCACTCTTCTTGTCCTCCGCCTTCAAGGCGGCAAGGAACATCACCTCACCCTTCCTTGCTCCCTTAGTGAGTTGTATTGCTGAAATCACCCTTCGATCACCGTCCGACTCACGATGGACCGGGATCACGTATTGACAACTCTTGTCCAACACGCATATACACTTGGCAAATGGCAATATAACAGCATGGATCTTATCTAGGAATTTTATCTCTATGACAAAGTCATAGTCGTCAAGGGGAATTACCTCTAGAGTCTCCTTACTCTTCCATGGCCCGAGTTGTAGCTCCACATCCCTTGCGACACCGATTGTAGGGACTTCCTTGGAGTTCACCGTCTTGAGCCACCCGGCTCCCTTCTCAACCCATAGGTTAAGCTTCTTTGCGGTTTCCTCCGAGATGAATAGATCGGAGGCTCCCATATCCACGAGTGCACTCATCGTGGTTGCTCCGATCTTCAAGTCCGTGAACATCAAGCCTTTTGGCTCCTTCGCCTTCTTGGACTTGATCGTGCTAAGGAGATGCAGCGAACCCAACCGCGATTCCTCCTTAAGCTCATCCTCTTTGCATAGGGCGACCAACTTGGCCTTGTTCGGGCAATCTTGCGTCATGTGCGGACCATCGCAAAAGAAACATTTGTACGAGCGTACCTTCCTTTGTCCTCCTCCACTCGACTTCGCGTGAGCCTTGTGAGGATTAGCCGTGGTCTACTTTCAGTCGGGCGGTTGTATCTCCCCCAATCTTCCCCACCAGTGGCTTTATCCCTCGAACGAGAATCTGACCGAGATGTGGAAGGCGCCTTGTACTCCACGAGCGATTCGGCCACGGTCATAGCCAATATGAGATCTCCTACGTTGAATTGCTTCGGCTCTTGCTTGGTCCATGGCTTGAGACCACTTATAAACTGGTAATACACTTCAGTCTCGTTCATCAAAGGGATTTAGAGTAGTAACTCCGAAAACCGGCTTGATGTACTCATGCACACCACCCTTTTTCTCTAGACACTTCAATTCGTCACGAGCTTCCTCCTCCGCATAAGCGGGATAGTAGTTCTGTCGGAACTCCTTGATGAATCTCCCCAAATCGAGATAGGGTCCCCACACCTATCATCCGACTGACGACGCCACCACAACAATGCATTATCAGCTAAGTACATAGATGCAATGTTTACCCGTGATTGCTCGTCGTTGATCCCCATGGCTTGGAAGTACCACTCCATATACCATAGGAAATTGTCCACGTCTTTGGCCACTCGCGAGCCCCGGAACTCCTTTGGCTTGGGTGCGTCCGTTCGTGGACCTTGCACTGCGATCACCCTGTTCACGCGTGCTACTTTTGATTCAGCGAGCTTACCCTTAAGCTTTGCTATCTCCGCGCACATGGCCGCCACCATGGCCTCCAGGGGTTCGTACCGTTGTGTGAGCTCTTCCCTTAAGGTCCCCAGCAACTCGTGTCGAAGCTCTCCCATGTCGGTCTTGAGCTCTTGCACTTCCGCAACGAGCTCCTCCCTTCCGGCGTCCACTCCATCCACGGTCTAGGTCAAGTCGTCGACTGATCCTTGGACATTGGTGACGAACAATTCTAGCTTTGTCATCCATTGCACAAGATCCCCCGTCGGATCCCTCGAGCTCGAACCACCACGGTTCTTCTTCCCCTTGGCTTCCTCGGCGTTCCTCCCACGATCAACATAGTCACCACCCATGGCGAGCGCCTCATCAGATCGTGGATCAGCCATTGTGCTTGCGCTTGGAACAAACTCAGCTCTAATACCACTTGTCATGGGCCGATCAATCTAGCATTCCCTTGCCCGTGCGAAACTCTAAAGAGAGAAGCTCTGGATTGTATTCACTTGTGAAAATGAGATGATACAATGAGGGGGAGGAGACCCCTATTTATATAAAGATAAGGTAAACTGTATCCGTAGATCTTTTCTCGATCTAATGGTGGAGATTAGATCTCCCCAATTACTAACTACCCGCCTTTATTACATACGAATACAATTACCGTATCGCCCGCCCTCAGGAGTATTCTCGAAGACTTGAGAAAACCCTAGGTCTTGGGGATACAAGCTGAGGGTTGCTTGATCCATAGATGTGTCACGGCAGGCCCATAGGAATCTCTTGGATTGGCTTTCTTCCGGGCCGTGACACTTGTGTGTAAAGCATAACAAGAAAGGAGATGAATGAAAAGAGACCAACAATGACACAAGACAATAAAGTGTTTAGTATACAGTTGGGTGCATTACAAAGCAAACGAAAGCTTTTCTCTGCATGTGAGAAAAGATCGCTCAAAAACATTCATGATATGTATAACCACCTAAACCACACCGCTTAGAATTAAGTTGGCTTCATGTACGAAACAAAGCCGAATTTTTGCTCTGCCAGCTTCAGTGTGAATGGGAATTGCCGACTTCAAGAAAAAAAGAAACAAAATTGCTTTAATGAGTCCACACCTAGCGGTTTGTGCAGGCCATTTAATGAAGTCGGTTTAAGGAGTTGAAGCTCCACTGCAGCCCCCTTTTCTAACTCAATTCATGGCTTCATGAAGAATACTTTTCTTTGGCGGTTTTCCTTGCTTTCATACGCTCGGCCAAAAAGCTAATGAAATTAAAATTAAATATCCCCTTTCTTCAGAAAACAAAATCAATTTTACTATTTTCTATGACCCTCTCTCGCTCACACTCAATCTTACGCTCGCTCATTTCGTGCTCTTACCTCACTTTTGGCATGAGTTTTCTTAACTTGAGTTAAATATAAAAATATTTTAGCAATTAGATTAGGATGGGTTGAGTATTGGTTATTAGATTTGTATTGCATGAAAAATGGCCAAAACTGGGTAAATATCAGTTTATTTTTTATATGATCTAACTTATCTATTTGACAAACTTATGTGTATATTTACTTCGTATGTCTCTTAACACAATTAAGAAATTCATGAGCAAGTTCTATGGCTGAGTGTATAAAAACGCGATTAAATAGTTGCAAGCATCAACAAGGCAGAGAAATCTGCACAAGTGGTTAATAAGTTTTAATTTTCTGGAAACCTCACTTGGAAGTAACTATAGAGAGATCCAATGCTCATCAACCTTTCGACTTTTCAAGCAGAAAAAAAAAAAAAACTAGCATGTAACTGGGCACGTGTCACATCAAGAGGATTCCTACAAAAGAGCGGCACTAATTTGGTCACGCGGGAAAGAAAATTTCAATTAGAAAGATGAAAGATTCTTTAACCAAAATAGAAGACACATTGAGCGTGATTTCCGTTAGGAAAATGGAGAATATCACTAAAATGATTATATAAGAGGAAAGGAAAAATGTGCAGAGCACGACACCATCGTCAAGATTCTTTAACCAAAATAGAAGACACATTGGCCGTGAGATTTTCATTAGGAAAATGGAAAATGTCACTAAAATGAATTATAAAAGAGGAAAGGAAATATGTGCAGCGCAGGACAGCATCGTCCCCACCAAAAGAGAGAGGATATATGACAACCTTTAACCCGCGGATGATGACGATTACGATGACGATGTCGTGCGTCGCGTGGGAACACGAGCCCTATGGACTTCGCAAAAAAAGCGTTCCGCGCCCTACGTATCATCCGTCAAATCTTAGTCAATTCTTGGTTGATCTGAGGTCAAATTTAGGTGGGGGGGAATTCGAAGTCTCGATGAATCTAGAACAGACAAGAAAGATGATGGTACAGGAAAGACTAATTGGGAGCATTCTATAAAACAAAGGGTGCGTTTATTTTATTGAAAAAAAAAAAATTAACCATACTTAAAATTTCTAGAACTTATCAAAGAAATATAATTGAGTCTTGAAATTTTTTAAAAATGCAATTAAGTCATATAATTTGTCGAAAAAGTTCGGTCAAGTTCTAAAATTTTTAAAAAGCAAAATCAAATCTTAAAATTTGTTAAGTTTGTACAATTAAAGTCATTTAATTAGATTCGTCCAACTTTAACAAATGAAAAATTAGAAAATTTAATTATACTTTTTGAAAAATTTTCGAACTCTATTATACTTTCATGTTAAATTTTAAGATTTACAATATAAAGCATATTAGAATTGATCCGAATTCTGACTGAAAGTGAAACGTTGGTCCATTGCGCACGCGATCCACGGTGTCCTGGGACCTCCCCATCGTCCTCGTACGATGGCGATGCCCCGCCTAACCCATTTCAATTGGATGGGCTCCCCGACGGGGTCCCTCGGAGACGTACGAGGGAGCACGACCACAAGCGGGTTTCGTACGGGTGGCACGCGAGCCATAAACCTCCGAAGGCGGGTGCATTTCGGTAATTTCAGCCCGCTCCGTCCCGGCTATATAAAGGAGCGCGAGCCGGTCGCGTCCTAATCGTAGAAGAGGCGACACACCACTTGGACGCGAAAGAGAGAGAGAGAGAGAGAGAGATAGAGAGAGAGAATGGCGGAGGAGGCCCAGGTGTACGGCTGCCACACCGTGGATGCGTGGAAGGAGCAATTTCAGAAGGGGGTCGAATCCAAGAAATTGGTATCTCTGCTCTTTCATCTCTCTCCGCCCCCGCGTGGAAGGAGCTCTTTTTGCTCGTCTTTTTTAGTGCTCTAATTCTCAGTGCGGGTGGGTGGTTTTCGTTCGACCGTATCTCAGAATCGTGGGGGCATCTTTTCTTGCTACGAGATTGGCCGAGACGACGATACCCATCTGTTATTATCTGCATGCGTGAATTTTTTGCGGTGGATTGCTTGGTGATTGGCTCGGTTTTGCGTGGGGTTTGTCTTGCTTTGGTTGTGGTTTTTGCCCACTTTGTGCTGGTTAGGTTATGGGGATGGTACTGGTGGCTGATGTTGAGGAAAAAGCTTGCTGATGGCTGCTTCCTTGCTGTGGTTTAGACAGGAGAGTGTATAGAAATAGGGGGGGGGGTTTTCATTTTTCATTAGAATTCATTTGGGGGTGCAGAGCGTTAGCATATGGGTAGGGGACATTGCAGACTAGGATGCAGTGACTGGAGTTCCTATGTAAACGCCTGCACTTGGCTTGCATTGGCTTTCACTTTGCCTTAAATTGGTTAAAAGAATTGTTTCTCTGAGATGGACAAAGCCCTTAGCGGAAGTTCCCTCTGCAATTTTGACTGAAGAGGTGTCGGCTATTATGAAGCGAGACTCGTATTAGTTTGATCTATGTCTGTAGCTCTAGAATTGCATCGAGTAAATTAGCTCCATGCTCTTGTTCTCTGAAAACAACTCTTTCTGACCTTTGTTAAGTCACTCTCAGCCTTTTCATGCCAATGACCTTGAAAGAGTTTTCTGTGTGCCTTTGTGAGGCAATTCGTTAGAAAACTTCTGACTTTTGTAGTATGAGCGTACTAGACCCGAGTCTTCGAATTGGATGGCGTGACACATCGCCTTGCAGTATCGCAATTCCTATGTGACTGTTTATAGTGTTTGCTGAAAGACTAAGATTTTTTGCTAGGTGGTGGTGGATTTCACCGCTTCATGGTGCGGGCCATGCCGTATCATGGCCCCAATTCTTGCTGAGTTGGCCAGGAGGATGCCCAATGTTTTGTTCCTGAAGGTGGATGTGGATGAATTGAGGGTAAGCATGTGCCAAAATCTTTTCTGGCTTTAGAGTTTACTGCAAGTAGTATGGCTAGGCTTCATTCGGCTGAATACTTGGATTATTGCCACTGTTTTTTCGTCCGCAGACTGTTTCCGAGGAGTATTCCATCGAGGCAATGCCAACTTTTTTACTCTTGAAAGAGGGCCAACTTGTGGACAAGGTTGTGGGTGCAAAGAAAGACGAATTGCAGACGGTGATAAACAAGCACACGGCTGATGCAGTTGCTGCTTGACTATATATCTAGTGCTTGCGTGAAATAAATAAACCGGCTCCATTGTTGGATACTTTGGAGTCTATATGCTTGGTGTGTACTTATCTAGCTTTCTTGGTAAGTGATACTGGATAAGTGATACACTAGTGTGTGAAGAACTGAGCTATTTGCAGATTTGATGGTTGATGTGACTTACGTTAATTGGCATCTATGACATCTTTATTTCGTGGAATGGCCTAAAGTTTGGCTGCATGTTTCGTTGCGCCGAAGTTTCATTTGGCGTTTTCTTGATTGCGTGGCCGGAAAGTACCTTTTGTGCAGAGTTCAAAGTGTCGGTTGCTGGATCAAATTGACGAAAAAAACACTAGGTTTGTGTAAGTTCCGGTGATGTTACGGACATCACCGGAAGACTTGGCCACCGAAGCCTCGCAGTCCAATCGCAGGATTTCCGACGATCTAGTGTGTTTTCGTCGAGCGCACGTGTAACTTGGACTGTCCTAATCGATGGCCACCGGCTGGTGCATATGATTAATTAGGGTTGAGAGAGGTTCCCTCATGTACACATGACTAGAGGTTAAAACATATGAAGGGTCTGGCGAAAATGAGTTTAAAAACTTCAAAGTTTATCAAACTTGGTCCTTAATGGAATTTTTGGAGTACCTATTTTAGCTCATTTATGACCCAGTTGCCCATAGGCATTCTCGGTTGGATAAAGCAGGATTGAACCACACATGCTCACCCGGGTCGTCACACAAATTGTAAATCACGGTCCCGCCGCGGCGGCCATGGAGGTGGTCGACCTTGTGTGAATGCAGACCTAGGATCGCGAGGGGGCGGTTGAATGTTCGTGTCAATGGGTCCTTTCTTTCTGTGGCCCTGAAGTGATACGACGAGAAGGCGCTGTGCCCCACTAGTCGAGGCTATGGAGGCAAAGCTTCGAGTGGCCATAGATTTGGGGTCGCAAGAGGCGAGTGACCCCCTGATTCTGTAGGTCATAATCTCCACAGCGGCGAGTCGCAACTTCGGCACAGAGAAATGGATAAAGAGCTGCCAAATGAGTCGAGCCGGGCGAGGAATTGGGGTTGCAAATGGTCGGAGGCGTAGTAGCGATGCTCGGCAAGCATTGTGGCAACTAGTTCAAGAGTCCCTCGTTGTCGGCATTTGTGCTCGTTCTCTCGTTTCCTCAGCCTTGATGTCACAGGGAAGAAAAAGACCGAACATGGAAATATGGAAATAAAGAAAAGAAAAAAATGAATAAAAACGAGAACGTTTCTCAACCACCCAACTTTAATGATAAAGATGTGTTCCAACAAAAAATGCCTAACTTCAATGGTTAAGAAAAGTATCTAAGAATTAGAGCCTGGGTTGGGTTGGTTGTGGATCGGGACCGGATTGGATAGAGAGTATGAGTTGCTCTCTGGGAAGTTACCATGTTTAAACGAAGCTGAACTCAAACTGGGAAAGACCAAGTACAAAGTCCACCTGCAATTTATCATAACCAGAAGGCAAAAGACAGCACGTCATCGATGCTTCGTTGTCGATTCCTTCTGATCATTTCATGCTCGAGGATGGTTCTGCTTGGTGCTTGCATCGACAATGAATACTTAAACCTACGAGTTCGACTTTGAAACGAACCCGAGTCAGGACACCATCTGTTGAGCGGCAATAGACGGTAAACCTTTCGTCCTTGTTTAAAGGTTGATGTGCTTATGCAAACAGAGCACAATGAAGTGCGTCTACAGTCATCTATGCAAAGTTTATGTTGGCTGGGTCCACCTTCATGTGGGGCCCAGCCAGCATTAAATAAAAAAAAAACAAAAAAGAAAAGAAAAGAACAAAAGAAGTGGAAGTTGGGGTCGTGCGGTGTGCGTCCGTAGAGAGGAGAGAGAAAACGAGAAAAAGAAACTGCAGCAAGGGAGAAGAGAAGAAATGAAGAGGGCTGCAACTTTGCGGCTTTGATTTGAAGGCCAAACTTTGACGGAATTGGCTCAAATTTCAGTATGTTGTTCGTGAGACCGAGGGCTACGAGTTGATGGTTTTTGTTCGTCGAGAACCGTCTCCGAATTCTCCAGTTGCGGTTAAGGTTTTCGCTCCAAACTTATTTATCCACCTATGTGGTGAGAAAAGATGATTGTAATGTTGATGTTGATCCTCTACAGTGTGTGGTAGAATATCTTTGTGTATCCCGCTATTCTTGGTGATTAGTGGATGTTTTTGGGCGGTCCGTGGTTTTTCCGCATCGGGTTTCCACGTTAAATCTTTCTGTCGTTATTTTCTTTGTCTACTTATCATATCGGCATTATATTTACATATTGTGAGGCTATACATTGCTGGTTATTGCTGGGGGTTAAGAAATTTTTAGTTGATTTAGCTTCGGGGGAGAAATTGATCCTGGATTGCGTTTGGCCGTGGTGAATTGTTGTACCCGAGTTCTCCCCATCAGTTTAGTAGGGATCTCAGAGCATAATATCACTCTCTCCGAAAGAAAGCTGTGTGAGGTCCATACTCTGAGACAAAAGAAAGAGGCGAATATTTGATCGGCATGTCATGGTTCGTATGTGAAGAGATTTGTCTTCTGCCATGGCTTTTGCATCTAGGCAGATGCGCAATGTGTCGTAATCTGCCACGAACGATGCCTCAGTGCTCGAAAAAACAAGTGGCGCCAAAGCAAAGTGCTCACATTCGGTGATGGGAGTGTATGTCCCACCTCAAGGCGAAATAATGAGCTGTCCATGAGCAAAAACCATGAAGAGAGAAAAGATTCGAGCAACTTTCTCCTCCCAAAGACCTTCAATGGAGAATTTTCATTCTGGTCATAACTGGAATCTGGTTCTCTTCCCAACCAGCCTCTCCCTCCTTAGTGGAGAGCGAACAAGCTTCTTTTACATGGTTCTTGAACTATTTTATAATGAAAGGGCACGATCTGAATCACCTTTTTAAGCTCGTAGAATTCAGACCCGAACAATACCGTGACTCAATGCGACATCATTGAACTCCCATCGTTACAGTTCGCGGCACCTTCCTCCGCTCTCCCATCCCAGCACAACCAGAATGGTAAGAATTTGTATAGATTGATAACTCACAGGCATATAATTCAAAATTCTACCGTTGGCGATCATGAGTTGGGCGTTTTTTTTTTTGAAAACTCTATAGAACATCGAGGGGAGCGGGAAGAAGACTGTGTCAGTCGGGCCATGGGGTGGTCAAGATGGGTTCCGCTGGGACGATGGGGTCTACTCAACGGTGAGGCAGCTGGTGATAGCTCATGGAGCCGGCATCGACTCCATCCAGATCGAGTACGACATGAAAGGGAACTCGATTTGGACGGAAAAGCATGGTGGAAACGGAGGTTGCAAAGTGGACAGGGTTGGTAATCTCTAACTGTCTTGATTTGAACCTTGATCATTCAGACACGAGGACTTTTAGGGCTGATTTTTTGAAGCTATGACAGTTGCAATTGAATAAATCAACCAGCTCTCAGTAAAAGTGTATATGCAAGTTCACACTATTCAAAGTTTATTTGAAAGAGGGACTAAAGTCTCTTTTAACACAATTATATTCATCTGAATCTGACCGGAACTTTGCTGTTCCACAGCAGAGGCATCACTGCATTTTTCCCCATGTGAAATCATCCTTCACCAGATCGTTTTAGTTAACTCACTAAGCCACATGATCTTACTAATTGTTCGCAGGTCAAGCTTGATTCCCCGGATGAGTTCCTAATCTCTGTTCATGGACACTATGGGAAAATCAATGACTGGGGACCCGTTCTTGTTCGATCGCTCACCTTTGAGAGCAATCGGAAGACTTACGGGCCATACGGCGTCCAGCAGGGGGCCTCTTTCTCTTTCCCATCGACCACTGGCAAGATTGTCGGGTTTCATGGCAAGGCCGGCTGGTACCTGGATGCAATCGGGGTTTATCTGAAGCCGCATCAGAAAGAGAAGGCATCTGGAACTCTGGTTAAAGCTCAGAGCGGTGTTGGTGTTGATGTTGGTGTTGGAACCAACAAGGTAGGCTACTCAATCGTACAAGGGAGCATCGGGCAGAATTATGACATAGTGCTTGCCGTGAGGCAGAAGGAAGTTCAAGGCAATTGTTTCCGGAGCCAAATCTCGAGACAAAGTTCTAGTTCCGAGGAGTCCAGCGATGAAGAAACCAAAGAGACGGTAAGCTCTTTCGTTTATCTAGCGTTTGCATCTTTTCGGCAAATTAGGTGGAATGACGAATCACTAAACATCGAGTCTGTTCCAGATGCCCAAGGTAGAAAAAGTGCCCCCAAAAATTGAAGGGCTAGTGACGGTCGGACCATGGGGAGGTTCTGGAGGGTCTGCATACGATGATGGAACCTACACCGGCATCAGACAGATCACTCTATCTCGGAATGTTGCTATCGTTTCAATGAAGGTTCTATATGATTGGAACGGGGAGGCGCTGTGGGGAACCAAGCGTGGTGGAACTGGAGGATACAGAAGAGATAAGGTCCAACAACAATGTCTGGTTCAGTGCTTAAGCTAAATCCAAGAAAATAGTGAGAAAATAATTGCATTTTCATCCTTCCTTTTTTGTTATCTGTACTTTTTCACAGATAGAATTGGACTACCCGGACGAAGTTTTGACGCACATAACGGGTACCTGCGGGCCTCTAATGTCCATGGGACCTACCATCATTAGATCAATCACCTTCCACACTAACAGAGGAAAGCATGGACCTTTTGGAGAAGAGCGGGGAGCTTCTTTTACTTCAAAGTCGAAAGAAGGCAAGATCCTTGGCTTTCACGGTAGAGGCGGCCTGTTTATAGATGCTATTGGCATCCATATGATAGAAGGGAAAGTACCGGTGGCCGTTTATCCTCCGGCAATCAACAATAACAAGACTGAAGCAGATCTGGCTGAAGTGGGCTATCCTCAATGGTCGAATAAATTCGCCCTTCCAAAGCAAAGGCCAGCAGAAGAGGTACTGTTCGTTGCATTATGAATGCATGCATCTAATTGGCTCAATCCTATGTGCACATACGTCAATAGAGTGTTCATGGTAACCTCCAATGTTCGAGTCTGAGCTAGGCAGGTAGATGGGTCATTGTGAAGCTGCTGGCCTTACTTGTAGATACTTCAGCTGTAGCAACACCCAGACACATGCCTACACTGAGGGCGAGCCCACCTTACATAGCATGCAACTCACTCATTGATCATACTGAATGGAGCTCACTCATAGCCCAGGGGAGAAACATTGATTATATTGAAAGGAACTCACTCATAGCCTAAGGGATCATTAAGTTTGTTGTCTGTCGGATGTCCCAGGTTGCTTACGGAGTTTTCAAGGAGCCAGCTCCATATGGACCAGGCCCCTGGGGAGGGGAATTCGGGCGGCCATGGGATGATGGTGTATTTTCCGGGATCAGACAGATAATTCTGACCAGAACCGAAGCTATCTGCTCCATACAGATAGAGTATGATAGAAATGGACAATCTGTTTGGTCAGTCAAACATGGAGGTAACGGAGGACTCACCACACATCGGGTAATCCAAATAAAAATCTCTCTTTTGGAAGACAAATTATTCCTGCTAATCTACTATTTCCCACGAGATACTGAACTTATCGCTAATTTTCTTTTGTCAGATCAAGCTGGAATATCCAAATGAAGTCCTAACATGCATCTCTGGCTATTATGGCCCCATCAGCAAAGATGAGTGGCCTCAGCCTCAGTTCATAAGGTCGTTGACATTCCACACGAGTCGAGGGAAATATGGTCCATTTGGAGAAGAAGTGGGTACCTTTTTCACTTCAACTACGACTGAAGGAAAGGTGGTGGGATTTCATGGGAGGAGCAGCCTGTACTTGGACGCCATTGGGGTACACATGCAGCACTGGCTAGGACAGCAGAAGCCTGTGAAGTCCTCCCTCTTGAGGATGTTCCATTGATCCACTGTATCAAGTGCATGATATGATCTTTCAAAAATAACTAAACCTTACTCTGTGACTTACGTTCAAATCCAGAGATAATTATGTATTGGCTCTCTGTAATTTATAGCCCTGGTTGAATAAAAAAACACATTGGAATATCATCATCTTGCTATGGGGAATGACATCATGTAAGTGCCCTAGAAGTTAGCCTTCTAAATGGCAAAACATGAAGGATCTTGAAAGCAATGTATCTGCGTAATTACATGCAATTTTGACATGATAAAAGGAAGATAAAGATTGAGGTATAATCTGGAGCTTAATTTTACATTCATCAAGAAAATTTCCTTGTGGGCCCATCTTCTAACAATTTAACCTTTTGGGGAAAGAGGTTGACTCAACTTAGCAAGACAGAGAGAGAAAGAGACTAATAAACCAAAATTACTAACGTGGGTCCAATACATGCAGAAGTCATTCATAATGTAAATGATTAACCTTTCAAGAGGTGCGTCAGCTGCTCAACATAGATAATTATTGCCAACAGAGCCATGGCAATTGCAGGAATGCCAATGGACAGAGTAAAACTAGCAGTTCCTTTAAGCAGAGACACTACAAGGAAAAAGGAAATCAACTGCCATGTCAGTCATGGACTCAATTTCTATATGTAAGGGATGCCGAATTACTCTGACTTGGAGTCAAAGTTCTTGTCTCCTGAGAATGTTGATGCATGAATTGGCTGGAGATCTCTCCAAAGACTGAAAAGTCCTTTCTGCCTTTTCACTTGCACTTACAGTCTGACAGAGATGGGCTAAGGAGCCTTAGCAGAAACTACAGCATAATATGTCCCAGGTCACAGCAAAATGTAAAGTCAGTCATCTCCACCCTCGCGTTGCTGTCCAAGTTTCCGCAATGCAAGTGAATACACTACCTTCCGACTAGTAGATGTTCCCTCAGCAACCACTTTGACAGCCTGAACAGAACCAAACAACATCACACATCAAGAATGCTGGCCTCACAAGGATTTGAAATAGATTTTTATTGCTAGAAACTTGGGCCTAAATGGCTAAGCTCTTCCAAACATACGGGTTTTTGAAAAAGGACAGTGACAGCCAGAGTAAACAACCAGAGCATTTCCATCAGAACGTGCCTGTGAGGAAACTTACAGCATGTTTTAATGCACTTCGTTTCTCTTTTTTAACATGCATTTGCATTGTGGAACAGTGATACATTCTTGCCCTAAGGTCCATAATCATCTATACAAGGTTTAATTGGCCTGGGCAAACATTAGAAACTAATGCGCAACCAGTACGTTCAAAATGAGATCAATACCGCAGAAAGGCTATGCCCACTGGACATCAAGTGTCTTAGTTCATTTTCAAGCTGGTCCTCTGATGGCATCTCAACAGAACAGTCTGTCTTGCCTTCAATCAACAGAGTGATTTCTCCCTTCACTTGACGTGTCAAAAATGCTTCTTTAGCTTCCCCCAACGAACCCCGCCAGAACTGATGAGGCATTGCAACATTTTAATAATTTTATGAGGAAAATATAAAGAGAGATCACCTGAAGCTTCAGATGAAAAAGGTCAATGAAGGTTGTGGTAGGATCTTTAAGATAAATTTGACACAAAAAACTACTTAGTAACTCTGCAGTCACCTGAAATACAATCACTTGGAGGAATGTGCATTTTTCTCACTCAGAGATGACTAGAGTGAAAGAGAAACTATTGACGTACTAATAGGTTAAGTTGAATTACTTGAATTGCCAAATGTCACAAGCATCACTTTGTAACCCAAGCTTGATTTATATAACCTCCTTGATTCAATTACCAAAAGTAGCTCTTACAATATTATCTGAGGTTGAATTGTAACTCAATCTTAACCTCCACCTTTACAGTATAGTATGATATGATACCCTATGGGATTAAACCTATTTATGAGCCATATGTTTACAGATATCATCACTATAGCTTTTGACTAGGTCTTCTCATGTGAATTCAATTATACTTGAATCTCAAGTAGTAAGTGGGCCGAACTTCTATAAGGGCCTATATGCACATTTAGTGGAGGGAGGGAGGGAGAAGGAGAGAGGGAGAGAGAGAGAGAGAGAGAGAGAGAGAAGGCCATGGACGTAACATAAAACTGGAATGTAGGGAGACCCATGTGTAATTGACTAACAGCATGTTCTCATTTATATTCGAACAGCAACAAGCAGACATACCAACAACATCTGAAAAAATTCAGCATGAACTGGGAGACAGCTAGCAAACTTAGCAATGAATTAACTTCTGTAGAATATCCTACCTCTTCATGAATCTTAGTAATTTCCCGAGCCACAACGCATCTTCTGCAAGACATCAAGGTACATTATTCCTTGCAGAAATGAAGCACATATCAGATGCATATGAAAAGATTAAGTTATTGAGAAGAGTCTGTCAGTTGGAGCTTGGACATGCATTTGGAAGGATGCAAGACTTCATAGATTATTTTTCACTGCCTTCAAATTACATGGAAATTGATAGATTATTTAGAAATCAAGATGTAAATTTAAACAGACAAATTTTATGCACATACTCTATCTTCTGTACCTCGACTCAATGAATATGGTTGAGGCTTCCTCGAGAAATTGATGAAGCTTATGAGGAGGAACATAGAATATCTGAGTCTTTGCTTCATTTGCAGAAATCAATAGCCTTTCTCTCCTTGCTCCAGAGTGTTTCGGCAGAAATCCAACTTAAGAAGAACAGCAAAATGTCAGCTTCTAAGACTGATTAATAACTAAAGGGGCACTCATTGACTTAGACTTGAATGGCCCTGTCTCCTTTTGAACTTACCAAATGTAAACTCTTCTGTTGACAATCCCGAGGCAGAGAGAGCAGCTACCAAAGCAGAAGGCCCGGGGATAGGAATAACAGGAATATTTTCTTCCACGCATGATTTTGCCTGGGAAGACTTGCAAGTGTGAGGGACTAGTTCAATGAAAGAGAGAGATTTCACACTTTATCCCAATAACACCACTGGCACTTTAATTTCGATATTAGTTAGATATCTTTGAAGCAGTGTATCTCGGATTAGAGTCAGCTAGTTATTGAAGTGCTTCCCCATCCCCATAAGACTGTCATTATCTCATTGAAGATTAGTAACTTGCAAGTAACATCTGTGCATATCGGACCCAATGTTGTACAGTGAATAAAAAGTTTTAAATAAAAACATTTCTGTTCCAACTCCTTACCATCGAAAAGTTCTAAACAGATGTAGAATCTTGAAGAAAAGTGCATCAACTTACTAATTCCGTGCCTGGATCACTGATGCCTGGTGTTCCAGCATCACTGATCAACGCCACTATTTCACCCTGCTTCAACCTTTTTAGCACTGTGTGCTCCCTTTGATGCTCATTGAATTTATGGTAACTTAGCTGAAATCTAAAGCATGCAATTAGAATCACATAATAATGTATAGGCAAAAAAAAAAAAAAAGAGTACAGTATTTCTATGGGAACTTACGAGAGGGGTTTTAATATCATAATGATGAAGCAACTTCCCCGAGTGCCTTGTATCTTCTGAAAGTATTACATCAGCTGACCTCAACACGCGAAGAGCACTGCATTGATGATTTCAAGATCACCAAGCATCAGAATCATCATGCGCATGCTATGTACGAATAGTTTGCTAGGACATCAAACTAATTATCGGATGCACTAGGTTGGCCAATGTGCAGCAAAAGGAGGCGAAATGGCGTTTTAAGACACAGAGATACTGGATGTAAGTAGCTGTGCAGGCAAAAAGTGATGACAAATTCTAAGACATACAAAATCAACAAAGAGCACCGAAATATATACATAAGAACCCTAAGACATATGCAAGACATGCACAAGGGAAGAAGAAAGGCTTTAGTCACAAGTACCGTAGAGTGATATCCTCGAGATTGCCAATTGGTGTTCCTACAAGATAGAGGCCAGGCTTCAGAGGAGCCTGCGCAATCAAATTAAGACAGCATCGCGAGACAGCATCAGAGAAACAGTTATTGAAGCAAGCGCGAGAGAATTCGAAACAAGAATGCATCATCAAGAGCTCACTTCCTTCTATAAAAAACTTAAAAGCACACTGAGTATTTCAAGCGAGCTTGACACACTACCGACTGCATCATTACACCGCGAGACCTATCTAGGAACGTATCTTCACAGAGCAACGTGCTATCTATCACAACAGCAGAGCGCAGTGTCACTTCGAGAGCTTGGAAAATAGCCCGCCGGCAGTAAACCGAGCTGTCTAATCCGATTAGCACACAGCGAAGCCTATCGCATCAACAAGAACAAGATGATTTCTCAAAGCATTAACGAAGCTACCACAGTACCACCGATGACGAGCTATCTCCGTTACGCTTTGCTTCACAACAACGGAAATATCCAAACGAAAGAGTTTTCCAAATCGACGAGCGCGCGGATGACTAAAAGAAAAGTCGGAGGCGAGAATGATTACGCGCTTCGAGGATTCTTCCGGCGCCGCGACGGAGGGCGGCTCGGGGAGCGGCCGCGAGGCCGAGCTGGAGCAGAAAGAGCGGGAGCCCGGCGAGAGCGAGCGGGAGAGGGAGGGAGGCGGAGTCAGGATGCGGATTGAGCGAAACGGTGTCGGGCGCCATGGCGGGGAAGGAGCGGCGCGGAGAGAGGAGGTTGCAGAAGACGGAAGCTGAAGCTGCCGCAACCGCATCTCCGTCGCTCTCCGGGGAAGTGCCGTCGATGAGGAGGGGGAGGGAGGGGGAGCCTGCTCTTGTTCTTGGCGGCGTAACTTAGATTGGATGATTATTTATCGTTTTTTTCTTCCCGCTCGTGATTATTTTTAAGGTCTAATATAAGAGGCGGTCTTCAATTTAATTCTTACCAAAAGATTTAGTTGTTGTACTAAATAAATTAATTAAAAGTTGGGGAATTACATTACATATACTATTAAAATTCAAAAATAATATTAAAAAAATTAAAATTTCACGAATTTCATTTTATGTTAAATCAAAATTCATAAACAATTTCTATCGTTATCCATTTACATTATCTTCTAATTTAGTTAAAAAAGACTTCTAAATTTCAAAAAAGAAATAAGAACACTTTAAATTTAGAAATTACAAGAAACTCTAAGCAACTGAAATTTTGAAAGGTTTTCTACTTCCAATATCAATTGAAAGTCAGTCCCAATGCACTTTTCAAAATTATAGAAGTGTTTTATAAGCTCTTTACTTTATTAAACAATATCACTTATTTCACACATTTATACTCATGTGATAAGAATATGGTGAAATACTATCTATCGATCATTTTTTAAGCTTTTTTATTTAATTCAAAGTGCAAGTTGTACTTCATTTCTATTGACTAATGGCAGTAAAGTAATGAAAAATTCCTATAAATATAAATAGATAAAGCATGGAGCAGATGTAATTGAAATGCGATTAAATCAAGTTTGTAAGCTTGAAATAATAATGTCAATTTAAGAGGAATCTTGCTAGAGAGTGTGTTAAGATCATCGAAAATTAATAAAACGCAATTTTGAAAATGGAGGGATTACAATACGATGTGAAAAGTCACCTACTTCAAATGAAATATTTGATTGACCAAAAAAAAAAATGAAATATTTGTATTATTAAAGCGCAACTAATGAGATTTAACAAGTGCATTAGGCACTTTAATGTTTGTCTTTTGTAAGTTTTACGATTCATAAACTTTGATGAAAATAAAATAAAATAATTCCTGATTCCTAAACAGAAAATACGGTCTGGCGATAGATCTGAAACATAGATGTAGTTGCAGAATATATTTACCCGGCTCTTTCTCCTTGCCAAAGATGATGGAGGAAGTTGCAGATTGCCTGGAAGCCTCCTGAACTGCGCTTGATGCGCGCGAGCTCCACTCGACGGCAGCAACATCGATGGCGAAGCCATCGGGCGCGTGGATCGCAATGCAGAAGCGGCGATGGCCCCTGCTGATCCTCCTCCTCCTCTTCTCCCTCTCCACCGCCCTCGTACTGATCACCAGGTTCGCGTCCGATTCCTGCAACCCTAGCAGCGCCGCCGCCGCCGCCGCCGTCTCCTCCGGCTCCGGCGACGCGCGCTTCGCCGGAGAGAAGGTCCGGGGCCCGCCTTCTGGGGTCTTGCCCAGTCCGCTCGAGTTCATGAAGTCGAAGCTCGTCCTCCTCGTCTCCCACGAGCTCTCCCTTTCCGGTAGTTACTGGGTGACTCTGAATCTTCCCCGAGTGTAGTTCGTATCGATTTGATTTCGATTTGCGGAGTTTTTAAGCTGTTTCGGGTTGCTGGCGGAATGTGAAGTGTGTATTGGAGTGAGTGATATTGTTTGGGGATGCGGCATGGCAAGTCATTGAGATTGAGCTCCACATAAATTGATTTCTAGGCAAATCACGCCACTTTTGGCACCATTGCAGTGTAAAATGCAGTATAAGCAAACTCAGTAGTGGCCTTAGATTTTTTGCTAACTTAAATCCAGCCAGAGTTAGTTGCAAATGAATTGTATTCCCTTGAGGCAGGCATTCCAAGCAGGCTGTAGATGTAGTTTTTCACTTTTCCTGATGCGGGTTGCATTAATCAATTGAAATTTTTTCGGTTCTGTGATGTAAGGTGGGCCATTATTGCTCATGGAACTGGCATTTCTGTTGAGAGGTGTGGGCTCGGAGGTTGTCTGGATTACTAACCAGAAACCAGCAGAGCCAGACGATGTCATTTATAGCTTGGAGCATAAGATGTTAGACCATGGAGTGCAGGTAAATTTTTAGCTCATGTTATTGCTTGGTAGTTTGTTCTTTCGTCAGTATTGCTCGTTGGACTAGGATTGTGTAAAAGCATCAGAAGAATATTTGATATGCTTGGGGTATAGGAAATTGTAAAGGTCACTAGCTTCAATTTGACGAGGAATTGGTAGCATTTTGAGAAATGTTTTGCACAATGATATGCAATTCTCTTAATTTGGAATTCTACAAGTATGTATGGTCTATCTGTAGTGTCAATTGAGTCAAAGCAGCGAGTGTCTGGTCGGTTGCAGCACAAATTAGCATTTCCCGTGGGTTACAAGACTAGCAATTTCTTTGAATGTTCGTCATTGAAGACAAAATTGTCAATATTATAAATGAATCCATGAAGTGGTTGTAAAACCCTTGATGGGGCCTGTACAAGCGATGCTTGACAGGCCACGTTCACCCTCATTAATTTAAATCAGATTGGTGAGCTTGAAGCCTTAACAAAACCTTCTTAAGTAACTCCTGCTAAGAAGCCTCTTAGTTAAACACGAGAAAGAAATTTCACTGGGAAAATAGGCCTGGGTGCTTTTCTATTGTGCTAACTGCTAACTTCACTCTGAGGGGCACCAGTTTTGTTGGAAAAGTGTAGATGATCCTTCTTGCATGGGCCAGGGAGACAGAAACCTCCTCAAGAGAGAGTAGTATGGTGTTTCCTCAGTGAAATTGCAACAAGGCGTGACATCATCACTGACATCCTACAAGCCTAGCTGATATATAGTCACACCAGAAGGCTATTTGAGTGTATTTTGATTAGTTTTATAATACATATGACATGAATAAATTACATCATGTTGCTTTTGTCTGAGTACATTCTGTTCATACAAATAGGTTCTCTCTGCAAAAGGACAGAAAGCCATTGATATAGCCCTTCAGGCTGATTTGGTGGTGTTAAATACTGCTGTTGCTGGAAAGTGGCTCGATGCTGTTCTCAAAGACAATGTTCCTAGTGTTCTCCCAAAAATTTTGTGGTGGATTCACGAAATGAGAGGGCATTATTTCAAACTGGAGTATGTCAAGCACCTACCTTATGTGGCAGGGGCAATGATTGATTCTCACACAACAGCTGAATACTGGAAGACCAGAACTCAAGAACGTCTGGGGTATTCTTCTCGCATATTAAATATGCCATGTTTCACCATGGTTTTCTAACTCTGTTGATGCCTTTTTCACCAGTTGCACAGTGAAGAATTGACTAGTGCTGGAGGATTTCGCACATTCAACTATTCTTGTTTCTTTTTTTCCTCTTGCATTCTCGGCAAACTCATCTGCTTCTTATCTTTGCATTTGAATAGTTTTTATATGGATGCTTTGCAGCTTTCTAGTGCTGTATTCACTGACATTCACTGCTAGTATGGGAACTCTGCAATTGTATTCGCCCCATTCTCTTTCTAATAATTATATTGGCAGGATCAAGATGCCTAAGACTTATGTCGTGCACCTTGGAAATAGCAATGAATTAATGGAAGTAGCAGAAGATAATGTGGCCAAGAGGGTTCTCCGTCAGCATGTCCGTGAGTCCTTTGGAGTGCGGAATGAAGATCTACTCTTTGCCATCATCAATAGTATGTTTTCTACAGTGAATTTCTAATTTTGTTGACTGATTATGTCTACTTGTGCAATTCTAAAATGAGGTCTCTGTTAACTGAGTCCTTTCCAGTGGAAGGTTTGGGTCCTTTTATTTAACATATTAGTGTGTAAGGTTGGATTAGACCTATGATGAGGACAATGAGAAACATGAACAAATTTTTGTCCATTGCTGAAGCAAGCCTCATGAGTTTTGTAGCACTGCTCTGCGTTTATGAATTTTTTGAGTGCTTCTTTGCTCCTGCATCCCCCCTTTGCACTTTTCACATCCTTTACTTCTGTGGAACGGCCACTTGGTTCATTCTAGGTATCTGAAGCACTGAAAAAAATGAAGTGGCTCTTTCTAAAGGCAGGATGCAACATAGAGTTCCTCCATTTGGAGATCACTTTTTCATGTCTGAGATCTTTGTTTGAGTTTTTTTCTAAATGCTATGTCAAAATCGACTTAACTTCTTTTAATTCACTCTAAGTACCATTTGTTGGTTTAATAGATAGTACTCCACTGGTATAACTTATGCTGTGGAACATTGCTTGTCTGTTTTCTGATCTAATTGCAGGTGTTTCCCGTGGGAAAGGGCAGGATCTATTTCTGAGGGCCTTCTATGAAAGTCTGCGATTGATACAAGAGAAGAAATTGCAGGTGCCATCTATGCATGCGGTGATAGTTGGAAGTGATATGAATGCTCAAACAAAGTTTGAGACAGAACTTCGCAGCTTCGTAGCAGAAAAGAAAATTCAGGATCGTGTACACTTTGTCAATAAGACCTTGCAAGTTGCTCCTTATCTGGCTTCAATTGATGTTCTCGTCCAAAACTCTCAGGTATATTGGTGTTCATATTTTACCTCATTTGCCTGAGGAGATGCGTTCATGTTCTTTAGTTGGAATATCCCCATCACATCAACCTTGTGTCTTCTATGTACCTCAAAACCTGTGCAATTAAAATGATTCCTAGTAATTCATGGTGGGGCTAGGCTTGTGTATAGTGGTATGTAAAGATTTGATAAAAAAGGGATGGAATTGTATTTCCAATATGAATGTAGGAGTATGACTCCTGCATGCTGAGTTGAGGATCAGTTGGAAGAGTTAGTTCACCAATTTTATTCTATGATGCACCTTGGGCTCTAACCATAGAATGTTAGGTTTGTTTAACCTTTAGTTTTACTTGATTCTAAATGCTGAGAGAACCACAGCGAGGCCGCTCATCTAGTGTCAGACCAATCAGTAGATCTGACTCACTTGAACCTTGTACTCCATTATGTGTAGGCGCGGGGAGAATGCTTTGGGAGAATAACTATTGAAGCAATGGCGTTCCAAGTCCCCGTACTGGTAAAACTTATTTAGTTATTGCTTTTCCTCGTTCACTGTTTTATGCATTTCATATTTCTTCTTCATCAACAGCAATTTGTGGTCTCTCGGGATGCTTCTATTAGTGGGGTATTTGTTGCATCCTTTGAGGGTTTGTCTCTTGGGATGGCATTTACCTTTGGCACTGCATATTGACTGTCTTTCATGACAACTATAGTGAATGTTAAGAAACTGTTTGGTTGACTTTTTGCTTTGTCCTTTTACTTTTGATGTTAACCTAAAATAGTTGACATGTTTTCACAAGGAATACCCGAAATCTTTTAAAATATAGAAGCAATTAAAGTCACCCGAAAATGGTCCTTTGTTTTTTTTCATATCAAAAGATCATTATTGCCTTGGTGGTACATTCAAATGTGACCGCTTGAAAGGGCTTTAAGCACAACCAAACAGGCTGACAATTGACTACACATTTTCATACTTTTTATGTCATCTATCTGTTCTTGCTCTCATTGTACATTCCATTTTTTCCATTTTGGAGAAACGGGTAGAATTCCTCACCTTTTTTTGGCTTCTTCATGATGATGGTTGTGGAAATCATCTTTCTTATCAATTGTGTTAATACTAGGATGTCTAAAGATTACTGCATGGAGTTCCTTCTCTCTTAATTGTGATGGCAGTGGTGGGATCATTTAATGCCCTTTGTGGTTTTCATGCTGCCGATTCGCTTTTCACCGTGCGCTCGTTGTCTTTGAAATGTTTGCTTGCTTCATTCTAATCTCCAACAGAAGAATGTTTGTTTTAACTCATTTTAATCCAGGGGACGGCTGCTGGAGGAACCACGGAAATTGTGGTACATGGGTCAACGGGATGGTTGCATCCTGCTGGGAAAGAAGGCGTGATGCCTCTGGCAGAAAATATCATCAAATTGGCGACCCAAAAAGAGACTAGGCTAACAATGGGAAAGAAGGGATACGAGAGGATGAAAGAGCAGTTCCTGGAACACCACATGGCACAGAGAATCGCTTTGGTTCTGGAAGAAGTGTTGCAGAATGCAAGAAGACAGAAGCAATCGTGATAATCTTTGTATTGCGATAAACCAAATGATAATGATTACTTATGCCTGGTGTTCATGGTAAATCCTTGGCGGACAGCATCAGGAACGGTGACATCCTCAAGGTCAAAATTACACTGAAATGGCATGCTCCCAGAAGCTCCTCTGTATCATGAGACTGTACATAAAAAGCAAGTTATGGGAACGGTCGGGTGTCGATTCTTTCCTCGGTTGATGGGGTTACAGGCAGCGTACCAGATGTCGTCTAACGTTATGTTACAATAGAAAATATCTGAATGCAGTTTCTCGATCGGGACTGGGATGGCCAACTTCTGAGTTACCCTAACTTCAAGAGTAGGTTTAATGCGCTTTTGACCAGTCGTGGAGCCACGCGCATGCCCTGTATCTAAAACAGAGCATGTTCTATTCTTAAGCTGCACCGTCAAATCGAAGAGCACCAGCGACCTTTTCCCCTCGCACTGAAATGGGAATGGACGCAAGAATTGTAATGTTGCATTCATATATCTCCGATAGCGCTATGTTGGTGCTGCCATGGTAATGGCCGGATATTAAAGAAAAGCAAAACATTTCGTTTTCTGGTTTTAGCGGTCGGGTAGTGTTTCGGGTCATTTTTCTTGGACTTCGACTAATTCACTTCCCTGACCGCACAATGTTTTGCTTGTGGCAAAATTTTAGCACGACTTTGCAATTGTACACAAGAAAGGCAGAAATTTTGACACATAAGACAAAATTGACGACCTCTACGTGTAGATCGACCATTGAGTGTCAATCATCAACGTGGCAAATCGACTTTAACTTTGTACAAGTTGTATATAACCTCACATGCACAAATATACACGGCTGATATGGGATACGAAGCCCCAACAACGAATGTCGCACACTAACGTACACATGCACCATGTATATTAGTTTTGTCAACGACGGAGCACATCACAATAAAAAAGCTTATGAACTATCTCTCACACAGAGAAATGCATAACCGGTTATCCGGCTACCGAGCTATGTACAAACGCACGCACCGGCATACTCCTAATTTGTGGTTTTCCTAAGAAACTCAATAAACCTGGGAACTTGTTTGGATTTGCTTTTAAAAGATTCGTTTTTTCCTATATTAAAAAAATTAGAGGAAAAATATAGAATTTAAAATGTTCGGAACTTATCATATGTAAATTTATATGTCAATATTTTGCGAATTTTGAAAAATTCCTATGTGTAAGCAGCAGGATTTAGAAAAAATAATTTTTCTGGGCAAGAAATATTTATTTTTCGTAAAGTAAACGAAGCCTAAGACACAAATATTAAATTCAAATAGGTTTCTTCGGGGAAACGAAAGGTTATTCCTCACGGCGTCGAGAGGTATTAGGCTCAAAACTCGAAGAGACTCGCTAGCGGAGCGAGCGAGCGTGACGGATATAAGCCGAGTGAGCGAACTCGCGAGATACTTCCTCCGCAAGCACAAGAAATTTCCTCCGCCGAGCTCGACGATGAACGCCGACGACGAGGCCACTCGACGCCGCGGCGCCGTCGCCGATTACCGCAAGAAGCTCCTCCAGCACAAGGAGCTCGAGTCCAGAGTCCGATCAGGTCAGCTACCCCCGCCGGAACCCTAGGTCGTTCTTTTCGATCGCGCGGATCTGCGCGTTTCTCTTTCTGAAGCAACCGCTAGGGAAGGTCCGGTTTCTTCGTCCGCGTGCGCCTCGTGTTGACGTCGCGCTAGGGTTCTTACGGTAGATCCATTGTCGCAGCTCTCCCCGATTGGACCTTTTCCCCCAATTTCCATTCCGTTGATAAATCTGATCGACGCGATTTTGAACTTTCGTGTCGGACGAGCGGGAGGTTTTGGTTCTTCGCTCGAGTTGACTGTGTTTTAGGGTTTCTCAGGAGAGGGCGGGTAATTTACGGCGGCATTTTCGCTCGTTTGCTGAAATTGGCTGATAAAAGCTTAAGTTTTGATGTGTCCTGTGAGGTGAAATTGAATTTCGCTAGTGTCTTGCATTGGAGGAGAGATTCAATTGACTACTTTCCATATAGTCTGTTAAATGCATGAGTTGTCGGAGTAACAACTTTTATTCGGTTGAATTTGTCATCTGGAAATTGAGGATTCTTTTTCTGTGAAGAATGCGTGCTTTCTTATAGCACTGGTTTAGTTGCTTCTTGCAAGCTTAGAGCAATGCCAGTGTGCTAATTTGTCTTGCTTTGATTGTGATGTTTAACTGGCATTGTGTAAAATATGCAGTGAGAGAGAATTTGCGAGGTGCCAAAAAGGAGTTCAACAAGACAGAGGATGATTTGAAGTCTCTTCAAAGTGTTGGGCAGATCATCGGAGAAGTTCTCAGGCCTCTCGACAATGAACGCTGTAACTTCCCTTCTTTACTTGTTACCCATACTGCTGCTTAGGATACAATCTAATTAGCTATGTTTATCTCTGCCTTTTCCATTCTGAAAGTAAATTGCTTGAGCTTCTCACTTAGCAAGCATTTATCATGGAGAGTTATATGTTAAAACTTTGACTTGGAAATGGATTTCCCTCATCAATGTCTTTATTCAGTTGGTTATTTGGTTAAGGATTGATATATAATTAATTCTTTAGCTGTTATTTGTACTTTAGGATCAAAATCGAACTTTTTATCACTAAAGAAGTATCTGAAACTCGGGTTAATATTTGAGCAGTGATTGTCAAAGCAAGCAGTGGCCCCAGATATGTGGTTGGCTGCCGGAGCAAAGTGGATAAGGAGAAGTTGACTGCAGGAACTAGAGTCGTCCTTGATATGACAACTTTGACAATAATGCGAGCACTTCCTCGTGAGGTATTTGGGTTTTCCCCAAGGATATGATTGATAGTCTGTAAGTTTTTATAGAGTCAATGATTTTCTCATGTGATCCTACTGTTTTACAATGGCACTTTATGAATTACACAGGTTGATCCAGTTGTTTATAACATGCTCCATGAAGACCCTGGAAATGTCAGCTATTCTGCTGTGGGTGGTTTATCTGATCAAATTAGGGAACTGAGAGAATCTATTGAGCTGCCTCTGATGAATCCCGAACTGTTCCTTAGAGTTGGCATTAAACCTCCCAAGGTGAGTAGTACGCACTCTTTAAGAGGATAATAGGTTGTCCTGTCTGTGCATGGAGGAGGTATGCTCAGCAGCATTCGGATGGACAAATTCTGACTCTCTCCCCCCCTTTCTCTCTCTCTCTCTCTCTCTCTCTCTCTGTGTAGGGTGTTCTTTTATATGGCCCTCCTGGGACTGGGAAGACGTTGTTAGCCAGAGCAATTGCAAGTAATATAGATGCAAACTTTTTGAAGGTAAGATAATATATCTTGATATGCTGCAACGCTGCTTCCTCAGTTAGAATATTTTTTTGTGTGAAATTTTTCTGTTTAATATTCACTCTTGTTCAAGTGTAGGTTGTCTCAAGTGCCATTATTGATAAATATATTGGAGAGAGTGCAAGGTTGATAAGGGAGATGTTTGGATATGCACGTGATCATCAAGTAAGAAACCCAACCTGCTATCTACTTGCATAATATTCCCAAGAAACCAATTACGAGATTTTTCTGTTGTTCGTGAAGCCCTGTATCATCTTTATGGATGAAATTGATGCCATTGGTGGACGGCGTTTCAGCGAGGGAACAAGCGCTGATCGAGAAATTCAAAGAACTTTGATGGAGTTGCTGAATCAACTTGATGGATTTGATCAATTGGGAAAGGTACATTTTCCAAGCAGCCAGTTCATCTTTTATGCTGTCGTGCAGAATAAGCACTACCTTTTGCGGTTGAAATGCTCACATTAATGTCTGGTGTTAAGTATGATTATCATTTTGTCTTTTTTGTATATGGCTGGGGGGAGACTCGGTGCAGAGAAGGGTGGAAAGGAAATTTGCCACGTGCTATGTATATGTTGTAGATCGGGAAAGTCTTCCTTTGTGCTAAAAACATCTTAATCACCATTCTTTTAGTGCTTAAGTAGAAGAGTGCTCCCATGCTTTCGTTCTCCATGTCACAGACTTCTACCACTTCAATAGCATGTTATCTTTGAGAAGATCGTCATAAATTTTTGTTGCCACAAGTTGTTTGGAATGTCAATTGAATTGTTAGGGACTTGGGAAATATTTTGAGTACATTTCTCTTCTCCAGTCCTGTGGTATGTAGTATGGGATGGAGACCTTTTTAGGTAGCTAAAATAGCTTTAATAGGTCCTCGTGGGTTTCAGTTGTTCTAGTTTCTCCTTCATTTTGTCTCTATGGACCTGCGTATGAGATGGTCACAACTGGTTGGAAATCTGGCATTTCCAGGTAAAAATGATAATGGCGACAAACAGACCAGATGTGCTTGACCCTGCACTTCTGCGACCAGGTCGTTTGGACAGAAAAATAGAGATCCCACTGCCAAATGAGCAGTCAAGAATGGAGATCCTTAAGATTCACGCTGCTGGCATTGCCAAGCATGGAGAAATCGACTATGAGGCTGTTGTGAAGCTTGCAGAGGTGAGTTTTGAACTGATTTGTGGTTGTTACTTTTATCCCCAGCAAATTTGTTCTGATTTATTCTTTTATTGCTTTAGGGCTTCAATGGTGCTGATCTGCGTAATGTTTGCACTGAGGCTGGAATGTCTGCCATACGTGCAGAACGTGATTATGTCATTCATGAAGATTTCATGAAGGTAAGAGGCCTTCCTCTTGCATAATTGTATATTTTTCAGTATTCGTCTTTTCGTCTGAGCAAGAACTGGTTACGTTATCGTCGCAATTAGAATAATTTTTGTTGTTTGGCACGATTGAGGATGCCATCTCAATATCTTAATTTATTTTGCAGGCTGTTCGGAAACTGAGTGAAGCAAAGAAACTAGAGTCTAGTGCACACTATAATGCTGATTTTGGAAAAGAATAGTAGAAGACTTCTCTTTTTCATTGCCATGGATGCTTCAGCCATAGTTTTTCTTGTTCATTCTGTTGTAATGTGCAATGGGATATTAAATTTATTAGATAAAGTTTCCGTACTCCAATGAAGATATTTGCGGTACTTGGTTTGATCATCGGACTGCTGATTTGAAAAGGGATCTGTTAGCTGCAGAACAACAATTACTTACCATCATGTTCATTAGTAGGTATTACAATGGCCGTTTGTGAATCTGTGAATTGTCTTGTCGCCTCGGTAGGAAGCTCGTTGGTTTTCTCACTTGTGAAGTGAGACTTACCAGGTCGATGCATCTTTTGAATCAGTCAAGAACGATGCAAGAGGCTGGTTATTGCTCCGTCTCTTGTAACTTGTTATTGGTATAATGGTGTGATCATACATTCTATGTACCACATTCCCTTGCTTATGGGTGGACTTGTCATGATAGGTCATGGACTTAATTCTGAAGCTAGGTTATATGGGTAAGTTATGTTCAGTAAATAGGTCATATATAGGTTTAGAGTTGTAAGGCTTAAATAATGGGGGCGTTAAATGGGCATACGGTTTATGTTGACTTAATTTACTTTTATGAGATCTTTGACTCTCGATTTTATTCAATTTCGTGCTCATTCTTTTTGCGCTCTTATCTTAATTGGGCGAGTTTTCTTACGTTAGATTCAATATAGAATTATTTCAGTAATATTGGTTGGGTATGGTTTGAGTCAGGATTGTGGCAATAAATTTGCATTTCATGAAAATGTGTCAAAAGCATATCAAATGGGTCAAAATTGGTCGGATCATTTATAACCCGACAATAACCCGACAAACCCATTTGATGGGTCCACTTTGGGGTTTTTGTTAATGGCAAGACATAAGTTGCCGGCTCTCTCGTAGAGGCTGATTCTCTACATTTAATTAGGGTGGTGCTTGTCCTCTCGGGAACCAACATACGATGCCACTGATTCGAGAGATCATGAGATCGCATCCCACTCATTCGCATGAGATGTCACCTCGTTAAAGGTCCGGCTGTCAAAGGTAACAAATTTTTGTCTCCCAAACCCCACAAATTGCCAATGAGAGACATCCCAAAAAATTGAAGAGACGCCACGGCCCTTTGCAAAAAATTAAAGGTTGGGTTCGATGGTCATTGGATCTTTTCGTGGGTGGAGTGGGATCATTGGAGCTTGGTGACGCTTTAACCCATAATAGCGGGCACTCACTTTCTCTATCCCTCTCCTTGAAGTCATAGAAATTAGAATATACTTGGCTGACAAAAAGCAAAGATGCTTGGGTTGTCACTGATGCCATGGTTTGAATTTTCTTATTGCTGACCATTAAGACAATGAAAAAGAATTTCGCTTATTTATTTTTGCTGGATAAAGTTAGGGTTTGAAATTCAAAGATTCCTTAGTGAGTCTTCAAGGTAAACCTTATCTTAAATAATTCCATTAAGTGGCCAACTTTACTAAGTTCATTGATTAAGGGCACTCGTTGAAGTTCTTGTGGTAGTACTCATTTTCTGTTAACCATACCCTGATTCCTGGTCAAGGATGCTTGTTGACGTTCTTTCTTTGCTACTGCGAAGCTTTTTCCAAGACAATAGACCTGATAAAATTTCTATATATTTTACAGCAACCTTGGGTGTACCGTTGTTTGTTGTTGTCTCTTCCTTTTCTTGGGGTGTAAAACCAATTTGCGGAACAAGCCAAAATCTCTCTCCTTGTGAATTTCATCACCATCACAAACCCCCCCCAAAAAAAAAAAAAAATTTACTAAAAGGGTCACTCACTCCCCCAATAAGAAATATCCATAGATGAAAATACGAAGAAAATGACATTTTAGCTTTTCTTCCTTGATGCATCCTTCCATCATCCCCTGTTGCTGTAACGTGCAATCAAAACCCTTGCACAGAAAGGCATGACAAGAGAGTGCAATATGGGGTTGTCTGGCTCTTTTGGAGCCATACTATACCTAATTTCACCCACTTCTTGGCTCTTTTTTAAGGGCTCTTGTTAGTTGATTTCACTCAGCATCTTTTTTTTTTTTTTTTTTTTTTTGGCGTATCGATGATCGCATTGCCTTTGCTGTAGGAATGATTGCAATTATGTTGCTTCACCTTGGACATCAACATGGTTTTAAACACCCCATCAGTTCAAGCATCAGGTGCAGAACATCCAATATACTGAGATTTTCTTCTTAATCACATTTGTGCTGATCAAATGCACTAGATTCAGGAGGATGGAATCGGTCCTGCTTCTTCTTTTTCTTCTTCTTTTTCGGTCTAAATGATAGATGTTTAATATGATATGGTTCGACATTGCCCTTGGCAGCATGCATCCTGCTTGCTTGTGGACACGATCTGTCTCTCTACCACCAGCACTCCGAAAGGTCAATCAATGTCCACTGAAGAAAATTTCACGAAGGCAAGAGTCTCTTGGCGTGTTAGAAGTTCTAGCCATCCATCCAAAATAAGATACGGGAAAACTGGTGGAGAGACAAGTAAGGTCAATTCATTGAATCTCTTTTCAGGTTGTCCTTGTCTTCCTTTCCCACCAATGCACAGAAATCGATGGAGCATTTGATACATCACTAAAATTAACGTGGCGTTGCATGGTGGGACTGAATTCAAGAAGGATCTTCATGTACATATAGATATATACCAACCAAATGCTGTCTTTTTAAAATATGTAGACCATCCCTTTGTGATAGCCAATCATTGATAACCAAGCCTTTTAAAATACATTATCACATAATTAATTAATAACCCACAAACAAGAAAATAAAAAACACACACAAAACTATAGTCAAAAGTACACATCACAAGTAACACCAGAATAGCTGATCCAATCCATTGCATCACTCACTCACTACCCACCTTCTAAATAATTCCTAATTGCTCTTGCCATTTCCCCCCTTGGTCTCTCATGACTTGACCCTGCAAAGTCCTAGACAAGAACGAGGACAAAGGTAAAACCCTATTCTTTAACTTCAAATGCTTGAACGAAGCAGCACCACCAACGCGCGTGGACGAAGATTTTCCGGTCCGGACGAGGTTTTCACGTTCAGTACTGAAACGCTTCTGAAGCAGCCATGATTGGTTGGTTCACGTGATGGCCCAGCGAGCTGAACGGGTTCAGGAAATGGTCGTGGCTCGCTGTCCGGACGCCCGCAAGCCCGTCGATCTCGCACGCCCCGAGATTGGTCGCGTTGATGTACTCGAGAATGTCGTTGAGGGACTGGAGCCTCTGGCTCAGCTCGAGAGCCTGAGCCCTCAGGATCGAGTTCTCGGCCTCTAGGGCCAGCAGGTGGTGGCTGGTGATGGCGATGCTCGCGTTGATCTGGTCGTTGTCCTTCCTCAGTCGACCCACCTCGGCCGTGAGCTCGTCCAAGTGCTGCTGCTTCCGCATCCGCGACCGCCGTGCCGACTCCCGGTTCGACTCCATCCTCTTCCTCTTCCTCTGGATCTGCAGCAACTCGTCTTCGGAGCTCGAGTTTTGAATCTGAGCGGCGGCGGCAGTGGCGGTGGTTGTTCCCGAGGAGGAATTGGAATTCCGGCTCGAGGAGGCCATAGTAACAGTCGAATATTTACACCCGACTCGCCAAAACACAGAAAAAAAAAAAGGATATACACACCACCCAACTCTATCAAAGTTATATTAATATGTCAAGATCTGAGTCCAATAGTAGAGAAAAAACGAGGCAAGACCCAGATCCTAATGATGCTTAGCTAATTCAGAAAGTTATATACGTATACGACTACTACGTCGAAGAACTGACGAGGGCAGATAAATTATGAAAAAACATAGAACCAGTAGAGGAAGGCAACGGAGAAAGACTGAACTAGGTGTGTCCTGCGCCTCAGAGAAGAACTGATCATATAACCCGAACGCAGGATCTCGCTGAGGACCGGAGACATGAAGGTGCGTTCACGCGTTCGAGAACAGCACGACAGATGTCATGTGTCTAAGTTCATTTTCTCCGCGGAGAAGCACGACAAAAACCCAGAAGTACGGAATCTCTTTGGGTTGGGGCGACGGGGAGACGATACGAGAGGCGTTTCTACGACGTGGGTTTTCTGCGGATGGTGTCGTTCAAGGAGATTGAGCGACAAAGGCAGGAGCTTGCATGGAGAAACGGAGGGGAGAGACGAGGAGGATCGAGGAGAAGGCGGATATAAGAAAAGCAGCGGAGCCTCAGGCTCCAAGATCTCAAGGAGAGGGAGGGAGTGGGAGGGGAAGAGGTTCTTCATGGAGTCGAGGGGCCAATTTATAGAGCCAAAAATGTGAACAAGGAAAGATTAAAGAAATCTCATGAAGAATAAAGGTGGAGGACTTAGGAATCTCCTCCAGAAGAAATTGGGTAGTTGGAGAGAAAGGGAAAGAGACAGGCAATTGGGCCTGTGGAAAAAGAGGGGAAATTTCCACGACCCCCACGACCCTCCAATTCCATCACAAAGCAAAGGTGGTGCTTGCTTTCTTTTAAGGGTCAATAGCCATCGGATCTTACAATAGTAGATCATCACGGCCGCCGATCGATGATCTTTCCGTCTTTAGAAAATTAAGACAAGATGCACGTGAGTCATGTGTCTTTACTGCCTTTACTGGATGATACGATGGGCGGTAAGTAGAGCGTGGGCGTATTTAACATATAAGGCGAGTCTATCGAACTTGTGATTTACTAGTATCCCTAACGTTATTGGAAGTTAAATCTCAATTTCTCTGCCTTAAAGAATTGGAAAACCAAGTAGAACAAGACGGCAAGAAAAGACCTCACTTTCACGGCAGGAGATAGAAGTTTCTAACCGGGGCGGCTTCTAGCGAAGGAATCTAGGAATCGGAGGTGGCATCACTAATTTTCATGGAAAAAGATCATTGACTTTGGGTGAGATTTTCGGAGTAAATTTCAATTATAGAGACAAACCACTACGGCCAAAACCTTTTCCTTTTTTAAAAAAGAATATATTACGTAGTATAAAGAGATAATGACATAAATATTTTCATGTGTAATGAGATTAATGAATTTATTAAATTGTTTAATATAGTTTCGAAACTTTAGCACAATATGCGACGTGATTCCTAAATTTTTAATTAATCCTTGAACGTGACCACATCAAATAAATTAAAAATCTATAAACTATGTTGCCAACGTTGGGCTAACGTTCCAGTATCACGTTGAATAATTTAAAATTTTAGGAACCACATTATATATTAGGCGAAAGTTCAATTCCCACATTGAACAAATTAAAAATTGAGGAATCACATTGTGTTATATTCCTTGGAATAAATTTCATCACACCAAATTGAGTAAAACCCTCCGATTTAATATGCAAATAGCAACATTACCCCTTCTCCTCTCATGATATTAACTAGAGTAGGACACTAGGCGATAGACTAAGTTTAGATTACAATCCTGATAAAAGGCAATGCGTTTGGGATTTGGTGATCAAATTGGTCCAGCACATTATTTGTCGTATAGTCTTGATCTCACCGCGAGCCTCGGTGATTGATTAAAATGCGAATCAATCACATTTGGCCTTTAATTAATCGAGCGTGGGGACAAAAATATTAACTTAAGAAAGTCGGCTCCCTTGATTATGGAGCATTGAACGTGGTAAACAAGTGTTGTAAGACTTTTATGTGTTGGGAGGTTCGGTTGGTCAAAACCAAGGAGGATGTGCATGAACAATTTTCAAAGTCCAGGCTGTCCTAGGTCATTAAACAACAGATTAAGCAAGCAGATATTAATTAAGGGTGCTGTGCAGCATGTGACAACAATGTGCTTGTATAAAACCTAGTATATCTTTAGACCAAAAAAATGAAAAAACTAGTATATCTGCATTGGTAGCAAGCAATTTCTTTTTTTATTCAATATGACATAGGGCAGATATAACAACGAGAAAAGTTCATAGATTTCAAGAAAATTAAATCATAACAGGTTATTTTTAGTTGTTTATTACTTTTTTACAGTAACTTATATTTAAGTTATGTATAATTGATTTACGAGATTTACATGGCATTTTATGAGTCGTTACTTAGTCGGGTCTTCATGTGTATACCTTAAATAATGAAAAAGAAAAAAGGATCAACGTCCGTACTTGTCTCTGGGGGGTCGGATCTCCTATGCTTAATCCATCCCAAAATAGTTGGACATGTTTGAATGAGCCCTAAAGACGCAAAAGGAGATGGAAAATGATAATTTAGAAAAAGAAAAGCAAATAGGTCATTCGTGCTTTGAATCTATAGATTTAACAAAACATACTTTTTTCCTTTTCCTTTTTTATCTCGATTGGAAGTTTATGCTTTTTTTCACTGCAAGACGGTTTGAAAAACCCCACAATTGATTCAGTCTTGAAGAACTGTGCCGAAGGCATGTCCAGCAGCCTGTAGGGTTCTCACCTACCCCATGTCCAGCTTGAACATCGGTTGGGGATGGTTACCCAAAGCGAAGCCAAGATCCGAGCCAGGTTTCCCTGACGCAGTGGTACCTCACTGCTCATGAGCCCCCTAATTCCCAGCCGATGTTTAGCCAACCGACTGAGGGGTTGGGGAGGCAAGTACGGGGTCACCCACCCCAGGGCGGTTCTCCCGCCTTTACCTCCGTTGAGCAGTTTAAGGACCTGCTCAGGTCCATACAACCGGGGGAAACTACTGGACCAGTTGGTTGAAGAACTGTGCCGAAGGCATGTCCAGCAGCCTGCAGGGTTTTCACCTGCCCCATGTCCAGCTTGAACATCGGTTGGGGATGGTTACCCAAAGCGAAGTCAAGATCCGAGCCAGGTTTCCCTGACGCAGTGGTACTTCACTGCTCATGAGCCCCCTAATTCCCAGCCGATGTTTAACCAACCGACTGAGGGGTTGGGGAGGCAAGTACGGGGTCACCCACCCCAGGGCGGTTCTCCCGCCTTTACCTCCGTTGAGCAGTTTAAGGACCTGCTCAGGTCCACTATTATTGAGAGAATAAAAAAGGATAGAAAAGACATAAATTGATGGTCCCAGAAATTCATTGCTATGGCGCTTTCCATACACCCTTTCTTGATTCTCCACATAGTTCCCGTACATTGGAAAGCATTAAAGGAAAATCTACAGCTCAACTAACTTCTAGATCTCCCACGTGTGGCATTCTAGATGCAGATGTTTCCAATTTAGGGCAGCACAATTAAGTAGATTTACGGGTAAAGACTTTAATGAAACTAAGCTCTTGAAACTGTATTCCTTTTCATATATAATTTCAAGTTCACTCTTCTCGGCTCGAGCTCGAGCTCGAGGCCGCTCTCTCGGTGGCCATGGAGAGGAGCCATCGAGCCCAACAACAGATGGAATAGTGGGAGGGAGAGATGGCGTGGTGAGGTGGAGACTATGGGCTATGAGGTGGTGGCTTGGCTTGCAAGGATAGGTGGCGACGAAGGGGCAAGCTTCGGCCACACCGGAGAGAGGAGAGGCTGAGCAATCGGTGGTGAGCAAGGGTGTTGGATAATTGAATTGTAGGTATCTTAGGTAAATGTAGAATTAATGGCGGTGTAGAATTGGTGCGAAAATGGCAAAGTTAAAAATAGAACTTGATGTTAGATGTAACTTGATTGAAAGTGAGTATGCCAGTTGTAGATTTTCAAAAGGTGAGGATGCAAATTGATACGAGGGATGAAACCTGAAAATGGCTTGGAAATTTTGCTTTTGTTTTTGCTTATATAAACCACATTTCTTTCTGTCCCATATAAATTGCTACTTATCAATTTTAGAATCATAATATATATAGGGACGAAATTGTATAGTGTAGAAAAATAGCTTATTGAAAATTAAAATAAATAAGAGGGAGAGGGAAGAAGACAAATCTTCACTACGTGAAGTGACAGCATAATATTCGACCAAAAAAAATGACAGCATAATAATTTCCCACGCGGCTTCACCTTTATTTTTATTATTGATGGTGAATCAAGCAGGGGATAAGGTTAAAAACCATAATGATTTGATGTGATGTGAAAAAATTGGGGGAAAAAAAAGGTGGGGTCCACATCCAAATATGAAAATTGAAATCTGAAATCCTTAAAGTTGAGATCTTGTGTGTCGGGCAAAGTTGATAGTTTGATACTTTAATAGACCGCAAAGTTAAGTTTCCAATTTCACGAAGCTCCAACTGAAAAAAGGAAAAGGAAAATGAAGGAAATATTACATTTTTTTGCTAACATCTAGCAGTTAAATTATTGATTTCTAATTTATTATCGTGTAAAAGCAATTGTCAATCAAACGGGCACATAATTCATCTCACGTTACGCATATCAATTGTACTAGGCCAGTTATAGATCAGATTTGACACTATATGTTTATGGAAATGGGATTTTGCTAAAAAAACATATATGTGAATTTACATGTTAATGTTCTGATATTGTCAAAACTTTAAATTTGTTGCATATAAAAAGTTTGCATAGATTGCAACATGTAAATTACACCAAAAAGGGATAATGACAATAATGATTAGAGGAAATTCAAAATTTTATGCGGATCGTACACTTGACATTTAATACTTTATTTTTTTTATCATTTGAATTCTAAAACTTGTTTCTCTCTTTTGAATTAGTCATTCCATTCGGTTCGTCGTCTTTTAATGGACAAAAAAGCAGGGACAGGCCTTTTTTTTTTTTTTTAATCTACATTTTCGTTCGCGTGGCTGCCATTTAACTGACAAGCTTGTTAAAGTCCAGGAGGGTGTTGCTAAGATATTGTGTAAAGGCATTTTGTTTTGCATTTGAAATTAAACTGATAGTTAAAAATCATGAAAATATAAAATAAAAATAAAGGAGGGAATCACCAAGACTAACACGCACGAGTGCAAGGAGCCTCTCTAGATGGTGGCTCCGGCGAGGGCAAGGCGAGGGCGCCTCTCGTGACAAGGGGCAGCTGCCCTTGGCCGGGGGCAAAGGGATGACACCACTCAGTCTCCTCCTTAACATCTCAACCTCAATACTTTCCTTTTTTTTTTTTTTTAATTATAGTTTTTTTCTAATTTGCAGTCATTTTTATGTAGTGTCAAATTGGAGCCACAATAATGCCACATCAATGCCACTTGCATGAAAATTTTTAAAAATTAATAAGAAATGCCCCATAAATTTTTCATTCCGGCGGTAATAATTTCAAGGCTTATAGGATAAGAAAAACAAACACTTAAAATCAAAGCTTCGGGTTTCTCACTATTATCATCCCAATAAAAAATTGAAAAAAAAAAAAAGAAGAAGCAAAAGCCATTTCATAGAATTTTCAAAAGCCTTTGCTTAATTCTTGTGTCAAAACTAGCTAGACAGGCGAATGAGGAGGGGCAAAATTCTTGAAAACAATTAAAGATGAAGAAGGGCATGAATGAAAAATCGGAAAGATTGATGGCACGATGGCCGATGCATTTCGTGGCCTAGCTGCTACACAAATGAGGCATGTGATAGGTGCGATCTTTTATCTAAGTATAAAAAGAAAAGTGGAGAAGAAAAAGAAAAGAAGAAAAGAAAGACGCATGTGATCTTAGCACGTTCCTGTCGCGGCAGTGCGACCGGTAACGTACAGTCCTTACTCTGATTGCAGAAATGACTCTTCCAGATTTGGACCCCACCCGGGATCGTGCTTCGCCTAAGTTTCTTCCAGGAAAGATTTCTCATATGAATCCTAGTCGCTGCAAGGGCATAATGGGTCGGTTTGATTTGATAAGATTCACGTGAAATCTGTATAATCACCAACTAACGTGATTGATTTTGTGGCCAAAGCACGGGTAAAGATTTGTCCGAATTTATCATGTGTCGAGTTAGGATCAATGTGTTGATAATATCGCAAAAAAATTACAAATTAGTACATCATTAAAAAAATTACTACAAGAGAATTTTTTAACTACCAAAAGTCGTAAATTAGTACATTTGTGGCGAATTTGTCAAAAATTAGATTTTTTATCATTAAAATCTCAAAACTAATATTTTTGTAATAAATTTATCTTTTATTAGTTTTCATAAAATTTGATTAATATCATGAATAACTACAAATTGATACATGTATGACAAACAGAAAATAAAAACCAAATTGATATACCCATCAATTATCACATGTCATCAAACTCAATAATTTGACTATAAAACTTGACGTAAATTAATGAAGGATAAATTTATTATAAATGTACTATTTTAAAATAGTTTAGAGTAAATTTACTATAAGTGCACTAATTTGGGATTCTTCGTAACGGTATTCCAATAGTTTTTGTAGTGGCCAAGTAGTTTTTGATACGGGAAAAATATCCAATCGCTATAAAGCATATCTAGATGCCGAGAGCAACAATGATCCACCACCACTGGCACCCAAGGTCGGGGATAGACTCAAAGGAGAGAGGCCAACGGTGATCGCCGCCTCCTAGCTTTAAGCACTCCGTATAAATTTCCCTTTTTATAATCATAAAATATCTTTGTAACTTTCCTGCCAAATTTCTACATCTCACTCCTTAATATTCCGTAGAATTTCTTAACTCACCCCCACAACTTGTCTTAGACGTTTCTCATCAAATACATATGTCCCGCCCCCTCAAAATTGAAATTTTATCAAATTTCTTAGCTAGCCCTCATAACAAAATCTCCACGCTCGCCATGATAGGCGGCAATGGCCATAACTAGCAAATCATGCGAATCTCATGTCAAGCTGACATCGACCGAGTTCAAATGCACTTACGAGAGAGAGGGTGGTCGGTCCGTAGGGACGGGAGAGCAGGACCCACTGGCTTTATTTTTTTTTCGGGGGAGAGGAGATTAAAAACGACAGAGAGACTTCCGCGAGATGAGGGACATGCCCGAAATCGGCGAAGCAAACCCTCCTTTCTTTGCGCATGAGTAGTCGCCCTCCTCTTTGCTGTCACATGCACTTGTTCCTCTCACTCGTTCGCTTTTCCCCGAAGGCCACTTTGAAATCTCGTTTTCTCTCTTTTGCACCGCTTTTCCCCGCGGTTGGTTGCCCAAAAGTCCTTGCACATGCCTTGCCTCCCCCCTCAGATTAGTACCTCATCACTTCCAATTGACAATTCCAAAATCCTCGTGCAAGCGTAGTATCTTGCTCTTGACAAAAACTCGAACTCGTCTTTGTCCTTTCGAATGTCGCCCTCTTTTCCCAAACAAAAGAAGGGTCCGAGCGGTTCGGTTCGGTTCGATTCGGCTTTTCTTGTATCATGACCGAACACTTGTTCCTTCCGCTAGTCGTCGTGGTCGTCGCGCTCCTTCTCGAACCTTCCTTCTTTCCTCCCTTTTCTTTTCAATAATTCAGGTGTGCAAAGACGAGGACTTGACCATTGCGAGACCGACCACGTACCACGTGAGTCTTGCAAATCGATCAAAGTCTAGACTTTTCCATCCGTGCAGGCAATCCTGACCTAGAATGACTGGCGGGTAGATGCTGGAATTCGAACGGGGCTCGGTTCCGCAACTAAAATCGCCCAAGCTTCAAATGACTGCGCCAATCGGGAGTTTTCTTCTTCATTTTTTTCCTTTTAAGCCAAGATTTTCTTCTAATCGTTGTCGACTACACCTTAAATTTTACGGATGCTTATAGCGAATACATACACTTTCGCAAGCTGAATACAACCTACCATGTTATCTCTCTCTCTCTTTTCGCTTCGGTACGCCTGGTCGGGTGCTTTTATGGTTTGGTCTAGTCTGCTCTGCCCAATGAAGAGAAGGTACGGTTAAAGAAGAGGGACAAGCCAAAGTTCCTCAGGACACGCACCATGCATGCTTTGCTTTTGGAACCGCAAAACAAAAGCAAAAGCATGCCATCTCCCCTCGACACTTTCTTTCTCTTATCTTCTTCCACAAATTGGTGAGCGCCTACGCCACTTAAGCCTTACATTCATTTGTACCTCACCACTCATAAATGGGGGATAATTAATGTGAAAAAAGAGAGTAAAAAATGATAAGAATATCAATTCAATTATAAACCTTTTAATTTGACCGATTTAACCTTAAGCTTTTGGACAATTTACTAATATAATTCTTCTACCCAATTTTGATCGAAAATCGCTGACATGGCCATTGGCAATCCTACATGGCATTATTGGTACTGGTGTGGACAATTTTTGCAAGTTTTTAATACTTTTTTTTTAATTTTTCCTCTATTTTTTTTTTCCTTTTAACTCAAGGATAACAAGGGCGCCACGACCCTCACGAGATTTGAGTGAGGGCATCTTGGCCCTCGCCTGTAGTTGGTAACCTCTACTGAGGTACTAGACTAGCGAGGGGAAATGAGAAAAAAAGAAAAGGGAAAAGGGAAAATAAAGAAAAGGAAAAAAAAGAAAAAAATTATTAAAAATTATTCATGTCAGCGATTCCCAATCAAAATTGACAAAAAGACTATAATGACAAATTGTCAATATATTTATAACTCAATAAATAAAATTGAAAGAGTTAGAATTGAAATTGTATCCGTATAATATGCTCCCCCAAACATACGCACACCCCTTCCATTTCATCACACATCAGACAAAATAAGTTGCTGGATCGATCCAAATGGGAAAATTTTCGTGGCCGATCCACATCAAAATGTCACACGGTCGAGCCCGCCTTTTTTACTTTTTTTAATTTGCCGAATCGTCGAAGAATATTTTCACGATCTCAAAAGGCGATTTTGCGGAAGCAATCTCTAGTTTACTTACAAAGGAGTGTAAATGCGTCGCGTCAATAGGTCGTATCAAGTGCATGCCTCTCTCAAAAGGAGGTGGAAGACGACCGAAACCGAGAGTAGTCCTCTGATCGAAAGCAAAAAAGGGAAAGAGCGTTCTTAGCAAAGCAATGCCCGTGAATAATCTTATAGCGGAAGTCATGAAACAACGCGAGCATTCGTGCAGCTCGCGGTCGGAACCTGAACCCTGTACTCAAATATCAGTCAGCGTCATCGTTCTGAGTTTACCGGCGACACCATCATGCGTAGCTTCGCACGGTTAGGGAAAACCGGTCGCGGTCTCCTGTATTGTATGAGCGAGCGTTGAAGTTTGTTAAGAAGAAAACATGGATCTTACTGATGCTACGTGATGCACCGGCGATAAAGGACCAAAATATAGCTCACGAGGGAACTTCTAATTACGCGTTACACAACGGTGAAGTGACCCGACAAGGCTAGGAAGTGAACTCGATGAGGGAAAGCTTCTCATTCAGGAGTGTGAACGGAAAGATGAATTAAGCGGCTGTCGAGATCTTTACAAAAAAGGAAAAGCCGTCGCCTTGGTAAACTAGCTTTGGTTGCTAAGCAAGCCTGGTTCTTTATGCTCGTTTTGTCTTTCGGTTGGTGAGTTACTTCATTTGTTAGGGCGATTTATAAACCTGCATCCAATAATTCAGTCCTCGCTAGAACCGAATCCTTTCTATCTAATTGAATAGGCAAAGGCAATGCTCTCGAGAATCCCCGGCTAAGTAAAGCTGTGTTTCATGTGGCGCTCATACCACATGCCGACGTGATGTCGTCGATGAAAAACCCCCTGCCCCACGTGCCGAATATCTTGAGATATAGCATCTGATTCCCACGCTGGCCGGCTCGGTGACAAGTAGCCAAATATGCATCGCACGCGGACATCGTACACTTGCTTTTCAGCTAATTAAGAATGATGAAACGGAATCTTGTTCTTAACGTGGTGGATTAAACAATCAGGTTCCACTCACGAACAGGGATTAAAAGCTGGAAAGAGAGGAGTTTGAATTCAAAGGAGAGCCAAAAATATATATAGATAAACAAACTCAACAGTGCTTGTGCATTCCCCATCGCATTGAATCTGTCATGTAAAAGTAACCAAACAAAGCATCTCTAAATCTAAATAGTCCACTAATAGGTGCTTTGATCCAGAATTTCCATGCCTTGCGCAGACTCGTTTGTATTTAGGTACCGACCCTTATCAAAACTCATTGACTATATACCAGTGCCTTTTCAGTACATTCATTTCTGCTGTGGAAGCTTCATGCATATCAGGTAAAGATTAGCAACTTCACCGGGCATGATAGAGAATATGAATATGTTCTTGACATGAATGGGACATTGATGGTGACAATAATACCTCTGATTTTCTTTTTGCAGACACGATATGGTCGGATAAACTCTGGGGAACGGTAGGGGGGAGTCAAAAGGTATCTAGGAAAGGTGCTATTGGCTGGTGGGCTATATGTGGATAGAGTGAGTGAATGTTTGGCATCATTACTTCTCCTAGTCATATAGCGGTTAGTGGGCATGCGTGGACAGAGAACCCTTAGGATTGAGCATACGTGAATTTGAAGAAGTATTTGCCTGGCACTAAGAAAGAAAGGCAGGAGCAACGACTCACTTGAATGGATATGTCGCAAAAGTTGCTGTGTAAATCATATTTAGCTACGTGAAGAGATGGCAGCAACACTTCCAATGCAGTTGCGGGTGCATCGAGACCCGGAAATTTAAAAGCATAGACCAAACAGAGACAATGCATTTTTAGTCTTGGAAATCTAAAAGCATCTACCAAACAGAGAGAGCGCATCTTACTCCAAACTGTCAGTATATCAAATAACAAAATCAGATATTCAACGGCGCAGTGATCTAATGCTGTGGACAAATCAAGAAGCACACCGTTGTTACAGCTTTAGAAGTACTCTTATTACGTCCAAACCAGATGTTATAAAAGCATCCTCAAGCATATCATATAATTGTACAACAACTCTGAAGTCTCATAGCAATAAGACTATTTACAGGTTAGATAGGAAACCCAGTACATGGATCTCAACCAGACATAGTGAAGAAGAAAGATAACAGTTGCTCAATCATGCATTTTGAGGACAAGAACTTCCTGGGCATGATTCCAGCAAATTATTTCATCCCCTCTCTGAGAAAAAGAGGAAAAGCTAGCCTATATGTTAAGAGAAACTACAGAACCATCGTAATGAAGTGCAGCAGCATCACGATGAAGTACCTTATCACAGAGAGGCGAGACAAAACAACTGAAGAATGCTTAAGAGTACACCTCTAGATTGCCCACAGCAACTTCGGGATGGTAATGGAGCATTTCCTTCCACATCATCTCCCTTATCATCTCTTCCTCCAGATCTTCATTGACATCTAAGTCGATGGGAACCTGCGCAGGAGGATTGGTATTCGGATCATACAGCGGCGACATGTACGGGTGTTGGAGAGCCTCAGTGACGCCGATGCGCTTTGATGGGTCGAAAATGAGCATCTTTTGCAGGAGATCAATAGCCAGAGGATGCGCATTAGGGTAAAGACGGGATAATGGAGTCCCTGGGGAATACGGGAGAGACTTTATGAACTTTCTCGCCTTTGGGTTGTCGATAAATTCGATATCCTCCTCTCTTTGGCTGCCGAGGACATTGATGATCAGTTTGAGTTGGTTGAGGCACTCAGTACCAGGGAATAATGGCTTACGTCCGAGAAGCTCGGCGAAGATGCATCCGACAGACCACACGTCGATGGATGTGCCGTAGTTGTCGCAGCACAGAAGGAGTTCTGGGGCCCGGTACCAGCGAGTGACCACATACTCAGTCATGAACTGTCCCTTTCCATTGCTAGCTCGTGCCAACCCAAAATCGCAGATCTTGAGGTCACAGTTTGCATTGATGAGAAGGTTCCCTGGCTTTAAGTCTCGGTGGAGAATGTTTGCTGAATGTAGATACTTCAAGCCTCGTAGCAACTGTGAATTTGAAAGTAGTAGGGCCCAAATCACAAGAGGGAAAGAAAAAGTAATCGGATTGCCAGTTTAGCTTAATACAATCATCAGTAGAAATTCCAGAATTCATGGAAAGCAATAGCAACGAAATTCTGCTGATTATGAGACAAACAAAAGAAATATCTGGATTGCTAATTTTTACTACGTGATTAAATCCATACTAGATAAAAGAAGAGCAAGTAGCACAATAACATTTACAAATTTTCACAATAACATTTCCTACCCTCATTTTGCCATGACAAAAACAGGTTGCACTAACTATGCATGTGCATTTTTCACAACCAAGACTGTCCATTTCTTTTACAGGATTCGGAGAAGCAAAATAAGTTGTCATATATTTTGTGCACAAACTCAAGAAGTCAGAGTGATCAATCAGCTTAAGTTCATCTCTTACAATTTTCCAATGTTTTGATGCACTAAGAAGCCATTAAGGCATGACCATAGTAGCTGCAGAACATTTACAGAGGGAAAGTTAAGCCTACTACCCTGTTGAAGAAAACTCCAGAACGCTATGGAAAAGTTGTCCCGGAGAAGTCATACTCGTGTTCGTATCCCCAGTAGACCTCACAGAAACATGAGGCCAAACCATTTTCCTAAGGAAATCATCCTGGCTTGTGGACTCATCTAAGCCTTCCATTGACCATACAGATAGAAGTAGATAAACCGGTAGCCTAAAATGGGGTTTCAACCAAATAAAAAATGTAAACATGATTTTCCATGAAGCAGTTAACTAACACAAACCGTGCATCATTGTGGCAAAACTAAAAGATGTGGTTATCAAGAGCAAATGACTTCCGTTGATTGCAATGGACTTTCGGGTTTTGACAAAGCAAGTTATCACTGCAGCCAAGAAGCACCTTAAGACTGAGTAGTAAATAGTGTTTAGGTGGTATTCAAAACAGGAATGACCCAGTCATCCCGAGAAAAAGTCTCTGGATGCCAAATCTAATCACTACTTCCTCATTCTTCATACTAACTCTTAGCAAGGTCAAACTTAGCACACCGTGAGCCAGCCAACAAGAAGGATGACTTTCATATTTAACTTCCTCATTAACTTCCACAACCGCATATCTACTGAACTATGAAATTTGCATTTTCGGCATGAAGGACAAAGCAACCTAGGGAGCCACTTACTAGCCGAGATGCAAATCACAATGGCAGTAAATGACCATCTCAAGATGCCCAAGGCAACACATTTGCTTTTAGCGAAGATGCATACAAAATCAAACTTTATGTAATATCCATGAACTTTCAACATCTCAATCATCCATGCGGTGACAGAGTAACATATTACAGAGGGATACCTGGAAGAGGAAATATTGGCAGTGGTCATTCGTAAGTGTCTGAGAGGATTTGATAATCTGGTGCAGATCTGTGTCCATAAGCTCATACACCAGATAGACATCTTTGAAACTTTTCCTCTGGATAGGCATCATGACGTCTTTCAGACCAATGACATTCTCATGCCGAAGATGCCTGAGAAGCTTTATCTCACGCAAAGTTCTCAGCGCATCAACCCTATTCTCGAAGGCATTGTGAATCTTCTTTATAGCCACCTTCTCATTGGTTTCTCTGTTCACAGAAGAGCAAACAATGCCATAGGCTCCCCGGCCAATGGGCTTGATGGGCACATACTTTGTGTCAATCTCAAACAAGGTCTGCCACATCGAGTAATAGTGCTTTCCCTCGGAATAAACCCCATTTGGCGGCTCAACTGGTGTTGCCATTTGCCTGCAGGCCAAGCATGGATGAGTCGAAACATGTTAATTCTCACTTAGAAGGAATTCTGAAAAAGTAGTACGCGCAAATGACTCTAGGGACAATGGCATGTAAAGCAAGTCATAAACTAGGAACCATTTTAGAATCCAAAGACAAATGCATCTCTGCTCAGCCATATAGGTTGGAAGGCAGGAGTAATACTACATTATGTGAAATTGGACATCTTTAGCTTAGCTACTGAAAGTTTTTTGATTCCCATGTAATAACCCCTCATCAGCAAGTTATATCATATTCAATTAACCCTGCCAATCTAGTCCGCTATAAGAACTTCATGTTCAAGCTGCTCGTAAAGAAGCATTCATAAGCATAAATTCAGGAGTAATAGCACCACACGAGTCTATCTCCAACTCAGCCATGAGAGAACAGAATTCAACAACAGAAACACAGGGTCCATTAGGGCAAATCTAAATGCAGGTGAAATCAAGAGGAGACAACACAATAACCTGACACTAGAAGGAAACACGGAAGCCTCTTGATTTCAGTACAAAATTGCAGTTCTTTCTACCTAGGAAAAAAAAAATGTTATCTTTTTTCCATTTCATTTTATTAATAATAGCGATAATGTGCTGATGCCCACCAGACTTGCGATCACATGAAACCCAGAAACAGTGAGGAACGAAAGCGCCAAATTAGCAGTAGCCCGGGAATTGCAAATAGCATAAGACCATGATTAGTGAAAAATTTCGACAATTACTATTACATCAAAATTTCTCCAAAAGGAAATCTATCACCGCGAACCCTTAAACATTCTACTGGTTCTTTATGAGTCCGTGCTTCACTTCTAAATTCCATCCATCCTTCAGACCCAAAAAAAAAAAAAGTTCCGGAAAAATTAAGAACAAAAATTAACGTCTAACTAGCGGATTCTCCAATTCAGAAGCGAACCCAAAAGCTCGTAACTAGAAGAAAGAACGAAAGACTTACTTTTTACGTGATCTTCGAAGCGAATTCAGAGAATGAAGCCACTCTTGCTCAGACCCATCGTCGGATCCCACTCACTCTTCCCCGAGCAGGCGCAATTCATCAACCCCCCAGCCCGACGCAGCCGCAGAGCCCCTCCTCCTCGCAAGAATTCCCGACAGCAACAGATGCCCAAGATCGCAGCTCCACGCAATCATTCCCCTAACGCATTGGGATCTGCTTGTTGTTCCCTCGGAAGGCACTGTTCTTGTCAAGCGACGAGCCCCACGGATCTGACCCCGCAACAAGAGGAGAGGACTTTCGATCTCAGATTCGCCACCTCGTCGCGATTAGACCCGGCAGAGCGAAGGCCAGTGACGAGGAAAAGAGAAGGGCAGCAATTATTGCTTATCGAGAAACGGGTGATTCCCGGTCTGCTTCGGCTGCGTGTGTGTGTGTTGTTTTTTTTTTTTAAATTATTATTACTGCGATTGATGGATGCACTGCTCCTTCAGAACCTAACACGCGGGCTTCGCCAATGCCACTGTAGCAGGATTTTTTCCTGTCTTTTTTAACTTCTCTGTGGGTCCTGCTTCGGTCATGGCGATTCTTGATTTTTGCCGGATAGGGTCGGGAGGAGGAAGAAGAGGGGGACACCATCACATGGCTTCCGTAAGCCCGAAACGACGGCGTCCAGAGGGTGCCGACCCCGCCGCCGTCGCCGTCGCCGTCACCTGAACGGCGGGGAAGCATATTCTCCTCGGAACCTTGCTGGATTCTCACGGGACATTTCTAATCTCGTATCGGCCGAATTACGTTGTCTGATTTTTTGCCTTTTTTAAAAGGTTAGAAAGGAGGCGTGAAAAGCCTTGAAAACGAAGGATAATTAGATGGACCATATGTCTATGACGTTGTCCGTGAAAAGAAACTCTTACTTTTGTCATCAGTTAATAAGGATGGGGCTAATCCCAAATACCGCCGGCATGGACAGAAGGAGAAATAGTCTTGTCCCGATCCGAATTCATGGACCCAAACAAATCGCAGCCGTCGATTACGCGACACCGACTCGTGGAGTCGATATAATCACCGGTCGCAATGACTGCTAATGTTGTTTGAATGGATCAGGTCCAGATTTGAATTTTCCCATCGAAAGGTTCCTCTCCTGTCGGAAGGTGACGCTATGATTTTTCTAATATAATACTTGAGCGAACGAATGAACGATAGTTCCTTATCGAGAGATACGAATTATGGTAATTCTTTTTGGGTTAATATCATAAAAACTCTTAAACTGGTACATTTATGATAAAATTTATATTATCTTAGATTTCGTTAAATTTCACTCACAAATTGTTAAATTTGATGACACACGACAATTCCAATTTAGGATTTTACCTTGCGTTTATCATATATATATATACTCATTTGTGGTTTTTCGTGATATTAATTTAATTTAGCGGAGAGTAAATATACTAGTTTATGGGATTTTGATGGTCATAAAATTAGTTTAGAGTAAAATTCTTATAAATGTATTAATTTGAGAGTTTTTCTTGATATTAATCTTTTAAAAAAATGCCCAAAAAGTGGAAAAGAGGAAGAGACCAGTAACACGTGGTTCTCGTCATTGCTTGAACAATTGGTAAGCCTATTAAGTAACTGATATAATTTAATCGCTTCCCGAAATGGGTGAGCAAAACTTGTAAGCGAAACGCAATCATCTTGATCATGAGATGGGAAATGATAATTTTTAAAAACATTAAGGTTGAACACGTATATATTATTATGTACCCTATAAATTTTTTTCCAAATAAAAGATAAGTCCGAACGCGGTAATGATTGAAATAGTCCCACGAACTTCGAGCTCGATTGCATTTTTCTCGTATCCGTGCTTTTGCTTTTTAGAGAAATGAAATAAGTGAGCTCCATCTGTGTTCAACTTCCAAGAGGTCAAAGCTAATGAACATCAGGCATGGGGTATGATTTTTGACTTTGGAGTCGGCTTGACTCCAGTTCCAACGCATTGAAAAGTCACGTTTAGGGCGGTCAAACTTATGACCTCTCTGTATGGCTTCTGGAACCAACTTATGATTTCAGGTCGATCCAAATTTTATCCAAAACTCAGAGCTTATCCTCAGTCGGAATCGGTCTTCTAGCTTTTGAAACTTAAACCTATTTTACATATTTTAAAACCTACCATGCGTGCTCTAAAACTTACTTTATCAATTGAGTTCAGGGTCTACTCATGACCCAACTAATTTCTTTTTCTCTTTTATTTCATTTTTTCTATTTTTTTCTATTTTTTTTCTTTTTTAGTGAAGCAAAATAAACAAGAACAATGTAACAATTCATCAAAGATGAACACATAAAAAAGACTATATCATAAAAAAATTCATAACACACAACCACAGTTCATTGGTTCCTAGTTTCCGATTCGCTTCTTACCTAGGAACCCAGAAATCGAATCACAAAGTACAAATTCCACTTTTTTTGGAACCAAGAACTAAATTGGTAACCGCGAGAACCTGAAAGCGGATCAGTTCCTTTAACTAGTTCGGTCCGATTCCTGATTCTACTCTAAACTTATACTCATCCCCATCTATAGCCCAAATAAAAGGACCTTTAACTCATACAAACTAATTACAACTCAAATCGATTTTTTTTCTAGCGTGAAATCCTTGTGATATTGCTAATAAGGCACTTATCGTTCTTCCCTGTCTTTTTACTTGTCGAATATTCATAATTGCAGCCATGAGAGCTTGACATTCGACTGGTTTGCGCTTGTTAGGTTATCCCAATACTAAGCATGTGCGTCTCTGGCGAGATACTAAGTCCTGTATAATGATCATTTTCTAAAATTAACGGTTGTAACTTTTCTTGGAGTATCAAAAACAATTATGACAAGATAATCTTTTCTGTTTCCATTTCATCGTGATTGCCCAATTTTGTCTTTTTGTCCATCTAGGTTGTGCTTGTGAACGTCCAGCAATTTTCATTGTAAACGTTCCGACATGAAACTACCATTTTGCTAATAGAATGTAGCGCCTTTTTCTTGTGAGTTCTAGTATCTGCAGTTTATTTTTATTTTAAAGTTGACATCTAGAATAATTTACTAGTTACATAAAAATAATTATTCTCTCTTGTTCTTCAAAAAAATAACTAGTGTTGAGGCTTGCGCATGTGTGATCACGAATAATTATCATGAAACTCGCTGAAATCGGCGTTGGAGACTCTGATGGACTTTGCACAGCTCCAACAGCTTGTGCCGAGGCTGCGGCAATGGTGGCTTTCACGGTCGTAAGCATCTCTGCAGCCGAACTTCCCGAATGTGGAAATGCAGATTAGTCTTTTGCTGAATGCTGATTATTCTTTCTTGTCAAACAGTTTGTATCCCGATCTTCAGATCGAGCAGTCGCCGATCAAGATGCCAGGTCCTGAACGTTGGTAAAACTCCGAGCCTGATGAGCTACGTCGATTCTTGCAACATTTCTGTCCACTGGCGAGGTAGATTCTGGATAGGTGGACAGTGGAGGTATTTAAGCAAACAACCCAGATTCATTCTACTTGTTCTCTACCTCTCTTACCTTGGCATTCTTATAATATATTGCAAGCTGCTTGACACAGTGCATGTTTCTCGTACTAGTCGCGACAGCAGGCAACTTTGTGTGTGTATTGAAAAATGCTCGTGTTCATTCTGTAGCCAAGATTTTAAGTTTGCTGTGTCGCTTTTTCAAGTGAGTGATCACTGACTCTTTCTGGCTTTGTTAAACAGTTTTCCTATCTGTTAAAACTTGAAATGTTGAACAGGAATCCATCTGGCCAAGCCATGCTTTTTCACAGCGAGCATAAATTCTCATGAAACTTCAAATAGGTTTGTCCATTGGAGGCTAGTGTCACAGGTGGCTATTTCAATCAGAGATCAGACGAATGCTCGAGATACTGTTCTACAGACCTGAGATCCTCTCCTAACTCATGAATTTGAAGGCTTAATTGCAACAGACCTTTCATTCGGGAAAACATAAAGATGACCTGTAATTCGGCAGTCACATGTCTTACTAGGAAAATGGTGTTGTCACTTTGTTGAATTTCGCAAGCATAAAAGAAGGAAGATTCAGCTTCAGGATGTAGTGAACGGAACTTAGGTTAAGCAACTTACGTCCAATCTGTTAAAAAAAAGTGGGTAGTCCAATTCAATCGAATCATATCAGTCAGCTAAGGTCTCACATTTTATCCCAAACTCGAGAGATAGATAACTGTCTCTATGTATGAGGAATTAGGAGTGTAAAGCAGTCACGAGAAAACTTCCTCATTGGCGTCTGTATGTTGATGATAATGAACATCGGTAGCCTGAAGCAAGATTTGGAAGCCTTGTGAACAATTGTAAAAGAAATGAGAGTACAACAAGATGTTCCAGCGTTCAATGCTGTCGTTGCTCTGCATCAAATCTAAATGCCCGAAAAATTGCCTTATGAATTGTCACTTGCTGCCTGGGATAGGAGGAACGATCTAGAGGAAACAGCACCTCTTGATCTGAATCTTATGAACTTTTACAAGTAGTTTTCACCTTAAGCGGATGTGTCGAAGCAGGCCCAGACCAGGCAAAATTTGATAGGCAATACCAACCTATAACACCATGATAGGGGAGATATGTCACATGTATGAACCCTGCATACGAGATTTCAGTTGCTCCACTTGATGTCGTACAGGAATGAATTCTTCAAGCTCTATTCTATGCTATTTCTCAGCTGCTCTTGCACTTGCATTTTGGGAGATCGCTGCTTCAAGTTATTGCAGACGTGGGACTAGAAAGAACATGACATCAAAATATCGGTTGCATCTTCGGGTGAGACGTTTCTTGTTCTAGTTAGAAAATATATGCCTTGGAGCTAGGATGGTTACTGGGAGGCAGAATTTGATAGGCACTACTAACCTATAACACCATAATAGGTGTGTTATATTACATATATGAACCCTGCATACGAGCTCTGTATTCTATGCTACTTTTCGGCTGCTGGAACTCGAGTTTCGGGAGCTCTATCGCTGCTTCGAGTTATTGTGGACGTGGGACTAGAAAGAACGTGACATCGAAATATTGGGTTGCATTTTCGGTTTAGATGTTTCTTATTCTAGTTAGGGAATATATGCCTTGGAGCTGAGATGGTTACTAGCCAGAATCCGATCCCGCCTTATTTTCCCTTCAGCCCTTGAAATGAAAGAGAACAAAGAGCGGAATTAATCTAATTCCAGCTTCCGATATATATATGGCTGATGCTACTATTATATGCTTAGCCAATACAGTGCAGGAGTGGGATGAGTGCGAATTTGATATCAAAATGTCGATTCCATTGTCAACTCCCACTTTCCTTTACGATGTTCAACTAAGATGTAGTTAAGTGGGAATCGGATCCCACTCATTTCCTGTTCGGCCGTGAGAACTGAATTAATCTGACCATTGTTTTGGCATAACTGCAAAAAGAAGAAGGAAAACATGAAGAAGCAGATGTACCTGTTGATTCCAAAAGGCTGACCGAATAGAACCGAAAGCATGGCGATATGTATATTCAGCCGACATGCTTTATAATAACCCAGAAAAAGTTTGGTGTAGCCTGACATGCTCTGCTCTCTAAACAAGCCAACTTCACCACTAATCTGCATTAAGAATTGGATGCTGATTCAGTGCCTTCCATTTGGAATATAGTTTCGCTTGGTCATTTCTTCGACGAGTTTTCAGTGTTGTTGGAGTCGCTTTACTTTGACAATCCGGTACCGACAATGGGAATCGAGTGATGCCTTTCCAATCATCCAAATCTTTGAGCTCGTGGACTAACTTGGATGTGGATGTTGCATGAAAGCGTTAGATACTTCTCGTTCATAAAAGCATGGATTGGTTGGTACGGATTTCGGTCCAGATGAGGAGGAAATGTCGTGAACGTGACTCAATTTTTCGAAGCATCTGAGGGTCGATGACTTCACGCAATCATGCGTTGCTCATCGGCGAACACGGTTGTGAAATGAAAGCAACCTGACTGTGAATAGGAAGATACCCTTTCCAGGATTCGATTCGAATAGACTCTGCTTGCGCTAGAGGGGAGGAGGGAATAGTCCGAGAGCTCGCTCCTTTAAAGTGCATCTTTTATGCATCTGATGTTGAGTTCGTTTGATGACATCGCGATCGAATATGACAGCGAGAAATCACGAACCTTAGCCACCATATCACAGGCGAGTAATGCACAGTAGGACCAACCGAAACACCGTAAATTTGGACTCATGATGGATAGTATTCGCTAGAGGGGAGGAGGGAATAGTCCCAGAGCTCGCTCCTTTGAGGTGCATCTTTTATGCATCTGATGTTAAGTTCATTTGATGACATCGCGACCAAATAAGACAGCAAGAAATCACGAACATTAGCTGCCATATCACAGATGAGTAATGGACATTAGCACCGATCAAAACACGGTAAATTTGGACTAGTGATGGTGCTCGGTTGGGGTTATACGCTGATGATGCATTCTTCTCTCGGTCTCTGTGATCGCCGTGGGAGAGAGCTTTTGTCACGGGATGCGCCATAACTTCTGGAGACCGCATGCTGCTCTTTACAAAAAGGTGTTTTGGCATGTGCAGCTCCAATCTCCTTTTCGACGAGCATCTCCTTTTGTACAAGCACGCTTGGTGTGAACACGGGTATATTTAGATTGGTTCGATAAATTTGTGCAATAAATGTAACCGCTGCGACCAGCGTTAAATATCGACGGCGACCCACTTGTGTAGAAGCCTGTTCACAGCCAACCATATCGCTTGTATCGTATCGATTTTAGTAGACCGGTTTTGGTACGCGTGTTGAGATCAAGAATTCGGTATGTACCGTCCGGTTATACGAACCGTGGATCTTGACCACGACGGGGTCCAGACAAGAATTTCTCCCTCTACAAAAGCCCCCCACCACCCTTCATTTTCTTCCCTTGTCTTACCATCTCTCTCTCTCTCTCTCTGTGAAGAACAAGGCAGTCTCACCATGCCAACAACCCAAGAGCTTCCAGATTGCCACCTCCTGAAACCGCCCATACTGATCACCCCGAGCAGCCCAACACCCCACCACGCGCTCTCCCTGTCCAACCTCGATGACCAGAAGTTCCTCAGATTCTCCATCAAGTACCTCTACCTCTTCAGGAAATCCGTGCCCCCGGAATCCCTGAAAGCTTCGCTCGCCAAAGCTCTGGTGGATTACTATCCGCTGGCCGGGAGGTTGAGGAGCGCCGGAAATACGGACGGCGGCGGCGGCGGCGGCGGCGATGTTGATCAGAGGCTGGAGGTGGATTGCAACGGAGAAGGTGCTGTGTTCGCCGAGGCCTCCATGGACATCACCGGGGAGGAGTTCCTGGAGCTCTCGTGGTGGCCCAACAGGTCCTGGAGGAAGCTGCTGTACAAGGTGGAGGCTCACAGCTTCCTCGGCGTCCCTCCCCTCATAGTTCAGGTGAGGCTATTCAGGATCCTATCTCCCTGTCTCTCCTTCTCATGCAAGTCCGCGTGTCTTGTCACTTTAAGTCTGCGTTTCCTGCGGTTTGCACGTGCTCTCCCGGCACACAGAGAGCAGGCGAGATTCTCGAGCAACGCCGGCACGTACTTAACGCCGATTTAGAGAACCGTTGCAGGAAACGATGTTGCAGATATTTGGAGATCTGCAAACGAGTAAAGATCATATTCCACGCTCAATCAAAGCCCATCACATTACTTACTATACACAGCATCATTCAACAAATTTTTTATGATATGCTATCCAACCCAAACTACACAGAGAAACCAAGTTACCATTCTTATCCTCATCATCTGTCAAACTGAAAACGAACTCTACTGGGAAATATTGCTACCTCTTCTTTAAGGCTAAGAGGTTATCTTGAGTTCTTCTTTTCCTCCTTCACTCGCATGCGAACCACCATCTTTCGGGGCTCAAACAAAACCATCGAGAATCAGAATCCAAGGGGGGGAAAATATCCATACTCCTAAAAGAACCGAGAAGATCTACAGAGAGCAGAAAAACGGAATGATGGAGGGGTGGCATGAGCTGGCGCAAACCCTGGCAGCCTAACAAAAAAAGAAACGCGGGTTCAATAATTTGACTGGAAATGCTGGAGCTGCAGCAGCAGCGGAGCAGGGCGGTCGTGTCCGGTCCGGTCCGTTCTCTCCCCCTCTCACCCGCTCCCCCATGATTCCCCCCCTTGCGCGCTCTGTTCTGATCGTCGTCATGATGCGAGGTGGACCAAGAAAAGGAGGACAAAAAGGCTACAGTGGCCTGGAGTTGGTTCAGTGGCGTCCTGTGCGCGACTGCTATATTCCCTCCTCCCCTAATCTCTCTCACTCCCTTTCAAGACAGCGACCCTCCCAAGCCATGCGTCCCCACCCTCTCCTCTCTCCACTCAGTGGCTTTGCTTTTGAGGTTGGTGGCGTATGGTGGTGCCCCAACTTCTCCTCGTTTCCCGCTGGACTATTCCTTTGTCGAGAGTCGATGGATGGATGGATATTTTAATTTTCACTAGTTTAGACTCTAGTGCAAAGCCCACCTAGCATTTTCCAATCGCATTGGGTACTTGAATCTTTTCGATAGGACTTACCCTCATGGGTTGTACACCGACCGTCCCCGTGTCCACGTGTATCGAGTACCGCATTCGAACAAAGAGGGGCAAAAGCTTGGGGATTAATTCAGGAGGGCTGTTCGAAATGACACCAGAGATGTATTGGATCGAAGTGAAGGAGCTACGGAAGAATCAAATTTGAGGGTGGAGAGAGAGGTGCCCCGTCCTTTAAAATTCTGGCACAAAACCTTTCTCCATATGTGGGGTTTCATCGTATTAGCGATCTTTTAGCAACGTGGTGATAGTTTAGATTTTTTATCGATTCATCTCACATCAATGCACGGAAATTCCAATACCCTCTCCCCACATGCTGTTGTTACAAATACAGTTTTGCTAACATAACAGTCACATCTTGTTATGAGTCATATTCTTGAAAAAATAGTATAGTCTAAAATAAATTATATTCTCATGTGCGTGGAAATGAAGTACGGATTTATGGATGAAGTAGATAGATATCTGTATGTTCGTGTGATTTGAGGATGTTGTCTCTATTGAAATTTCAATTTCTTTGGATTCTTCTGTCTTTCTTCAGGTCACCAATCTCCGCTGCGGAGGCATGATCCTGTGCACCGCCATCAGCCACTGCCTCTGCGACGGCATCGGCACGTCCCAGTTCCTCCACGCGTGGGCCCACCTCACCACGAAGCCTGGGGCCCCCTCCCCGTCCTCCCCTTCCACGGCCGCCACGTGTTGAGGCCTCGACCCCCTCCCCACGCGAGCTCCCCGCACCCGGCCTACACCCGATCCCTCCCCTCCCGAAACGACAAGGCCGCCCCCTCCCCGCCGCCGACGTCCACCGCTACCTCCAGTCCCAGCCGCTGGTCCCCGTCAGCGTCACCTTCTCCCCGCCCCTCATCCTCCGCCTCAAGCGGCGGTGCGTGCCGTCGCTCAAGTGCACCTCCTTCGAGGCCCTCGCCGCCCACACGTGGCGGTCCTGGGCCCGGTCCCTCGCCGACCCCGCCGCCTCCGCCCTGACGCCTCTCCACGCCGTCAAGCTCCTGTTCTCCGTCAACGTCCGGGACAGGGTCGACCCGAAGCTGCCCCACGGCTACTACGGGAACGGGTTCGTGCTCGGGTGCGCCCCGGCCGCCGTGAGGGACCTCGCCGGGAGCAACCTGGCCAGCGCGGTGAAGCTCGTGCAGGCGGCGAAGTCGCGCGTCGACGGGGCTTACGTGAGGTCGACGCTGGAGGTGCTGGAGGACAAGGCGGCGAAGACGGACCTGGCCGCCAGCCTGGTGATATCGCAGTGGGCGAACCTGGGGCTCGAGGGAATCGACTTCGGGGAGGGCAGGGCGGCGTTCATGGGGCCGCTGACCAGCGACGTGTACTGCCTGTTCCTGCCGGTCGCCGAGGAGCCTCACGCGGTGCGGGTGCTGGTGTCGATGCCGGAGTGCGTGGCGGAGAAGTTCGAGTTTTACATGAAGGGTTTTGCGGACAGGGAGGAGGAGAATGGGAATGGGAATGGGAATGGGTGTGGCGGCGACGGAGACGGATTGTGTTGCGAGTACGTGTGAACATGTTCATGCATGCCCTTCTCTCGTGTACGTACGATGTCGATCGATCGAGTTTCTTAATGAAAGCGCACAGCAGATCGACACAGATGTTCCAATAGAATGAAAATGGCCATAAACCCGACGAGATATTGAATCCTGCACCTATAGATACGAGATTAGGGATTATGAATTTACGATTATACACGGGCGATCAATTTATATTAAGTGGACGACAAAAAAATGTACACAGTTTGAACCACTTGAGAAATTTCGACTCTTACATGATATTGTGTAAAATATAATATAAATTTACTATAAATTAACTTTCAAGAGTTGGTTAAGTGGTCAAATGCTTGGTTCAAAGATCATAAATTCATGTCCAAATCACTTCTTTTGCTCATGATAGCATTGGGAGTCACATTCGTTATGTTATTACTGATATTATCTTCTAGTTTTTTTTTTTTTTTTTTCAAATAAAGTACAAAGGTTAGAATTTTCTCCTTCTTTGAGTCGAGCAAAGTGGCAAAAAGAGACATCAGCTGCGGGCTGACTCTGAATACAAATTACGACGACTGATCCAGGATTTGAAAAAAAAATACTCAGAAAAGAGGGGGAACTCTGCACGTACATGAGTGCGGATTGCACGCGCAGCATCATGCGCCATCGAGACCTTATCGATCTCAACAAGGCGTCTCTATTTTAATCAGTGCTTTCGATATTATATCGGAGCAAACAACCACGACCGACCCCCCCCCCCTCCAATATCAGCCAGAAAAGATTAAACAAAGCTGTAAAAAAGGAAAGAAAAATCAATATCGGCCCGGACCCAACCGAGGGAGAACTTCATTAAATTACTAAGTCTGGAGAAAAAGGCTGCATTTATCTTGTCCCGATTAGCGACATGATGAGTGATATAGAAACCCAAGTGCTCATGTCGTGCAAAAGCGCCATTGACCCGTGGAATATGTTCATAATATACGCAGGTATACGATCGTGGTACCATGATGAGCATTCTTATTTTTCACCATGCCTTACCCCCGGTCTCTCTGCCGTGCTCTTGATGGGATGGGGAAGCGAATCCGGTGCTCGAGATGTTGCTTGGTTGAACCGAACGAACCAACGGAAACCAGCTAACAAGATCTGAATTGGGAATCAGACCGTCACCTGATTAAAAATTTGATCGAGCATGTCCCCGATTTACAAAACATTACATCTCATCACGTCAACCGACGGCGATCCGATCGAAAAAAGTGTGGCGTGATATAACTGCGGACCGAAGCGAGAAGCCCCACATCTAACCGAAAGTGGTTGATTGAGGGTGCGTTTCTTGAAGTTGCATGTTCGGAAAGATAACCACTGCGTCACCATGTGCTCATCAGAATTTGGCCCCAGAGGGAGTTAGAGATCAGTCGGCATCAAGTTGATGGCTGAACTTGTCCTTGGCTTTTGAGAAAAGGCTAGATGTTGCTTCATGTCAACTCCAAAAGTACGAGGGCCTCCGTTGCCACCAATTCATAGGCACACTCCAGCTCGTATGGAAGGTGGAAGAATGCAGGAGCCAAGGTTAACTTAGCATCCACGCGCTAGGAGGGGCAATTGCTTCAAGACATTATTAGCTGGAAGCCTTGAATTTTGATGTACTAAATTCAAGTCGGTCGTATACTGTTTGATTGGCGCGATCGAGTCCAACCCTTTTTTTGAAAGGTGGCATCCGAATCATTACTTCACCACATTTTCATTTATGGAAAAACTCCAATGTGAGCATATTTAGTTATGAAGAAGGTAATCAAAACATTCAAAATAATAGATCGAGAAATTATGATTGAGAATAGAGGATCATATATGGAAGTAATTTACAGTATAAGGATCGATGGGCTCCATCTTCCCCAGTTGAAGCAAGCTTCCTCCGATCAACACTCTGAATTGGTGAGTTACAACCATAATTCTGTTTAATTTGCAAGTGGTTAGGTAGGGCGCATGTTTATAAGCCACCATAATGACTTGGTTGTTGTATATAGGATGGTCAATCTCCTATCGTCATGGTACAAGTAATTTTTAGTACCCCACTAGACCATTGCTCGATTGGTACATAGACCCACATGAAAAGATAGGTCATCTTGAGAAAATTCAAAAGATTCCCAAGACAGCTAACCCATTTTCGTTTCTCACTACACAGTTTGACCTAGGTACACTGTACCGTGATATCTACGGAGAAATTCAGCAATTTTTATGTTTCTACTCAGAATTAGGTCATCTTGAGAAAATTCAAAAGATTCCCAAGACAGCTAATCCCTTTTCGTTTCTCACTACGCAGTTCGACTTAGGTGCCTATCAAAATGTATCGTGATATTTATGGAGAAATTCAGCAAATTTTTATGTTTCTACTCAGAGATGTGACAATACATTTGAGGACATCGTTACATTGATGGATTCACCACTCGCTCAAAACTATCAATCGACTTTCGAAGGAATCATCTTTCTCGTCAAAGAAAGTCCGTTTGCCTCTTTCTTCTTCATTCTTTTTTCTCAATAAAACGATCTATCTAGAAAACTTTTGATTTTCAATAGCCACTTTCCTTGACACGATGAGAATCACGGTCAAAGGAGATTTATTTAATGAAAAGAATTTGCAAGGAAAAGGCAGCTTTTTAGCCTAATCGATCCTCACTTATACGCAATGAGAGAGAGCATGTGACCTCACGAAATCCCCGCGAGCCATGTCGAAGATCGCAGTGCAACGTGGACCGGCCAATCACCATGGAAGGAAGCCGAAGCTCGTGAGATGAAGGTCGATGATGACCAGCATCTTTTAATGATATAAAAGCATCTTTTAAGGAGATCCAAGTCGAAGATCGCGGTATAAATGATATTGATATCTCGTAATGGGCGGGGAATTTTCTCCTTAGTATAATAATGGGGGGAAAAAATAAGGTCACATGCTGTCCGATCTGGATTTGCTAAGGTCGATCGAGGATCTCCACTTGATGGGACCGGCCCATTAATCAAAGTTGAATTGAATTGTTCAATGTGCTTGATCATTGCAATCCTCTCTTCCTGTTTGCTCCCGTTTCCACTAACTTTCATCGTTGCCGGGTCATGCGAATCTGAACTAGCCGAGGACACCCTTTGACAAATGGACGTGAATATAAAAGCCTCCCTACGTTTGCACCTACATTCCAAATGATGTCCACTTATTTGAAACCTACAACTCGCATCTTGAGTTTTGTCACTTAAAACAATTCACATCGTCTTAACTCTACTTATTCATAGAGCTAAAATTACCAAAAAAAGTCATAAATCTATTATATGTCAATCAATTTAGTTTCAAACTTTTTAATTTGGCTAACTCTTTTTGGAAAAAGATTTCTTCCATTGAAGCAATGAAATTTGTAGAACATCCTTACCAAAAAAAAAATTTGTAGAACATGAACGAAAAGTCTTTGAACATAACATATTCCAAAGGGGTCAGGAAGGTTTAATTTGCCAATTCGGAGGAAGGGTTCTAATTCGCTAGATTTTTACAATCCAATTTGCTTCTCAGTCTGCTTCTCATGGGTAATGGACAATTGTAACTCCTTTCAATTGGGCCACGTAGCTAGAGCATTCCTCGATGAGGTTTCGAATAGCCCATGGCATATGGGCTTTATCTGATAAGTACTCCGCAGTTGGTCAGTGGTTCGAAGCTACTTCCATCCTCATATCACTTCAGTAGTTCAGTCTCATACAACACTTCACTTTATCATGCACAAACATAGACAAGAGCGCCTCTTTCACTGCTAGGGTTTCAACTACAAAGATCGATGAAGCTTGCACTTTCTTTGTGGACCCAACAATTATCAAGCCCTGAGAATCTTGGTACACTCCTGCAATCATACCCTCCAAGGATCCATGAATCGTCGACGTTAGGACTCGAACCAGGTGGCATCGCCGACCGCCTTATGCATTTGGCGTCGATGCGACATGTAGATAATTTTTATAGCATTTTTTCCTTTTTTTCTTCTAAGCCCAATGAGGGTCGCCATCAACAACCCTCTCCTAGTGGCCTACTTGCCCATTGTCAGCAAGGGCTGGTTGGCAACCCTCACTAGACTTCACAAAAGAAAAAAGGAAAAGAAATAAATAAATAAATAAGCAAAACAAAAATAATTATAAATTATAAAAATATTCCAAGAGGATGACATATCCAACTCCAATTGACGCTTTAGGCGTTTTATATATCACTATAAGACTGATGAAAAAGTTCTCCATTATTCATATGGTATGGGTTTGAAGTACGTAATTTCTCAATCCATTTAAGATCCATTAAAATGTTAAGCATTTATTTCTTCGAACCCACTTAAACCTGATTTTCAAAGTTAAGGCAACTCATCGATTACTTGCATCATTAAATATGGGTTAAAATCTAAGTTCTAAATCCATTTTGCCACCTCTACTTGGTGACAAGGGGCTTTAGAGGCGATTTTAGGCAGCAATGGTACAATAGTGAGGGATGGAGAGAGAATCTCCACTGTAAGATGAGCGTGAGTGAGTAGGTGGGTGGATGAAGAGAGGGGGGGAGGAAAAAGATATATAAGTAAGGTTTTAGGAGATATGTACATTTTGTAGGGCCTATATAAAAGGGACCATCCAAATCACGAACTATCCAGACTGGACCGAATCAACCGATTGTGTCCGGTTCTCGGGAGTGTCAGTTTGGTTTTGATTCCTAAAAGTGAAAACCAGGTGTCTAAGTAGTCCAGGTTCCCATTCCCAATTCCAAGTGGGGAATAAACCAAATTGACTACGCATCTCAATTCCCAATTTCAAGGGGGAATGGACTAGACTGGCTATGCATACTTTTAAAAAAAAATTCAAAAAAATAAAAGTGCTCAGCTTCTTTTTTTCTTTTTTTAATTTCTTTATAACATATGGCATCAAGTAGTGGGGAAAAAAAGTGACCGGTTCCACCTTGGAATCAAATCGGATCAAGAACCGATCACTCCTCATATTTTGAGATTGAAGGAGATATAATTTGAATATTTTAGAAAGTGATGATAGTTTTTGATATGTGGATACTAATTTCAAGATGGTTTTCACGATTTTTTCTTATCTTAATTGATATAAATTGTAATAGATAACGGATTATTGTTGGTATTTGCGCTAGCCACTGTCTTATTTGGCCGATTGGCGGGCCTGTGAAATTGCATGTCATTTATTTATCCATTCCAAATTTGGCACTCTAGCTAATTATGTAAGGCAACGGGAATAAATACAACTCGGATGCGCAGGTCTGCAACTAAAACTAAATGGAAAAACATATCATACGCCTTCTGTATAAGGAAAATTTAACAGAGACGATCTCGTCCGCCGTTGATTTAAGGATTATGCTACCAACTTTTTGTAATCTATGGCGCATAGAGTCGTTTGTCTAATTCTTTTACACCGTCAGACTATGCTGTAATTACTCAAACTACATTTTCCAAGAGTAATCCATTGACACAATATTTGGACAAATTGACAAACTTCATTTGTTCCATAGAAAATAAATGGTTTTGAAAAATCTTTCTTAAAAATATCGATTATATCGCGTACAAAATTGAATGAGTGAAAAATATTTTTATCGTCCACGAAAATGTTTATATATAAATTGTTGCCGATAATAAAAATATTTTTCAATTTACTAATTATTTTAAGCGAAGTAAGCAATTATTTTTTAGAAAATATTTTTTAAATCATTTATTTTTCAAAAACAAGCAAAGTCTAATAGTGAACACGTCTAAAAAGCATTGGGATCATTTTCACCCAAAATTAGTTCAGTTTTAATTGTGAATTTCGAGGAAGATAAAAATATACTTAGAACATTTCCCATTCATTTATATCAAAGCATCAGCACGTTTTCCCCCTATGTCAAGCATTGACATTACTAACCAGCTATCATTGGGATGCTCCTATTAATAAAGATGATTATCACTCCTCAATTTTGAAAAAATTACATCACTAGTCATAAATCTCACGTACAAGCTGCAATCGGTTTAGTTTTAATGAAGTGTTCACTCATATTGAGAATCACAATTTAAATCCTACACTTACATTAAAAATGCAACTCAAGGATGTCATGTAGACAATTTTTTAGTGCCATTTAGACAATTTTAGATACCGCTCATCAAAATGAATGCATTATGCTTTTAAAAAAATCATGATTCAATTAAACCGATTAAAAATTTCAGGACTTGATGTGAGATTTTAAGTTGCTTGCTTTCTTCTACATCAACCACCTTCGCTTGATTCTTCGTCGTGTTTTTTCTTTTTATTTTATTTTATTTTCTGGCTATTTGTTCTCATATGTTATCCAATGTCCATAGTACATCTGACCCAAATAGAGGAAAATCACATGCATGCAACATCGACATGTCCTTCGTGGATTTTTATAATCTAGAATCTATTCTGGAATTGAATGCCATCTAGGTTTTAGATCAGAATATCTTAATGTACTCACTTTTGATTGTGAATTTAATCTTTATTTATTTATGCACCATAAGAGAAAAGTTTATGCTACGCAGCATGTGCCGCAAATCATGATAGATAGAATTTCAAGGATCAGGAATATATTTTATTGTTTACAAAAGCAAAAGGTTGTTGAGTTTATAATAAATGTACAGTGTACTTTAAGCTACGGTGGCCTTAGATGTTTTCTTCTTTCCATTTATCCTTCGAGGTCAAAGCTTAAAAGGTGGAGTATAAAAATGGGCATGATTGAATTGACTTTACATTTTACCCTTTGCTTGATCAAAATATTGCGGATCGCGCACTTTCACTTTTTTTTTTTTTTGGTGAAGAATCGCGCACTTTCACTTTTCATAAGCTGAAACACTCAAAACTTTCACAATGCAAATATCGACACATAAATTTTGATATATTTTTTCATATCTTTCTGTGATTTAACTAATATTCTATATTTTAGTGAGGAAGCAAAAAGTACCATTTGGGCTTAAACTCAAACAATTAAGCCTTTCACTAGGCTTGGTGGGTTTAGGCCCAAAACACGAAAGAGGCCGAATCCGCTGTTTTGCTCATTGTTTTCGACCTTTGAAGTGAACGATGAACTTGCCAGAAAATGGTCTCTTCTGCACGAATTGCAAGTTTGGCTGATGTTTTAGTGCATAAGGTATAGCCAAATCATTGATCAGATAATACCTTTTTGCAACATTAGTGAATAGCGCACATTTGATCCAGTTGCGAATGAATCGAAAAGCAAAATCAAAGATAAAACGATTGGCGATAAACACAAAATTGACTCTCACAGGCCTATATTTCTTCATTGTGGAAGGCATTTTTTTCTTGGCGATAGCCGGAGCGCGGGTGAAGAGCGGAACTGTTGTGATTCACTGCAGTTTGCGCTATTGAAAAGATATCACGTGATCGCGATACTTTAGTTAATGAACTTCTAAAAATTAAGATGGGAGGATATTTACATAATTCTGTAAAATTTAAAACTACATTGCACGGACGAATTTTATTGTCCCAAGTGGTTGTATGTTGATAATTGCTTGAGGAAAAGGAAATTATATCATTATTAAATTTTCCTACAATTTTTTTTCTTATTTTGATTGAATAAAATCGGAGGTCGCCGGTTGGAGAAAGAATACAGAAAAAAAGAAGAAGATATTTTTTGGCCAGAGGGAATCCCTATCCAGTTCACTATGGCAACAAGAAGCCACGTGGCTCGCATCTACGAAACTCGAAATTTTCGGCCGCCGGCGAGGCAAAACATCCAACGATGACGTCGTCCTACGTAAGGGCTCAATTGTCCAAATCCGCTCCCGTTGTCGTTATTTTTCAGGGCATAATGTCGGAACTGCCCCCCTCCCTCATTCGTAATTATATTTTTGGCCTTTGCTTCATTTTTTTTTTTTACTTACTTTGATTTCCCCCGTATGGTAGTATTCTAAAAGATGAAACGCAACTTACTCATTTTTATAAACTCCACCAACATCTTTTTTTTTTTTTAATAATGATGAGAGAAAATCGGGTTATCACCAACCCCACAAAATGTGACTCCGATGTAAGGTCGATGTCTTGATGAGTGACTCGAATATGAAAGTATTTTCATTTATAAACCGAATCAATATTAAGCGCCTAATTTGCATACGCACTCTAATCCAACTCTTTCCAGCCCATAAGATTAATTCTAGTGAAAACAACATTAGCTAGACAAGCTTTTTCTCTTCATTTCCAAGTGGTCGGCCCTATTTAGTCATTATAGAGGCGCTCTTCTATGTTCATTGTGAATAAAATTTTAATTCATTGGGAATTAAAACTCCGTGTCTAGAAAAGAATGGGAGGCGCTTCGCGTCCCATGTGATTTATTAAAAATCCCTTAATAAGATCTCTTGATACTTACGGGAGACCTTTTCAACATAGACAATTTCGAAGTCAATATTAGACCGAGTAAGGCATGACGTCAATTCAACAAAAAAAATAGAAAGTTACAATGTCTTATTGAGAATGCATTTTTCTCTTTGACTCAATTTAAAATAATATAAGAAAATTCTTTTGAAATCCACTTTTGATCCTGTAATATTATTAATTTACTCATCGATGAAAATTGATGCATCAAGCATGCGATGGAGTGCCGAATGAACGGTGTTTGAGAAAGTAATCCGTATAATCATATTAATTCGAATTCCGTCGCGTCACTGGCTCGGGTGCATCATTTTTCGAATCAACTCCTCACGAGTTGGTAGTTTTTAAGAAAATCCAGTCAGTAATAAGAGCCCTGCACCGAGGCTACAATCGTAAATCGGTATATAACATTATTGGATAAAATTAAAAACCATCCTCGTATTCAATTAAATTCCCGAGTGGAACGCCGTTTATTAATATCGTCTTCCTCTCTTTCTCTCTCTACAGACAGAAGAAAGAATATCTTATCCCCTCTCTCTCTCTCTTCATCTCTTTCTCTCTCTATCGGCCAGTTTTATCCGATCCTCCCTTCTGCTTGTCGGTCCTTCGATTCCCTTTTCTTCATTCCCTTCTTCCACTCTCTCTCTCTCTTCCGTTTGCTTGTTTCGATCCTTCGTGCTCTCTGAGTTGGCTCTCGCTTTGGATCGAATTCCAGTCTGACTTGCACGCGCACGCCACCTGCCCGCGGACGGAATCTTGGGTTGGGTTTCGCGCGGATTTTCGGTATTGCGATCGGAGGCGGGATTCGGCATCGGCGACTGGTTTCTCGCTCGAGGTGCGTTTCGATGGGTCTTTGTTCATTGTATCGAAAGCACTGGGCGTAGATGATGGGCTAGGGCTTTGGACGATTCACTCGCGATGTTCGAGGCTCGAACTGAAAGCGTTTGAACTTGTTTGGAATCTTTTTGCTAATGGCGACAGGGTATACTGTAGAGATTGGAGTTTCGTGTATGTTGCAGTTCGATTAGGAGTCGCTGTTTTTGGTTGGGAGTTGCGAATGGCGAAATATCTGTTGACCGAAAAAAAGAAAATTCCTTTCTTTTTTATTTTTAGGTAATTTTACGCGCGTCCAATTGGGTTGTGTCCAATATGCTTGCCATGGAAGCATTTTCGTCGTAGCAATTCAAGATCACTCGGAAGTGGAATTCAGTTCGATGCCCTTGTTGTATGGAAAACTCAAAATTTAGAAAACATTTTTCGAAAAATAATTGGTCGTGTCACTTAGAAAAATTAGTCGACGGAAAATATTTTTATTATTGGTAATAATTTAGGACCAACTATTTCCGATAGCGAGAATATTTTTCATTTATTTATTTATGTAAACGATACAAATTATCATTTTTGGGAAAATGTTTTCCAATTTTGAATTTTTCGTGAAACAAACGCATGTTTGCATCTTCAGAAGGTGATGAAAGACAAGGCGATGACTTTTAAGCATGTGTCTGATACGCCCAAGAATAGAAGACTACAACAAAGCTGGGATCTACATTCTTCTATTTTTGATTGATTAGGTTGTCCTGTTTTGTTGTGATTTTTCCTCTGTTGTGTTCTTGTTACCTTTTGGTTTTCCTTGGAACCACGGCACCCTTACACTCTCTTTGACTTGACTGTCTTTTTGAGTGTCTGTGTGCCTTGTAGGTCCGGGCCTCCTTCCTTGCTGCAAAATCTATTCATTTCTTAACTTTACCAAAAAAAAAAAAAAAACGCATGTTTAGTTTCTGCCAAAACTCTTTTCCCCCTACTTCCTGCCAACTCTTTGTCCCCCTACTTCCTCTTTTGAACTTACTGTGATTCTGTTTCTCCATGAATGTTGTCACTCCATAGACTTTGGTAAAGGAGGCATGGGGTCATTACAAGGACCAGTTATTTGTCCCACTGTCCGTGCGAAGCAAGCTGGTGCCTACACTGTCCCTGTGACTGCCCCGTTTACGAAGCCTAAGCTTCTTAGAAGTGAAATTTGGGGAGGCAGGGGATCTTTTAGAGCTAAAACTAAAGCTGCAGCCGTTACTCGCCTATCAATTGCTCGAAGATGCTGGGCGCCACAGTGCAGCTTCAGTTCGTCCTCGGACGGTAATGGAAGCACTGCAGAGAACTTCAATGAAAATGATGAAGACTATGTCAATTCCAGTATTGTTGAAGCTGGTATGGAATCCGGATGTTGATCATCTGGTTGCTTCTCCGTCCTCTTAAAATTCATTTATGTTTTCTAGCCGGCTGTTTTTTTCTTTTTCTGGTAGTTAAGTTAATATTTATTTGCTCAACCAGGGTAAATCATGGGTTGACAAATCCCATTACATGAGAATATCACAACACACCACACTCTTTTTCACAGAACATTGAAAACAAAGGAAGACAGGACAACAAAACAGCCTCAAAGACAACTAAAACAATCTCATTCATCAACGTGCAGTTGATTTCGGTCAATTTGATGACATTCACTTTGGCATTCATCCCTGGCTGAAAAGGGAGGCCATGGTCCGTGCTTAGGTTTCTCCTTGTGGGCTGTTGATTAAATTCGTAAATATGTGTTTAGGGACAACAATGTTAAATCGCATGCTTACAAGTCAAAAGCTTATATTTTATATGCGAGATAGATTCTTTCTATGTTATCTTATTATTGTGACCTAATTTAGGTACTACCAAAGACTGAAAGTTTAGTACTTCGAATTTGAATTGCAATGCAGTCATAGCTGCAGTCTGGTTAATGCTTTGATATTAAAATGTTATTGCTTTCATGATTAGCATAGTTAATTCATGTGCCTTATATTAGCGACAAGGTGCAAATAGAAGATATGCATCTTTTTGTAAAAAGGGTAGAGGGTTTAGTACGGTTCAAAGCTAGGTCTACCGCAGTCCTTGAGGCAGGCTGCATTTTCCAACTGAGCAAGCCTTTGATAAAAGATTTCATAAATTTTACAGTAGCACCCACTACACTTTTGACATCATTCATTCACACTGGGTCCAAATTTTTTTTTGTACCTGGTACTCTTTTGAAACGTAGCATGGTTATATTAACTTCTGGAATTATATATTTTGAGAATGGGGTTCGAACCACTGATGGAAGAATAGTGTGAACTTTTTTTGGATTGATTTCTGAAATAGATTGAAGCTTCAAGTTTCAAGCAATTTCCATGGGGAATGTAAGCCTATTTACTTAAATATGGTTTCCTGATTTTATAAGAATGTTAAGTAATTCTCTACCCTAGTTGAAGTAAAATACTTGCTATTCATAGTCTGGATTGTTGATATTCGTATACCACATTCATTGTGTATAGTTGAGGTGAAGAGTGGGGCAGAAGGTTTCACAATTAAAATGAGGGATGGAAGGCACTTAAGATGTGTCCATAACAATCCTCAAGGGGGACATCTGCCCGATTATGCTCCACATCCTGCTATTGTCCTAAAGATGGAAGATGGGACTGGTCTTCTCCTCCCTATAATCGTTTGTACGTGCATCTTTTTTTCTTTCTTTATTTTTTTTAAGATGATCTCATTGTTGCGTGAGTGTCATTAAGAGTGCCCCTGGCTACCCTACGAAATGTTCCCATCCTTGTTTAATGCCTTTCTTCCCCTTTGACTGCAGTGGAGATGCCAAGTGTTCTTCTCATGGCTGCTGTGCGGAATGTTCAAATTGTATGTCATTATGTATTTTTTCTTTCAATTGTTTGTTTTCTGCACTTTGTAGTAGAATGATGGATTCTGTTGGTTTGAGAACGAAACAATCCTCTTTGCTTTTGTTCCAGGCTAGACCAACTTTATATCAAGTGGTTAAGGAAATGATTGACAAGATGGGTTATGAAGTAAGTTTATGCTTTATCTGGTTTTGTTCAGAATAATGCTCTTTTGCATTGTCATAACTGTGGTTCCTGCAGGTCAGACTTGTCAGGGTCACTAAGAGAGTTCACGAGGCATATTTTGCTCAGTTGTACCTTACAAAGGTTGGATACTTTTACTTGAATTCGTCTTTCTTTTTCTGAAGAAAAAATATAGTCTGGATTTATTGCATGTTATGCAGACATCAAGATGTAGTCTTAATACATTAAAGCTGTGTTTATATTGGTCTTTTAGACGGGTAGCGTACATATGCTTGTTAGAAGGAGGATAAATTACCAAAGAACTTTGTGATTTACACGGATGTCAGAAATTGATTTGCCTCTTGTAAAAGTGGGTGATATTTAAGTAGACTTTTATTGTAATCTTGAAGTAGAGTTTTTCTTGATGAATGAGCTTAATCCTTTATTCATCACAGATGGGCAACAAATCAGAATTTGTCAGCTTTGATCTCCGACCTTCAGATGCCATCAACATTGCAGTAAGATGCCAGGTACTCTGGAGTGACAATTTATGATTTAATTATAACGGGTGCGTAATTTGGAAGTTGAGGTTTTGGCCATGAAGGTGAATAACAGGACGAAAGTAAAGTTTTGCGTAACTAGATGCCTTTGTTTAATATATGGCCCACTTCACAATCACAACTTAAGGACTGAATGCGAGATCTAAAAATCAATCAATTGCATCTCATCTTAAGTATTCTGTTCCTGCGCTGGAGACTGAGTAGTGAATTTAGTATACAATTCAATAAAAAGAAAAATAGAATCTGTATTTGTTAGGTCTTTTGGTACATCTTGATCTTGAAGTTAATTAACTGATTCCATCATTATGAGATTGACATTTCAAGAAGCATTGTTGATGAACAGTGGAGCGGATGGACGAGGATAGTAGATAGGAGTTGTCCTGCAATTTGCTCTTTTTGTGTTTCCTTGAGTGAAGGTGTCGCTTCTGGTTGTTGGCAGGTGCCAATACAAGTGAACAAATATTTGGCTTACAGTGATGGAATGAAGGTTATTGAGTCTGGCAAGCTTTCGGCACAGACCCCTGGATCAGATGGTTGGTTGTTCACAGAACTTGATAGGTTTGTCTAATAAGCTTGTTTGGTTTGCTAATGTCAGTACTTACGGAATTGAGAGCGTCTAGTAGAGTGCATATGTCTTGTGTGCTGGATGTGTGAACAGATGTGATATCCTTTCGTGGAGCATTGTTATGTTAACAATTCGTTTGAAACAGTTGTACTTTAAGCTGTGTTTTAGTGAACATTAATGAAAGATGAGATTAAGACTTCATTGCTTTCAGGCCCAGTGGTCAGCCATGCATTGAAACGAAAGAGTTTGATCTGGTGCGCAACATGCTCATAGCTGCAGTGGAGGAGCGCTACAGAGATGCTGGTATGTCTCGCTTTCTAAATTATTCTTTTTTTCCCCTTCTTGGAGCAGGATCTAAATGAGCGAGGGTACCAGTCTTATTCCTCTACATAAAGTTGGTCACTGTGGTTTGTTTGTCTATTCATTTATATTTACCTAATGCATGTATTCCCAAACTGGAAGCTTTCACTTGTGGACTCCAATCCTTTCCGTTCAATGCCCTGAATCTTTAAATTCTTTGTTTTTATTTATGGGTGTTGTCCCTGCCTGGGCTTACTTGTTTTGGTTTTGGTTAGCATACACCTAATAAATTCGGCTAAGATTAGGAAAATATTCGTTTTCACAAATTATTTGAAATAACATCTTAATTGGAGAAAAGTACTGTGGATATTCACGCATCAACTGCTTGTGAAGTGAACTCAGGAGAATGCATGTTCTTTTCCTCTCTAGTCTTTTGTGAACGGGTTTTGTGGTGATCCTTTGTTCTGTGGCAGCTCAATGGAGGGACAAACTAAGCCAGCTGCGGGCTAAAAGAAACTTCACATGACAGGTAAAGGTCTTCGTATCATACTACCCTTAACTCCTCCCTCGTCCACCCTCCTTTTTCCTTTTCCTCCGCTCCTCCCCCATCCATTTTTCTTCTCATGTTAACGGAGAACTTGTTTGTTTTTGTTCCAGATGTTGCCATGAGCTTGAACTGTACATAGACATTATTCGAATCTGATGAGGACGCCATTTCGAGTGATCCATCGTGTCCGCTTCCCCCTGCCTTCTCTGTATGTAACTACGTCTGTGAATATATGTATAGAGACGAACTCCCCAACTGTTAATGCTACGGTAAATGCGAAAGTGGTCTATTGAAGTCGATAATCCAGGCTTGAAATCCATTTATCTGTCTGCATTTTGGTTTCCCGATACGCTTTGTGAAGAGGCGTCGTTCATCACAGAATGCCGACATGTTACTGCCGTCTGAATGATGGGGTCGGTCAGTTCCGGCCCGACATTTAGACCGCATTCATCGTGCGTGGATCGCTTTATTTGGTGCATGTTGAGTTGTTGGTGAAGCGGAGCATCATTGAAAATTACTTGACATGATGATCAGGAGGGCCTAGAGAGGCTTTGATTGATTTTCGCTTGGCTGCGGAGCTCCAGGGCCGTCGGAAATTATATGGTCCGTCTTTGTGGGGCCGGTTCGGCATTGTGGGATAAAAAGCGAGACAATAAAAGGTGATCCAACAGATTTGCTTTTTACGAAATTGAAATTTTTGTCCAATCGCCGGCACGTGGGCTGCAAAAATTTAGCTAGTGTCAACGAAAGTTTACGATTGGTTAGATATTTTATCAACGGTAATATATAAGAAATTTCTCGTGGAATGTTAAAAACTATAGTACAGATCAAATTAGGTATGCCCAAGGAAAGTCACGATTCATGAGGTAAAGTTATTAAGAATGAGAAACTTTTTTTCTTCATGAATAGGCAGACTAATGTTATTTTGAGTAAATATCATGAAAATTTTCAAAGTGGTATTCTTATGATAGCTAAATCAAATTTTTTGATTACAAAAATCCCAAATTGGTATTTTTTTAACAAATTTGTCATTCATAAGTTTTTATTAAATTTTAACATTAACTTGTTAAGCTAAATGATACGTAGCAATTTATAAGTGTATTAATTGGAGGTTTTACTATTTATTTATTACAAGTGTGTTGATTTGTGGTTTTCGTAGTATTAATTTAATTTATCATAAATTAATAGAGGGTAAATTTGTCATAAATGTATTAATTTAGGATTTTTAATGGTTTAAAAATTAATTTAGGGTAAATTTGTGAATTTTTTTTTGTTAGAAAAAGTTGTTTTCCGGGGATCTTGTTTGGAGATGAGTAATTTCAGCTAACTCATAAATATCTAGGTGGTCTACTTTTCACTCTTTACTCGAGTACCTTTGGCCTGTCCTACTTGACACAAACAGAGAGTTAGTGGGAACATATGTGCCTTTTGTTCTTCTTAAAAAAAAAGAATTTGTGGTGAGCACATAGCTCAAGTGAGGCGAGCTACAGAACTTTTGGGCCAAATATTAAAAAAAAAAAAAAAAAAAAGTGGATTTATTTATGCCTTCGGGATTAAAATAATCCCATTATTTGAACAACAGAAAAAAAAAAAAATGCATTTTTCTTTCTCGAGAGACAAAAATATTTACGAGTTTATATTCTAGGATTAAAATAACTTCACTTTTCCCCCAAAAAAAAAACACAAACTTCTTTTAGGTAAGAAAAAAGCACAATTTTTTACTTAAGAAAAAACATTTTTTGTCATTATCTTCTTTAAAAAAATTCTTATGCCGCAGCTACCGTGGTTAATGATGGTGGAGTGAGCAATGGACACCTTAACTAAGTCAAACCAACATCGAGTTTTTAAACAAAAAGTAGAGTTATGGTTAACATCGTATATTTTTAAAACAATAGAGAAGTTTTTTCAATAGGGTTTTTGTCAAATTTTTCAGACAAATTTAGATAAAAGGATTTAGCCCCTACATCAAGTTTGCGGGATTCGATGAGTACGAATTTACTTCAAACCGTTCGTAAATTAAGATATCATGTGATCGATTTGAGCTAATTTGTAGAGTTTGAGCAAATCGGGAAGTTGGATTGGTGTTTCACTCTTGCAAAGTAGGGTTCTTTGTGCCAATCAAAACTAGGGGTCGAAATCATAGATTCAAAGCAAATCAAGTAAATAATCCCTTGTAAGATAAGCAAAATGGCATCATTCTGGCTCAACAGACATGCAACTTCATCGGATCCCAAATAAGCTTTCTTTGAATGAAAGAGTTAACAATAAACATTTTCTGTCCTTCGAGCAAAGGTTTGTCTCTACTTTTTGTTCTTTTTTTCATTCGACCAAAAAATTTTATATGAAATTGAACAATATTACAATACATTTATCAATAATACTCACGTTAAGGGGCGGCGATTCCCACTGCTCATAGATAATGTCAATGCCCCGTCGGCACGAACCGGATCTTGTTTCTCTTCCCATCGGAGCCGTGGGAACTCGCGATTTCTTCTTCTTCTTCTTCTTCTTCTTTTTTTCTTTTTCTGGGGACGTGGGTTGGTTGTGGGGTGGGTTTGGTTTAGGTAGGTAGTCGTTTTTCTTGGTCTTCCTGCCGCTGAGTTTTACGTTGACTTTCACTTCTCACTCAAAGTTCCATTCCCGATCATCATTGCTTTCCTTATTTTCTTGCTATCTTCCTCAAATTTCTGGATTCCATCGTGATATAATCAACCTAATAATCCTAAAACTTCCGACTATGAAATCTGCCATGTGAGTCAAACTTCTTTAACCGGGAGAGATATTTCTCTTTTTGGTTAATATTATGAAAAATCATAAATTAATATATTTGTAACAAATTTACTCTCAAATTAATTTTTGATAAAAATAAATAAATTAATACACTTGTGATAAATTGACCCTCTATTAAATTGGAAGAACATCACGAAAAATCACAAATTGACATTGTCACAAATGAAGGGAAAAATCTGAATTAGCTTTTACGTGTTATTCAACTCAAAGAATTTGATGATAAAATTTAAAGAAAATTAACGATGATTTGAGGTAAATTTATCGTAATTATACAAGTTATGGATTTTTCTGAGATATGAACCCCTTTTTTTAATGTAAGTCAACTGCTTGGTGTTTATTTACTTTATCTCCTTTTCTTTCCATCTCAAATAGTAAATCTGTTCTATTATATATATATATATATATATATATATATATTATTTTTTATTATTTTTATTTTTTTTGGGGGAGGGGGAGGGGCGACAAAATCAGTGGGCACGGTCCTCCCGCCAAAGCACGCGAGCGCTCGAAATCGCCCTCGACTCGACCATCATCATCGCCAATCCGCCATCGCCATCATCTCCTTCGCTCTCGCTCTCAACGTCACACCGCAACGTACGCCCCTCTGCGTTTCTTCTTCCCTCTCTCTCTCTCTCTCTCTCTCTCTCTCTCTCCTCGTCGGTTGAGCTTTTCGCTTTGGCGTTACACTACGGCCTTGACTTCGTCTTCTTCACCACCCCCGCGGCACATGCAACGCCTAATCCCAGCCGTCGTCGCCGGAGCGCCGGTTCGTCTTTCGAGGGGGGAGGGGAGTCGCCGTTGAACTCCGGCGCCTCGCCGCCTCGGAATTGGCTCCGCGTCGTTGTATTCCGACCGGTCGCTTCTCTCTTCGTCGTCGAGGAGCTCGCGGGGCGGACTGCGCGATCCATGTCTCATCCGGTCGATCAGGCCGCGCGAACGTGTGAGTCTCCTACTCCTTCGTCTCTTCGCTGCTCGTTTCGCAATTATCCGCCTCCGCTTCACTCTACTGTTTCAACTGTTTCATCGGCATTGCTGTCCTTTTCTTTTTCGTTTACCTTGTTCTCGCGGTTTTTCCGATATCTCGGATGAATCGACGAGGCTTCGAGTCCGACGGAATTGCGCCTTTATGATCTGATTTCATTTGCACCGTTGAGTACGCCAACGGAATTTATCACGAAGTTGCCACAGGCGCATGAATTTATCTGCTCGTGAGAATGCGGTCTTCTGATTTTCTCCCTCTCGCGACCGTTTTTTGTGATACGTTGTTCGACTTTGTTTTTTGAAGTTTGGAAATCTACTTTTTAAATTAAAGGTAGAATCAGTCAACTAATGTGGATGCCATTTTCTATGGTATGATTGCGTTTTGGTTCTCCATAGATCGTCTTTCTATGCGGATTGATGAATTCATTCGCAGTCTCCTCTGTTTCCTTGCCGAGTGAGATGTGGACATGTTAGGTGCATGAGGTAATCTCTTTGCCGGAGTTTTGAAACTTTTGTTCTAATGGATATAGAGTAAAAGATAATGTCTGCGCTAATTTTCTCATAGTACAGTAGTAGCACAGATGGTGGATTTGCTTCAATGTAGTATCTTGCTCTTCTTTGACCATCTCGTGATTTGATGAATCCGGGACTTGATGCTTTGATGTATCGTGATCTCTTGACATATGGAAGCAATCGGTATAGTCTATTCAGTGTGTTTCTTGATCAGCTTGAGTTTGAACTTGACTCCTTTAAATGTTGAAGGCTCTGAGGGTCCCTCTGGTCATGATGAAAGAAGGGAAAGGAAGTCCGATTTCGAGACTTCAGAGGATGACCGCAGGACAAAGATTGGTAATCTGAAGAAGAAAGCGATCAATGCATCTAGTAAAATCAGACGCTCTCTGAAAAAGAAAGGCCGCAGGAAAAGTGATCCTCGCCTTAGTTCTGTTTCAATTGAGGATGTTCGCGATGTAGAGGAGTTAAGGGCTGTAGATGCATTTCGAAGGGCACTTATTTCTGATGAATTGCTACCTTCAAGACACGACGACTATCATATGCTCTTGAGGTGAAATTCCTCACTTTTTCTCGTGTGTGCATTTGTGTGCATGTACGAGCTTCATCACACTAATCTGCGAGAGGACTGATTTACTGGATTGCATTTGTTTCATGTGGGCATGTCAAAGTGGAAGCGTCTGTCCTTCTCCTCCTTATTGTTCCTGCTGCTTTTCCTTTGAGACACGTTCAGATTTCAGTGGAGTTTACATCTGAAGATTGTTGATGAGTTTTTGCTTTTTAACAGAATGAAAACTGAGTGATTTGGGTCACCCTGCACTTTGTTGGCTGTCTGTCATGCTTTCTTTATGCTTGACTACTGTTACGGAAGTGAATCAATGAGCAAATGACTTAGTTTTTTTTTTTTTTTTTTTTATAAATGCAGTGATTAAAAATTTTGAAACGCTAATGCTGCTCATTAGACAAGCATTTATGAGTTTCATCACCACATTCTATGCTTGAAAAGTTTGTGCTTTGATGTGTTTGAAGTACCAAATGCAAGAAAGCATTTTCTTATTATTGGAATTCTAAATAAGAGCCATCCCTCGGTCATTTACATTGAAGAGATGAGATTGTCAATACAATCTGTCTAAGAGTTTCCTTTTCTTTTCCAGAGACTGCAAAATTTCAAAAAGACAAAGGTTTTCGTAAGAAGGGCATTTATAAGATTTTTTTGCCACAGGCTATTCTTTTTTGATTTATGATCTCGAAATCTGAGACGACCTTTCTCTGCTGTCGGAACTATCTCTTGCAGCCCTTTTCTCATGGATTTGTACTTATGGGAATTCCTTCCTCCCATCATTATCCACAATAGTTTGTGGAAATCTTGTTGTGTTAAAGTTCCATGTTTCTTTATTGATGTTGACGATTTTACATTGGAGTTTTCACTTTCACAACTTGCATGCTCAACATTTGTTGCTCCAGTTTGGCTCTCTCGTGAACTAGCTTTTAAATTGTTGGTTATTCAGTTTGGTCACATTCTCTCGTTCTCTACATTTTATTCAAATTTCTTTATGTGTACAGTGGATTGCATTTTGCTTGCTCACATCCTTGTTGATCTTCTCTTATCAGCTCCATTTATTTATTTCTTGATTGAACAATAGATGATGTACTGTTGGTGTTGCCACCTTAGAACTTCTCAGGCCATCTGTTTTGTTTCTCAGATTCTTGAAAGCAAGGAAATTTGATGTTGAGAAGGCAAAATGCATGTGGGCAGACATGATCAAATGGAGGAAAGAGTTTGGCACAGACACCATTCTCGAGGTATTATGGACTTGTCTTTCTTATGACATCTCTTGTTTTTCAAGAATAAAATTCTTGTAATGTTAATTTTTTTAAATCATGCCCAAAAGAGGAAATTTATAAGGCTAAGCCGCAGTTTTGCATGCTGTTTTTTTCTTGCTTGCTGTTGCTACTGAGTTGAAGACACAAAGAATGCCCTGCATCTTTTCAGGAGTTCAATTTCACTGAGATAAACGAAGTCCTAAAGTACTATCCTCAGGGTTATCACGGAGTTGACAAGGAGGGAAGACCTGTTTATATTGAAAGTCTGGGAAAAGTTGATGTTAACAAACTAATGCAAGTAACTACCATGGATAGATATATCAAATATCATGTTCAGGAGTTCGAAAAGAGCTTTGTGATCAAGTTTCCAGCTTGTTCGATTGCTGCTAAGAGACATATTGATTCAAATACAACTATACTGGATGTGCAAGGAGTGGTATGTTGCTGGATAGGGTATTTCAAGTTCTATTGTTAAAGCATTGTGGTGAACCGTCTTGATTTGTCAAAAACCATATTCTTTTTGCTAATTGTGGTTACAGGGCTTTAAGAATCTGACCAAACCTGCTCGAGAACTTATCATGCGGTTGCAGAAGATTGATAGTGACAATTATCCTGAAGTATGTTTCAAGGAAATGAAATTGTCATTTTTTGTCTTACACACATTGTCATTTAACATTTCAACTTTGGTCTTTATTATCTTATTGTCTTACATAATTATATCACATATTTCAGACACTTTCCAGAATGTTCATCATTAATGCTGGTCCTGGTTTCAAGCTTATCTGGAGCACAGTGAAGTCTTTTCTTGATCCCAAAACTACTAACAAGATACATGTATGTTTCTGTCTGTTGATATTTTTCCTTCACGCTCTTCAAAGAACTATGCAGGGTCTGTGAATGTCATTTTCAGATGCACTCACTTGGAATTTTTCCTTAGGTTCTCAACAACAAGTACCAAACCAAACTATTGGAAATAATTGATGCTAGGTAATTGAAACTCTCCTGCTTCTTTCAATTTTCTCGCTTTTTTCTTGGATAGGTGCGTCCATACAAATTTTGACAGAGTGCCAACTATCATTGCTTTTGTAAAGTTTATTCATCCTGACCTTGGAGTTTTCTTAACTTTGCAAATTTCTTCAGTGAACTACCAGAATTTCTTGGCGGTAGCTGCACTTGTGCTGCGGAGGGGGGTTGCCTAAGGTCTGACAAGGGCCCCTGGAAAGATCCCAGCATTTCCAAGGTCATAGAGTGATATTTTCTGCATTTGACATAGAGTTTAAAATTGTCATCTTGTCAGATTGATGGATTTAACAGGAAAATTTATTTGCAATATATGTGTAGATGGTTCTTAAAGGTGAAGCACAGTGTTCTAGACAAATTGTGACCGTTTCAAGCTGCAATGGCAGAATTGTTGCCTGTCATAAACCAACTCATCCAATGGTATGGTTTACTGAAACACTCTGAACTGGATGTTTAGTTTCTCCATGGCAAGATCAGGATTAAGTATCAATATTGATTTTAACAATTTTGAATGACCCTTGGATGCAGATTAAAACGAGTGATACATCTACAGCCGAGTCAAGCTCTGAAGTGGAAGAAATTGTTTCTCCTGTAGCAACCAGGAGCTATGTACTTCCAATATTGACCCCAGTCTGTGAAGAAGTAAGTGTTAAACAAGTGATGCCCAGAAAAGAAATAAGAGAAAGGAGTTGACGAACATAAATTTTTTGTGGAAGAATGAAGGGCTATTCATTTTTGACTTGGGAGTTATAATTTGATGCAAGTTTTACTGCCTGATTCTAATTTAAAAGATAACACAATCTTAATCTCATATTTAACAAGGAAAAAAAAAAAAAAAAAAAAAAAGCTTTTCTTTTTGTCCTGCAATGTGGTAATAATGATCCTCTGCATTCCGTGTTGTCAAAGTTCATACTTTGTACTATATAGTGTGCACGCTGACTATGCATCCTCTGTATACCACTGCAATTGTTAAGAAAAAGCTATGAATGTATGCAAAAAATGCAATTGTAAGCTTTAGAACAATTAAGGTTAATAAAAAACTGTTGAATTAAATTTTCCTTGAATAAAAGGATTTGCTTTGGTCAAATGATCTCTTTCATTGGAGAAATGCACATAGCCTTGGTCTTCTTCTTCAGCTTTCAATTAGATATGAAATGGAGTTATACAAAGAAGAAGGAAACCTATGTCAATAGTCTTATAGATTCATCCAACAGAAAATTTCTGTTGTAGCCTTTCTGATCTTGGGCTAGAGAGTTCAACAAATGGCAGTATCTTTTCAGGAAAGGACGTGAACTCTGTTTTGCGGTTTTTTGTGTTGTGTTCACTTTATATAGTCAAACACCACTGTGATTTGTTGTGTCAAAAAACAGTAGAATGCTTAGTGGTTTAAAACTATCCTCAACTTCATTGTGCGCACACAGTGTAAGTAAGAAATACCTTAAATGTTTCAGCACCAGGATAGGGCTGGTTGAAACGTATAAATGCAACATTACTATTCTTTTGGTCTTCAGCTGATTTTGTAAGGTTCTGAGGCTGGTGCTCTCTCTCTCTCTCTCTCTCACACGCGCGCACGCGCACACAAATATGGTTACAGATACCGTCAATTTCTGAAGTATTTCTAAGACTCTGTGCATGGTGATGTTTTTTTTTTTTTTCAATTTAAATATTTCATGATATCAATTGCATTAATTGTGGACCATATGTTCTGTATAGCATGTCTTGTAGGGTTCATTTATCACTTGTGTTATATTTGCATGTGGCAATTAAACTTGTCACTTGATTTACATTTTTTGAGGACTGTGACAGGTGAAACTTGTCATGTTGTAGTTGTCTATCTCTTAGGTCTTTGTGGAACTTATCAAATAATCTGTCTCCTAGACTAGATTGGTCATCTCCAGCTAGTTAATCTTCACGGCTAGAAAGTATGGCGATTTGTTGGCGATTTGTTATGCCTGTCATCTCTTGAAGAATGCAAAAAGTGAATGGCAGGCAGAGAGGAAATGTTGGACTGTCAAATTGATTTCCTTAGACCCTTGATGCGTCACCTAAAAAACATATTAACATGGGCTTAAACATACTGCCTGGTTTATCTAATTTAATGTGCTTACAAACAATTCATTGTGGCATTTATGTAGGCAAAGATGATGAATAGGCCTAGCTACGCTAGCCATGGTGTGGTGTATGATGAGTATGTGCCAATGATTGACAAAGCTGTGGATACGGCTTGTGAAAAGCAAGGGCCACTTCAGGAACAACATGTTTCAGGTCAACTACACTTCACCATGTTTGCTTGGTTATGCTTGGACCTCTGCTTTTACTAAAATAGTGATATTGAAGAACCTTATTACATTGTATTGTCTTATTCAAGAATATGGAATTCCCTCGTTCCCATTTCGGTTTCTTTTGAAGTGTGATATCAAGCGTACTGAAGAGCACAATGTTAGAGAAAAGGGAAAGCTTTTGGCATTTGCCTTCTTCAGATTATCGATATTTTTGTATTTTAGTTTCACTTGTAGGTGAAAAATAGATTCTAGTAACACTAGACCCATGACAGGTAAAAATGCAATTAGATCTGTCTGGTCCTTAAAATTTGTTAGATCCCTGCACATTCTATATGGCGCAGTAGAGGACCATTCTTGCCATCCTGACTCCTCATTTTATAAACTCGCTGTGCCCACTGCCTGAAGTTAATACCTGCTGAATTCATATGATCAGAATCTTTGAAATATATTGCAGGGATGGATCCTCTGGTAGCAGAAAATAGAACTGTGGAGGGGTTAAATGCCCGTGTTTATGCTGTGATCATGGCCTTCTTGTTAGCCTTGTTAACTCTTTTCCGTTCAGTCCCATACTGGGTGATTAAGAAACTTCCCAGAAGCATGTGGGGTAATGCTCATGATATTCTCGGCTCCAGCGTTCAACCCAGTGAAGTGTTGCGTCACCGTTCTACTGCACTAAACTATGCAAATATAGAACTTCTGTCATCAGTCTGGAAGAGGCTGGGCAGACTTGAGCAGAGGATAGAAATACTTCAGGCAAAGCCACGTGCAATGCCTCATGAAAAGAGGAGCTGCTGAATGCTGCTATTTGCCGTGTAGATGCTCTCGAAGCAGAGCTAATCACTACGAAAAAGGTTGGTATGCAGCTTGATCATGAATGATAACATGTGGTTTAGATTTTGCTCACATACAGCCATTGTGAATGCAAAATAGTCGTTTCCACCAATTTGAGATTATCTTTAATTGGCATAAAACCAAACTTTTTGTTGCTAAAGCCTGGAATTTGTGCTTGAGAGTAATGTTCAATCTTCATCAGCAGGCGAACTTTTTGTCTTTTTTTTTTTTTTTTTTTGGTTATAGGCTAGATTTGTAACCCCTCTTGCTTGGCAGGCCTTGTACGAAGCGCTAGCGAGGCAAGAAGAACTCCTTGCATACATAGATAGTCAATCAGCGGCAAAGTCGCAGGTTAGATCAATAATTTTGTATGCAGTAAAATGGAAATACTGATTTGCAGTCTGTCAAGAATTCAAGGCAACCAATTTTGGTTAACCACATTTTCTGTACGCGATGCAGAAAAATTCATGCTGGGGATGAGATCGCTTCTAAGATGGATGGCATCCTAGCCGACCGTGAGATGATTGGACACTTATCGTTCCAGTTGTTACACCAAGATACGCACTATTCTCTACTACAGCGAGGGTTTGTTCACGCTCATATCGCTATCGGCACTCCTTTTCTTTTCTTTTCTGTCACACGTATGTGAATAAGAGCTCCATTTATCGCTCTCTAGCATTCTGTATTTCCCTGAGTGCTGCTCCATCAACATTTGAAACTACCATCACTATATTGTAAAGCACGTCCCGGACGTACGCATTTGTTTTGCACTCACAACTTGAGATAGAATTTAGATGAATCCATCCCCTTTCATCTGTTTCGCTGAAAACACAACTTGTCCTGCGAGTCCCATTGCAATAAAAGGTACCGTCATATGATTACGTTGTTTCTATTTCTCAACTCTTTACACGTGCCGTATTCGATGATCTATCTTCCTGGAGTCGGGACCTTTGTGAAGGCATTGAAGGAGGCACCATCACGCGACGTGAAATGTGGCAAGAGAGGGAAATCAAAGCGAGTCATGTACTGGGAGAAAATATGGGGTACCTTCTCGATGGTCAATGTCGATTCTGCTTCCTTTATACTGGTTGGTGTTGAGTCCACTTCCAAATGGGTAATCTGTTCGAAAAGCGGTATGTTTATGGGGTTTACATGGACATAATATTCATGTAGTCTCCATTTACATCACGATTTAAACTTCTAGAATAATTGAGAGTTCTCTCGTGAAATGTTTGACATTGTATTGCAGTCAAATTCCGCCTTAGGTTTATTTCCCCTGTGAAGTTCTCTGTTTGTCAATTACACTCGCCGTCTTTCGATTTGCATGTGAGTTGATGTTAAAGCATACCATCTATGGGTTTAGATGGGATTCATATGCATACAGCTGCCATATATCTTATTGGTCCGAGGATGATTTGCAATCACTCCTACTTCTCGGTTGGGTGAAGTTGCCTTGATTTCGATGGATGTGTAGAGGGAGGAACTTTTGCTTTCTAGTTTCAATATACCCTCGGTCTCCTTTCTAAATCTCGACTAGGACCTACGTATGCCGGATATGGCAATAACTGGTCGAGTTACGAAACTTTTGTCGAGTAGGTTATTGTTAAATCTATATGGAAAATTATTAAAAACATATTCCCCCAGTCACTTTTTTTTTTTTGGGATAAACATAAGGTACTTCACTAGTCACTTTTAACTCAATGATCAGTTACATATCATAATATCAAATTCACACCAGAGTTTTATCTTTAAAAGATCACTTTACACCTTCATATCAATTATGTTTGTGTCTCAATCTTAGATAATGTTTGGTCCTTATCAGTCTACTAAAAAACCACAGCAAGAATCTGCATTCAAGATCCTCCCATTTGGATTCTTGCGACCTATCGTGGAAAATATAGAAGAAAGAAGAAGAAGGTGGGATTGGGAAGCTTCCATATGTTGCTCGAAAAGGCGGCATAATCTTGCTTACCTTTTCTTTTCCTTATGAGGCATAGCAATAAAATCATGTATTTATATGTTCAAACTATGCAAAGCTAATTTTTCCTTTTTTTTGTTTAAATTTTTGTATGATATTAAAGATCTTAGAACGGTAATAGAGCACATTATCCTGATAATATGCTCTGCACTCGCCTTCATGAGAATCTTATGCATAAAAAACTGAGGCTAGAAAACCTTATGTTCAAAATGAAGGTTTAACTAGATACTAAAAGTTAGTCCCAAACAGGGTAAGGACTAAGAGAAGTATTGCAATGGAACTCATTTACTAAGTTCTTGTTCCAAACGTATCCTCTTTCAAAATCGTCAATCTTCAAATCCTAAATTCGCGCATCCACTAAAAATCAAACTTGCACAAATCACAAGCAAGATGCTAAAATGATATCGCAAGGAGGGACAATTTGGTCTTCCGAATACGCTGTTTTGCACATAAAATGCGAACGATAATTACAAAAATGGAAATACGCATGTGGTCTCACCTCCAACCATTTCACGAAGTCAATAAAATACGAACGTTGCTCACTTCCTTAACGTTGGCAGAGACTCGAAGCGTGTCCGGCTGCGGCCACATGCGCAACCCCGCCCCCTCTCGCAAGCTCCCCCGAGGCTCGAGTCGGCTTCCCGGAATCAGACAGTAGGACTCGTGCGGCTACGCATCTCGTCTCCCTTCCTTCCTCGTACCCATCGCGTCCGTTGCCATGGTAATCCCTGCCTTCCCTTCTAATTCCCTCGGTGCACTCGTTCGAGACGCTCGTGCGCGATTGCATTTCTTCTTTTGCGGGTGTAAAATGGTTCGCGGGTTGTGTATCATTTAGCGAAATTAGTGACAAATCCGTAGCTTGACGATCTCCGTTGCTGGCGTTTACACTTGCCGAGGACGTGAAGAGAGAGAGAGAGAGAGAGAGAGAGAGAGAGAGAGAGCTGGAATTGGGAGCAGAGCGTAGAAGATCTTTTTGCCGATGTGTTTCGGGTTGTGGAAATTCTATATTTGAATGACGCCATCGTGCCTTCGGTCGGTGTCGCCCGACATCTGATTGTCTCTACGCGCTTTACGTTCAAGCTCAATGTTTGTAACTAGTGTAGGGGGCACCTTATGATTTCCTGGGAACTACTGCGACATTGTGGTGTGAAATGGTAAAGAACTCGCACTTGAAAATGCGCTCTATTTAGATTGTAGCAGGAGCACACAAAACGGCATGAAAATTCCCAACCTTTTTATCGGTAGGATTGAATGTTTAATCAAAATGGTCCTTTTCGTTTGGTAAAGGAGTTGTAGGATCACATAGTGTGCGCTTTCTGCTTTCAGGTTCTCCTATTTTCTCGTAAAGTTGGCTTCTTTATCACCAATTTCGTGTCAAGATCCTCGAATTGGTTTGGGCTTCGTAATGTTGTAGCCAAGTGCGGGTCCTCCTGCTGGCAGTATTCGGTTGTGGCTCATGAAATTGGTGGTGATGGAGATGCAGATGTGCGTGACGTGAGCAAGAGAAGTTACCAAGTTGTCGTGGCCGCGACTCGCCACATGGGCATCGGAAAGGATGGGAAGCTGCCATGGAAGTTGCCTTCGGATCTCCAGTTCTTTAAGGAGCTTACATCTACTACCTCGGATCCGAGAAAGAAGAACGCGGTACTGATGGGTAGGAAGACTTGGGAAAGCATCCCTCTCCAGTTTCGGCCTCTACCTGGGCGGTTGAATGTCGTGTTGACCCGCTCTGGGAGGTTGGAGACTAAATTGTCTGAAGATGTTGTTTTATGTGGAAGCAGGGCATCATCACTTGAGTTGCTTGCGTCGTCTCGCTATTGTTCAGCAATAGAGAATGTTTTTGTCATAGGAGGTGGCCAGTTACTGAGGTGATGTATTTCTTGGTGTCCGGTACAGGAACTTTGCAATTGCGCCATACTTATAGATGAATCTTGATACAGGGAAGCACTTAATGCTCCGGATTGTGTCGCTATACATATTACCGAGATTGAGGATCATGTTGACTGCGACACCTTCATTCCCTCTATCGATTTGTCTGTGTTTCGGCCATGGTATGCATCTCCTCCAATGGTGGAAAACGATATTAGACATTCCTTTGTGACCTATGTTTGCGTGAGGGATTCTCAATTGGAGCACCCTGCATCAGGCAAAACAGCCGACTTTTTGTGCTTCAAATTTCAGAAGCTTTGACTTCCTTCCAAAGCTGATTCTTGAGAGACATGAGGAGTTCGCGTATTTGAATCTGATTCAAGAAATCATATCAAGTGGGAAACATAAAATTGACAGGAGAGGGACTGACATTCTGTCAATATTCAGCCGTCAGGTACTTTTTTTTTCCCCGACTCCCTAGGGTTCCATCTTTCCTTGAGTTGACTAGATACCGCATTAGCTCTTTTGGATTGCACTTCTGAGTACTTCTTTTACACTTTGCAGATGAGGTTCAATCTTAGGAAATCTTTTCCTCTCTTTACCACAAGAAAGGTTCTATTCCTTTCTAGTGGCTTGCACACCCACTTTGTAATACCATTTTCACAAACTTTATTCTTGACAACAAGATTTTGATAACGTTTTAATCACTGTAGCTGCGTAAATTTCTTGTTTGAGCCAAGTGTCCTCAATTGAAAGTTTTTGATATTGATCTGGGGTGTGCATCTGTTCTATGTTTTCGCCATTTTTCAATGTGATCTTTAGTCTAGGCCAGGCTTTAACTTACAACTCTTGTCATTGCAGGAGCTGCTATGGGGTGAAATTGTTGAAGAACTCCTCTGGTTTGTCAGTGGTTCAGCTGGTGCAAAGGTTAGAGTTACGGCACTTGTGACAGTCGGCATAATCTTTGTGGAGTTTGAATTAAGGTTTCTGCACCTATATAGGTTGTTAAAAATGAGTGTTTAAGATTTTGACGTGTCACTCTATTGGGTTATTTCCATTCTGGCCAGAAGTATCATGATGTGCCGTCTTCGATACATGGCTACTTGGACATTTGTTTGTTTGAATATATAGTATCTGCTTCTGTAAACATTGGTGATAGAAAAATACTGTTGTCCACAGGTTCCACCAGAGATGATTGGTCATACTTGGGGTGGCAGAGAACAACTTAAAAGGCAAGTGCATGGCCACCAGAAGGCACCATCTTTGAGTCAATCCATGCAATGTAATATCATTCTTGACAATTCCCTGAAGTAGTTTGACATATAGGGAAGAAGATGATTCGGATGCAATGTTCAAATTTCAGCATAGACAATTATCTGCAAGGTCAGTTAGTGTCTGATTGAAGATAACATAATTATGTTCTATTTCGTCCAATGCTAACTTACTGTTTTTCTTTTGGCCGAAATTGCTGACTTATTTTGCATGTGCAGAATTGAAGGTGCGTGTGCTGAGTACAAGGGCCAAGGGTTTGACGAGTTGCTCATGATTATTGACAAGATCAACAAAAGATTGGATAATGCACTTGTCATCCTCTCAGTATGTGATCCCTCGGATCCAAAAGTCGAAGAATGTCCACCTGGTTACACATTTGCACAGGTCAGACTTCAAACGTGCTTTGACGCTTGTCTTGTACCTTCCTTGCTACATGTACACGATAATCTAATCCAGGATTCTGGGCAAAGTGCAGTTTTATGTGGAGAAAGGAGAACTTTTCTGTCGAATATGCTGGGCATCTGCTGATGTTGGTCATGGCATTCCATATTATATAGCATCTTATGCTCTCTTGACCTGCCTGATCGCTCATGTCTGCAGTATGCTTCTGTCTCCCTGATGGAAATTCTGAATATATTGCACTTGAAATTCCATGATCTCCACCATGTTCAGTAACCCCCCAACCGAACCCGGATAAAAGAAAATGACATATTTTTTCCTGGATCTTTCGTGACTCCACATCTCTTATGTTGCAGGCTTTGTCCCTGGTGACCTAACTGCTGTACTTGGGGAAGCTTATGTTCATGAAGCTCATATTAAGCCACTCCAAGAGCAGCTTCAGAGATATCCTAAACCTTTCCCTGTAAGGAATGCCGAGTGATGAGCTGGCTAAATTTTTATATTAGGTGACATATACTCATGTTTCCTGGAAGTTACATGATCTCATTACGCTCGTTCAGAAGTAAACCATCTGCACGTCATTCTGGGCCATGTGTACACTGATGAAGTGTGAGCTACGCTATTTGCAGTATCCCTTAGGAACGATACGGTCTTATGGCCACCAATTATCCAGTTTATCTAATTTCTTGCTTGAGCCCAACAAATGCTTGTTAATGCAATCCATTATTCCTGCCTTTCAGATTTTGAGGGTCAACCCTAGAAAGAAGGATATCGATTCATTTTTTGAAGCCGACTTTGAACTCACAAACTAGCACTCTCTGGGATCAATGGAGAAGATGGTGATGTAGAGCCAAAAGAAGGGTACAAAGAGAATTTGAAGCACCGTCTCCTCCTGGGCAATGTAAAGTTGTCTCTCTTATAACCTTGAGGGACATGCTCTGAACAGTTTTTCGTCTCTTTCAGTGTCTTGGGGGTGAAACTCCTTTTCTACCTACCAACTGTTTATGAAGTTGCTATCGTTCTCTCTTGCTCTCTACAATTCCTCATGCATAGATCGGAGGAGCAGCTTCATGTGCCCTCTCAATTTTTGTGAGAATACATGTGCATAAAATGAAGCTAGTTAATCTGGTCAATTTGATTTTTGGAAAATGGATAAAAATGCTGTCTTATCTAAATAACTAAGGCTCATCATTCTGTCTTGCATTTCTTTTTCGGTAATAGACATTTCCATAGCTGAACATGTCCTATGGAGTTTCGTCGCTCTTGCAACGGAGAAACTTGATCAGGCCTTGAAGTGCGAAATCCGGATGCCTAGTCTTCATGAGCTCGCCTGCAATTTCAGCAGGTGTCGCTTGAACCACCTTCAGCAACTCCTTGACCTCTTCGAACAGTGGATGATCCTGAATCCCCAGGTAGTTAGATGCCAATGTCTTGAAACCGCTGAAAGAGCAATAATACATGTGGATGTGCAGGTCCATGCGACCGGGTCTTAGTAACGCCGGATCAAGGCGGTCCCTGTGGTTCGTGGTGAATACAATGATGCGTTTGTCTCCACAGCATGACCAAAGGCCATCGATGAAATTGAGCAACCCTGATAGAGTAATCTGCAAAAGCCAAAGCCCAATCAAACTCTAAGCTTCACCTATGTGTCCAAGTATGTGATTTTTCGTGCCCGTCAAGTATGTTATGAAGGAAAATTTTATCAAAAATCCTTCTAGTTTTCACCAAAAGCCAATCCCTATACACATGCACAGACTAAACTTCTTCCTGTACGGACGAACAGAACAAATTGGAAGATGGTCTACGTATGCTGAGCATATGAAATTGACAGACAAAGACCAAAGCATGTATGCATCTCCGAGAGAACAAAGTAAAAATAAAATCTTACCTTGTCCTCATCTAAAGTTTTGGACTCCTTTGAGCAATCGATGTCCTCTATCACTATAATCGACCGGTTACCAGTTCCAATCAGCAACCTCCTCAAATCAGAATTGCACTGTACTTCACTCAAGTCCAGATCGTACACGTCGTACTTAAGATAGTTCGCCATGGCGGCTACCAGGCTCGATTTCCCCGTCCCAGGCGGCCCGTACAACAGATACCCTCGCTTCCAAGCCCTTCCCACGCGCTTATAGTACTCCCTCCCGGCAACAAATTGATCAAGGTCATCCATCAAGGCCGCCTTCATCTCGGGTTCCATCGCCATGGTATCGAAAGTCGAAGGATGATTGAGATTGATGGACCCCCAATAGTCCGGTCCACTGTAATCCACCGTATGAAGCTTCACCGTCTTCCTTCCTTCCTTAATTTCCTTCGCCTTGCGTAAAATCCAGGGCAAGTAGGATTTTAGCACCATTTCCCTGTGCTTCTTGTGAAAACTGAGCTCGAAGTACTTCGTTTCCGCCTTCGACGCCCCTCGGTCTCTCGACATTTTACCCTCGGATGCCAAGTTCTCGCGGGTCGAGGACATCAATACCCACCTCAACTCCGCGCCCATGAACGAGTCCACCAGCTCCTGGTCCGCGTCCATCCTGAGGACCAGCTCCTCCTCCTGGAGCGGCTTGTGCACGTCGATCCTCTTGGTGGAAGGGGATAGCTTGGTGCCCAAGTAAAGGTGGGAGGCTTCGAACATCCGGTTCGGGGTGAGCCCGTCGGAGTCCCTGATGACCACGGTGAGCCGAGGCGACAGCCTCGCGGACAGGACCCGGAGGCGCGAGAGGAAGCAGTACTCGGCGGCATCGGGAATCCTGTCGAGCAGGCGGAGGGCGAGGGCCGAGAAAGTGACCGACGCGGCCACGGAGAGGATGGTTCTGGAGGAGGAGGGGACGTTTGCCTCTGGTAAGCGAAACATTTTTGGTTCTTCTGCAGTGAAGTTCCGTGGAATTTAAGGGGATGTCAATGGTGTTGGAAATGGAGGGTTTAAGCCATGCCAGGGTTTAGAGGTTTACGGGTATAACTTGAAGAAGAAGAAGATCTTTTGCTTATTTTTTTTTTTTTTTGCAGAGTCGGTTCGTTAGACCGCCCCGCGCACGACCTTGGACTCGGCCCACTAAAAACCGGATTGAGCCCACTAAAATTTGCCAAAATTTTTAAAAAATTAATTGGATTTTAATTTTATACAAACATTGGAAATTCTTATATTAGATTTACCAAAAATTTTATTTGATTATTTATAAATTTCTAATAGTTTCGAAATTTTTTTTTTTTGTTTGATACAACTCGCTTCTAACTTTCGACCGGATATTCTTACTTTCTCTCGAATTAACATATCGAAGTCGCTAACTTTTCTATGAAATTATCAAAATTAATTCAAGAGAGTTACTAATTTTTTTTCATGAAGTTATCGATCAGGTCCAAATTATCATTTCTTATTATGAACCACCTATTATTATTTATTTGATGGATTATGAGAAGCTAACTTTTCTAACGATCCATCAAATTTGGGAAAATTATCAAAACGGTCATAAACCTATTGCAATTTTTCCAATTTAATCCAAAATCTTTTTTTTTTTTTTGCAAATTTAGTTATAAACCTTTTTGCAATTGTGTCAATTCAGTCCATCTGACCAAATTTGACCTCGCTGGCCCTTGCCGACAAAGAAGAAGAAGAAGAAGAAGAAGAAGAATTGCAATAAATTTACCCATCAAATTTTATTACAGCTACTACTTTTGTATTAAATTACCAACTTTATTTGAGTTATGTACCAACTAATTTAGAGTTACCAAATCTTATTTGAGTTACTCATCAAGATTTATTTCATTTCTTGTGAGTTGCCAACTTTTTTGGCACCACATCAGCATCACATGTCCTTAAAACATATGGGAAGAACAAGCAATTTTTGATCACTCAAACTAGACAAAATCAATATAACACTTGAGTGTACTAATTGAACAAGTTTTAGGATGTGAGTGTATTTTTTAATAGTGTTAGCTATATCATATTAAAGATTCTAAAGACTTCTATAAAGTAATTACCTATATTAGAGACAATTATAATATTAATGTTGATTATTTATATCTCTTTATATTTTGATTTGATTGTCTTAAATAGCTATCTCATAAAGCCTATATATAGGTTGATGTATTCTTTATTATATAAATTGAAAAATATACAGAAATGTCTCCAATTCTATCTTTCACATTATTATTTCTTAACTAAAAGTTTAAAACTTGATTATACCTTGACAAACTTTAGGATTTGCATTGTATTTATTATTTTTTAAACGAAACACCTTATTTTTTTATGATATAGATATACAAAAATTAGCATTGAAAGGCACTCTAATTTTTCGTAAAATTAAAATATTAGTCATTGACTGGAAGGCTCTCAAGAGCTCGACTCTATTCAAATGAAAACATAAAAGAGAGAGCTGCTTGCTTCAGAGCTCTGGGAACAAAGAAGAGCAGTAAAAGCAATATATGTTGAGGGTGATCAAATGGCAAATAAGCTCCAATGGTTTTCTGCTTCTCTTCTTAAATCTTCGTTCACAATCAAAAAAGCCACGTCGCAATTGGGAATTTCTTGCTTTAAGAAGGTGGGTCATGTAATCATTGGAAACGTCATGAATCACGATCGACTCAGCTGGGTCGTACAAAGCGTCTCTTCTGCTTCAAATTCCGGAACGTACTCATTCAAGCAAAGAACCTTTCGATCTTTGTCGCCACTTCATCATGCTTTGCTCTGATATTATGCCTCCCAAGTTGACCAAGAAAAGGTTCAGAAGGGACCAAGATAAGCTTTGGCTTATTGTGGAAGTGGAGTTCAGTGGACTTATTACGTCAAGCACTGCATGAGAAGCAACCCCAGCCGCAACAACCCCACTCTCAACCGCACGCGTGTCCTCCTGCAGTAGAACGCTGAGATCTTCAGGTTGAAGAAACAATGTTAACTGGACAGTCTCGAGACCTCGTTGCATTGTGTCAGCAGCGTACAGAAGAGAAGGGAGAGCAAGCATGCTTCTTCCTCTGTATCATGCCTGGGCTTGCCTTTGCTTCTGCGCCGCCCTCGTTCTCGGCGGCTACGTGCTTGTGATGATGTATGGGTTAGTAGGGACGGTCCGGCGGCGGAGAGATTATGAGGAGTTCGAGGTTGATGTCCCTCCCGGAAGTCTAGGACTGCCTGTGATTGGAGAGACACTTCAGTTCATGGCTGCCATCAATAGTGGCAGAGGATTTTATGACTTTGTTGAGAGCCGTCGCCTCCGGTAAGCGCTGCACTTCATATTTGTGCATATTCAACTAGATGATGGAATCCATCGTGATGCCTGAAAAGATACTACCTCTCGGATTTTTTCGCTTTTCATGTGGCATGCTAGTCTTGGACATTGATCAACATGACCGTAGTAAAGTAAGATGAATCCCTTTGCTTCCTACTGTCTTAGAATCCATTTGATAATCATTCTATCATAAATGATTTTTTTTTGTTCCCGAGAACAAATTTTAAGCATTTTAAACTATTTAGTAACTGTCCAAAATTTTTATTCCCGAAATAGAATTGCGTTTGGTACGTTCTAAAAATTTCTAATCCAAATCATTTTCTTTTTCTTTTTTAATATTTTATTACTTTTTCTTTTCTTTTTTTCTTTGCTTTCTCTTCTTCTTCTTCTTCAAGGGTTGCCGGTTGCAAGCCTTGGGATGACTGGTGACCGGCTAGACGAGGGCCGAACCTTGCCGGAGTGTCGCCAACCTTCGGCAAGGCCGCGCCTCATCGGGCGAGCCTTGGCTAGGTGAGCGGCCTCGCCCGGTCGGGCGAGGCTCGCCGATGGCCGAGGAGGCCCAGTGAGGCCCGCGACCACCGCGAGGCTCGGCCTCGCTAGGCTCACCTCATGTGAGCTTGCCGGACCTCGTCCCCGGCTTGGCAAGCCTCTAGCAAGCTCACCAAACCGGTCACCGGCAACCGACGGCGATGGACGACGACGGCGGCGGTGGCGGCGATTGAAGAAGGAGAGAGAGGGAAGAAGAACAAGAAGAAAGAAGAAAAAATAGAAAAATAGAAAAATGGGTTGACTTGATTTTAGAATTATTCCCAAGAACAAAATCAACTTTTTTTTTTACTTCTCAATTCTGTTCCAAATCTACTTCGAGAACTAAAAAATAGAAATTTGTTCCTGTAAATAAAAATTTTACCAAACGAATTTTTGTTCCAAATCTACTCCCGAAAACAAAACAACAGAAATTGTTACTATTTAGCAAGCTGTCAAATGCTACTTTAGTAATCGTCATATCTTTTTCAGTCCCTACTTTAATGAAATATGACAGGAAGTTTCTGTTCATGACATTGAAGTAGAGCACATTCTGATGAACATGTGATGCAAAAATGGAGATGCTACTGCTAGTTGTGTATATGCATGCAAATCGACCGTTGCTACTTACTCGTTTTATTCGTATTCATACACTTAATTGAGTTACTCAGTGCTTGATTCGAAATTTCTCTGTGGAGCTCTTCTGACAACTTACCGGCGCATGGCTTCATAAAAAGATGAGTCTCGGTAACTTGTATTCTCGATGTACAGCCACAATGTGGAAGGTCCTGAAATAATGATTCACAATTGACCTCGACATTCTGATAGCTTAGTAACCTTACAATACTATCAGATATGATAGATTGGAATAGTCCAGATCACAGTGGCTACTAATTGGAGGTCGGATGGTTTTGCGCGAATCCGCGTCGCCCACTTCAATAGTGTGCTTAGTTCATTCTATCATAGCAGGAGACAGCATCGAGCTCCAAAACGTGACTTCTCTTTCGGAATTAAAGATGGCGATTAAATTTTCTGCAGGTGTGGAAGATGCTTCAAGACGAACATCTTTGGAGAGACCCATGTTTTCGTCTCGACTGCCACATCGGCCAAGATGATACTAAATAATGATTCGGGGAAATTCACCAAGAGATACATAAGGTCAATAGCACAGTTAGTGGGCAATCAAAGCCTACTGTGCGCATCCCATCAACAGCACAGGCATATCCGCGGACATCTGACCAACTTCTTCTCCACATGCTCACTATCAGCGTTTATCCAACAATTTGATGTACTGATCGTGAAGTCTTTAGATGACTGGGAACACAGAGGAACCGTGGTCGTTCTCAATGAAGCACTCAAGGTAAATTTATTGTTTGCAGAGGATATTATGAGAAACTTTGATTATTATGAAGAGCTTGAGCTGGACGGGACTCTTGTGATCTGAGATATCGTGGTTTCTTGGCACATGATTGGCCGAACTCGCGACCTATTTAAGTCAGATTGATGTTCTTGCTGATTTTTTGGTGCAGATCACTTTCAAAATAATGTGCAGGATGTTGCTGAGTCTAGAGAGCGGACGCCAGCTAGAAATGTTGCAGGAGGACGTCGGTATTGTTTGCAAAGCTATGCTCGCGTTCCCACTAAGGCTACCCAGGACTAGATTCCAAAGAGGCATTGAGGTAGCCCCAAATCCTAGAGCGTCTATTTTTCATATATGATTCTGTTGCAGACAAAAATCGACTCATAGGGGAACATAGTCATATGACGCCACTGATTGAGCCAACATCCCCATTTTCCGATTATGCCTTGATATCTGCACTTTGGCTAAGAAAAACAAGTCATCCCGCTATCCCATGCTTTATATTGGAAGTATTTTTTGGCAGTTCGAGCTTATTATGGTGAGTACTATGCAGGCCAGAGAGCGAATAATGAATGCATTGGACACTTTGATTACTCAAAGAAGACTCGCAAGAACTTCTCACGAGGATTGTCTTGATCACCTGCTCTCAAATGACGATGAAACAGAGTGCAAGAAAGATCCAAAGCTAACCGCTGGAGAGATAAAAGATAACATCTTGACAATGATAATTGCAGGTGAGACGATCTTGCTATAACCAAAAATTTTATTGCACCGATCGGCCTCTTCACCCCTTGGCAAGAATAAAAAGAACTAAAGACAGCAAAAGGAAAATCAAAGGATGACCCAATACTTTCGTCCAGAACTTATGAACAAATTCTTTTGAGGAAGGTGCCATTTCCGGTTTTAAGTCATCATAATAAGCCCTTCTCTGCTCCTCTTTTCTGAGACGTCAATTTGCTGCATTAACCGGTCAGTCATGATCGATTCAACTTTACAAAACGCTTGGATATTATTTCACCTGCTGAGGAGAAATTTCTTGCAGGTCATGATACGACAGCAAGTGCTATAACTTGGATGGTGAAGTTCTTGGGTGAGAACGAAACAGTTTTAGACAAACTAAGAGTAAGTGACCAAATGGCACTTACTAGAATGCTTCTCAAGTTTCGAATCAATTCTGAGCGATGACTGACATCAATGTTGGCATTGAGGATTAACTTACAAGGGGCATTCTGGTTGAGCAGGCTGAACAAGTATGCTTCGCAAAGAAAATGTCAGGAAGGCCATTTCTGAAACTAGAAGACATCGGCGAGATGTCGTATGCTTCCAAGGTACATGTGGAAGGTTCTGTGCATTATGTTACTGGCTTTGCTCCTAAGAGTTCCCCCTCGTAAGTTATCACAGTGACACACCATAAATGTACTAACTAGTGAGTGGTTTGAAGCAGGTCGTCAAGGAATCCTTGAGGATGGCATCTGTGGTGCCGTGGTTTCCAAGGCTGGTGCTTCAGGACTGCAACATCGAAGGTTGTCCATATTTCAAAGCCGAAACTTGCTCAAGTCATTTTGAGAGAATATTTTTCAACTGAAAATCTACCTACATACTTTTCTTTGCCAATTTGCAGGATATAAAATCAAGAGAGGATGGAATGTCAATGTCGATGCGAAATCTGTACATTTTGATCCTGAGGTTCATGACAACCCCTTTGAGTTCAATCCCTCCAGATTCGACGTAATCCTTTATGTTTCTACCTCAGTTTTGGTTATAAGAGATGCAGAAGAAAGGGGTTACGATCCTTAAATTTCTGCTTTTATGCTAATTGATGACCCAATCCTCCTTTGTGTCACTATTAGGATGAGTCGAAATTACCATACAGCTTCTTAGGTTTCGGCGCTGGGGGAAGGACTTGTCTGGGAATGAATATGGCTAAGGCCATGATGCTGGTCTTCCTCCACCGGCTTGTCACCACCTACAAGTGAGTTCTCCCTCACGACAGGCCTGATATCTGCGATTGCACGGAAATTAACTGGTTAATCCTCGAATCTTTTATAGGTGGAGGGTCCTTGACCCCGACTCAACTCTAGAGAAGTGGGCGCTCTTTTCGCGATTGAAAAACGGCTGTCCCGTGCTCGTGACACGCCTCGCAGAGGAAACAACGGACGCCTTAGCAGATTGAAGAGCCCTCAGTCAAGCAGATCAGTGTTATCAGTATTGGAGAAAGCTCCCATTCCTAGTTTGATGTTTGTTTCGAATGCCAATTAATAGTTTAAGCTCAGCATTTTGGTGGATGTCAGTACTGCTAGTTCATGTAAATGGTGCAAAAACAATGAAGCAATCTATTTGTCATCAGTTTATTAGTATGCATTCAACATTATGTCATAGTTTTAACGAATCGATCGAACTCAAAATGATGTCTACGACGACCCGATGCAGATGACAAGGGTCTCAGGTTAAAACCTCAGCTCTATCCTCCATAGGAACACATAGTCTGTTCAGCAGATAGACATGTTTGTCTGTTCAGCCTTTCTGAAAGAGCTAGCTCATGATGCCTACAGCGTCAGTCAACACACCACAAGCCCGACGAGAAAATATTAGGTACCTTAAAGGGACCACGTCATCGGTGCTCGAACGAGTCGGGCTTCGACACTGTCCGCCGGCAGTCCACGTCTCGCTCTCTCTCTTCTCTCCATCTTCTGCGCTCCCGTCTCTCTCCTCACGAGAAAATAGGGGCGGGCTCGGCTTGGCTCGGCTCGCTGCAAGCGAAAAGACAGTCACGACTCCCGCCCAAAAGATTTCTCTCTCCTCGCCTTGAATTTTCTGCAATTTTCTCTCTCTCTCACTTTCTCTCTCCTCGCAGAGAACAAAGAGAACGATCGAGACCCGCGTTCTCCTCTCTCTCCCCTCCGCCTCCGCCGGTTGCTTCCATCGCCCCCACCCGACGCCGACGTCGCCGACGCTCCTCCTCCTCCCTCTCGCGACGTCCGCTCCGCTCTCTCTCTCCCCCTCCGTGAAGTCGTGCCTCTCTTCCAAATAAACGCGACGCCGACGGCCCTCCACCTCCGCCTCCGCCTCCGCCGGTTGCCTCCGTCGCCCTCGACTCCGACGCCGACGCCGACGCCTCCGCCGGTTGCCTCCGTCGGCGTCGGATTCCGTCGCCTCCGTCTCCTCCTCCTCCGCCTACGCGCCCGACGCCAACGCGTCGAACCACGACGGCAAAAATGGCGGAGAGAGAAACGAAGAAGCAGAAGCGCGCGCGCTTGGGGTTCTGGACATGGGTCGTCGCGTCGGTCGCGTTCCGGCCGGCCCTCGTCTACCTCCCCAGAACCTCCGCCTGTCCACCCGCCCCGAGGTCGCCACCTCTCTCACCAGCATTCGCCGCCGTAACGCCGCCTCTCTTCGCTCCGTCGATCGATTCCCGATCCCCGATCCCCCTCCTCCCTTGAAATCTTGGAGGTCCATTTTCTCGATATGATTTCTGGTTTTTCTTGTTTGTGCCGCCCGCAGTTGGCGAAGGCTACCGGTTGAAGCATCGGTGATGTCTCCCTACGCAGTTCGGCTCCGTTCGATCTCTCGGAGGAAGGAAGCTGCTTGTTTGCCTACCGGTGTGTCGCCGTTTGATGCTTTGTGATCCCTTCCACAGTTCCATGTATCACGGTTCTCCTTTGCTTTGTTGCTCGTTCTCGGATCTCTCGCTGTCAAAAGGTAACTACCGGAGTATAATCGCCGATGCATTTTGAAGGCTAGGTTGATTGTGAGCTTCGCCGGTTATCTCGCTAGAACCGAACTAGATTTATCTCGGCGTTATCGAAGTGGAGGTCAGTGGCTTGTGCGAAAAGTTGTTTTCGATTCCGAAATTGAATTTCTTTTTAGGGAGTCTTAGTTTCTTGCGTGTTGTGAAGTTAATTATGTTACGTAACTTTCTCGCTATGCAGAATTGAAGGGCAACCAGAGCATCTTCTATGCAGGTATCTACTTCTCTCGTGTCTCGCTTGCGTAGGTAGTTCGCGATTTACTATTTTCATGCAATGTGATGTGTGGTGATCTTTATTGTACTCGTCTCTTGTTCAAAGCATGAGTAATTCAGTGTTGTCAAATACCTGGAAGGATCTAACCTAAGTACAGATTACAATGCTTCTGGTCCTATCTTTGATTCTCTGAGTCGAACATGACATTGGCCGTCGCTTTGTCATTTTCAAGGAGGTTGAAGTGTGAGATTTGCCTTAAAAACTCGATTAAGTTTTGGAGGAGCGCTTTCCTCCTTGGCCTTAGATATCAAATCCTGATTTGTATTCATCAACTTTCAGAAACAAACTCCAAAGCAAGGCCATTCTTCGGTGGAGTCGGCGTCAACCGAGACATACTAGTGATGGATTTGGATGATGATAATCATGTCTCATCACCTAACAAACCGTGTCGAGCATAAGTGGGAAGAGAAGTGAGAGAGACCCGCATGGAGAAAATGAAGTTGAGGCCGAGAGAACTTCGTGCTCTTGTGAGAGCATCGAAGAAGATGGCAGCGGAGGAGATGGAGCGAGGAAGAAGCTCAGGCTGTCTAGAGAACAGTCATTAGTGCTAGAGGAGACATTCAAAGAGCATAACACTCTTAACCCTGTGAGTGGCAATTTTGGTCATTCTATTACTGATAAATATATGCTTTCTTTAATTGTGCGTGAGCATGTAATCACTGCTTATAAACCTGACATGGATGTTTGGTAGGAAAAATTGAATTTAAAGTGCGTTTCTGTCATGAGATTGATGTTTATTTGTAGTTGTCATTTACTGGTAACAGTCGAATTGGGGATTTGAGACCTTTTCTTGTTTTCTTTTTTGCAATGATTGGATCTGTGTGATTCACAAATTGGTTTTCATTTTTATTTATGAATAATGAGATCATCTTTAGGTTTCCCTTTGGATGTAATAAAGGGATGGTTTAGATGAGTTTAACTGGAGATTGTTTTGAGTTTCAGAAGCAAAAGCTTGCCTTGGCCAAGCAGCTGAATCTTAGTACCCAGACAGGTAGAGGTCTAGTTTTAGAACAGGCGTGCCAGGTAATTGATAGTTTTGAGTTCTTTTTGCCCAAATACATGGCTTTACATCTGCGTCTCATCTGCATCATTCTGATCATTGTGGAAGAAAAATGTCAGGAGTGGGAGAGAGGCGGGTAGGGGTGGGGGTGGGTGGTTCTCTCTTAATCATTTGATGGTAGTTCGACAAAAGTTGTTGCTTTTCTTTATAGTGAGTGCATGTAATCTTTGGGTTCACATGTATCCCAGTTGGGCCATCTTGCACACGAGGTGTGTGAGCGTGTAGTGGGAGTCCGGTGATGTGACTTGTCACTTAATCTTGGAGTACACTTCGCGTTCTCACTTTAGTATGGAGCACCGATATGTGGGATCCATAAATTCTAAGCCACCAGGGGAGGAAGTGAAGTTATTAGGGAGTACTCAAATACCAAAAATTTTGTTATGCGAGGGCCCCAGTTTAGATTAATGCACTCATGATTTACAATGCAGCTCTGGAAAGCTCTGATTATGGTTAAGATAATGACGTTGGGTCTTTTGCATCAAAGAATTGGTTTGATGAAGCAGCTTCTCTATGTTAAGTTTGAGCAAATGTGCAATTCTTTTGTCTAATAGCTGCCATCTTGATTTTCTTAATCACATGGAAATGGGCTGAAGATTGTTATTCATACCTTACTAGATTGAGCTGATAATGTGTTATTATCATGCTGTAGTTTGGCACCAACAATCTTCTGTATAAGGATGTACCGTAACATCTTTTTTTCTTTTTACCAATTTGGTGTAGGACTAAGACGAAGCAAACTGAGGTGAACTGTGAGTACCTTAAGAGATGCTGCGACAATCTTACACAAGAAAACAAGAGGCTACAGAAGGAAGTGCAGGAGCTCAGAGCACTGAAGCTCTCCCCACAGCTCTACATGCATATGAACCCTCCCACCACGCTCACCATGTGCCCTTCATGTCAGCGAGTGTCTGTTCCTTCGGCATCATTGTCGCCTCCATCTTCATCTTCAGTCACTGCCTCAGTGATTGGCCCCATGGGGCCGGTCCATAATCCTTTTAGTCAGTCTGGACCATCCATCAATCCTTCCAAGGAATTCCAAGAATTTTTTTTATATGCTCGTTCCAACCCTTAATTGGGCAAGGCTACAGATGCAACAAGGACTGAACAATTTGCACTCTTAATGGCTTTTCTGATGTCTGCGCGGCATGTGCCAAGGCGCAAAGCAAGGAGTATCAGCTCTTCCTGACGATACATTAGCAAGTATGACGTAGAAAGATCCAATGATTGGCAAAATAGAGCGTCTATTGTGCTTTTTGCTGATAATAGGAAATTGATTGCTGGGATAGACAAATCTTATCCCTGTTTTTAAGGTCAAAAACATGTAGGGAACAGAAAAGGTGAACGTTAGTTGTTCATGAAACTTGTTCACTTAGGTAATTTGATGATCTATCATGATGTGGGTGATTGTTGAATCTATTCAAATTTCGATGAATCATGGTCTCATCTACCATGTTGGGTCATCAGCTGTTTCAAGCAATTCAATTGTGATATTTGTTGATGGGTGACACAGAATATGCCTTTCGAAAGTAAATTTAGGAGCAAAGTACTGAAACACGGGCAAGAGTTGTATGATGTCCCCTAACCATAAAATACGTACATGGCGGTCACATTCTATGATTAGGCAATGACCATATCAGAACACTGACAGTTCTCTTTCATCTTATTGTTTAATAAATCTCGATCGCTGACTAGGAGTAAACTGGTTAGGTTTTTGGAATGCTAAAGTCAATTTCCTGACCAGCCCATTTGGCAGAGCAAGTAGTTACATCGCATGGCATATGATGACGACTTAATGTGTAATAAACCGATCGAAAGTGAAAGATTTCAGAAATTCAAGCATCGATTGAGTAGGACGAGGTACATAGTGCACATCGGTTGGGTGACTGATACATGAGGTACCTTTCCCATAAGGTGGCTTCAAGAAGTGGAAAAGATGGTTTAGAACACATGCGTATGTTTCGGCTTGTATTTGACCTGGTTTTTACGACTTCGAAGATTCTACACATCACCTCTGTCATGTAACAATGGCCATTTCGTCCTCCTTGTACAATCAATGCACAGAAGTCAGCTACCAAGATGAGCTATGGAGATTTCATTTTATTTCAGTTTGACAAAACTGGACTTAATCAAAATGTTGCTTTCGACTGTCTCAGTCCCCAAGTGACGATGCAGAATCGTCTACGTGAAATTTGGATGCAATCTAAACTGTTAATTATAAGTTAGCCATACTTAAGTCCAGAACAAAAATTTCTCATGTTCGTGTTGAGTTAATCTCAAGGGTAGACAAATGCTCAACTCCTCGAAATGATAGAATGCATGTTCTTTGGCAATCTGAGGCTAGTTTAGATTTGTAAGGACTCAGAGATGATACTTCATAATAAAGTGTAATACCGATCACATTCATGTCAATGATGGATACACCGCAGCCCAAATCTACAGGAAAGGGAGGCGAAAAATCATACAGTGGGCACTTTTCTCTCTTTAGATCATGATAGCAATAATCATCATACTGTATTTGTGGTGTCTGCTAGGGAACGAAGTATGCACCCCAAGCCGGCCCTCTCCGTGAGTCTTTCGTGAATCCGCAGGCACTGGTCACAGGTGGGGCGATCCCCTGTAGACAAGCCTCTGTACAAGTATCTGGCAAGCAACGAGAGGATCAAATTAATGAGGTAGGTTCTGGTTTTGCAGATATGCTGTACGTGGGAAAAGAAGAAGGCATTAACGAACGAAACGTAGCACACACGAACTACAACAGCGATAGCATTTGCACACTGAATTCTCTTACTACTCACTAGAGAAGGAATGCATGTTTAACTCCATCAAAGGCCTTAACAATAACGGTAATCCAAGCAAGATGGTAACGATCAGATGAGATGAGGAATAAATAATACATGGGGAAACTCTGCTCTCCTCGAATCGGACTTATTGGCCAGCCAAACAACAAAACCAACTGGTCAATAAATATATCTACCTTTAATCTCAGTTAACCATGGTAAAATTAGAAGACAATGCTCAATTTGCTGGTCATGAGACCATAGTTGCATGATGAGCCTGAAGGTCAAAGTAAACTACATGTTAAGCGTACATACATAAGGCAAACAACAGATGCCATCAAATCCCATCTACTTAATAACCAGTCCTAAATGACGGTGTTCACAGCCGTAAGAACATTCAAGTACTTTGACGATGACCTCAAGACAATTTTTGTTGTATACCATCTTGTCAGTTTAGACTGACTCAAGTACCAATAGCGATAAAGAAACATCCCCAGAGCATTTGCATATAATTCTTCAAGGAGAGTTAGATAATGCTCTAAGCCAGTCTTAAGCATTGACAAGCCAATAAGTCATATTTGCAGTATCCATAGAATAAGATAGGTTTCGAGTGCTGATGAAAAGAAGGAACATGTTCTCCAACCAGAAAGAAAAGTATCGTGCTATCAAACGCAATTTATCTGGTCAAATGACACTGTTATGGACAGGAAGGAATTTTAAATACGTGTCCGCAGGGAGATTGGGGAAAACAGCATGCAATTGTCTTGTATGATCATTATATGCCAAAATTCAGTGAGTGAGAAGAACACACGAGACGAATGAACATGGTACTACTTTTTTTCTGGCTTAGTTGTGAAGACTATGGCAAGCCAATAGAGTATGGCACCTTGGTGAAAATGGAATCTAAACCAGAATCCTGCGTAAACAAAATTATTCTACTCCCGCTTGAAACCGGCCTTGAGATCAAGCTAATCCCAAAAGTTGTCAATTTAATTCCTCTCTCCTTCCAATCACTCGAAACAAAAATACCATTAGATCAACCTACTCGAAGTCTCAGGGATTTGATCTAGAAAGGAGATCTTTTAGGACTAGATTGCATGACTAGATTTTGGAACTCAATACAACCAACAAAGAAGCAACCAATAAGGACTTTGTTGATAAAATTGATGAAATGCCTTGTCTAGAATTCAGGGAAAGCTACACGTCATCATAGTTTTGAGACAATCTAAACCAGGAGTTGCTTCTGCTACTCTAGATCCACAACCACCCCAAGCATTAACACATATAACCCCAGGACAGGAGCAACTATCATTGAGCATATCTTACCATCTATTCCAAATTGACAACCTTACCTGCCCTGCTTTATCCTCTCCAGTCTATCATTCTTATACTTCGTTTAGAAGGCAAGGATGGGATGAAAATGGAAAGGAAATTTAAATTTCTGTCCTCTCTGCACCAAAGTTTCAAACTTTACCCCAATTTTCCTTCCCCGCCCCTCCTTCCCAAACAAAGCATTGGTACCGATCCTTGGGAAGAGGCAACTAGAATGCATAATACAAATCACATTGTAGCAATAAAGAAAGTCCAGCTTAGTCTGAGCATAGCCTCTAAAAGGGCTTTTCTTTGGGAATAGGAATCCCTATACACTCTAACTTGACTGCCTTGCATAGTTTAACAAGGTTTGTTCCTTCAAAAAATGGGGTGTCAACAAATAAGTAGAGCAATCACAAGTAGCATAATTCAGTGAATTCACAATACAACAACACAAACATTTTAACAAGGCCTTAAATAGATAGACTATGATCAGCCAAAGCATACAATTAATAGTAGTTACTAGCGCAACCTATTCTTCATAAGCAAAATTGAGAAACGGATAACATAAACCAAAGTAGTAGGCTATTCCTTAGCAAAGTTATGGTCAAATTTCATATATGGCAATTCTTCCAAGATCACTTCATTAGTTTGAGTTATTCTCACCCAATTATTTGTAGGTTTGAACACCAGAAATAAGAAAATGAATATCAAACTAAGTCGTTGGGAGAAAAAAAACGTTTAAGTCTTCAGAGATCCTAACGTGCCAACCCTGATGACACAGATAAACCAATGAACTGAAGAGACAGTTTGCTGTTTCTAGTCATTACATCACCCATGAATTCTTGATCTTTATTAAATATCTCTACCAAAAGCTGCAGCCACAACAAACAGCTCAATAATTAAGCCCTTCACAACCGATAATCATTAGGTCATAATCGTCACTACCCAATGAGCCCATGATCCTTATGTTAATCTGTATCAAGGGACTACAGGAGTACTCAAATGTCCCATTGAAAGAACAAGACAGTTGAGTGAAAAGATTAAGCCCTTCACAAACCCCCCACACACACAGTGGCATTTCGGCATTGATATCACTTGTGCCTTCAAGCGCTACAAACTTAATGGAAACAAGAAAACCATCCCCTGTGCCTTAAATTGCTACCATCACTCCAAACATTTCAATTCCACGGTAAAGATTACTAAGAAAACATGAAGCAATAAATCCGAACAAGCATCGACAACAGACGGGTACGGAAAACAGGGAAAAGACAGCGCAACACTCACTTCATGAGGATGTCGTAGTACTCGGGATCCAGGGAAGAGAACAGGGCGTCCAGATCCTTTATCGCCATTATTGCTCTGTGCACCACTATCCAGTTTGCCGACTGCAAAGACCGCAACTTCACCACCCGGAAAGATCTACCGATACAAGCAGCAAACACCCACCAAAAAAAACAGGGCGAACCTTGCATCGCTTGTCCCGCGTGTTCGGAGGCGATCCTTCGAGGCCGGTCTTGAGAGCCTCCACCGGCTTCGACCTGCATGCGACGAAACGAAACACGAGGAAATGCGGAGGTGGGTCAGCTCAAAATCGATCCGGTGAAATCGCGGACGGAAAGGCAGCAAGAGAGGGATCGAGGAGGGGAAGTTTACTGCTTGAGCAAGCTCTCGATCTTGCGGGACTTGTGCTCAATCCTGGAGATGATGGCCTCCGCATTGTCCGCCTCCACAAAGTCGTCCGTCGCCGCCATCATTCTGGCGAAGTGCCAAAAGTAACTGAATAACCGGCACTTCATATAATGCGTCGGCAAGTAACTGAATCGCCAAACACTCGAAGAAGTTCTTCAAAAAACTTCTCTGTCCCTCCAAATTTTTTTCCATATCCATACATTTCAAAATCAGGGAACCACAAGACGCATTTTACTGACTTCCACAGAACTTGGCTCTCCGCAGATTTCCCTATGATGGTCTGGTATGGGTGATGGAGTCCCCACATAATCTTGGCATCAGTCAATGACGGGTCGAATATGGAGGATTCAAGAAGAGATGTGGTGGCGGCCATTCTTAAAGGATCATAATTGCACAAGCCACAGCCTCCGCTTCGATAACGCCAGATAAATCTAGTTCAGTTCTAGCAGATAACCAGCGAAGCTCACAATCAACCTAGCCTTCAAAATGCATCGGCGATTATACTCCGGTAGTTACCTTTTGACAGTGAGAGGTCCGAGAACGAGCAACAAAGAAAGGAGAACCGTGATACATGGAACCCGTGGAAGGGATCACAAAGATCAAACAAATGGCACACCGCAGGGCAAACAAGCAGCTTCCTTCCTCCGGAGATCGAACGGAGCCGAACCTCGCGTAGGGAGACATCACCGATCGCTTCAACCAAGTAGCCTTCGCCAACCGCAGCGGCACAAACAAGAAAAACCAGAAATCGTATCGAAAATGGACCTCCAAGATTTCAAGGGAGGAGAGGGCGGGGGATCGGGGATCGGGAATCAATCGACGGAGCGAAGAGAGGCGGCGTTACGGCGGCGAATGCTGGTGAGAGGGGTGGCGACCTCGGGGCGGGTGGACAGCGGAGGTTCCCGGGGAGGTAGACGAGGGCGAGCCGAACGCGACCGACGCGACGACCCATGTCCGTAACCCCAAGCGCGCGCGCTTCGCTTCGTTTCTCTCTCCGCCATTTTCGCCGTCGTGGTTCGACGCGTTGGCGTCGGGCGCGTAGGCGGAGGAGGAGGAGACGGGGGCGACGGACTCCGACGCCGACGGAGGCAACCGGCGGAGGCGGAGGTGGAGGGCCGTCGGCGTCGCGTTTCGCTGGAAGAGAGGCACGACTTCGCGGAGGGGGGAGAGAGAGAGCAGAGCGGACGTCGCGAGAGGGAGGAGGAGGAGCGTCGGCGGCGTCGGCGTCAGGGTGGGGGCGATGGAAGCAACCAGCGGAGGCGGAGGGGAGAGAGAGGAGAACGCAGGTCTCGATCGAGAGAAAGTGAGAGAGAGAGAGAAAATTGCAGAAAATTCAACTGAGGAGAGAGAAATCTTTTGGGCGGGAGTCGTGACTGTCTTTTTCGCTGCGCCGAGCCGAGCCAAGCCGAGCCCGCCCCTATTTTCTCGTGAGGAGAGAGACAGAAGCGCAGAAGATGGAGAGAAGAGAGAGAGCAGACGTGGACCTGCCGGCGGACAGGTGTCGAAGCCTGACTCGTTCGAGCAGACCGATGACGTGGTCCCTTTAGGGTACCTAATATTTTCTCGATAACAAAAAGGGAGCTCATCGCGAAAGCCAACAGAATCGAAGAGACCGAGCGCGCATATGATTCGATGTTGGAGACAGCGGTGCGGGTCGTTTCCTAAGATCCCTCCATGCAGCTGCTCCCGGTCGCACCGCATGCTGAGGATTTAAACACGAGGATCCTTCGTGATGAGGGTCGGTCATTTGAAATTACTGTACGAAATGTGCGTGCTTGCGACGGATCGAAGACGACCCGGTAAAAGATTGTTGCAACCGTACCAGGAGCCGGTGATCTTGGGAGCTAAAAGGCACGAGAGAGAGAGAGAGAGAGAGAGAGAGAGAGAGATGGTCAAAGAGGCGTAGCTGAGGATGAGTCAGGAGCGAACAGCAAAACTAGGGCGGGGACGTGCCCGAGACGTCAATCCGTGCACTGCACACCTGCTGAACCGGGCGTGGGGGTGGGGGTGGTCGTTCCAACGCCAAAGATTCGATTGACCCGAGTCCTTTAAGCCATAAATAAAGGAGCCCGATCAATGGAGTTTCTCGGAGTCGTCACCTCCAAGACCACATAGCCCAACATACATAACTATAAGAGATGGCTACAGTTGATGTTAGTGGTGGGTTTGTAGAGTTTCTAACGTCCCGTTGCCATTGCCAAATAAATGGAGAAAGAAATATAGAATGATCAATTGACCACGGTGGGAAAATTACCCGAAATCACGTGTTTGTTTCTTTTTCCACATCAAGCGTGCATCTTATTGGCTTCTTCATGTTTGATAGGTTTAAATCTACTTAGACGCTTCTCTTATTCGAGAGCATAATAAGAGGAGGATTGGGAGACGTTGACTTTGTGAAAACCCGATTTACAAAGTTCAGTTTATAAAGTGACGTGATAGACGGTATGGTTCACTTATTTAATTGCTCACTTTAGTATGAAATCAATTTGATATGTTAATTTTAGCATACCGAGAATCTCTATGAGGGCGGGGTTCATTTTGAATTTGCTTTAAACAAATTATGAGCCTTATTAATTAGGACATTCTCTTCCCCCATCATAACGTAGCATCTCCCTCACCTAATATCTTCTTTATCCAAACCCTCATATCAAACACAAATAAGATAAATGCATGAAATAAATAATTTTTATTTTTATTTTTAAAAACCAACTTTATGAACCTTCTCTCCCCTCTCCAATTATATAAGCCCACCATCAGATCCACGGAAAAAACCCATCACCCTCTCTCCCTCCCTCCCTCCTCTCTTTCTCTCTCTAAACCCAGAGCAAGCAAGCACTCGAAATAGAAACTGCTGCTTGAACACTGATGCTGTGCATCAGAGAACCGATTCTTTCTTCTCCATACTATAAATTTTTCTACTCCGATCCGACTCTCTGATCCTCGTAGAAGAAATCCGGAACTTACCACCTTTCCACGGGTATATTCGGGTCACCCTTCATCTTTTTCTCGCCCTCTTTCTCGCTTTCTTGCACTTTCTCGAGAAAAAAAGGGGATGGACCCCCATCCATCGTCCCACGAGTTCGACAGCGTCAAGGCCGAGAAGGCCAAGGCCATGCGCAGGTACCGCCGGAGCCGGAACCTCAAGACCCTCGCCCGCGCCCTCGAGCTCCTCGTCGCCCTGCTCCTGGTCTCCTGGTACTCCTCCGGGCTCTCGGCCGCCGCTGGCGACTTCCTCCGCCTCCTCGCGAGGCCCCTCGTCGTCTTCCTCATCAGCAACGGCATCATCGTGATGATCCTGTTCTCGGCCCGGAAGAGCGACGACCGCCGCCACCCCCACGAGCCGTCCCGCATCTACGACGAGTACCTCTCCGCGCGAAGAGCCTCCGGCGGGGATCCTCTCCGGGGACGGTGTCGACGCCGGACGAGGTCCATGAGGACAAGCAGATCGTCCCGTACGAAGCCTTCCCGGAGCATGAGAAAATCATAACGGAGGTGCCGCTTCCCGTGCCGGAGCCCGACCCTCTACCGTTGACCGTCAGCGCAGCCGTCGAGAAGGGCGCGGGCGAGGAAGACGTCACGCCGGGGGCGGTGCCTCTGGCGGCGGCAGCGGCGGAGAGGCGCTACCGGAGGACGCGGTCGGAGGTGACGGCGGGGGTGGGGGAGGAGTGGCCGCGGGCGGAGCTGCGCAGGTGGGCGACGGACAACGGGCGGCCCAGGCCATCGCGCGGGGCGGGGGAGGAGGAGCGACGGCCGCCGTCGCCGTCGCCGTCGGTGGAGGACTTGAGCAACGAGGAGTTCAACCTGACGGTGGAGCATTACATTGCGAAGACGAAGTGGTTCCTGAGGGAGGAGATCATGGCCGAGGAGTAGGACGCCGTTCTCAGCTTCCACTCGGTCGGTCGCAGTTATGAAAAAAAAAGTAAAAGAGAGAGAGAGAGAGTAAATAAATTTGTGAATTTTAAGGCTGCGAGTAGTCGAGTACATAAGAAAAAAAGAAAAAAAAAGAAGATGGAAATTCGGAGGAGAGTTATTTCGTAATTAATTTAGCTATATTTCTGACATTTTAGGTCGGTCGCTACTGCTGCTGTTGCGAGATCGTGTACTTTTTCTTGCACGCAGATATATATATGATGGCGATTTTCATGCAGATTATCATGATGATCAGCAGCGTGTCAGCGCGCTCCAAATTTCTCCAATTACAAGATCCACTTAATTGAGGTAAAAATTAACAGCTCATAATCACTGACAAAGATCAGCACGAACCAAGGTTTGATGCGACCCAAATTTACGGAATTACCCTCCAGGGTGCCTGATTTTTCTACTCGCGCAAGTCCAGGGCGAGAGAGCGATGCCTCCGATAGAGATGCCGAACTCTAGGGGTGCCTAGGGCACGAGACAAAATTGGCCACGGCGAGAAAGCGACCCATGAAGATCCCTCCCTCTCCTTCCCCCCTCTTTTTCTTTTGTTTCTCCTCCAAATTATTTCCACCAGGACCTCGCCTTTTGGAATTAAGGACGGCACGGATTAGCCCGCACCGATTAGCGTGCTTGATTATTTAATTTGTCGCCCCCTAAACTTTTGGGTCCACTGCGATTGGGGAGGCCTCGAGTAAGATTTTAAAGACGCCCCGTTGTTGAAGTCATGTTGATGAGCGAAGTCGGTCGCACGGCTCTGATTAGACTAATCACCAACCGGTCGGAACCGTAGAAAGTCCTGCACGGTTCATTGATCACGCCGGAATCCATTGAAACAATTGAATTTTGACATTATTAGATTATGTCTCGAGCTTAAGTCGCCTATGAATATGTGACCTAGTTAGAGGATGAACAATGGTCGAATTAAACTTGTCGTAATCATGTTAAACTCGAGGGTCGGTTTTATCCGAGCATCACTAATCACGCATGTACAAATATTGGAATTCAAATGAGAAGGCTCTCTAGGGTGGCAAAATCAAATTATCTATTAATTTATGGATTCATCTCTACAATTAGTAAAATCGAAAGGTTTGAGATTGAATTGGTTACCATACAATATATTTAGGATTTTTCTGATGATTATTCATCGGAGTAACCAACACATGTAGGCACAGTTTCTCAAAGCAGCGAGACTAAGATGCATTACACAGAATAGCAATAGAACGCGACAGGCAGCTTCACGCGGAAACGAATATCAAGAATTGCGCGCATGCTCCCCAAAATGGATCAAGCATTCTGCATGCAAATAATTGCTCAGCTATTCGCAAAGGTCGCTTTTCTTTTCTTGCTTTAGCTAATCATGATCCGCGACATGGCTATCATAGAGTTGAAAAGCTGGTACCCTTCATCATTACATGGATGATCGTGGAGCAACACTTGGGATCATAACTTTACTTGGCACTTGCTCGTACGAGAAATTTTTGGTATCTCTGTCTCCGGTGTGTCTCATCGGATGAGTTAACGATATTCGAACGGCCCAAGTTGGTTTAATGACTAAGGGGATGGGATCTGTTTATGTGAGAAGTATTCGTCACGCGACATGAGTTAAATTCCTTGCTTCACCCAACGTGAAGAGTCTCCTTTATCAATCATCCATTGAGATTTCAACCGGCGTCTAATCTGGTCATTGAGATTATCAGCACGTTCTATGGGTATATTAAGAATACCTTATCTGTTCCACATGAGTTAAGTTCTCAAAAGAAGTGCTTGAAGTAATTATATGATATAGTAACCTTTTGGATATGGATCTTATGAATCACTTAAAAGGGTCATTCCTTGTTTAATGTGGGACTTCAATTTTTGCGCTCGTAGTATATTCCATAATTTAGATTTAGTTGTGTGAATGTACATGTTTCTCATGATGCACCATTGGTGAGGGGGTATTCGCGATAGCCCCCATTCCGACCAACATGTGTTTAGTACAAGTTTTATTATTAGGATTGTTGGCATAAGATCACGGTCCAAAGGTTAGGTTGAATTTAGCCGTGAGTTTGAGTCAAGAGAGAAGACATATCTAGCTCTAGCTTGACCGAAAGTCTACTGACCAAGGTTAGAATGAAGTGGATCGAATGAAAGGACACTTGACGTAAGATGCACGACGGGCCTAAAAGTTGCTAAGATCGTGGGAAATGGAAAATATCCGAAAATGTGTGGCAGGAGTTAGAGGAGGAATTACACACTCAAGTCATTGCGAAATTTCCTCCAATGCCTTTTCATTTGAAGCAATGTCATTCTATTTCGATTTTAGATTTAAAAGTCAAATTTGTAATTTATAATTTTTATTGTGGATACTGGCACAGTATATGTGTTCTAGTACCAGCGTCAAGTGTTTGTGATTTTTCTTTTGATCTCAACCTAGTGATGTTTATGTTCCGGTTATTTCGTTTTCAGTGTTTGCATTCGATTTCCCCTTGATTTTTTTTTTAATCTTCCCATCAATTTCATTTAATTCTTATTATTCCTGGATTTCTTTAATTTCCCGTACCAGCACAATACTTTTCAAGTATTATTCCCACACTACTTTGATGCATTATTCTCAAGGTGCTCTCGACGAAGATGTTAAATTTAAAACATTTTAAGACTTGCATTTCCAAACTTAATCTCGTTCTTGATACCAAAAATATGTAGAGAATTTATAATACGAGACAAACGATTCAGAAAAGCAGATAATGCAAGAATTTTCCTCCTAGTGAAGGCATTAAATCAACAATGAGTACTTTCCCTATTCTACACGCGCCTAATCTTACCCATTTCTTCCCAACTTTCCCATCCACAATCCTCCTTTTCCCTCTTTCAGCTCTGACTCCAATATGGACCAGGAGAGGAATTGGGGTGGGTGTATAAAGACTTAATCATGCACACGATTATAAATTAAGGACCTTGTTTATGAGGCAGCAGCTTCGCTCTTATCCACTTAAGATTTGAGTATTTAGGAACATAAAAAGCAAAAGTTCAAAGTTATACCGTCCATCAGATGCAAAAGAAGAACCCAAAAGCGTTGTTCCTTCTCCGCTAAGGACCCCAGCACCAACCTCATGCTTAATTCTCTATAACAAACTGCTCAATTATTTGCTTGGAGAGTCAAGTTGTCCGTACACGCCTGGCCCATATAGAAAACCATAGGGTGGTGACAGTATTATACGATGAAAATGATGTGGCAGTTTGTTCAGACCCTAATTTCTCCATGTTCCTTTTCCTATGAGAAGCATTTCATCTGGCCCCGATCAATATTTTATGTATTTTACATAAAGAAAAAACAGAATTTTAACACCTCAACACCGGGAAAAATAAGAAGAAATTAGAGTCCAAATCTGACCTATTATCCTAGTCGGACTAATTTCACTTGCAAATTCGAGTCGTGTTCATGAATCACTGCATTGACCCGACAATATCATCTTCCTCGTCCCATCAATTATTAGAGGAGCCTATTTGTCCTCATTAATGCAGCTAGCAATGAACATAAATATTTTAATGGCAACGGTGTTTGACTAAGCAAAAATTAGACAGCCCAACAGACGACAGCGGTCGAGAAATATGTATTGCCGAACCGCAGCTGTCTCCATTATCAAGCAATAATACCTGTGTCTCTCTCTTTCTCTCTCGTAAATGTCTAGGTACCCATGTATGTCTACGAGGAGCAAGTTTCTAGTTTGAAAGAACGAATCATGGGAAAATCTCCGTTTGATCTTTTACCTAAACAGAGGCATCGGGATGAATGATTGCCCGCAGTTTTTCTTCTGCAACAAGCCACGTTCGATTATAGAATATTCTCTTCACAACAAAGGATAACAGCTCAATCTTTACCTTCCCATTGCAGTCTTCACCTTTGTTTAAAGTTATTCAGGCCCAGTATGGTCCTAATCGAAAGGGTGGAGGAAACGGGATGAGCACTCCATCAAGATCAAGTGGGTAATAATTAAAGATCATTGTAAAAAGTCCTTAAGCTTAAGGAACGTGCGCTCATTGTTGGATGGGTCACATCATGACTTGGATGTCTGTTGTAACTTGTGACCTTGATTTTTTGTGGAAGGGGAGATGAGTACACTTCCTGCTTCAATTAGGTGCTGGTGAAAATACTCTTCACATTTCACTGTCCCCACCTGCTTTTTCTAGATATCAAGGTGCTCTTTTTCCTTTCCCTGCTCTTGCAAACGTCCTGAAACATACAAATTTTCTGTTTGGGTAGGCGATTTTATATTCACCACGAGAGGAAACAAACAATTGACAGCCATTGGCCCATTGTTGTCAAACAGAAAACATGCCCCTCCCTTTATTTTTTTCCCTCCTTGTCATTTAGACCCCCTCCACCTTTGAGAAAGACGAGAAAAAGGGTGATGGCGAAGGGGAGGATGAATTGACAGGAGGGTTGGTTATCTATACTTATGTCAAAAGTGCTGTCTCCCTTCAATTTGTGTGGATGTGCTTTTGAAGCTTCTTAGAAGGTTGCAAGTTATTAGCATGAATCATGTCTATATTGATTTGATTTGCAGATTGTTGCCATGTGTACATGATGATATGATCTTTCTTTTATACGAGCACCGCTGTCGATTTGACGGCAAAAAATTACCCTAATAACTTCTCAAGTTATAAGTTTTTAGATACCAAATGATGCCTTATCATATACACAAAATGGAGAGAAGTTTTTAGATACCAAATGACGCCTTATCATATACACAAAATGGAGAGACATGAATTTATACCTTGTGAACCAACCCAATCAATTATTTGTCTATCTTTAATGATAAAATAGACCAATCTCAGATATTTCATTATTGACATGAATGCAGTGGAGGACTATGACAGCGGGGGTCAATTTCCAGAGGAACAGGTAAAAAAGAAAACAAAAAAGCCCATGCTACTTTCATCCAGAATAAGCCAATAATGAGCCACCTATGACTTTTGTAGGTACCATCTGATCCTCTAGCCTATACAGCATATATGCAACAGTTCTTAGAATATGATATGGCTGAATTGGGGTTCTGATCCATTTTGCCAAATCCATTGGTTAGGAACTTGGCACCCGATTAAATTATATGACAAAGGCCTTGAAGAAGTTCCCAATTTGACACCCCGGTATAAAAAAAATAAAAGGACAATATGGCAGGAGTTCATGTCGTAGCGTTGGTATGAAAAAATAATCATCGTCTGTGTAGAAACGAAGTGGGATTTGTACGTATTAATGCAGGGTATGGTATATATCTGACAAGGACTTCGACTATGATAGGTTGAGTTTCTCTTAGTTTTGAATCTTGGTGATGATTTCTCTATATGAAAATACAGGTGCCCCACAAAATGGGAGAATTATATTCAAGAACAACTAGAGTTGTGTCTTTTCTGCTACAACAGTTCCATGTCTAGCTGTATGATCTTAAACTAAAAGGTCAAATTAGAAATTTACGTATACTTACGATTCTACCCCTGCCAGTTCAGAGCACTGATAGAGAGAGAAATGATTTGGTCAAATTCAGTGGTCTTGTCCTTTGCCTTAAATTTGGGGCTTTTCTCTGACTGTTTTGGCGGACGATGGTGGAGAGAGAGGAGTTGGTATCCATTTGACTGTTCTGTCATGAAGATTTTATTTTATTTTTCCTTATTTTTCCTTTTTAAATCTGAAGTATAAGTGAAATAAATATAATAATAAGCATGAATTCCAGCAATTCTCTGTCGAAGCCTGACTCGTTCAGAGCACCGATGACGTGGTCCCTTTAAGGTACCTAATATTTTCTCTTTGTTATCTGCTGTTTCGAGCGAAACGTGGAGCCCATCTCGGGTTTTCTCTTTTCTTGGCATCGTCGGCCGAATTATGGTTGTAATCATGAAGAATAAAGTGCTCGCTTTCGTTTATTTATTCTTTATCGTCGGGCATCATAATGCAAAAACCTAGCACTAGGAAGAAATAGAAGAGTGAACTTTAGCTGTAGAGAGGATTGGGACAGGAGAGTAAGTCCAATTTGAGCCGTTCTTTTAGAAACTCGCGGCACCACGCGCGAAACAGGACACACGGGGAAGAGACAGAGAGCATAGAGATTAGGCAGTCGATAGAGCAAAACGCATCCATAAGTAGCGACTTCCTTTAGCATTTCACAATTACGTTCTCCCTGTTTGAGGTGCTTATAAGGTCAAGAAGTTATACTGCTGTAGAAATTGGTAAAATCATCGATTGCTGGGTCGGATTGTAGAAGCCTTGGCGAGAATTCGAATGATAGAGTTCTTGTTTGTTCACGTGAACCAGAGGAAACATCACTTTTCATTAACATTGTACGAAACGCAAGCTCAACTCAACTTGAAAACTAAGATCGCCCTAAACGTACTCTGCTTTTGCTTGAGCATTGGCACACGTGAATTGGGACCACGAAGTTAGATGTGTCCCCGTACTACTTCTCTCTGCCCTTCTCCATCACGAAAAAACTAAGACCACGTTGGTTCACCATGGAAATTGAATTATTCATAGAATGAGAATCCTATTGCTGCGATTTTAGAGTGTGATGTTGGCAAGCGCAAGAATTCGAACTATGGTGATTGTCATTATCACTGCAACCCAATTCTAAGTCCACGATGGACAAATTGAGGGCCAGAAACAATCTATCGGAATGATTCCCGATCGGCCATCTGCTCATTTAAGAGAGAGCCAAAAGGCGAAGGAATGAAGCAGGAAAAGGTGTGGACGCTTCCAATAACGTCAACGTGAACTCCGCAGATTGGCCTTGTTTTAATAGGGGGCTCATGACCAATTCCCTAAAAAGGACACGAGAAGTTGGGAGTTGGAAAAGGAGACAAATCACGATTCATCGGTAGCACTTGGGTTTTGATTTGATGATCCAAAGAAACTCATGAAACCCTCATTAATGGCTCAAAATCCTCATACATTCACTCAAACAAAAGCAATCTCTCTCACAAGAAAAGATGCCAAAGAGGCAAAATATGTCGGGCTGGTTTCTGTACCACAGAAACTCCGGAACACGTGACCCCCCTGAAACCAACTGTACTAAAGCGAGCAACTTTATGACCGAAACTTCAAGAGGGAGATGATCCCATTGAATCCCACATTCCCACTTTTTAGCTTCTTCTCCAAACAGGAGGATTATATGGCGCAGAGAGCGAGAGAGAGAGAGAGAGAGAGAGAGTTATAAAGAAGAGAAAAGAAACAAAAGGGCTGGAGAAAAAGGTGGCGTCCGACACGGGACGTGGACTGTCTGTCCTCCATTGATTCTGCATAAAGTAAGGTAAAGCGTTGCTCCATCTTGTTTTTTATGTTGGGTAAGGGAAAATGGGTGCCTTCGTTTTTGACATGGGCAACAATGGATGGTGGAGATCGGAAAAGAGAAGAGGCAAAAGTTGAAAATAGTGAGTTGGTAGATGAGCAGTTGCAGTCATTACTTCATCAACCTTGGCTTATTTTAATTGGGATCTTGTCATGACATATTTGGGGTAATAATTCAGCTGAACTGAAGTCTCAAACCACGTTTAGCACGGTGCAAGAGTATGACTAGAGATGAGCGAAACATCCGGATTCAATTCAGAAAACTGGCTTATGTAAATGCGGTAGATTGGTTCAAGACCGATTTAAGGAAGAAAGAAGTGGGTTCTCGATTAAAAAAATGAGAATTGATTAAGTTTGATTGGGCGCTTGAATTGATGATTGAACTCATGAGCTACTCAAAAACCAGATCGATTAGATTAGTTCTAGTGTGGAATCCGTTTTGAACTGGTCAAGAACATGTTTAGGGAAAATTTTTGCTTTATTAATAATTATATACTCAAAGAAACAAAAGATTAAAGGCAAGCACAGGTTGTCGCGAGTCGAGTCTCAAGGCATTTTTTGGCCCGCCTAGAATAGACAAGGCCTGGAAATTCCAAGCCCAATCTGTAGGCCTAGACTGAACTAAACCAAACCCAGCTGTAGTAGTTGAACCTATTCGTGCTTAACTCGAATTTTTCTTAAAAATAGAAAATAAATGAATCATTATAAGGGTGTGCAGGATAACTATTATATTTCACCATTTTTCTATTTTTCTGTTCCCAATATCAGGTTTGGAATAGAAATGGTAACGCAATATGATTTTTCCATTCATGGAATAAATTTTTGTTCTAGAAGTAGATTTAAAATAGAATTAAGAAGTAAAAATTTTCTACTTTCTATTTATGGAATAAAAATTTATCATCGTTTGCTTTCGCTACTAACCGATTACCTACCCATCACGCCCGCCGTTTGCATCTGCCGACCGCCAATCAAGAGGGAAATATTTTGTGTCATTATCAGTGAATTTTTATTCTAATAGAAATTTTGTGTAGTTATTAAACTTGTATTTTGCTAAAAAAACTCACTTGAGAAATAGAAATAATATAATCTGTTTATGAGCAAAACTTGATTTTTAGAACAGAATGATTATCATTCGCATCCTAAGTAAGATCACGAATAAGGTAATTTTCATTATTTACATCCTCATGTCTTATATTTATGATATTAAAAAACTAGGAAACGTCCCTTTTTTTCAATTAAATCTTTTGTCCTTCTCTCAAGTAAAGCAAAATTATGCGACGAAGTACGTTTTCATTTCACAAGTCCCCCCTTTTGGGTTTTCTTGATTGGGGAAGTGATTGAATGAGAATTTCCGATCGGAGGGGGCGGCAAAAAAAAAAAGCACACGACCAGAGGGGGGCCCTACGGAATCAAAAGGTAATAATAATTGTGCCTTCGAAATTTATGTTTGGTTGGCCCACGAAATATAAAAATAAAAAATAAATGAAAAAAGGCATTAGCCGCGTGAGCGATTGGCAATATCTTCGTTTAATCCGAGGCAACATTACTATAAGATTTGCCGTCCCGATCGTGTTCCCCCGAAATCATTTTGCTTGCCATTGCCGAGCATTATTTAATGTAGCGAGTGCCTAAGATGTGAGTGGGAATGTTTTTTTTATGGACATTGATTGATCGGACGACGGTTGTGGTGATACATAACTTCATTACATACATAAAATGCAAGATTTTAGATTAGTAGGGATGCATCGATGCGTTTAACTTTGTTGCATTAAGTCCACATTTTATTGCTTTGGCGAGAGATAGTAGTATGCACTATAAATCTTTTTTTTTTTTTTTTTTTTGTAAAACCCGTTTTTAATAAGACAGATAATAAGGCCGCGTTTACAACGCTTTTAGTAGGGAATAGTTTTTTTTTTTTCAGAAATAGTTCTTTTCTAGTTATATTCCGGGAACAATTTCTAAGTAAAAGAACGTGTTTGGCAACTACAAAAAATTTCTACTTTCTTGGAATAAAAAAAGAATATAAATGCATTTGGTAACGCAATAGTTTCTTTTTGTATTTATTCGTTTTTTATTCTAACTCACGGATCGCCAACCGCCCACCGCCGGCCACCATCGCCCATCGTCGCCCGTCGCCACTATTGCACGACCGTCGGCCGCCTACCGTCACTGCCGATCGCCGCCGCACAGCCCATCGACTGCCCCCTCTAGCAGCCGGCGGCCAGTAGTCGTGCAGCGGCGGTGACGAGCGATGGCGGCCGGCAGCGGTGGCTCCGAGCGGTTGAAGGTGGCCACGGCAAGAGAGAGGAACAAAAGAAATATAAAAAAGAAAATTGGCTTATTTCTAGAAATTGTTCCCGAGAACAAGAAGTAACTTTTTTTTATTTCTCGTTTCTGCTCCAAATCTATTCTCGGGCTAACTTTCTATTCGGGGGAACAGAAAAATAATTTGGCGTTACCAAATGGATTTCTATTATTTTTGTTCCAAGAAACAAAAGAACGAAAATGGGAGGAACGAAACGTTATCATGCGGACTATAAGTGAGTGTCTTGAATTTCTTTTTCACGAATCTAGATGGGTTAAGTAACAAAAGTTTGCCGGTTTTTTTGGGGAAGTGGATGTGAAATAGACCAATTTGCTAACCCTTTTCAGTAAAAAGAGTGAAGTTTGGAATTGGAAAGTCTAAAGAGAAACGAAGGAGGCCATTTTCGAAATAGGAATAGGTTGGGTTTTGGTCGACTTCGATATGGCTCGTTATTGTATTGTGTAAATATGAGTTAATTTTAATCAGGTCATCTTCGACCCAACTCGCTTATTTGATCTTAGGAAAAAAAAAAATTTCGTTATGAATTATTTGTTACATTTGCTCAATTGCCTTTACCTAAGGCAATCATTTTTTTCCCTCATTCTTAACCTTTGGTACTTAAGGCGAAATTTGTATCAAAAGAGACATTTTTTTTTTTTTTTTTTTTTTATCAAATGCTACTAAGTTGGTGCCAGCGACGATTTCAAAAGCGACAAAATAAGAACTTCTTCAAAGGCGACAAAACTCCAAAAAAATAATTATCGTCATAGATTGGTCAAGTGCGACAAGATAGGTTTACCCTAAGGTAACGAGATTTCATGTTTGTCATGATGAGTCCAAATTATCCCATTTTAGATTGAATCAGTAGCCGCAAATACGATTTGGAGAACATATATCAGGACCCGACGATGGGCTTGGCAGCAACAGGCCCTTCCCTTGCCAATTGAACTCGATGATTAATTTGGGCAAAAAGCTTGCAAAAGGGCATTTAGATATGAAACCCCACGTCATCTGGATTGAGCTCAAATCAGGCCCAGTTATCCCCCAAGCACTAAATTGATGGATCGCGTTGGGCAACGGGTTGGGCCCAACTGGCCCAAGCCCGCAATTTATCACCTCTAGTCCAAACTTTAGTCCATCGTACGTAACGAGAAATAAGAAGATTTAATGTCTACCTATGCATGTCGAGTATACGGAATTTCATGAGCTCCATTTGCAAAAAATGGACTTGTGGCTGGGCGATCGGGTGCGACTCAATGGGCTTCAAGAGTTCTCTTCCCCTCGGCCAAGTTGGGCTTGAAAGTCGGCGATGGTGGCGGTAGGCTTTTCCATTGCAAGCCCATCGGTCGGGCTTAACTCATTGTCCTGGAATTGCACTTCACTATAATATTCATGTATAAATTTGTCTAGCTAGAACAAGCTTTCTAACTAATCAGCCTAACCCTGGCCATTCCAAAAATGCTCCTCAAGCGCGTTTGGCTCGGGCGAGCCGATGAGCCATCGAGCGATGAGTAGATTGATTTGACGTTATGTCGATCACCCGCTTCAGACACCTCATCACTGTTCGATCATCGGGTGCATGAGGATCTAAATAGAGCTCACACTAGGTGGCATGTGGTTTAAGAAAAGCCATTAGCTTTATGTTGAGGCCCTTACAATCAATGTCATATAAGAAAAGGATTGGGGGTCCTTCAGGGGTAAATGTAAAGCTCTGTAATTTTTAACATAAAATTTTTTTGCAAGAAAATTATTTTATCCAACAATCTCAAAAGAAAAATTCCAAAAAAATTTTCTTTTGAGTTTCGCAAAATAAAAAATAAAAAAACACACGCACATTATAAATTTTCACTTGGTATCACTTTTTATATCTCCCCTTTTAATGAATACCTTACCAGAAATCCTAAAACTTATTCAATTTGTGCATCGAGTATCACCACTAGCTCTATCCAATTGGCCTGATAGAGAAATATGAAGTACTAACAGAGCATCAGATGAGTACCATGTCACAAAAGACCAAAAAAATTCCAAAGCTTTGAAGGGACATCGCCAGTGCTGCCGTCCCCCACCTTTGCCAGTCGAGGGCTGTCGACCTTCTCATCACACACTTTGGCAAGGGCCTCACCATATCGAAATACCGCAGCTCTCTTCATGTGCTTAAATTAAAGGGGATAATAACACTAATAATCTTTGAATTTTGGCCACATATATAATTTGATTTCTAAATTTTTAATTTATTCAATATAATCCTTAAATTTTTAATCTATTCAATGTAGTCCATGAATTATCAGTCATTGACTGTATTGAACATGTACAAAAAGTTTAGGGATTACATTGAATAAATTAAAAGTTTAAGAATCACATTGCACGTTAGGTTGAAGTTTAGAGATCACTTGAACAAATTAAAAGTTTAGGGATTATATTACACACTGAGTCAAAATTCTTCCGTCATTTTCCATCTAATCATCAACTTGCCAAAAAAAGGTCATTAGCTGGTGGGCAGACAAATATAAGCCTAAGAGTGATTTATATATAGTAAGCTTATATTGTTGCGCCTTATATCTGTAATTAGAACTCAGCAATTTTATTTCATTAATTTTTCAAATATCCAATAATCCAGGCCATCGAAAACAGTAACGATGCTGCCAATTTTGTGAATGGAACGAATAAGCGCATGATATGAAGATTCCGTGCACTGGCACTCCTATGCGGAATGAAAATTTCCATTTACTTACGAAGGATAATCCATACGAAAAGTTCTTCAACGTTGGAAAATAAAATTATCTGTACTATAGTGCTTCTCTTGTTTTGGAAAAGGGGACAGACTCGATGGTGAGTTGGAAATAGGCAAAAAATGAATATGTGACTGACATCTTTCACTAAATGACCACTTAAACACCTCTATTGTTGAAATATAAGATGAATACTCAAGTCTTACTTTTGAAGACCACTTCGCACATTCACATTAATAATTCTCGTGTCTCTACTTTTAAAAAAAATGTCACTCTCTTTTCGAAAAATGTCAATTAAATCCTAAATTCTTATGCCCACTCAAAACGCTCGAAACCGACTTTTAACCAAACCACCCAGATTCTAAAACGAGTTTACTAGGTAATTTAGGATTTTTAACGTGAACTTTTGATTAGGCGTATATAAATAATTTTTGCTAAAGTAGCACGTCAGTGGTGATGTATGCTTCGTGCATTTTGGGAAAAAAAAAAAAAAAAAAAAAAGACGTTTTGGCCACGCGTCGGACGTCGCTATCGTGGAGATCTTTTGTTATATAATTTATAATTCGTGCAAATAATATCAGCCTCGCAAATGAACTTGGAAAAGTCAAGGTCCGGTCCCAGCAGAAGCCTAGTGTCCCCCATTTTCTCATGATCCTGTATTTATTTATTTATTTTTTTGTCATTTCCCAACTCAGTAGATAAGCGTCAACACGAATTATCACTTCCTTTAAAAAAAAAAAAAAGGACGCTACGAAAAAATCGGTTCATTTGATTTATAGGATGTTTTTAGAAGAGCCTTTTGCACATTTTGATGAACGATTTCTTTATGTAATTCGCGAAATTGAATGTCCGGATGTCCATGTCATCTTAAGAAATAATAAAAGAGGTGATGCTTGAAACTTTTGAGTTTCGATTGGGTAAGTAATGGGATTGAGTCTAGCTTCGTATTGAGTAGTTCGGAACTTAAAAATGGATCAAAAGAGAGATATTTATTAATTTTCTTAGTGTGTGGCTAAAAATCACGAGTGGTTATCGGTTTTGAATTTATAGATAAGCATTATATACTTCTCAAACTACTTTAGTCTAGATGATAAGAGTTCAATTCTATCGATTGATTTCAACAAAATAATAAAAGGATTGGATAATTAAGGACATTATCGAAGATACGAGGATGAACACAACATTGAAAATTAAAAAATTAAAAAATGATAAGGAGGGTGACAAACATTTTTGCTCCATGGGGTGGATGCAAAAAATGGCACTCATGCCTTTTCTCACAACTTCCCATTTCGATACCATGCACAATTTTATAAAATAAGTGAAAAAAATGATCTAAAAAGTTAAAATTACCACATGAGTCTACAGTTTCAAATGTGAAAGTATAATTGATGTCCACAGACTAAAAAGTCCACTTCTTTTCAACTATATTCACTTTTCTGCCACTGCATTTATGTGGAATGGTAGTAGTGCCTTTTCATGTATAGAAAGTTTCTTGATCGTGAAATCTGAACAGCCGGTCGCGTCCCCCCATCTCCATCTTCCACGGGCTTCTTTTCCCGACCGATGGCATGTGATGGCTTGATCGCCTCTTAAACTCGCTAAAGCTATGGCGCAAAGATATGATTTTTCTACACTTAACGCACTAATTTAATAATCTTGAATGGGAAAAATCGGTGATCGCGGCTCGGGATTCGAAGTTCCCTGACGGATCGCTGCTAGCACGGACGCTGCCCACGCCACCGCTGCTGAAGAACCAGAGCGACAGAGCTCCTTTAGCTTTCCTTCACGCCAGCTTCACATGCCTCTCGAGCGAGCGAGCCTCAAAGCGTCCTGTCCCTGATCACATTATTCACTCCCTTCCTCGCTTTCGCTCCTCACCTGAAGTCTCGGTGTGGACTGTGGACTTTGCACCACCTTCGTCGGTGATCCGTCTTTCTTTGTTCACATCACCTTTCGACGTACGTACTTTTGTGGCCAAAGTTCTATTTTTTTTCGTAAGCTCTTCTTTCTGCAGTCTTTTGGGAAGTGTTCTTGCGTTTTCTTCTTTCTTTTCTTTCTCTCAGATCGTTCGGTTTGATGACAAGTTGGGATCTTTTTCTTGTGGGTTCTTGGGTTCGTTCGACATTGGGATGCCCATTTAACGGTTGAGCTCGAAATTTATCTGGGTCTGGTTTCTTCGTCTCTGGGTGCGTTTTGTAGGGATGGATTCTTGCTTCGCGACCATGAAGGTCGGTGCGCGACCCGTGCCAGGAGGAGGCATTATCAATTTTAGTGAGTTCTGGGGTGAAAACTTGAGGGTTGGTGCTAATAAGCAATTTGGAGCTCAGTTATGTAAGAGCTTGAGAAGTGAAACAAGGATCGGGCGTGTTAAACCTGGGATTGTTTACTCTGTTCTTACTCCAGAAGTTGACAAAGAGACCATGGTATGGTGGATGTTGCATTTCTCAGCCTACTTTTTTTATGGCTCCGTTTACTTTTGCATTTAGTCTTCATGTTTCAACGAGCGGGGAGTTTAAAAATGGGGAAGTTCTCAGTTGAAGATGCTCTCCTCTCTGTCCTCTTATCTGATATTTACTTTTGATCCCAATATGCTGTTCCCTAATGTGGGTTACTTGTTACTTTCCTTGAACTGTGATTTCAGAGTCTTCAAGCTCCAGTGTTGGAAACTCCAAGAGCAGATCCGAAGAGTGTTGCTTCAATTATACTGGGAGGAGGTGCTGGAACACGACTGTTTCCACTTACTAGCAGAAGGGCCAAGCCGGCAGTAAGTGATTATTTGTATATGCCCATTGTTTACCCACGTAGCACTCTCTCTACTGTATAATCGATTATGTGATTTTGTTAAATCTGCAGGTTCCTATAGGAGGATGCTACCGTTTGATTGATATCCCAATGAGCAATTGCATTAACAGTGGTATCAGAAAAATATTCATCTTAACGCAGTTTAATTCCTTTTCCCTCAATCGCCACCTTTCCCGGACATACAACTTTGATAATGGCGTTAGTTTTGGTGATGGATTTGTGGAGGTATAATTTTTTTCTGATTTATTATTTTGGATTCCTGATGACTTAACTCAAGAAATGACTGAACTTAATATGAAAAAAATTTGGTAACACATATAGGTCCTCGCGGCAACTCAAACTCCAGGTGAAGCTGGAAAGAGGTGGTTCCAGGGGACTGCTGATGCTGTTAGGCAATTCATATGGGTCTTTGAGGCGAGTGCTTAGGGTTTTGGCAATTACTTGTGCAAAGTTGTTTGGAGTTTTTCTTGAAGTTGAATGTTGGTTTCAAATTATTTCCGCAGGATGCCAAGAACAAGAATGTGGAGAATATCTTGATTTTGTCTGGTGACCACCTGTACCGGATGAATTACATGAATTTTGTGCAGGTACTTTGAAGATTTCATCGTAAACTCCTTCATCTAATATGTTTGTGAGTTTAAACTGACCAGTTGTGGCTTGATTGCAGAAGCATATTGATACAAATGCCGATATCACAGTTTCATGTGTCCCAATGGATGACAGGTTCTTATTGTGGTTAAATATATTGCATTAAAAGATTTAAGAGCATATAGAGCTCAGTTCTCCTTGACATTCTACTTATGGTTGGGAAGAACCAAATTTTTGTGATTATATTGTTTCTTACGTCCGTTTTCTGTTGCACTAAATTTAGAGCTACTGATGAGTTTTGCAACTAACCCTTTCTGGTTTTTGTTGCTGCAGTCGTGCATCGGATTATGGACTGATGAAGATTGACAGAACTGGACGGATCATCCAATTTGCCGAAAAACCGAAGGGCAATGAGCTGAAAGCAATGGTATCATTAATGCAATAAACACTTTCTATTATTTGACATGACTGCTTTGGCTGTTTCCTTAGCAGACATCATCTCTGCACATCATGTAATGCGTCAACTAGTTACTAATCTTATCTGGATTCTTGTCTCCTGCACAAACCTCTGCCCACAGCAAGTCGACACTACTCTTCTTGGGCTATCAAAGCAAGATGCTGTGAACTTGCCATACATTGCCTCAATGGGCGTCTATGTATTTAAAACCGACGTGTTACTAAAGCTTCTGAGATGGAGCTACCCCTCATGCAATGATTTTGGCTCTGAAATAATTCCGTCAGCTGTTGCAGAGCATAATGTCCAGGTCAGGACGTTTTCTTTAACATAGACTAAGCTGCGGGCTTTCTCTCTGTTTCTCTCTGTTTCTCTCTCTCTCCTTCATTAGAGATGTGTGTTTATATGTAACTTGTACTTGCAAGCTACCTTAACAGAAATGCTGACTTATCTGGATGCATTGATTTGTCAGGCATATCTGTTTAATGACTACTGGGAGGACATTGGAACAATCAAGTCATTCTTTGACGCTAATTTGGCCCTAACAGAGCAGGTGCGTGTGTGGTATTGCATCTTCTGCTTGATAACTCAAAGTTGGAGATGTCAATGTGATCTGCTAATTCAGTCATCACCTTCTATAGTCGTTAATCACTTGATATGCTGGCTTAACCTTAGGGCTGGAAAAATACTTACTCTTTAGATCTTTTTGGCTACAATTTCTATGTCAATCTGGGGCCTTATCTCAATCACGTTCTCAGAAAAATCATAGAAGCTTCAAGTTCAAACTTTAGCTGTCATAAAGCGATACTGTTTGTCCTTTGAGGAGACAGTGGCTTTTCTAATAGTGGGTTAATTTCCTGTAATGCAGCCTCCAAAGTTCGAATTTTATGATCCGCAAACACCTTTCTACACGTCTCCAAGATTCTTACCCCCCAGTAAAGCTGATAAATGCAGGGTAAGCTTGTCAACACGGTAAGTCTCTGTTTTTGTTATGGTCTAAACTCTGTCTCTTATCTGAACTGTTTCTGCAGATTGTAGATGCAATAATCTCTCACGGTTGCTTCTTGCAAGAATGTAGCATTGAACACTCCATTGTTGGTGTGCGCTCGCGTCTAGACTATGGTGTTGAGTTTAAGGTGTGCTGCTTTCGTATACATTCTTTGACCTTTTGAAGATCGTAATGGTGATTGCTTGAGAAAATTAATTTTCAGATTCTTGGATGATTTGGTTGGAATGTTGACATATTCAGCTTTCAACTTTTTGGGTTAATAGATCCCATCAGAACATTTTGAGGTGGTGGACCAGATTTGACAGGGGCAAATGATGCCATTCAATTTGTTCATATAACTCTGGTGTACAGTGATATTTTTGAATTGCTGTATTTTCATCTATTGGTTGTATTTCCTCAAGTTGAAGGTATAGTGGACTTAGAACAAGTCAGGATGCTTCTAATACAAGTCTTTTGATTACTTGATGGTCGTTTTACGTGTCCTTTTTTATAGACACTAATTTCCTTTGTCAAGCTAATGTACTAAGCAAGTCATCAGTATAGACATTCCAAATTTGCCAAAAGTTCATAATACTGGGGTTAGTTTGTGTGCCAATTTCTGTAGCAATGGCAACATACTTTAATGGGTGCTGGTTTTTGGGACACGTTTGAATTTGCAGGATACCATGATGATGGGTGCAGATTACTATCAGACTGAAGCTGAAATTGCATCTCTTCTGGCACAAGGGAAGGTTCCTATTGGGGTCGGACAAAATACTAAAATCAGGTAATTATTCATTCTTTGAATAGGCATGTCTACAGGAAATTCTGAATCGACGACTTGTTAATAGAATAGTTCACAATCCTTCCACTGACAAATTCCCTTGCTTTTCCTTTCTCAAGGAACTGCATAATTGACAAGAATGCCCGGATAGGGAAAAATGTGGTTATTCACAACACCGATGTAAGTATTGCCTTTTGCAATCCTGATACTTCAATTCCATCCGGATTTATGACTAGATGTGATCCTTCCATTTACAGGGTGTTCAAGAAGTAGATAGACCAGAAGAAGGATTCTACATCAGGTCAGGGATAACAGTCATACTGAAAAATGCAACAATCAAAGATGGAACTGTCGTTTGAGAAGAAAACAAGAAAAAAGAAGGTCGGCGGAGTCTTGGACGTCATAGCACGTGTGATTCAAAAGAAAGCTGGCTAAATCCATACACAACCTTGCTGTTTTCATGGCTTTTCTGTGTCCAGAGAAACTAGATGCTGTGCTGCTCGGTTGTGAAGTAGGTCTCAGTTATGTGACTAAGCTAGTGAGAGGCATATAACCTGAGTTAGCTAGTGGGATGCATATTCTGTATAAGAGAAGATAGTATACGCTTGAGGGGTGTGCCATCCTGTGGGAGGATGTACTGAGCTGTACATATTAAGAGTAGAGAGAATTAGACCACGTGAATATGAGACGGTTATGGTACCCGGCATAAATGCTACTCCTCTCTCTCCCTTAGTCCTTATTTTTCTCATGCCTAACATGCTGGTGCTCGCGCGCCATTTACGCTGCCGAAATAAGCAGATTTGGTAAGACGAATTGACAGTTTTCTGTCCCATTCGTTGTCAGTATGTTATACTGTTCGTTTCAGTCTCTTTGTTCTGCCTTTCGTTTATTAATCGATGAGCTTTTTAGGGTCTCCCTCTTCCCAGGTCTCCGCCTGCAAAACTACCCTCCATGGAATCGTCTAAGTTACTGCTAATCTAATCTTTTTTTAAACCTTTAAGCATGAGTAGATTGCACAAACTGAACGTCCCGAGCTCAAGACGTGGAGATGCCTAGCTATCTGTGAAAGCTGCAAGTCGGGTTATGACAGTTTCTTAGTTTGGTGACTTGTTTCAGCGCGGGAAGAATGCTTCCGCATTTTCGTTTTTGGTCGAAGAGGGAAGGGCACCCCAGCACATGAAGACTATGGAACGCGTGTCAATGTTGCGATGGAGATCTGATCTCGCGACATTCCACGTGTCCATATGGACAGAGGAAGAGGCCTTGGAGTTCAGACGACAAGCGTCCAATCTCCAGTTGCCAACTCGGGACATATGCAGAAACATTTTTTGCACTGATGGATTGACGTGGACCTGGACCGAACGAACTGGTGAGTACACAATAAGACGAAACCAAGAAACAAGATGTGAAGCGAGGGTTGGACAGCGGCAACAAGGACGTTCTTGGATTATCAGGCGGGGAATGAGGGGCGTAGGTGATCTTTAGGGCCATCGCGTGAAGACCAAACCCACAATTTGGCAAGCACGTTTGGCTCTAATTCCAACCCCGAGAGAGAGAGAGAGAGAGAGAGAGAGAGAGAGGGTTTTCTTGATTGGAGAAGGTCAGAAAGTTAGGTTGGTTGGTGAAGTTTCTTGATCTTGAGGGGGGCTGGCCGTTGGGTTTTGTATTGTTTGTACAGGGAATCCGTCGCCCCAAGAACCGCAATTCCTTTCGTCGTCGCCAGGTCTAAAATTCAAGTCACTGCATTTTGTTCCCTACTCCATAGTCATCTTCTTCAGGAGCTCCACTTTGAGATTAGGAATTCAGGCTGGTTGGTGAACATTTTCCTAATTTTGAAGGGAGCCTGTTAGGTTTCTGCCCTTTTGTGTTAGCTACCCAAAATTATGTTGAATTTTTTTATTTTTTTTACCTATATTATTCATAATCGCTAGCCGCCGTTGCTGCTCGAGGCCTTTATTCAAATCACCACATTTTACTTTGCCCACGCATGAGTTTGGATTGTTTTGCATTGAGCGCAAAAAAGGGACAAGTACACCATGCTCGGTGGGGACTATCGGGATATTTTACTAAAGTACATCACTGGCGCTACAAGAAAATCTGTAAACCCGACACTTACAAAGAAAGAAGGAAACTTAGAAAATTGCAAAAATTATCTATTTTTGTCCCGTTCGTTTCGCGAAAAATGACTTTCGAAAAATATTTTCCCATTTTTCGGTGTTCGTTTACTGGAAAATAAACTAGTTAAGAAAAATATTTTCTATCATTGGAAAAAACACTTTTAAAATGAGGAAAACGTTTTCCACTTTTGAAAAGTGAAAAACGTTTTCATGACTTCTTCCCTCTTACTTTTTTTTTTTTATTAATATATTTTCATTTTATTTTTATGCTTTCTTTTTTTTTTTTAAATCGAATTTTTAATTTCTTTTCTTTTCTTTTTTTTTCTTTCCTATTCATTTTCTTCTTTAGCCCGACCGGCCACGGCGGCATCCGGCGACCGGCCGCGGCCGGCGACCGGCCACCAAGCTAGCGGCCGGCGACCTCGCCGCCTCGCCCAGCCGGCGAGGCTCGCCTAGCCCGATCCGGCGGCCGAGATCGAGCCTCGCCGGATCGGGCGAGGCGGAGCTCTCGCCGGCTGGCGGAGCTCGCGGCTCGCCCGGGTTCGACGAGCCGGGCGGGGCTCGGGCCTCGTCCGAGCTCGCCGCGAGCTCGTCGGGCCCGTGGCGGAGCTCGGGCTCCCGATCCGGGCGAGCCCGAGCTCCACCGCCGATCCGGCGAGCTCGCGGCTCGCCGCGAGCTCGGCGAAGCTCGCGATGAGCTCGGGCGAGATCGGCCGAGCCTCGAGCTCGCGGATCGGCCACGGCGGCCCGGCCATCGTCGGGCGGGAAGGAGGCGGCGACGGCGAAGGAGGAGGAGGAAGGAGGCGGCGGCGGAGGAAGGGGGAAGGAGAAAAAAAAAATCGATTTTTTAAAAATATAAATAATTAAAAATTCATTTTTTAAAAATATAAAAAAATAAAATTAATTTTTGGTCAATTAAAAATATTAAAATTCAATTTTTGATAATTTTTTCCAAACAATTAAATGAGCTAACGAACGGTGGAAAATATTTTCCACTCAAATTTTAAGTTACCTGAACACCTGGAAAATAGAGTTATTTTTCCTAAAATGACTTCCAGAAAATGTTTTCCGAAAACACGATATTTTTCGTGAAACGAACTGACTCTTAGTGCTTTCCTCCTCTTTTTCCTTTGAAGTGTTTCTACCATGGGAAATCCCAGGGACCATCCTTTATGAGGGTTCCAAATTAGTGTGGCTATTGGTAAGTTTCTAATATTGAAAGTGAATGAACTCTAGAGATATGGGTATTGTTAACAAATGTTTCAAGAGCATTTGTTAAGCATGCTCAACCTTTAAGGTATTGATTGTGCATAACACAATAACAATCAGCACACTAAAAACTGTAAAATTTCATTAATTAGTTATTTACCAAGTGTCTTCTTAATAAAATCCCGATAATATTGTCAGAGTTCGTGACCATGATCCCTTTTCCACCGGCGGCTAATCTACTAATTAATTTGCTCTGTATTTTTGTATACATATAAATTCTTCTCTTGAAAGCCTTCATGGATTCAAATGAAGGGGCTCAAAGACTTTAAATTTTTGTTGTTTACACATATCATAAGACAAATTTGCACGTCACATATGGTAATTTTTTTGTTGTTTAATCACTTAACATATGTTTTGTACATACTCTTTCAATAAAATCCAATCAAAATTACGCAAGACTCAATATTCCCATGTATTACCTCCATCTATGGCCCCTCATCGTTTATTTTCTTCTGCAAAACATGTTCAAATTCAATTATCAAAGTTTGTCAGAGCAGCATCAGTAAGATTGCATCATGAAATCGATCCAAATAACATGGCAGATTCTCTCACTCCATTCAAAATTATCCAATACCTCAATCTTGTCCGACTGATTTTAGTACTAACCTTGACATTACCCCCCAATGTATTGTCTCACAAGATGTGCTAAAGAGTGTCAATTTTGCTAACTAGAAACTTCAATTTTATATCAAGCAATTCTTTTGTCTATATCAAATGGAAAAGTTAAGGTTTTGGGAGTGGGTGGGGCAGCGAGGTGCCAACGACCACGCACGTGCCATAGCTGTCAGGTGGGGAGGGTTTGAGCGGTAGATGATCGGGTTTTTATATCCTCCGCTTTAATTGAGTCACATACCATATTATAAGCCCATGCAAATTCCACACACACTCCACCAGCCAAAAGCCATCACCTTGCAAGATCAGAAAGCCGACGAAAGAAAAAGCCAACTTCTCACCTTCAATCAAAGAAGGACAAGGAGAAGAACCAGCGGCAGCTATGGGATCGGAATCGCAAGTCGTGTGCGTCACCGGCGCCGCCGGGTTCATCGGCTCGTGGCTCGTCATGAGGCTGCTCGAGCGCGGCTACACCGTCCGCGCCACCGTCCGTGACCCCAGTTAGTCTCTTCGATCGTCCTTAGATTTATCCTCGTGCTGCTGCACGATCGATATATCCCAATTTGCCGGATTGAGCATAAGCCGATGATGTCTGGAGAGGTGAAGTGTTCTTTTTCACTGCGTTCGATGGTCTTGACTTTCGTGTGCCTTTGGTGTTGACACAGACAACATGAAGAAGGTGAAGCATCTGCTGGACCTGCCCCAAGCGAAAACGCAGCTGACGCTCTGGAAGGCCGACCTCAACGAAGCAGGAAGCTTCGACGAGGCCATCAATGGCTGCACCGGCGTCTTTCATGTGGCCACTCCCATGGACTTCGAGTCCAAGGACCCCGAGGTTCGTAACTTCGCTCCTACTCCGTGGACGCTCATTTATACAAATTGCATGCGCGCGTGTGCTCGAGCTTCCCTTCTCATGTTTCTTCATAAGCTTGTGAGCTGCAGCCGCCTGCAGCGCGTTAGAGTAGAGGAAGGGGGAGGGGAGGGGGGTCAAAATGGCAAGAACAGGAAGATTGAACATTTCTTTTTTCTTAATTTTGTAAATCTGATTGTCTTGTTTCCTTGCTTACTTAGTGTTTATTGAGAGTTTTACTGGATTAGAGGCAGTTCTTGTCAAGTAAGTCTAATTCGTATAGACTGGCTCCAGTTGAATGTCAGATGATGCAATGCAATTAAATAAAAAAACTGAGGGGTACCTTGGGGACTTCCCTAATTTCTCTTTTCCCAGAATGAAGTGATAAAACCGACGGTGGAGGGAGTTCTGAGCATCATGAGAGCATGCGCCAAGGCCAAGACGGTCCGGCGGCTCGTGTTCACCTCCTCGGCTGGGACCCTCGACGTCCAAGAGCACCGGAAGCCCGTCTACCACGAGGACGACTGGAGCGACATGGACTTCGTGCTCGCCACGAAAATGACCGGATGGGTCGGTAAAACCGCGCGCGTCGCCTTTTTCCCTTCGATTCCTGATCTCTGTCTTCTGCTCTTTCCTGTGAACACTGTTTTCCTAAGTTTCGTCAATCATGAATGGATTTTCGTGCTGGTCACGCAGATGTATTTCGTGTCCAAGACACTGGCAGAGAAAGCAGCTTGGAAATTTGCGGAAGAGAACAACATTGACCTCATCAGCATCATTCCAAGTCTGGTTGTGGGACCCTTTATCATGTCCTCAATGCCACCTAGTCTTATCACTGGCCTCTCACCAATCACAAGTAGGGTCCCTTTTTCTGTTCTGTCACTCATTGCTTGCTGAATTAGTACAACTCTCATGTTATCATCAAACTCAAGACTTATCCAAACACTGGCGGGACACAATTTGTAAATTGATAAGAAAAAAAAAAGGAAGATATCAGCTTACAAATTCAAACTCTGAGGTAAGGTGAAAGGAAATTTCCTATGCGGTTGTGAATTGCCTAAGATGCCCATGTGTTAGATTGAATGGGCTCTAGCATGGCCCAATGCAATGAGATGTTCTGGTCTTTACTTTTGGGCCAAGGCCAGCCTAAGTGAGAGTCTGGCGGGTTTACAGCCCAAGATTCACCTCATACCCATTGCAGCTTTCATGGTGTGAAACAGCATCCATTATACACATCAGACCAATCTTTCCTCTTTGATCATTTTGCACGATGTTTCACTTCTGACCCAGGAAATGAAGCTCATTACTCCATCATGAAGCATGGTCACTTCGTCCACACCGACGATCTCTGCGAATCCCACATCTTCTTGTTCGAGCACCCGGAAGCCAAGGGACGGTACATCAGCTCCTCCCACGATGCCTCCATCCTCGAGGTCGCAAATTTGCTCAGGAAGAAATACCCAGAATATGATATTCCCACGGAGTACGTCATTTCATTCGTGTATAGGAGTAGTCCCGGATAGAGAATTGGGCATCGGATCATATTAATGATGGTAGTGATTTTGCAGGTTCGAGGGAGTGGATGAGAATATGCAGGAAGTCACTTTCTCTACCAAGAAGCTGTTGGACTTGGGGTTTCAGTACAAGTACACCTTAGAGGACATATTCGTGGGAGCCGTGGAGACATGCAGAGAGAAAGGACTGCTTCCTCTTTCGCACGAGAGCACGTGAAGGGCCCATGCTGAGACATACCTCCGTCTGCGGCGCTGCACTCTTTTCATTTTCCTTGTCTGTCGTCTCGCATAATGCGCAATCGATTGATGAACTGGAATTATCCCTGCTTTAATTCGATGTACCATTCACTCATTTATCATGAGTCAAAAGTTATAGAGGAGAGAATGCTCCTTGTACTGCAGATTTCACTACACATGGTGATAACGAATAAAGAAGGCCTGTTTTTATCAAAAGTTATCATCAATGGTATCTCACTGATGGCTCGGGCCCCCCGGAAGGATTGAATACCCGGATCGAATCAGAGTTCACGCCGCCCGCCCGGAACAAATAGGAGGCGTATGCTAATATTACACATTGAATTTCTAGTAGTAGATCCATAATCAAAAAAGTGTTTGTGATTGTTTCTTGATTGCCCGTTCTGGTGTGCAAGTCTTGCTTTCACACGTAACCCTTCTTTTAAGAAATCTTAGTGAACCCTTGGGCCATTAAGAGAGTCATCTTATAGTCTGAGTCAGGGGAGGAAGTCAATGAATATTGTTTAGATATCCCCGCCCAGTCAAAGCAAGGAGCTCTTTTCGCAGCAATTGAGTGAGTGGTTAAGATTAGTTTTATTTAGTATTGCGTTAAGAGATGAGATTAAGTTTAATTGTGGAAGAAATGCAGAGGCTGCATGAAACTTTATGCTTGCTTAGCCATGAATCGTTGGAGAGGTGGCTCACTAGTTGATGCTTATGATTATCACATGGTGTATGAATGTCATCTTGGAGTGCTTGAAGGATTTTTGTCAAAGATCAGGCCAGATCGTCTAAAACCAAACTTTTCTACTCAAAAATACTTCTCTAGGACTGAAACACATTTTAAAGCGATATCTCTAGCTTTGCAATATGTTTAGATCTAGGCAAATATCTAGGTGTGCCTTTGATTCGTGGAAGAATATCTTCAAGCCTTTTTCAACCGTTATTTAAGAAGACAACAAACAGACTTAGTGGATGGAAGTCGGATAGCTTGTCAATGGTAGGCCGCGTAACGTTAGCTCAATCTGCAGTTATGTCTATACCTACCTATCAAGTGCAATGTTGTACTTGTCAATTGATTGAAAAAAGGCTGTCGTGCTTTCATTCAGGGAAATACCAGAGATAAGCATCGCATGCACCTTTTGAATTAGAAGACTGTTTGTAAGCCTAAAAATGTAGTGATCTTAGACCCCTTGAAGTTTAGTACGAAGGTTTCTTGATGAAACTAGCATGGGGCTTCAAGACGTAACCCCGCTCTTTATGGTCATAGGCTAAGAAGCACCGACACTCTTCGGGACCCTTCGTATCGTGTTCGACACTCCAACACGCGGTCAACTATCTCCGACACACTCTGACACGCGAGTCGGAAATTCCGACATGCACAGGTTATTTTACAAATTTCCAATACTTCTAGGGTCTAAATATAAATATATGAAAATAATAATAATAATAATAATAATAATAATAATAATAATAATAATAATAATAATAATAATAATAATAAAAGCTAAAATAAATTTCCAATACTTCTGGACTCTTCTCAGTCGCATGCACCTGAGGCACCTCTCGTTCTCTTCTTTCGCCGTGAGTCTCTTGCCGGTGTTGCTTCGTCGACCGTGCGGCCCACCCCACCCGCGCCATAGCCCCCCGCGCCTCAGCCCCACCCGTCGCCACAACCGCCTCTAACCCCACCTTTGTCTCTCGAAAGCATCGGGCCGTCGCCCCGACTGAGTGACTAGCGCCTTTGCCTCTCACAGGCGTTGCCGCGTTGCTTCTCTTCGTCTCGCGATTTCATCTTTTTGCTCATCTCAGGTTAGCAAATTGTGTTATTCCGTTTTCTTTTTCGATTCAACATCTTGGATTTCTTTATAATGCGATTTGGGATTTTTTTGCAAACCCTCGAGTTAGTTCGAGGAAAGGGGGATTTGGGTCGTTTAATTGATGGATGATGATGAGGGTGAGATGATGTACATGACGGCCAAGTTCGAGAGGATCGTGGGGTCAAGAGACTGCGAGGCCTTCTACATGATGAATCCATATTGCAATTGAGCTCCCAAGCTCAGTGTCTATCTGCTCAGGGTTTGAAGAGCAAGATGAATGCCATGGATGCTGCTCTCTTTGTCTCTCTGAGCTCAGTCCTTGGAGAGACTTTTTTCTTTTGGGCCTTTTGGGTTTTGGTGCAAGAAGGATGCTAATGGTCATCTTGTTTAGCTGATCTTCAAATCGAGGCCTAGTTTAGTTCCTGTCTTTCCTCTGTTCTTTTGTCTCTGTTTCTTTCCTCTGTTCTATTGTCTCTATTTGTTATGTTCTTTGCTTTCTTGGGAGGTAGGGAAATGGTATACGAGAGGGGGTATAATGTGGTTTTTCTCTTTGGGGTTGGTGGGCAGTGGGGATCAGGTGATAAGGTGAAGTTGTATATGTATAGTTTCTAATGAGTAATCATTAATGACGAGGAGGAGGGTTTATGCAATCAATGATTGTTGTTCGCATTATTCATTCATGTCCTTCATCTCGCTTTGCCTGAATTAACTCTTGAGTAGAACCTTGTCTCGACTTTACATGAATTTTCTTGTTTGCTCTTTTCTTCAACACCGACCCTAAATTTTCATGCCCTATCTGGTCCTCATCTTCACTGCTAAGGAGAAAGAAGATCATGTCTAAAGCTTCTACATATTGTCATCTAGTGAAATTTGTACTGACTGCTTTATGTGGACTGATGAACCATTTTGTTTGTTAAGATTAGTGACTTGAGTTGCTCAATGTCTGGGAGCTGAAATCCGAGAGATGGATTTTTGTGGTTTGGTGCATGATTGTTATTGCTCTAGGATGGATAATGTGGATGAATGACTTTTGTTATATTTGATGATGGAATGTTGATTGTTTATTTTCTTATTGTTAAATTTTAAATTTAATAGTGGAATGTGGATTACTTTTTTTTTCCTCCAAGTTTTATGTATTATTACAATGAAATGTAGTTGAATTTGTTAAATTAAAATAATGAATGATATTAACATATGTAGGATTAATGTTTTTAGTATAGATTAATTCTAGACTCTTTTATTATTATTATTTAGTTATCTATGCATTTATATATAAAAATATTTATTTAATATATAACGTGTCGGAACGTGTTGGAATTCTCTACTTTTGAGAAATGACGTATCGGCATGTCGTGTTGTGTTGCGTGTCGCTTATCCGTGTCGATGCTACATAGATTGTAATCCCTTACCATTTTATTTGTAATATTTCTCCGAAGCATGTTTATCCCCATTGCCTACTCATTTGATGTATCATCTACAATGTCCAAATGGGTACTCCAAATCTCCATATAGGGAAAAGTTTTTGTCCATCCTATATTGGTCATGAACATAATTATGAAGAGCACAATATGCAATTACAATAATGCTTGCTTTTTAATTGTAAATGGAGGCATGTGTCTCAAAATGGTGAAGCGATTCTTTCATGCCCCAAATGACCTCTCAATGACATTCCTTAAAGAAGAATGTCTATAGTTGAATAATTCTCTTACTATTATTGGCCGTCTTCCATTCCCCCTATAATCGTTCAGATGATACCGTTCACCTTTAAACGAAATTAAAAATCTCGGGAGTGCTACATAACCAGAATCTACCACATAGTATTTGTCTATCATGTATATATATATAAATTAGTTATGATATGCAATGATAATACAATCATAAAATGAATTTCTCCTTATAAACAAATCAAATACCTAGTGGCGGTCGAGGAAATTACAATCGATGAGTCTCAAGTGCTGCCGAAAGCACTCGACAATCGTTGGCGATCCTTCCCACCCCGGAATACACAAAAGTAAATTTCATATCAAACGAACAAATACATAACACGTTCTGAGTGATATTTTCTTTTCTGCCTCTAAATGGGATTTGTTGAGACGTGGGGACGGTAGCATTCAACCTTGTGAATTTATTTCGAAAAAAAAAATCATGTGAATTTATGAAAATTCAAAGATTATCAACTACATGTATTTGATGATGTAAAATTGATATGAAAATTATACCTTGAAGTAGCATTCGTTATTAGGATTCATAAGAATTTCGGTGGAACAACATCAAAGGATGGTGGTTTGATAACCTCTTTTACAAGTTTGAGAACTACTTTCAACACTAAATTAAAATACTTGCTGATTGTTTCTCCTGAACATTGGAATCTCTCACATAAATCTCTAGTTGAGTTATTATGACCAACCAAAGATAAGAAGATCCCAACTTGTTCATCTATCCTAACATACCGACTATATTTTAACCAACCTCTTACCCTTATCAAATCACATAGGTTCAGAAAAACATGTCTCTTCATCCCGAAGGCTTCATATATTATATCTAAATGTCCAAATAATCTCTCTTATCCATTCAAGTCCCGATAGTATACTGTCCCTAATAGGTTCTTTCGTATGCACGGATATGTCCATCGCAACAATGCATAATCATGCTATCAATATGTCAAGATTATCGTCATCCAAGAATTGGTCAACTGTTCAACCTTTGCTCATTAGACATACTATCTAATCCCTCTTCCATAGTACCTATATCATCACACAAATACAATAACATCAATAAAGATAAAGAATCCAATAACAATCAACGGTATAAGTTGTAAAATAAAAGCAAATCAAATAAAAAAATCTCAAACAATCAATTGTATCCATACAACCACACAAAAGAGTTTCAACAATTAAATCACACAATCAAGTGAAATCATATGCAATCCACAAAACATATCTCAACATCTATTAAATACATTGAAGAAGTCAATTTCTTCTTTCAGCTGGGGATCTGATGAAAGCCTCTCTCCATGTAGCATTAACACATGTTCGTTCCACTACTTTGTTGTAAATATCTTGCTCCAACTCATTCATACTAACAAGGACATTAATCATAGCTGATATAGAGAAGGGGTCTACAGGTGGTGGTGTGACTTGTGAGGTGGCAGAGCCACTCATAGATTGACTTGACCTAGCTTTGAGCATGACCATATAAGCTACTCTTCCTTCTCCTCTTGACATTTGGAGTCCCACTCAACTTATACTTGTTATGAATAGGAGTTGAAGTATAGTCGGATGTAAAAACTTCATCATCAATGTGATGTTCACTTAAGTCCGAATCATTGGCCGCATCACCACCACCATTGTCGCATTCCTCTGACACTGTCAAATCATCGGCATTTCCTGTGGCATGCTCTCCAATAGCATATGTACCACCTAATACAATGCACAGGTCGGGATATTGAGGAAATCTATCCTTCTTGAATTTTGTCCACCCATTATTGTACTGCAATTTTCACAATAATAACATATGTCAATAACATAATCAAACATTTTAAAACTTACATCTACAATAATATCTAAATGATCAAAACTTAAAAGATACTATGATGTAAGAGTCCCAAATACTTGGATCGTCGACAACAACTATTTTATTCATATTATCCCAGCCAAAGTCGGATTGTGAAATGAGCTTCTTAAAACTACCATACTGTTTTCTCAGTTTGTTCACCTTGTTCTTCAACTGCAATAGTCTATATTGGATTTCCGTCTTTTTAATGAATTCAACTTGTATGTTGTTCCACCCCACTTTGTTATAAGTAGAAGATATGCGATTTCCCTTTTTCACCTCATGTACCAACAAACTTACAAACAAGTTGGTTAAAGGCTCGGTCCATTTTGCATTAAATATCTCTTTCTAGCATGCCATTTAACCTTGACTGGTTGAGCATCATATAAGTTAATAACATAGTCATGTAGGAAGTATAAATAATACACAAACATTTTCATGCCTGTCATTGTAAAAATGCCCTTTTATGGCATAATAATCACGTCGTATCAAATGAAGATGATTACATATACATGTCTAGCCCGGACGCAACTATTTATATTTTATGTGACGTTAAAACCTAAAAATTTAAGAAATAATTATAGTACATAAACATGTGAGTTAGATATATAAACGTGTATAATGGTATTTGCATGTGTATAAATGCATTGCATTAACACAAACAAGCTCACGTATTTGATTAAAGAAGTCTAAAATTGTTTAAACGGTTGTAGATGACTATCTTGCATGCATCACACCTTTAATTTCCACTTTAAACAAATAGGCCTATCTATGCCACAAACATAATTGAGATTCTACATGCCCGACACATCATTGATGAGCAACGCGACCATCCCGAAGATGTCAATGTGATCATTTAGGGACACTTAAGTAGTTCTTTGTTATGATCTAAACATGATTTCCTTCCTCATTGGCCTCCAACTTCACTACCAACCTCCAACATTCAAAGAAACCATGACAACTCTGCCGAGTAATGACCAAAATTCCAATGACCACAACCCAGACAATTCAAAGCAAAGAAAAAGAATGAGAAAATCCACCTTGCACATACTTTTCCAATCAACCTAGAAGCTTTACATGAGCATTGATTAAAAAGCGAAGCAATAGACAGAGAAGCAGCAAGCAAAAGTAGCGAACAAAGAACACTAAGAAAAGAGATACCGGATTTTGGAGATACGCAAGGTCGACTATGCACCAATGTCAATAGAATTGCGCAATTAGTAAAATAGGAGGTTAGGCGAGCCATTATCAAACGCAAGAAAACAAAAAATCAGAGAAACAACGCAATTTGCCCTCGCTCAAGGGAGCCCTTGCCCAAAGCGAGGATCGAGGATGGCAGCAAGGGCGTTTATCGATCTAAGCGAGGGCTAACTCAAGTGAGCGAGGGTTGAGGATGACGGTGGAGAGCGAGCCCTTAAGGCTTGAGGAATATGGGGAGGGCGTCCGCCAATCTAGGTAAGGGCACTCGTCGTCATCCGTCGTCTAGGTGACGACTCATGCAAGTGACCCCTTGCCCAGATCGACCCTCGCCATCGTCCGTCGTCCGAGCTAACATCAGAACACGCAAGAAGAAGGTAGACACTTTCAAACGTTTTTAGGGTTCATGTCTAGTGTGTAAACTAAAGGATGAACAGTTATGCTCCATTATTTCAGAGCTCAATTTTCTTCGATGACTTGCAGGAGTGAGCCCTCGTTCGGATACCTGGTCAAGGGCTCTCTCGAAGACGACGGCAAGATGGACGACTGCAAGGGCGTTCGTCGAGGCGACGGCTAGCGAGAGCGAGCCTGGGCTCGAGTCGACGGTCGCCCTCGCCGATTTGGCTAAGGGCTCACTCGCCCGAGTGAGCCCTCGGCCAGATCAACCAGGGCAACCGCCAACTCGAGCCCGGGCACGCTCCCACCAGCCGTCGCAAACGACGAACAACGGCGATGGTGAGCGAGCCATCTTCCAGATTAGCCAATGACCTCCCATATGCACGACGGCGACCACCCCATAGTTGCGAGTGAAGGGAACTCACCTTGAACAAGCCACTTCAATCGATGAAGAAGCACCGGTCACTGTTCTTGAGGAGAGAATGAACGAGAGAATAAGTTTTGGTGATGTGCAGAAGAGTGAGTTTTGTGATGTGCAAAAGAAAAAAGAATGGATTTGAGCAGAGGAGAGAACGTAGGGTTGTGAGATTTGTTTTACTTTTGATTCTTTTTTTTTTTGTCGGAAACAAGAATCAACTTGTTTTTTTTTTATTCTTGATTCTACTCCAAATCTGTTAAGAGAACAAAAATTTTACTCAAACGCGATTCTATTCCAAATCTACTATTTGGAACAAAAAATAGAAATTAGCACTATTTGGCCGGTTACTTACAGACCCTTAATATTCCTCACCTCAATCTTTGGAAACAGCCACACATTTGGAAAGAATGGCTCAGAACTTTTCTACTCATAATTATTTCAGAGCATAAATTACAGGTTAGTTTGCTCACAATAGAAAAAAAAAAACAAGGAATAGCATTTTCAGGGTACACACAGGTCTCATCTTTCTTCGGCGCTGCTGAACTTGTTCCACGCTTCCTGGAATAACATAATCAACAATAAAAACATCCTCGTTACGAAGTGTGAAACTAAAATCAGGATTTTGCTTTCAAGTGAAGGTGGTTAGTTGTCGCAATGAAAGATGAAAGTTTATCTCAACTATTGTGATGGAAGTGATGAAAGCTCAAGATTATAATGGCAACAGACCTTTAAGAGATCGAAAACCTTTTCGCAGATGTACTTCTGCTGCAAGCTAGCACCTCGCTGCTGCAATTTGTCTGGATGGACACAAAGGGTGGCTTTCCGGTATGCTTTCTTCACAGCAGCCGTAGTTACAATTTCTGTCAAGGTAACAGGCTGCCAACCGCTATCAGGCCCTAATATCTGCAATTAAGGATAAAAGATCATTGAGATGTGCGGCTGTCTTAATGAACTGTCTAAACTGAACATCTCCATCTGTTTCTCGCTAAGAAGCCAAAGGTACATTCAGCATAAGAAGTGAATTCGCAAGTGGCTTCTCGACGATAGTAACGAAAAATGATGTAAAGAGGGATCTTGAATACTGACATAAATAGGGTGGAACCTCTTGAGAGGTAAAAGTCAAAGTTGCGCTATATAATAATGGCAACACACTGATAGGATTCTTTTTATGCTAGTTTACCTTCAAGAAAAGTTATTGGTCTACAACATCAGATCTAAAGCAAAGCCATCAACCGAGGGTATCTAGGCACCCCCTTCGTTTTAAGCAAGTAAATTTTTTAATAAGTCGAGCAAGTTTTATCTATCAAATGAAGTGTAGAGAGAGAGAGAGAGAGAGAGGGAGAAGAAATTAGCCCGTACATATTGTAGCGTTGACAGCAGAGCACGCAAGTTTCCTAGCTTCCCACTAGACCACCTTTTAATATCAGCATCAAGAGATTCCGCCAACCTCTGCGGTCGAAGCCAAAGAAAATAAGCCAATTTTTTTTTGCACTGCAAATATCTCTGCCCTCTTGGCTAAAGGAGCGAAAAATTATCAAACTAAGTCACAAAAACTTACATTTCTTTCCACTTGCTCTCTGAGCAAGAAGATCGCGCTTGTTCTTCTCTGCAAGAGCCTTTGCCTGAGAGGAGAGAGCACAATATTAAGCTCATCACATGTCAGAAAAATCTATTTATTTTAAAGCGTAAAGAAAAGCAGGAGCCATACCGCACGTTCTGCTGTTCTTTGATACCTCTCAATCTAGCTTTACGCCTCTGAGCTGATTCATTATTTGTCCCTTCAGATTTCTCAACTGAACCAGCAGCTTCATGAGACAAGGGATAGTGCTTAGAGTTACTAATCAGGACTCCGAACAATTCTTTTTGAAAGGTAACGTATAAAAAGCATGAAAGCGTTTCGTCTAGTGAAACATCAACTAAGGGGGTGAATGATAACCATTCTGTTCCAAAAATAGGTTCTGGAAGAGAAATAGATTTTTCTATTTCTATTTCTAGAAGAGTTTCTAAGCAAAAATAACCGTTTGATAACGATACAAAATTTCTACTCTAAAAATAGAAATTCGTTTGATAAGGACACAATTTTTTTCTTTTCAGACGGCGGTGCCGGGCGGCCGGCGGGGTAGTGCAGCGGGCGGTGACCGACAGACGGTAGTCGACGGCGACGGATGAAGGACCGGGCTGACGAACGATGAGAAGAATTTTTATTTCTCATTTTTGTTCCAGAAATAGAAAAGTAGAAAATTTTTACTTCGATTTCTATTCCAAACCTATTTCTGGAACAAGAATCTATTTCAGAAATAGAAAAATTGATTAGGTTTATCAAACGGATTTCTATTTCAAAACAGGTCTGGAATAGAAAAATTATTTCTGGAATAGAAATAGGCAGTTGTCATGCACCCCCTAAGAGTTACTAGGATTCACCCATTTCCTTTGCTTGCTTGGCCACATATTGTAAAACATACAGTGAACTGCATACGTGCAGATGCACGTGAGCAGGTGTCATCAAAGGTAGTGAAATTCTTTAAGACATACCATTAGTATCTGAAGACTTTGGATGTCTTGAATCACTGGAAGGGCACGAGCCTCTATGTTGTGGATCCTACAAAGATAGTAAGATGAGCTCCTCCACCATGTGTCATATCCCACAAAGAAGAGAACAGAGATCATTAATGGAAAATACTTACATGTGACGATCTCTGTCCGAGTTTGCGATCTTTGCCAGCCCCGGACAACTTTTCAGCCAATGCCTTTTCAAGGGCACGCTCCCGTGCTTCTGCAGTTGCTCTTTCTACAGCAGCACGTTCAGCTTTAAGTCTGGCCTCTACAGAAATTTTTCACTTAATTTACCATTTGTTTCAGTAGAAGCCTTCCCTGTCTTCTCCCGAGCTTGGCCCATTACTCGCTGTCGGGCTTCAATGGTTGCTTTTCCCACAGCAGCCTTTTCTGCCCTTTCCCGCGCCTCAGCATAAGCCCTCTCACGTGCTTCCCGGATTGCTCTTTCAACTGCTAATCTTTCCTTTTCACGTGCCCTTTCCCTCTCTTTTGCCTCATCAATTTTCTTAAAGCATTCTTTGTCCAGCCCTATTTCCTTTTGTTGACAATCTTCAGATATCCTCTCTTCCATTTTCAGGGTTGTGTAATGATTCTCCTCGATTTTTACCTCACTTTGACTAGTTTCAATACTTTGATGCGCTTCCCGAGTTCTCTCTTTCCGCTTGCAGGTACCATTAATCTGCTCAGGTTGGATAGTCATTTCATCATCAAAACTTCCACCTTTATCAGAAGATCCTACATCACTATTCACTTCTTCGGATTTGGAGGATTCAGCCTCTTCTTTCCAGTTCAAGGAAATTTCAGCCTCATTCAGATCATCACCGTAGTTGTTCAATTCAGGAGCCAATCCTTGCACAGGCACTTCCAAATTTGGAATCGTATTGGATTCTGGTACGTCTTGTTCATTTTGTTTTTCTGCACTACTCATCCCTGCATCGCTCAAGTTCACATAATTCTCCCTCAAGTTCACGTAATTCTCCCTAAATTCAAGGGTCGCAGTGGCTTCACCTACCTCTGGATTCGTTTCATTGGTTCTCAACATGAAGCAGGTTATATCACTTGCTTCAACTTTACATCTTTTCTCCAAGTCATAATCATCTGTAGAGGATCCTGAGCTGCAGTCATCTTCTTCCTCTCGAACAGAAGAGTTCATTTCCACCATCCTTTCATCCCCTTCATTTTCCTTTTCATCCATCATATGTACATCCATATTTTCAATGGAATCGTTGGGTTCATCACCTTCTTGAGTACTGATAAACTCCTCACACGCCACCCTGCTAGATGTACAAATTGTATTATGATCGCTATTCTGACTTTCATGACTTTCTTCTACTTCATCTTCCACTCCCTTTTCAACGAGTTCCTCCATATTATCAGTCTCTATGCTAATAAAAGCTTCTTGCTGTCCAGCATCAGCATTCATCTGCTTAGTATCCTCGTGTATCTCTCCATTCACGTCTGCTCGTGCAACCTTGGGAATATCTCCCACTTCTTTTTCTTCTTCAAGTCCTTTGACTTCCTTAGATTCAACTAAATCATGAGGTCTCTCCATCAATCTTTCCTGCTGATGGAGTGTCTCTAGCCTTGCTTCACTATCTGATCCCATGCCAAAGTTGTCATGCTCATCATCATTTTCTTTTAGGGTTGCAAGTCTCCTCTCGTTCTCTCTCAACTACCAACCTCTCACAAGTATCTTGCAGTGCCTCATCTTCTTGGCTACTCATCTCTTTCAATGTGCCATTGCTCATCTCACCCTCACATTTATGATTATGTGCATTAATCGGTTCTCCCTCGTGAGCTTCTATTTGTTTCATCTCATTCCCTTCCCAATCACACTCCTCCCCTAGACTCCGTAAATTATTTTCCTCCAACTCCTGAGCTTCAAGCCTTTTCTCAAACTCAGATTTGTTCAATTCCTTTGGTTTATCCTGATACTGCCAAGGATTAAAATTTTCATGAACTTCCACAGACTGCCTTCTTGCTCTGGTGTTACTTCTCCCTTAATTTCACTCTCTACTGTATGATTCAATCCTTGAGCAGATTGGACCTTGACTTCTTGCTTGTCACCTTCTTGTGTCCCTCTTACTCCAAGCAGATTTTCATCAAGTTTCTCCTGATCCAGAGTCTCTTCAACAGTTGTCAGTGAATAACCAACTTCTGCTGCCTTCTCAAAATCTATCTTTGCCAGGGTTTCACTTGAACGCTCATCACAAGATGGCGTCATATCATTCACTCCAATCCCTTCCTTCTGCTGCTCTATCGTCGCTGATGCATGTTGCTTTGTTTCAGCAGCTTGATAAGAATTTTCTGCTTCTTCCCCCACCTTTCGTAGCCTCAAATCTGCATGAATTTCTTTGTTTGCCTGCTGAAGTATGCCTCCAGAGAATGCTTTTGAACTGGCAAGGTTCTCCTCATCACCAGATTCTACATTTACAGAGCCTGGTTTTACATTATTGTCCCCTCTAGCCCTTGCAGTCAACTGTGCTGGAGTATCGGTTTCACGTACTACCTGATGTTCCTTCACCTTGTCACTGCATCTGTTAGCTTTCCTAGCCATTTTCCGTGCCCTCTTGTCTTGGCCCAGATCTTTTCCTTAAAGTTTACATGGCCTTGAAGACCTTCCTTCCGTCTTTCCATCGGTTCCCTTGCAACTTTGATTTTTGCTTGAGCCTTCTCAATTGCTTTCTTCACTGCAGCTGCAGAGGCAGCTGCAACTGAATTTGCATCCACATTCTCATCAAAGTCAGGTGGCGAATAAACACCTGCAGCATCTTCGAAAGCACTGCTTGGAGAAACCCCAAATCTTTTGAGTTAGATGAGACATTAATGGGAGTTTGAGCTCCAAAAAGGTTCCTTTCTAAACCCATACTCATATAAAAGTCAAATAACAGATCATTTGAAAAAGATCTGTTTCGATCAGATTTCTGAATGGAGATTCCTTCTTTGGTATAAGGTTTGTCAGAACCAGTAGCTGAGACTCCTAACTTGGCTTTCTCGTAGTTGTTGGCTTTGACCACTCCATCACCAGCATCTTTACTAGCATGACCATTCTCGACCACAGACTTTGGCTCATTACCTTTTGACTGTTCCAAGAGAGCAGATTCTTCAATTACATGGGCATATCCTGGTACATCTCCAAGCTGGGTAATGTGCACTCTCTTATTCGTTTCGTCATTGGTTTCCAAATTACTTTTGCTATAGGAGACATTGAACTTCTTCTCCCTATTACGTGAATGGTATGATGCTTCATGAGACGAAACCTGAGTCTCATTCAAACTACTGGCAGACAACTTTGAAGAGGACTTCATGCTATCTTGTGTCCTAGACAAGTAGAAATGTAAATCCAGTCACATCACATGGTCACGAGTTTAGCTCAAGCACAAACAAAGATACAGCCAAGGGTGAACTGGGTCAGAAAATATGACAATAGAAGAGCAAATGGAATCATGAGCTATTTCAAGTACTTGGTGTCCGGTGTCCAACTTGTACATAGTGAAAATCATCTCTCTTGAATCCAAAAGCTCCCTTTTTGAGAAACCTTATAAGTTCTCCACAGATTCGTATCAATATAAGACTAATTAAGCTGGGTTGACAAGCATTGAATGAATTAAGCCCTAAACAAGAAATATCCTTTGCCAGAGTACTCTATCTCCGGAGTTCTTGCTTCTCCTCCTTTAGAATTCAAATTTCCTCTATAGCAGAGAGCCTAGATTGAAGAGGAGGGCGTACCTCGTAAAAATCCGAAAGTTAAATGTTTCTGCCACGCATACACCATTTCAAACGATGACCCACAAAACAAAGGCATCCCTGTCCGAAATAGCCCACTCTAAAATCTAACTAAAGAAAAAGCTATTACAATGTGCAAACACGGCCATTCTTTAGCCAGCAAAACCGCATTCTTCAGCCTTTTGACTTACCAAAAGTCCATACTCAGTACTGGATGAAGCTCATGGAAATAAAAGATAGAACTTGCGCATTATCACAGAGAACAGAGGCCATTCAAAGCCGATCGCAACAACGCAACAACGCACTCCTATTCCGGTCAGCACAACAGCAACCCCCAGCAACTGGAGTCGCTACGTGCTCGTCATTCAACGCCCATTCAACGGACACACCACCGCATGCAAAGCGAGCCGAAAAAAACAGGGACGCGAACTTGCCTCGCTCCATCCGCGACGCTCCTCCTCTCGGCGCGCCCGTTCGCCAGCTCCTCGTACGACGCCACGTCGCCCCCGAGATCGCCGAAGCCGCCGAAGATTCTGGAGTAATCGAGCTTCGAGCTCCGAACGTCCACCGAGGCCTTCCGCTCGCGGAGGCCGGGGAAGTGGAGCACGGGGATCGAGCACCGGCGCGCGTCCCCGGAGGAGCCCCGAAGATCTCGGCGTAGTCCTCCGACGGGGAAGAGGCGCCGGCGGCCCCGCACTTGCCCGCGCCGGCGAAGACGCCGTCGTAGACGCTCGTCCCGCCGAAGCTCCGCCCGCTCGCCAGCTTCCTCGCGAGCGGAGGGGCCGGCGCCTGGTACTCCGTCGACATGGCTCGACGCTACGGCTCGGCGCGCGGCTCGGCGCGATGAGGTCCCGGCTTCTTCCTCTCCTCCTCCTCTGCGCTCGTCACTTCTGTCCGTGCGCAGAGCGGCAGAGAGAAAAGAAGAGATAGAGGGAGATGAGAAAATGAGAGTTTCTCGCCGTTTCCTCTCGCGAGAAAATGAGGAGAGAGAAAGCGAGTGCGCGGCGTAACTGTCGACCAGCAGCGTTTGGACTGGCCGTGGCGTTTTGACGGGGAATCGGCGATTTTTGGGGACAGAGACGGGCCCCCGAGAGGGTTACCGGCAGAGCCGGTGGACGGTTCTGTGGTCGGAGGAGATCGGTGCGCGTCGTAGTTGTCGAACCGTCCGTCCGGCCACCGTCCCCGCCACCCCAAAAAAATGATTGGATTACTCGATCGTCGGTTTGTCGCTGAGAGCTAAAAAAAAGCAATGCGAAGCGGGGTCGCCGAGGACCCGGACAACTACCACCATCATCATCGTCATCGAGAAGGACCCGTCTTGGCATTTTGCGGGAAGTTGCCGTTCCGGACAACTTTGGCACATCATTTGATTTTTGATATGGGGAAAAAAGTAAAAAGAGAGAGAGCGAAGAGTGATGTTTTGAGCTTTGTTGAGACTTCTTGCAGCAGATGATAATTGTATGGTTCCTTTTGGGCGGATTTCTGATCGATGTGGACCATCTTGTGTACTAATAATCAATGTTGACACTGATTCTACATGGCAAGGAAGGGAGGAGAGAGAGAGAGAGAGAGACATCGGTTGAATGGGTGGACCAGAGTTAGTCGGCCGGAGACTGGTCTTTACCGTATTGTCCTGGTCGACCCTTGGAGGAAAGATATTTTGCGTCTGTTGCATTGTGACACGGCAGACCCGTAAAAAAAGCGTTTTATCCGCGTCGTGTGCTTAATATCTCTCGTGACGCTTGGTTTTCAGTATCGCTCAAACCGTAATTGACCCGTTACACCGCGTGTGTCGCAGCACGATTTGACAAGGACATGAAATTATCTTTTTTCGCGTGCATGACAAATTTTTTATATCTCTATTTCTTTGTTTTTTGTTTCACAAAACAGGTTTTGAAAAGAAATCGTTTGGAATTACAATTTTATTTTTCTATTTACGAAATAGGAATATATTCCAAAATAAATTTGGAAAGAAAAATTGGGAAGTTATAATTGTTAGAACTTTCTATTTTCGGAATAGAAATGAAAAATCAAAATTCTTTCATCGTTCACTCGTCATCGCCCACGCCCACTTGCCGCCGTGGGATCTTTGGATGCCGCCTCCAGGTTCACGGCCGCTCACCACCCACTTGACAACCTGGATGTTGGCTGCCGCACCCGCCGCCAAACTCCGACCACCGGCCACCCGTCGCTAACCTCCTATCGCCAAACTCCGGATGTCGGACGTCAAACGCGAACTCTAGATGTTGGACGCCGGTTGCTTGGCCATCGGACTCCATACTTTGGCCGCCCGCCGCCGGTCAGGACTTCTGGCGCCGGACGCGACGTTGGACTTCGGACTTCACTCGTTCACCACCGATCACCGGACGCCAAACGTCGAATTTCGGATCCGGGCCGTCGTTCGCTCCTAGGAAATAGAAAATTTATTCTATTATCAAATGAATTTTTATTTCGAAATAAATTTTAAATTATTATCAAACGCATTTCTTTATTCAGAAACTCGTCTTACGGATTTTGTTCCATAAATTTTATCACGCGCGCCATAGGAAAATAAAATGAAGAGAAAATCAACAGGTCCATTCCCGAATCCTGCACAAAAAAGGAAAAAAAAAAAACGGAATGAGTCCATGTTGTTTGGGAGAAAAAAGGAGGAAAATGAGAGGAATAGAAGTGTGGGTGGAAAATCGAATAAATTCTGAAATTTTTTTCATGAGGAGAGTATGGAGTGAGAGTCTAAAAAGAATTAGTCAATTTCACGGAAAACATGCAAATGGAGGATGTCGGAGGGAATTATAAAATGACGATGTCCCCCGATCTTTGGTTCTTGCCTCTCTGTATTCCTCCTAGTCAAACCCTAACGTCGAAGACAGCTATATATAAACATTGCACGAGCGTTAGGTCGATGTCGCTTCGCATCGAGATGCAATGCGTCGGTTTCTAGGAAATGAAAAAAAAGTCTTCCACGAGGGCTTCTCACATGGACATGCGACAGAGAGAGAGAGAGAGACGCTTCATTTGCCGGTGGATTCTGGGACCACCAGACCCCAATCATTCAATGGCTTTTCCCCCATCCCTCTCTTTTGACCAAAGCTCCTGGGATCTGACCGTTTAGGACACGTCCAACGCCCGGTCTAGGGGTGAGTATGGTCCCAAATTCTCCAAAATCCGAGTTCAGATTTCAAAATATACATAATAGATTTCTAGGTCTAAAAGTAAGAGAACATGTTTCGATGGGTAAATTCCAAATTATAGATAGATGAAACCTCAAATAATTTTTTATGCTTTTCCTTCTTTTTATGTCTTCACGCGATTCTGTGATATTTTCGTGATGTCCAATAATGAGTGTCTGAAATCTGACTAATTTCATTTTATAACCAAGACTTTTACTTTGTTAATATTTAAATATGTTCGTGTATCTAAATATAAATTGGAGTTAATGGCGAATCGAAATCACGACGTGGTATCTACTTTCACCACCGCGGCCCCTAATTTCCTGTCTATCTTTATTTTCTCGACCGAGAGGGAATAGGAGGACAGCACGGGGTCTCCCACCCCAGGGCAGAGTTCTCGCCTGTTTTCTCCGTGAGCTTTTTAAGGACTTGCTTAGGTCTAGATTAGCAATAAATTGTGATTATTAGAAACAATAATTCACATCAATCAAACATACAAGTGGAATTGGGTATACTTCTAAAATCATGATAGATAGGTTCCGATTTCAAAATATGTAAAGTGTTCGGGGTTAAACTTGTTTGAATAAGTTGATTTTAGGTTTAAGGTGAAACTTAAAACCATTTACCCTTACAATCTATTGTTTGGAGAGCGCTCGTCTTAAAATCAATTCGCAGAGCTCGTCAAATCTGCGTAGTGTACTATTTCCGTCGATCTTAAGTTCAATCACAGGAAATTAGATCCATGAATCCGTTCTTTGTTGTTTTCTCATCTGTGATTTGATGGGTAATTCTCAATTTTTCAAAAGAATGGAGAAATACAAAAAACAGTTCCCTTCGGAGAAAGGAACGACACAGCATGTCGTGTTCCTGGATATCTTGGTCGAATCGATCAAATTGAGATGGAGGAGATGAACAAATTAAAGAGGCGGTGCTGCCGAATGATTGCAAAGAGCAATTCGCCATTCGAGAATCAAAGTGAAAAATGGAAAGGTTGTGCTTTTGTGTGGGGATTTGAAATCGAGACGTTAGCCGGCCTTTTTTAGCTGGTAGCGTCCCACCGCAAGTCAAGTCAATCGCAGGAAAAAGCCAAAGGCTCTCTCTATTTAATTATGTTGGCTGGATAATTCGAAGAGGATGTCGAGGGTTGATCTATTTTGGCCGCCTTTGAATTATTATGTGAGTTTCACAATCGCTATCATTAACTTTTTTTGTTGAAAGAAGATTATATTCATTACTCAAAATAATATAAAAATACTTAATCTTCATGACAAAGTAAAGCAAAACAGAACGTGAATACTTGAAAAACAAAGCAAAATCCATAAAACAACGAGGATCAATGGAGCAATAGCAAAATTAAGCACAAACTCATTCTACAAGAACGAATATATCAAATAAAATCTATGACCGATCATTAGATATTATGTTTTTTTAGTGATAAGCATATGTTGAAAATTATTTCTTCAATAATTACGAAGTTGCCAGTTAGCAATGCGGGCCTAAGTTCTACTTTCTTTACACTATTGTCGTATGGAGACAATCATAATAGGTTAAACAAACATGTATCTAATATATATAGGAGCAAATTTTCGTAATTCAAATAAGAAAGTTGACATTATTTCAAATAAAAGGCATAAAATGAGAAAATCGATCATAAAGAAGGATATGAAGTAATTATGGCTATTTTAAATAAGGGTCTAGCCTTGTCGGCGGGCAAAATATCCCAACCAATTAGGGATATTTTCATTAAAACAAAAATTAAATTAAAATTATATTATATTAAAAATTTTAAAAGCTAAAAAAAAAAAAAAAAAGGAAAACATAGGTGGGAGGGAGCACCTCTCGCCTATGGCTGCCCCACCATTGCCAGTGGGGTGGTGGTGAAGACCAGTGGGGTTACTAATGCTTGGGTGCGGGTCAACAATCTTTGCCAACTAGAGGTAAGGGCCAAAGAGCGGCAACCCTCTCCTAGATTTGGGCAAGGGTCACCCATCTTGCCCAGCGCCTCCAAACCTCCACCTTAGGTTTGGGACCACTTGGCAAGGGCTGCTAGGACAAGCCAAGCTCGGGTGACCCTCACCTAAATTTGGGAGAGACTTGCCACCACCCTCTCTTACTTCCAGTGATCGGTGAGGTTCGTCGACCCTCGCCTAGGTGTCGACCTTCGCTGCCTCCCCACTAGCGATGGGGTGGTGACCACAAGCCCCTCCCTCCCACTTGTGTTTACCTTTTTAATTTTTAAAAAAATAAAAAATAGAAAAAAATTAATAATTTTAAAAGATGAAATTGCCATTCATAACCTTTACGATTGATATGGATAATTTGGTCGTTATTTAAGAAAATGAATGTATTTCGAACTCTTATTCGAAATAATATTCACTTTTACATTTTTAAGAAATAAGAGCGCTTTTAGGACTTTATTTAGAATTTTTCCTTAATTAATTCGACGAATCAATTAGACCGGTCAATTAAAGAATTTGTTGCACGAATAGAGAAGAATAGCAACATCGAACTTAGACGATGAAATCGCAAATGTCCTGAAAAAGTTAGAATGCGCTCCGATCGATCGGAACAAGAATTAGAGAACCGAAAAGGGGCACGAGCGCAAATTTAAACGATGAAATCCGTCCTCGATAACATCGCGATCGATCCATGAAAATGGCGGGGCCCTGTCGATGAAGCTCTTCCTGTCACTTCGCAATCCTGTGCAGCAGCAGCATTGGTTGGGACCCACCCCGACATTATGGCATCTTGCGTTTTTTAAAATTGCTTGCCATTTTAGCTTTCCCAAGGCACATGGTGATGATGCCAAAAGCAAAAAACAAAAAAAAACAAAAAAAAAAAAGAAGAAGAGAATTTGAGTAATTTCGAACTTATTATTAACCTTCTCCGTTTAGGATATGTTTGACTTTGGCGAAACGAATCTACCAATTCACGCACTTTAGCTTTTACCATCGTACGCAATTTGTTGAGTTTGGACACGAGTTATTGAACTATCCGATATATAAAGCTCAACCGAATCAAATAATGTTTTGAGACGGAACACGCCACGACTTGCATTAATACTGTCGAAATGGTAAATTCGTTCTTTAGTTCCTAAAGAACATTTCAAAAAGAAATATCTTAAAGAACAGGTCCAATGGTTGCTTTGCACGTAGATCTTCGTAAAGTAATGTTTGCATTTAATATTTGACAAATTAACTGTACTTTCTTAAGATATCACGGGTCTCACTTTCTAACTTCGAATTTATCTTTATAGCTTAATATAGTTTATTAGTAAATGCAAAAGTTATTGATTCAAGCCATTACGTTGCTCCACCCCTAAAAACCAAAAAATACATTTATAAGAAATCCCAATCGACCGATATCACCTTGATCTCAAGTTTATAAGTTGCTTCCTTTGAAAAGCTAGTTCTGGAATGCTTATTGATAACACATCCTTCACATGATTGATTGGGGTGATATATATGTGATAAGCCATAAACCATCTTCTTAGGGGAAAGCAAATTGAGTCTACCAAAATTGAGGTGGTCGAACCTCAAATGTCACAACCATGAAGGATCATCCACACATGCCTTTAAACATGGAGACATATCATTCTTTATATTGAGAATAAACATCATGTTCTTCAACATCTTCACATTTGCAATCAGTTTATTATTCCTATCTCTTAGCACAAGACTAAGATATTTCATATGAACAACATAGCATTTCTCCAGAAACCGTTCCAAACTCAAAATATTGCTTGACATTTTTGGAACATAATAAACATTAGTAAAAATTCACATGCATCATTCTTCAAACGAATCAAAATTGTACCTTGCCTTCAACAAAAAATTTATCTCATCTAAAACATCTCCTTTCTCCCGCACATGTGATTGCTTGCACCAATATTCAAATACCACGTATCATTTTTTTTTATCTCTTTCATCTTCTTTGAATGCCAATAAAAGAACTTGATTGGCATCATTCACCAAATTCGCCTTTTCATCTGCTTCGCCACTTTCTTTGTTCTCGTAGTTAAAAGCATAATGACCAAGTTTATTGCAATGATAACATCGAATTTTATATTTATCATACCATTGGCCTATCGAGTTCTTGCCTCTTCCACGAACATCTCTTTGATACTGGTATATACCGTCACTTTGAGCAGCATCTCCTCTGCTTTGTCCATGAGCTCTTCCTTGAGAGCGACCTTGGCCTCAACCATGATCAAGATTTGTCCCGCGAGTTTGCACGGGATCTCTTCTTTGCTCCTTTTCATCTCGGATGGTCAATCGCGTTTGGAGAACTTCCTCCACCGGTTTAACCTTTATTCTTTTAAACTTTTCTTCATGGGCTTGTAATGAACCTGAAAGTCATTAATCATCATGGCATCCAAGCCATTAGATTCTTCAATTGCAACACCAATGTGGTTGTGACATCCTGATTTTCCAATTCTATTTTTAATAAAATAAGACGGGCATTTCATCTTCACATATATAGTTCTTTTCCTTGAGTTGGCCACTCATGTGAAAACTAGTCTATCAGGTGAAGTCAGTAAGAGATTCTAATGCATTAAACTCGAGAATTTGACCAGAAAGAGACCTTTCAACCGAGCTAATCTGCAAGGTTATTACGACACAGTTAAAAATCAATTAGAGACCGGAGATAAGTCGACTCGACAGAGGCATGTGATCGAGTGTGGGTGATCCCACCAGATCACACTATTCTTGTCGGTCGGCACTGGACCGGCTTTTCTGTCGATTGGATACCTTGTGTCCGTATTTGAAATCTTGAGATTACCACGATAATCAAGAGTCGCCAATGTGTCAAAGATGTACATTGTGGCTTGATCAACCACAGGTCAAATGCACGAAAATTTCTAAAAACTACCCGGTAGATTAGGACGCGCTAATATCGTGCCAAAGTAAAATTAACCGTGAATTGAGATCAAATTCAGAAATTGGAAGTCCGGGTGTGTCACAAATCATTTTAGGAACATTGACTCATCTCTGGAAGATTTTTCATACAAGCCGAGTTTTTCAGCAAAATAATCAAAGTATGGTTAATTTGGTTGGGACAATTGGTAGGCCCGCTTTTGGTTGTATTTTTGAGATCAAGACGGTTCTATGGTCAAGTAAATATGTGAATTTAAGTGAGGTGACATTGGATTAATTTATGGACTTTAATTGGACTCAATTGGGAGAGAATTGAATGGAATTAAAGAATTTAATGTACAAGATTTCATGCCACGGCGGAAAAGGAAATTGCAACCATTGGAATAAGGTTGTGGGAGATTGGAGATAGTGGAGTATGACATCATGTGATGTCATGGTAGTTGGACCAAATCAAGGAGATCTTGACAAGGGATGGTGTAGATTGGCCCTCAAAAAGCACCCATCAACATCATCTTCAACCTCTAGCTTCTTGGAAATAGGAAAGAGGAGAGAGAAGGAGGATTCGACCGGAACTAGCCGCCGACGCGCCTCGTTCGCCCGCCCGCGCCGCCGCCGCCACATGTCGCCGCTGCCGCGTCGCCCCATGCCCCCAAGCACGCCACCGGCCAGCCGTCACGCGCTGTTCAGCCTTCGTCCACGCGTTCCAGCCGTCGTCCTTCGTCGTCCCGAGCTGCCCGCCATCACCAAGCTCCGCTGGAAAGCCACCGGAGCCACCGCCAGCCTCCGCCCGAGCAACCCGCCCCTCTTTGCCGGGTTTTGGGCCTCACCAGCCACCGACCGCCTTCGACCAGCAAGGAGTAGCAGCCGGATTTCAGCTCTCCACCGAATCTTCAAGGCCCATTTTGGGTGCCTTCCGGTCCTCCTTTGTGCCGCTCCGAGGAGATTTGTTGACGGCCCGCCGTCCTCTTCGCCAAGGACTTGTCGAAAGCGATTCCTGGTGAGTTTAACTCACTAAACCTCACTTAGAGGGTTAATGATGCTTTAGGTGTGCTTAGTTTATGTTAAATGTTATTAGGTGGTTAGTTTAATTTATTTAAGAGTAGATTAGATTAAGGTGGTGTTTAATTTAAAGTATGTTTAGTTAAGGTTAAATTGATGTTTATATTAGTATAATGGTGATTTGACATAAATGAATTACTTTTTGGATTAAATAAATATTTCGAAATTTTTTAATAATTTAATAATATTTTTTATTCGAAATTATTAAAATATTATTATTTAATTAATTTCGGAATAAAATTAATTATTTATTAAATTTCGAAAATTATTTCGGGATCTTATTTTGTCAGAATTTCGTGCTGATCGCAGTGGTGCTGTCTGTTTATTAATTTGAGTGCTGGTTTATGAGAATTGAGTGAATTCGTGGTTATGGGAAAAATTATCCCAAAATTGGAAAATGTCGATATTTGATGGGAAAATAACTGTGAGTGGTTATGAGTGGACTTAGAGAGCCGCCGAATTATGACCATGCCAGTTGGACCAAGAGTTGCCACCGAATTAGAATCGGTCGCGCCCAATTGGGCCGTGATATGCCACCTGATAGAGGTCGCGCCCAATCGGGCCGTGATTTACCACCTGATAAAGGTCGTGCCCATTGGGCCGTGATCTACCACCCATTAAAGGTCGTGCCGAGTGGGGCTGTGATGCCACTAAATTTAATTTGCCGAGTGGGGCCGTGACGCCACTAAATTTAATTTATCGAGTGGGGCCGTGATTACCACTAAATTTAGACTTGCCTGTAAGGCCGTGTTTGAGAGTTGTGAATAAATAGTCAGAATGACCGTGTGATGACCTCAATGACATGTAATTGACTGAGTCGATCCGAGTATTTGAATTGTCTGTATTTAGTGATTAAACTGACCTGTAGGAAGGAAATAAGGCGAGGTAAGTCTTCCGTGTGATGTGGCTAGGCCACCCTGGGGTGTATTTTCTTTCTAATAGGAGTTTAGGGGGTTGAACTTGCTGAGACAATGTATCACCCCATTGTGGGCCAAAATTTCAAGACCGTAGATGGCGGAACCCCTAGAGCGTTATGGTTTTCCCGTGGATATTGTGCAACAGAAGTATAGTTTTCTTGATCCTGATAGTCATTTGATCTACGAGCTTGTTAGGACCACGGTCTGGGTCCAGGAGGCCTTGTTTGTCAGGGTGCCTCATAGATATAGGGCATGGTTTCTCTTTGGAGCCAATGGTTTCAGGGTTGGACCTCTTAGTGGTTTTGAAATTCCACCTGCTGCCGTTCTAGGTGAGGGCATAGCTAATCCTCTCGATGGTAGGGTGGAGGACCCATCGTCTCCGGAGGCTGTTCAGTCAGAAGTGAGATCGGCGAACGAGTCCGACTAGTGGTCTAGGACTGTTCCTTCTTTTTGGTGGATCGATCTTTTTGTAGACTAACCCCTTTTATATATATATATGTAATCTCTAGAGTGATTATCTTTGAAAGCATGTTTGTTTATATATGAGTTGTTTTCCTGCTTTCCTATCCCCTGAGTTTTTGTCGGGGGTTTTATAATATGCTTTCGCATGTGCATTAATAACGAATGGGGTCGGCGACACTACTTGGGAATGTCGCATTTGCATGACCATGGTGGGATGTTGGCGCGCTTGAGGTTCAGGGCGTGACAATGGTCATACTTCTTGTCTAAGAAGCAAAGCATTTTCTTGACAACATGAACATCTGAAATGTCTTCTCCATTTCTTTTCATTTGGTTGACGATCGCCAAAACTCTTGTGAAATAATTAGCAATCAATTTAGATCTTTCATATGAATCACCTCAAACTCGGCTCTCAAAGTTTGAAGGTGAATCTTCCGAACTTTCTAAACTCCTTAGTGTGTGTTGTGAAGAATCTCCCATGCCTCCTTAGCAGTAGTGGTGTTCGAAATTTTTAAATATGGAATCATCTAAAGCTCGATAGATGATTGACAAAGGCATATTGATCTTTTGTTTGAATCTTCTCCAAGGCATTCCTCTGATTTTGGTAGAAGGTGGCTTCATCCTTTGGCTCATCATAGCCAATGTTAACAAGTTCCCACACACTGTAGACACCAAGTAGAGCTTTCATTCTAACGGCCTAGTTACCATTATTATCTTTGGTAAGATGAGGGTATTAAAGAGGAAGCTGATTATTTATTGAGGCCGTTATCGCAAACCGTGAACTATGATACCAATTTGTTGAACGTCAGAGGCGCAACTATGATACCACTTTGTGGGGATAAAATTTTGAAGGTGAAATGCTTGCAACTCACTCAAAGAAAAGGAGATATATAGGCTTTTCATTTGACTCTCCTTATTTCACTTCTAAAAAACAATTATAAGACTCTCCTATTTATAAACTTGTTACATGACTTTTGCTCTTTCTATTAAATGACTCATTAGTGTTCCGAGGAAATAAGATCTTATGAACTTACAAAATATTGATTTTACCTAGAAACATGAACAGACACGAAATAGAAATACAAACAGACTTTTCAAAAGTAATGCTACAATGATGACTCTTTTTCAATGTCTATATCGAGCAGTCTGATTAACCTCAGCAACTCCTCCATTGTTATCGATAACTCGGTAACAGCAACATTTATGAACTTGGTTTAATTTCTAACAACCTCCACCACCCTTGCATTCGTGGGCTGGTCCAAGTGCATCAGCATCACTTAGATTGGGACCCTGAACCTCATGCTCACCATCACCCAGCTCCATCCGCAATGGCTCACGAATCCGCCAACGCTCGAATGTTGTAGTTTCGCCGCTTCGGCCACCCTTCTAGGACCAGGCCTCTTCCATGCCTCTCTTGAGGAAACCTTCTGGCAGGTGGGATCCACCGTTTGCCGCTGCGTCTCTATCTCCGTCGTGAAATTTCACCACCCAGACGAAGTTCACCTGCTGGCTTCCAAGGTAATATCAGGATAATGACGTACCCGAGATGAAAAAGATAGTGAAGGTCATCCGGAAGGACCTGATGCTAGATATGCTATAATTAAACTACAAAACTGCACATTGGCTAACGGGACGTGTTGTAACTGAGGCTTAATAATTAGATATCCGACACGTGCAAAGCGCAGGCATGCCTAGATTTGCAATTTGAATTATTGAGTAGCAAAACTAAATTATCGATAGTGTTCTGGTGTCGGTACTTTGGTGTAAATTCCTCAACAAAGTAGAGAGAGAGAGAGAATAGGGGGGGAGGGAGGAGAGAGAGAGAGAGAGAGAGAGAGAGAGAGAGAGAGTTAAGGCTCGGGTTTGGATATGAGTATTTTTAAGTAAATTGACAACAAAATATGGCTCTTTCCGTCGTTCCTCGTCGGTAGGAACTTCCTTTGACCAATTATCAATTGTTAAGATGCAACCATGGACGTCCCCACTTTTTTTTTTTTAGGATTGTATTTCCTGCACCCCTAGTTGGAGGAAACATTCATCGAACATGCATTTAATTGGTAGATTACTTGTTAGGTGACTAGTAATGTAATGTTCATAATAATGGTAAATTACAAATTAAGGACGCATCCACGTACAAATATGAGTTAATTAGCCGATCACAAAACTGCTCAAAAAGAAGTTTTCTAGTTTGTACGAGCATTAGGTCAATCGACTTGTATCTAAATTTGAATAGGTTCATTTGCGGTGCTGAGTAGGCCTAGGTGCACCCAAATGTTTGTTATCTGACCTATATTATATTTAACTCTTTGTAAATAAAGAAGAAGAAAAGGCAAGGTTTAAAGTATGCGTAAAGTTCAATCTATCACCACCTTCAAAAGGACCCAATCATCATAAAATGGACAGGAAAGTACTTTCAATGTAAAGGCAACAATTTAAGCATTATTGCCAAAACTTTAAGGCAACCTTCCATAAGATGTTGCAATTATAGTGGCTTTTTAAGTTCGTTTTATAGCATACCAAATAAGTTCACTTATGGAGAATGTGAAGTTTGCTAGGGAATTAGTTTCCGAACTTTGATTTTCACTCGGATGTTGGGTGAAAGCATATTACCGTACTTTATTAGGGAATCAAGTTTGAAACCTTCTTTTTTCTTTTAATTTAGAAAGTTCTGTATGTCCTAGTTTGATGACTGGCAACTATCGACATACTATTTTTGACAACATTTTCTTTTTGTACTAACATAAACTAATGTGGTTGTCGAGCAAGTGGTATCCAATCTGAGAGTCATTGATGTCACCTTCATGTGCAAGCGTTTCTTGATGGATATAAAAAGTTCTGCATGTCTAAGTTTGATGGCCGGCAACTATTGCATAATATTTTTGACAACATTTTCTTTTTGTATGAATATAAATCATTGTGGTTGTCGAGCAAGTGGTATCCAATCTGAGAGTGATTAATGCCACCTTCATGTGCAAGCATCTCTTGATGGATATAGAAAGTTCTATATGTCCAAGTTCGATGGCCCGAAACTATTGACATAATATTTTTGACAACAATTTCATTTTGTACACACACCAAAAAATCACTGTGGTTGTCCAGCAAATGTATCCAATTTGAGACTTTAATGTCACCTTTAGGTACAGCCGGGTCTTGATGGATATCGAAAAGAAGGGATATAGTGTGTCATTGAGATTTTAGATAAAAAGTCATCATTATCGTTGTATTAAAAAGAATTCGATTCTTTCTCTCATAGATGGGACGTATGGATTGTATATTGAAAACAAGCTACTCTAGGAAAATCATCGAAGTAAACATTTGACCATAGCATAACAGAAGTTCTGTATGTCCAAGTTCAATGACTGGCAATTATCAACATAATATATTGGACAACATTTTCTTTTTGTATGAATACAGGCTGCTGTGGTTGTCGAGCAAGTGGCATCCAATGTGAGAGTGATTAATGTCACCATCATGTGCAATCGTGTCCTGATGGATATAGAAAGTTTTGTATGTCCAAGTTCGATGGCCGGCAACTATTGTCATAATATTTTTTACAACATTTTCTTTTTGTACGAATATAAATCACTGTGGTTGTTGAGCAAGTGGTGTCCAATTACAGATTTTAATGTCACCTTTAGTTACAGCTATGTCTCAATGGATATTGAAAAGGGATATGATGTATCATTGAGATTTTAAATAAAAAGTTAATCACTATGATTGTATTACAAAGAATTTGATTCTTTCTCTCACAGATGGGCTCCCCACCGCCAAGAATCATTGAATAATCTAAGGGATCCGGTTACAAGACCTAACAAAACTCAACGAACAGTCAAACGTTATATGTTCCTATTGCATTGTTCATGTTAAACTTAGAAAACGAGAATAATGGGATGACTGGATTGCTTAAGTTCAATATTCCAATCATGGGTATTTATGGGGTCGAACAGGATAAAAAAATATTCAATGTAAGTTTCATATTATGAATTTAGACACAAATTTTGCCACGTAGAGATATACATAATATACTAGAAATCTTAATGTATGATGCAGCCAGAGCCGGAAAGGCGATAACGGTGATGAGGATGGATGCGAAGAAGGGGGACCAAGGGAGGGACAGAGAAAGGGACTCGTATGGGAGGGGAAGAGAGTTGTAGAAGAGATGGGGTCGTGAGGAAGGACTTTGAATGAGTTCTATGTTAAAGAAAAGGGAAGAGAGAGAAGAGGTAATAAATTCTGCATTTAATGTTGCGTGTATCAATTGTTTCAACTAGGGAGAGTAAGAAAAGAGAGGTCGCATTTTAAGTGGAGCCACGTAGGTTTACTCGCGCCAAGTAAGCAGGTGATGTGGTGATTTGAAAAAATTAAATATTTTCTCAGACGATACAATGGAGTTGACTCATATGCATCGCATCCAACACTAACTCTATTCAAGAAATATTTAATGATCTCACACACTGATTTGATGAGTTTTCAATCGTACAATCGCAAAAGATGGATTACACACAAAATTCAATGATCTTCATAAAAGAAGAATGGTAGATAGATTGTACTCCGTCGCTAAAGATGTAACATTAGACTTAATCAAGACAACTTGCCTCTTGAGAACTTCTAGTGCATGTGACAAGCTTCACATGTGAGATATCTAATTGGACGATACAATTGAGTTAACTCAGATGCATTGTATCCAACACTAGCTCTGTTCGAGAAATATTCAATGACTTTCGTGCACTGATTTGACGGGTTCCAATCGTAGAATCGCAAAAAATAGATTACACATGGAGTTCAATGATTGTCGTAAAAGAAGAATGGTAAATAGATTCTACTCTACCTCTAAGAACACAACATTGGCTTAATTAAGGCGATGTGCCTCTTGGGAATTTCCGGTGCATGTGACAAGCATCACATAGGAGATAACTGATTGGACAATACAATTGAGTTAACTTATATATATCGTATCCAATACTAACCCTGTTCGCGAAATATTGAATGACTTCCACACATTGTCATAAATTGCAAAAGATGGATTATACATGGAATTTGATGATTGTCATAAAAAAATGAATATTGAATAGACTCTACTCCACCACTGTAGACACGACATTAGACCTAATCAAGGTAATTTGCCATTTAGGAACTTCTGGTGCATATGACAAACTTCATGTACGGGATATTCGATTGGATAATACAATTGAGTTGACTCATATACATTGTATCCAACACTAACGCGGTTCTAGAAATATTCAATGACTTCCATACACTAATTTGACGGATTTCTAATCGTAGAATTGCAAAAGATGAATTACACATGGAATTCAATGATCGTGGTAAAAGAAGAATGGTAGATAGATTCTACTCCACTACTAAAGACGCGACATTAGACTTAATCAAAGTGACTTGCCTCTTGGGAACTACTGGTGCATGTGACAAGCTTCACATGGGAGATATCCGATTCGACGATACAATTGAGTTGACTCATATACATCGTATCCAACACTAACTCTATTTAAAAAATATTTAATGACTTCCACACACTGATTTGATGGTTCTTCAATTGTAGAATTGCAAAAGATAGATTCCACATGAAATCCAATGATTATTGTAAAAGAAGAATGGTAAATAGATTCTACTCCACCACTAAAGACGCAATATTAAACTTAATAAAGGCAACTTGCCTCTTGGGAACTTCTGGTGCATGTGACGAGTTTCACATGGGGGATATTCGATTAGATGATACAATTGAGTTGACTCATGTTCATAGTATCCAACACTAGCTCTATTCGAGAAATACTTAGTGGTTCCGCACACTAATTTGACAGGTTTCTAATTGTAGAATCGCAAAAATGGATTACACATGCGTTGTGACCTAACCCCTCACAGGGACAGAGACTATTAGGTCAAGGGGTATTGTCAACTTTAGGCTGATGGCCTTTCATTGACTCGACTCTTCTAAGTCATACCTCGCATTTACATCAAGCGTGCAAGTGTTTAAATTAATTAAGCTTGTGCCAATTTTGATTGAAGAGTCGCCACTAACCATTTTGGGGTTAGCAAATAAGATATGGGGGTATCTTACTTTTTGCATAACCAAAGATTCTAGACTCGAATCCTAAGACTAATGTCCTTTCAATGCTTAACTTGATCATGCTAACTAACACCATATATTAGCCCATCCAAAAGAAATCTAAAACTTGTCATAATCATTGTACAATAGGGAAATAACATCAAAGATATTGAAAAGTGCAACCAAATAAAATCACAAAGAAAACATGTAGGCATCATAATATTGTCTCTAAAAAGAAAAAAGACAATCCAAAACAAAGAATCTTATTGTAAAGCCCTAGAGACTCATCCAATTTCAGATTTTTAATTTTGGGATATTCCAATTTTTTGAAATTTTTTTTTTCTTAGAATTTTTCAAGTTTGTTAATGATTATCGAAGCTTTCTATTATTTTCTGGATTTTCTTATTTTTTAATGTTTTCTGAATTTTCTAAAATTTTATTATTTCCTAAAGCTTTTAATTTCTTTTTATCATTTTCTGATTTTTTATTTATTTTATTTTCGAATTTTTATTTTTTAGTTTTTATTATTAATATCTTTTAATATTAACATATAAGAAATTCGGACTGGGTCAAGAGACTCAACCCAACTAAACTGACCGAACCCTATCAGATCGGATTAGGTTAAAAGACCAGGCTGACCCTTAAGCCCTTTGAATATTAATTAAATAAGCCCATGAACACTTTTCTTCTTTTTTAATTTTTTTTCTTTGGCCCAAATACTTAAAGAACCAAGCCCACAACAAAACAGCCCCTAGCCCTACTCTTGATTTTTCTAGCCTTTTCATTTTTCTTCGATTTTCCTTTTTTCTCTTTGCCCTTTCTTTATTTTATTTTATTTTATTTTATTCTTTTTCTCTTTTCGTTTTTTTTTTTCCCTATTTTGTCCTTTTCTTCAATCGTCTTCAACCTCAGCCCATCTCCTTCTTGAAGGTGTCTTCAACTTGCAACTTAGCCATATCGGAGATACCAGCGACACACCAACCTCCACACGCGTCGTGTCCAGCATACACATCACTGCTAGACAACCACCAACCGCCGGTCACCTGTCCTGACCGACGTCCACCAACTCCGGCCGCTCATTTCGGCGATCTCAAAATTTAACGAAATAAAAACCTACAGATCCTAAATTTCTAAAACCAGCCATCCATCAGACAAACAAGCACAAAAATGTTAATATGAGGAAATAACAGCCTAACTGGATGGCCTTTAACCACTGCCTTTGCTGTCGAGGGAGAGGTTTCCAACAAAGGGAATAGACATCCGACAATGGTGTAGAGTCGGTGATGAGTTACATGAAAACCGATAAAAAAAAAAAAAAAAAAACACCAGACTCAGTCGTGCGCCGATAATGTGTGAACAATCAATCATTAGACAGAAATCTAACATCGATTTTCGGAACTTCATTCAGGCAAATCATCGAACACACAGTATGCACTATTGCCTATGGATTTCAAAAGCAACTTCATTACCACGCTCGACTTAGACAAGATGCATCAACGTCCAACTCAACATATATCGCTACAGAACAAACTCATCTTCGACTAAATTCATCGGGCATTCAACGGTCAAACAAAAATTTACAGAATGCAATAAAGCCAAGCGGGAGCCCACCCGGTTAAAGATGGGTCTTAGTCATCATGCAGTCACTGGCGAAGCTTTCAACGGACGACGAACAGCTTTCTTTCACATCCAAGGATCAGGCCTGCGACTTCCGCTTAGTTGTGGACAGAGTGATGATCGGCGGTCGCGCAAGAGGTTCTCCAATGGCGCCGAAGCTTCCTCCTCTGGCCGAAGCTCTCCGCGCTCAAAGGAGATGCCACGAGCTTCCGCGAGTCCCCGTTGCGAAGCCCTACGAACAAAGGGTCTGTCATTCTTTGAGGACGAGGCCAGCGACAGCGGTGAATGGTTATGAGCGGATGGCGTTTAGGCGGTGGCTGGATTTCAGAGGAGAGATCGTAGGTGAACGGGCAGAGGGACCATCGGGAGGACCGTGAGGCGGCCGCGAGAAGAGATGAACGGAGAAGGTGAGATCTTGGTTCGTCTCCGGAGAGCTTCCTCTCGAGCCAGCCTTCAAACTCTCAAAAAGACCTCCGTCAAAATGGTCGAACGTCCCCTATTTCATGAACAAGCATTAGTTGAGCATGCTTGCCTCTTGGGAACTTCTGGTGCATGTGACAAGCTTCACATGAGAGATATCTAATTAGACGATACAATTGAGTTGACTCATATATATTGTACACAACACTAACTCTATTCAAGAAATATTCAATGACTTCCGTACATCCATTTAACAAGTTTCCAATTGTATAATCACAGAAGATGGACTGCACATGGAATTCAATGATTGCCATAAAAGAAGAGTGGTAGAAAGATTTTATTCAACTGCCAAAGACGCAACATTAGACTTAATTGAGACGACTTGCCTCTTGGGAACTTCTAGTGCATGTGACAAGCTTCACCTGGGAGATATCCGATTGAAGGATACAATTGAGTTGACTTATATAGATCATATCCAACACTAACTCTATTCGAGAAAGAAGCCAGATAACTTGCACTTAGAAGAGTGATATCTTTCTTTCGGAGTGCCGCCGAGAATCAACTTTTGGTATACAAGTTGTTCAAAAGTGCTTGTCATTGTTTACAGGTTCAATCAATTATCGTCAATGTGGTGAAAGTAATATATGTGTATAAAACTTGCTCATATTAAAATAATAATAATAATAATAATAATAATAATAAGGAATAAGGCTTGCTCATCCGTATATATCAAAGAACGGTTTGAATTTGTAAGTGCAAAATGAAAATCTTGATCAAGAAAATTTTACAATCTTAATTGAGGTTTTTTTAATTTATATTTTAAAGGCACCACGAAGTACAAACCAGTTATTTATCTACATTATGCCGTCTAAAGCCAACATTCAAATTTTGATGTCCATCGCCTAAATTATTGCTATAATTTCTAGCTAGCATGTAAGAATGAAATTTTCTAAATACAATTACGCTCTTTATCCTCTTTGCTTTCTCATGTTAATGTGAGTTTGTAATATAATAAGATTTCATCGGCCTTGAGGACATTTGTAGTTCCAATCCAACGTTTATTGCTAAACGTTTTGATTTTACCAGAAGAATGTCATACCATCCTTTTTCAATGTTGCCGAAATCAACAAAACCTTTTTTACATGGTCAAAAACTGGAAGTTTCCCAACTTGGAATGAAAATCGTTCCCCGCATGGCCTCTGGCTAGTAATTTAAAACCCCGAGTACATCCTCGTCTTTGATGAGTACGCCACCGGTGTCAGAAATCTGATTCCAGCTCTTGGGCATGTGCCGCCGGATATGGCAAAGGGGCGAAAGCGCGAAGTGGGATAGAACGGGGAGGGAATAAACATTTTACCCCTAGCAAATATGAATAAGCATTTGGTAGTATCACATCATTCAAATCTTTAAGAATAGGCCGCTCAACAATAATTTCATAGACTTATTTTTTAAACTTTGAGTCGTATGAATGAAATAATTACACCTACAAATTGAAATTTCTGAGAATCTAAAAATAATTATACATAAAATTATCAAAAAAATCCTAAACTTATATGATACTTGTATCAATTCAGTCCAATTAACGACGGTTGTCCTACGTGGTAGGGCCAGCATAAGGATGATTGGCGCTAACGTGAACAATTTTGTAATTTTATGATGTTTTTCCCTTTATTTTCTTTCTCTTTAATCTTTTTCCTTATTTCCCTTTTGCCAATTGCTAGCCTTGACGATGGCCAGTCCTCGCCAAAGGTTAGTGAGGTCATTGAGGGCATCCTTGTGGCACCCTTCGACAGCCCCCGATCCGTTAGGGTCACCACATATCAATACCTTTCTCTTAACCTGAAAGTCTGTTACTCTAATATCATAGGATTTCAATAAGTCCATGAGTTATGGGGGTCTATATCCTTTCCGTTGGTCCCTACGCAAAAATATGGCGGAAGCGTATCCAACAACTCCCTTTCCTACACAAAGAAATGACGCACACACTAAACAAGTACACAGTTAATAGCAGGACACTTTTATTTACATAAACTGGATGGACATTTTCAGTCGGTACACCAAAAAGCCGTAGTTTTCTATACCTGGCTACACTTCAAGATACCCGACATTTCCAACGGTTATATACATAAAGTCCATCAAGTAGTGTCCGCTTCCAAAAATTTCTTCCTCTCGTTGACCTCACCATCCACGGTCACTCCACACCGCTCGATCCCCCGTCGTCATCGTCCTCTGGTGGCAGTGGCAGCAGCCCCAGGCCCATTCCTGCGGACGAATAAGACGACGGACACTTGACGTACAGGACCGGAAGGAAGACCGGTGTCAAACATCACGTTCACCCCCACGTGAACAAACGTCAGTCCTATCCAGTCAGGATCCTCATGCTCTGTTTGATCCCACTGTAGGTCGATAGGGATCCCATAGAATGTACTAGAAGGTGCAGGCAGCAAAGGCATCTTATCTAGTCTGAAAATGTTAGTCCCCACAAGGGGTGAGTACAACCGTCCAGCAGCCAAAGATCCACTAAACTATGCTATGCTGAACCATCACTATCTAATTTCATGCAAGATAGACAAAACATATAATCAAAGGAATGAGTATGCATCAAATCAATAGAACTTTTTCAAAGTAATGGCAATTGTAATCTCAAAACCAGAATGCACCATTTCAGTCACACAGGTCCTAATTATAGGGCCAAACTGTAATGACACGTCCCATACCATGCCACACAATTTCGTGCCATAATAAGGCGTAGTTATTAGCAGGGTCATTAGTTTTAAAACTCGGTTTATTTTCATTTCCCTATGTCTATCCCAAAGGACTAGTGTTTGCGTCCCTCTGGGCATTCGCACCCAATCTGGCGTTGCGAAAGTCTCCGTATTCTGTTACCGAGCATCCAGAGCATGTTGCGTCACACCTCCAGGCATCTCGCACCCCACCTGGCATCATGAAGAATCTCGGGGGCTTGCCATGAAAATGGTTACCCCTACCCTCTGGGCATGTATTCATAATACAACCGGGCATCTCGACACTCCCGGGGTACCTCTGAGGCACTGCGGACCCCAGGCATCCAAAGGGCATCGACTCTTGTGAACCTTTAGGCATCTCGACTCCCGGGGCATCATCGACTCGAGGGTCCGACGGCATCATTAACATCTCAGCCATAGTATAGCAACCAAATCATTTCAATACCAAAACGTTTTCGAATCACCAACATGGAAAATCCTTTGGGTTTTCGAAAATCATAGTTTATAGTATCAAGTATTTGCAAAATAGGGATTTTAGAGACATAGCAATACAACAACAATAGTCTTTAAAAATAGGTCAATTTCATATCGATGAAATCAACTCACGAAATCCAAAGCTTGATACCGAATCCATAAAATCCATTTTCACATTTAAATCTCAAATGTTTTTTGAAATCCACATGTAAAGCCTCGAGTTGTACTCGCACGTCACAACTCGAAATAAAACAATTTATCAAAACCACAAGTAATTTGAAATCGGCACGTTGATGAAGTCGGATTTCAATCCAAACTTGAATAGTTTAAAATACTTTCTATAAAAGGTTCTAGTAATTGAAAGTACAATATATTCCTTTAAACATTTGAAACTATATCATAGTATATATAGATTTTGACACAAATTGGAAGATTTCCAAAACAGGTTTTCAAACAAAATTTCAAGGTTTCTTCACCACAAAGTATAATGCACAACCGAAGTCCATAATCGAAGTACTCATAAGGATTTCTCAATTTCCTAAACCCAATCTACTTCAATCAATCTAGGATTAAGCATCCAACATCCAAACTCAAATATTTCTAAATCTAATTGCACTACATCAGACAACAACGGCATTGCATTACATAGGCAAGTAGACTTTCACTTGCCTTAAATCCGACGGTGTCGACGGCAAGAAATCGAGAAGCTCGCAGTCACGGACACAGCTCGGCAATAGCAAGTGCGAGCGGCGTCGGCGTCAGCAGCGCACGTGCACGGTCGATGGGAGCGATCCCTTTCTTTCCCTCTCACCCGCTGTTCTCTCTCTCGCGGTTCTCTCTCTCACGGTTCTCTCTCACGGTTCTCTCTCTCGCTCACTCTTCCATTTGTTTTTTTCGAGAGTTCTGCCCCTCCCCTTTTTTTTCTTTGTTGACTCTAAGAGTCAACACGTGGAAGCCTCGGTGGCCGTTTGCTGGCAGCAAAGGGAAGTCGCGCGCGTCCAGCTGGGGAGAACGTGGTCTCTCGCGAGTTCTTGGACTGTCACCTCTCTCCATGCATGCGTGTCTTCAGCAGGTTGACACCTCTGGCGGGCTACTTGACCGAAGAAAGCCAGCTCGTCTCCTTCATGCAATTGACGTGGTGGCAATGGTCAACTTCCTCTAATTGTTGACCCCGAAGAGGAGAACATGCACGGAGCATCTCGGTTCCACGGTCCTCATTCGCTGCATGGAGGAGGGGCTGTTTGTGGCCGTATGCTTCGACGTAGCAGCAAGAGTTGGAGTCCACTTTTCCCATTTTGTTGACTCCAAATGGTCGTGGCTTCAATCGCCGCATGCATGAAGGGAATTTTACGTGGCTTTTAGTCAAATGTGGTTCCTTTGGTTGACCGGCTACAATGGGGAGGGAAACGTAGCTTCATGGCCTTGCATGGACAGGTTGATGGACGTTCACTTAAGTTAGTTGACTCAATTGGTGAATTAAATGAAGATTCGAAGGGCAGCTTGGACGGAAAACAGCTCCATGCATGGTCAAATCTTCACTTTGTTGGCTGGCTAAAGAGAGGGAACGTGACTGCAAAATTGATGTCCAAAATCTCCTCTTATTGCATGGAAATGCATGGGGTACGTGGCTAAAATTTTTGGAAGTCGACGTCTCCGGGTGCACGAAAAGTTAGCTTAGTAAGATACCAATGCGAGAGGTGTTGGTCTCGCAAGTGGCATCGCGCGAAGGAATTTCTAGATAAGATGCTATTGCGAGAACGTGACGAAACGTGACGTTTCGTGACGGTGGGGGTGGTGATGAAACGGCATCCACAAGTGGTGCCAACGACGTAGTTCGACGACAAATTTGTCAACCTGTCTCGGATAGTTACATACTCGAGGTCTGGCGAAGTCCAGATGTCACAATCCTGGCCCTCACCCTTGCCGGCAGCTAGCGACCTCTACCATAGGGAAATAAGGAAAATAGATAAAAGAGAAAGGAAAGAATATATATATATATATATATATATATATATTGTAAAAATCCTCCACGTTAGCATTAGCCGTACCACTTAGGACAATTAGCGTTGAATGTGCTATCATGTCGGCGATTTCTAGCTTATATTAACCAAATCATCAAGAGGCTTGGGATTAAATTAGCAAAATATCAAAAGATTCAGAACTTAATTGGCACTATTAAAAGATTTAAGATTAAATTGGTATGAAGGCAATAGATTTAGGACTAAATTGACGAAGTTGAAAGGTTTATATAGATTTGTTCATGTAGATCTTTTAATCATTAAGAATCGTTCTAGCGTGAATGTTACCTGAAACATAAACACTTTTTGCATTTATCAAGATCGACATAATATTAGAATGTTTTGCCAACTTCAAAATATATTAGGAAGTTTTCTCAACGATGCTAAAAAATATTCTGTGAGAATCAGCCTTTGTTATGCTTGTACACATCCGATGATTGATTCCCTGCGCAGGTTATTGACATGGGCACGGTCATCTTACAATATGCAAGTTGCTCTTGCCCGAGGTTGATTACTCTAGGCTGTCATCCATGATCAGCAGTTTACTAGACATCATCAGAGCATAATTCGGTGTTCTGCACAATTGTGCACTATAGGCCATATACGAGATGTCCGGAACAATGTCATCCTCAGTGTAGATCGGACCACGCATGTATCATGTTCGTTTCGCTATGGACATGTTTATCACGCTCTTCCTGTTCTTCAGGACAAATTTGCATGTGCTCTTCCGCTAGTTATAATGGACAAAATCACAGGCTACAGATAATTAGCTAGAGAGGCGAGAAGTACTGATATTCTCATCACCTGTTTCCAAGGGCGGTGTGCACTTTTCCTAGAAAACTAAATAACATGGGGCGTATTTAGTTTTCTAGGATAACATGGACAATATCATTTTTAGAGCAGTTCAAATTTCAAAGCTCACTCTAGTTCTCTTGTCAATGGAAAAACGACTAAATGGTTCTTAAATTTTGGTCCAATCTACAATATGGTCTTTGAACTTTTAATTTGTTCAATATAATCCTTAAACCTTATTTTAATGTGCAATGCCATCCCTGAACTTTTAAATTGTTCAATGCGGTCTTGAGACTTTTGGTACATGTTAAATTTAATCCTTAAACTATATGAAATGTTCAGTATCATCCCTAAATTTGAATTAATGAAAGGATTATATTGAACATTTCCATATAATTTATAGACTAAATTGAACATATATAAAAAAAAAAAAACTTTAGAGATTATATTTAAACCAATTAAAAATTCATTGACTATATTGAACAAATTAAAAGTTTAGAAATCACATTACATATCGAGTAAAAGTTCAATAACCATTTGTACCATTATCCCTTGGTCAATAAACTCAAGCTATCAGCTTTCAAGTTTGCCAATCTTCTTTTAGCCCCAGCCAATCTTAAAGCCATCAGTATCTTAGCATTCTCTTTACACCATCTTGCTTCTCCATCTAAGGGTGAGTCAATAAGTGACAATTATTCAGCTAAAAAGAAATAGATTTAAAAGAGAAATGAGAAGCAGAATTTTCTACTTTTCTATTTCTAAAACATAAACAAAACTAAAAATCCTTTTTGTCGCCTGTCCTCGCCGGCCGCCTGCCAACGTCGCCAACGTTGATGCACGATTCCACATTGACGCTTTCAATTCAACTGATTAAAGATGTTTTTATCTCACGAACAATTAGAGCACGATAAATAGAAAAAGGGCATAAAAGGGAGATATTTAAAAAGGCCTATCAAACGGATTTTTATTATGAGAACCCTTCTTGTCTACATGTCTCCGTTCGAGGTTCAATAGTAGTTGCTGTCACACCTGAGATTCATTTAGATTATCATATAGTCAAGGTAAACTTCGGGAAATAAAAATGAAAATATTTATTTCTAGCTAGAAATTATTTTTAGAAATGGAATGACTATTATCCACATGCTTAGCTTTTCTTTAGTTTATTTTATCTTATGGACGAAGTGCACGAAAACAGGACAGCTATCATCATCAGTTGGGTACTAAAATCTTATGATTCTCTTCACACCAATCCCTCTTCCTGCACACTCGCGATAGCTCGTCCACAGCCCCATCAACCTCCTCATCACCTTTCCTTCCCATTATCCCCCTCATCTCTGTCGCCCTCTGCCTCACTCTCTCCCCCGCTTTGTCAACGATGACGTTCCTTATGCTCCTCGCCACCACCGCGCTCCGGATCGTCCCCGTCTCGTCCCTCCTCGCCTCCACGCCGACGCCCACCTCCTCCACCACCCTCGCGTTCACAGGCTGGTCCAGGTGCATCGGCATCGCAATGATGGGGACCCCGAACCTCATGCTCTCCATCACCGAGCTCCATCCGCAATGGCTCACGAACCCGCCGACACTGGAGTGTTGTAGTATCGCCGCTTGTGGCGCCCACCCTTCTAGGACCAGGCCTCGTCCCGCAACTCTCTTGAGGAAACCTTCTGGCAAGTGGGATTCGCCGTTGGCGGCTGCGTCTCTCTCTCCGTCGTGAAACCTCACCACCCAGACGAAGTTCACCTTGCTGGCTTCCAAGCCGTGAGCTATCTCTGTCATCTCTTGCTTCGAGAGGAAGTACTCGCTCCCGAACGACACGAAGACGGTCGACTTCTCTTCCTTGTTGTCGAGCCAGTCCAGAATTTCGGATTTTTCGCCATCTTCAAACGTAGTATCCTCCACAAGGGGGCCAACTGGGACTACCCTCTTATCTATTAAGAACGACAGGTAGTCAATATACTTTCCCTCGATTTCTCTCATGCTCTTGATCATGATCATGTCCCTGGAACGTTCATAGCACTGGAACACTCGATCGCGATCTTTGATCCCGTTGGCAGAACACTCTAGCAAGTTGGCAAACTGATCGACCTCATGATCGTGAAGATAGATCCCGGGGTACGGGAACTTGTCGCCGGGTTTCATGTTAGCATGGTTGACAAAAGCGCACATCGTTGCACTCGTGCACAAGAACTCGACCGCCGGGATGCCCAGTGATGAGGCAATGGCTGGCGCCCAAGGCTGGAGGAAATCGTAAACGACCAAAGCCGGGTCGAGCAGCTTCAAGATATCGGCGAAGCCAGGGCTCGACATGTCGAAGGCCTTCTTGAGGGTCGGCATGAGGTGTGGAGGTAGTGTTTTCGTGGTGTGGTTGCGAGGCGGAACTTCAGGCAGCGAAGGAAGATGAAGCTCGATGAGTTCTATCTTGCTGGAGTATGTGGTGCCTACGAGTTTTGGCTTGATAGAGGCAAGGTTGACGGGAGAGGAACAGAAGTAGATGTGGATGCCTCTATCGGCGAATCGCTTGGAGAGCTCGAGGAAGGGAGAGATGTGGCCGTGAGCAAGCCATGGGAGCATGAGAATGCTCGCGGATGCGTCTCTCTCTGGGCTCATTTCTTGCTCTTTTCTAGTTCACTTTGTTTCTGGGTTGGTTTTTGATGATAAAGAACTGGAATCGGAATGATCGACAAGCGTGCGTAGGTTATATGGGAAGAGGACGGCGATTCAGAGCTGTTTCCGCATGAGGATGTACGTGCATGAAACGTGGCCGAGAGATGGAGGACGGAAGCCGAAACGATGTGCCGATGGGCATGCGTGGAAGCAGGTGCAAAGGGCTTAGTGTCACTTGCCTTCTCGTCTTTTGCTTTTTTTTTTTCAACCTTTTGTGCCGTTTGGAATTGTCGTATTTCCATAATAATATTAAGATAATGATGCACATTCGAGATGACAAAAGATAGCGAGGTCATCCGGAAGGACCTGATGCTAGATGGGTTGTAATGGGACTACAAAACTACATATTGGATAACGTGACGTGTCGTAACTGGGGCCTAATAATAACTAGATACCCGACACGTGCAACGCGTAGGCATGCCTAGATTTACACTTTGAATTATTTAAATTGTCCAAAAAATCTAAATTCATTGTATGACGGTCAACTTAATCCTAAATATTTTATTTTTATCAATTCAATCATAAACATTTTGATAACTTATCATTTTAGTTATAAACTTTTATTAGACCAATTTGTCCCAAACCTTTAAACGAATTGCTAATTTAGTCATTCCAATTACTTTTGACCGAACATCACTAACATGATAACTTACTTAGCGCCAACCGTCCTACGTAGCGCGGCCAGCACTGATGTAGGCAAATTTTTAAATTTTTAAAAGGTTTCCAAATTTTTATTAAATAGTAACAAATATTATAGCTGGATCAATCATTTATTGAATGATAAATCACTACAAATGATGGAGATACACAATTTAAATAATGGAAGATCCAATATTCAAAAATTGTATCAACAATGACTGGAAAAGTAGAAACAAGACCAATATAATTTGATCATTGTGAGAAAATCCAAAATCTTTGTAGATATAGCCAATCATTAGTTCCCAACCATGGGACAAATGGAATCCGATACATAAATTAGTTAATAAAAGAATAGAAAAAGATTTATTGTGTCACTTAAGTTATATAGGAACTCTTGAACCCAAGAGTTAAGAATAACAAATTCTTCATTACCCATAATAGTATAACCACTTTAAACAATGAAAGAGGTTATATTTGTCGATAAGTGCAAAATCATATGGATATGATCCTCATTGTGCATTTTGATCAATTGGACTGTTTCTTTGTGGAGTTTTTATTTTTTTTATCATACCTTTTATTTCTATTAATTTTTCCCTTTTTACAAAGGGTCAGTGGGGCCACCAGTCGCTAGTCGAGAGCTGGCGACCTCTGCTGGCCCTTAGGCGAGGGTCACGAAGCCCTGATCAGTCATGGGAGAGGGTCACAGCCCTTGTTGTGGCCGATGAGGGTGTCGTGAGCCCTTGCAAGCCACAACAAGGGTGTCATGGCCCTCGCTTACCCTCACTGTGGAGGCAGGGGCTGTGACACCCTTGCCTCATTATATCTGGCGAGGGCATTGCAACCCTCGTTGGTGCCGTCGCCACAACGTAAGGTTCTTACAGTGGTTCATAGGGCCTTGCGACAGCCTCACCAAATCTAGTAAGGGCCACGACCCTCACCCACGATCGGCAAGGGCTTCACGACCCTCGCCTTGGGGCCGGTGACCCCTTCGACCCTTGCTCGGTGGCTAGTGGAGGTCATTGGGCTTGGCCCTCAATAAAAAGAGTAAAAAGAAAAGAAAATATAAAAAAATTTAATGAAAAAAATTAACATATAAAAAATTGTCAACATCAGTGTTGGCTGTCAATGACAGGCACTAACTAGGTTGCTACATCAGTAATTTTCAGCCAAAAATAGCCGGGAGAATTAAATTAATGATTTGTTAAAAGGTTTAGGATTAAATTAGTACAATCGAAAGGTTTATTGCTAAATTAATAAGTTAACAAAAGGTTTAAGACTGAATTGATCACCATATAATAAGTTTACGACTTTTTGGATAATTTTTTCGTTGAGTAACAAAACTAAATTATCAATAGTGTTCTGGTGTCGGTACTTGGTGTTAATCCAAAGCGAAGTAGAGAGAGAGAGAGAGAGAGAGTAAAGGTTAGGGTTTGGATTTGAGTATTTTTTGAGTAAATATAACAACAAACTAGGGCTCTTTCCGTCATTCCCAATTGGTAGGAACTTCCTCCGATCATTCATCAATTGTTAAGGTACAAATGTGGACATCCCCACATTTACTTTTAGGACTATATTTCCCGCATGAGAAAACATTCACCGAACAAGCATTTAACCAGTAGATTACTTCTTAGGAGACTAATAATGTGATGTTCGTAACAAATGGTAGATTACAAGTTATGAACTCACTCACAAATATGAGTGAGTTCGCCGATCGAAGCACTCATTGGAAATAAGTTTTCTAATACATTTGAGTATTAAGTCACTCGACCCAAATTTAAGACTCCGTTTATTTTATAAAAAATGAGTGATTTGAAATAAATTTTCCAAAAAATGGTCGCTTATATCGCTTATAAAAATGAATGAATGAAAGATATTTTTATTATTTATGCAAATGTTTAGACACAAATTATTGTCAATAATCGACACACTTTCTATTGATTAATTATTTCAAGTGATACATGCGATCATTTTTAAGAAAATATTTTTAAATTGCTCATTTTATGTGAAAAAAACAAAGCCTAAATTTGAATAGATGCATTTGCGGTGTTGAGGGTAGGTCTAGTTCAACTTTAAATGCAAATGCTGAAAGTCATAACCCTTTGGAGAAATGCAAATTATGTCCGGTAAAAACTCTTTGCAAAAAGACTTTGAGTTCAAGTGGTGTTTGGTAAAAAAACTTTTGCAATAGGCTTTGAACCTATTTTTTATATATTTTTTTTTTATTAAAAAGAACCCAAACCTTTTGTCGAAGCCAATGAATGGCAATGACCACCGCCGGCCATTGGTTAAGGTCGCCTGACCTCAAGGGACCTCTAGTAAGAGTCACGTGACCTAGGCAAGGGTTGCCTGAGGACTCACAACCTTAGGCGACCCTCAGTGAGGATCGCACAACCCAAGCGACCCTTGGTAGAGGTTACTAGGGCCACGCGACACTGGCCAGTGCTTCATTGGCCCTTCGTCAGCTAGATTTAGCTTTGTTGGCTGCCCTCACGCGAAGAATATGAACAATTACAAAGAGGGGCGAAATTGGAAAACTATAGAATTGGTGAGGGCAGTTTTGAAAAGAATTTTTTTTATCCTAATTTCAGCATTCCGCAAATGCTACTTCAGAAGGCTGGGTGGAAGTAGTATTAGGTTTTCAGCATTCCCAATGCCAAAATTTGATTGAAATTTATATTAAAATGCTTGTCAAATGCTCTAGCATTTCTCCAAGAGACCTAGGAGGCTGAAATCTTTGTTATCTGACCTATTATATACATTTTACTCATTGTAAATAGAGAGGAAGAAAAGGCAATGTTTAAAGTATGCGTAAAGTTCAATCTATCGCACCTTGAAAAGGACCGAATCATCATATAATTGACAGGAAAACATTAGTACTTTCAATGTAAAGGCAACAATTTAAGCATTATTGCCAAAACTTTAAGACAACCCTCAATAAGATGTTGCAATTGTAGTTGTTGTTTAAGGTCCTTTAATAGTATACTAAGTAAATTCACTTATGGAGAATGTGAAAGTTGCTGGGGATTAATTTCCAAAACTTTGATTTTCACTCGAACGTTGGGTGTAAGCCTTATTACTGTACTTTATTCATTTAATTTGTCCATCTATTTTATTTTTTCAGGTTAGGGAATTAAGATTGAAACCTTTTTTTATTTATTTAGAAAGTTATGTATGCCCAAGTTCGATTGCCGGCAATTATTAGCATAGTATTTTTGACAACATTTTCTTTTTGTATGAATATAAATCATCGTGGTTGTCAAGCAAGTGGTATCCAATCTTAGAGTGATTAGCGTCACCATCATGTGCAACCTTGTCTTGATGGATATGGAAAAGAGTGGGTATTAGGGGTGAGCATCGGTCCAGGGTCAACCCTGGACCGGCCCAACCCTACCGATCTTGATCCGGTTTCCAGGAAGATTGGGTCGGTCCTTGGTCCTAGAATTCTTAGACCAGTACTATGTGGGTTGGTCCTCGGTTCCGAGAGTTCCGGGTCGATCCAACCCGGACCAACATATATATATTACTTATAATTTTTTTTATATAGAGAAAACTTTAAAATAAACGGCGTCAACAACATTAAACAGTTCTTTAGTGAGGAGTTCAAGTAATTTTACATTGTTCTTTAATAACTTAGATTTTTAATATCTTTTATAGCGTCAATAGTCATAATTTACAAAGGAGGAAAATTTTTTTGTGATGAGTCCTCACAGTGTCCAAAAAGACATAAACAGCTCCTAATGGCATCCTCCTCTAGTATTCATTCTCTTCTGTCTTATTTGTCCTCTTAGTCTTCAATTTGCCAAAATCGAAAGAAACAACTTCTCCGCTCACCACTTGACACTCGCCTTACTTGCTTTGGGTCACTCGTGCCGCTCGTCGCTTGATGCTCGCTTGGCTTGTTGCTCCCCGCTCGACATTCGATGCTCATTTTGTTCGACACTCACCCCACTTGACTCTTATCGCTTGCTTTTCTTAGCTGACCTCACTCATCATCAAACTCATTGGGTTAGTACCGTCCTCGGTTAAACTTTCAAGGAGTGCAAAAAATGAAATAAAAAATTATTAGTTGGTCCTGGGTTGACCCTGAAACCGAACCAAACCCATTGGGTCAGTTTGGTTTTCAATCGCTTTTTTAAGGAGTACAAAAAATGAAATAAAAAATTATCGATTGGTCCCGGTTGACTTTGGAATCGGACCAAATACATTGGGTCGGTCCTGTCCTTGGTCCTAAGCTTAATAGGGTCGGTTCTCGGTCCCAAAAATTGAGGAGCAGCATCGTGCGGATTGGTCTTAGGGTTAGGAGGCGAACCGACTCAACCCGGACCATGCTCACCCCTAGTGGGTATAATGTATCATTGAGATTTTAAATAAAAAGTTATCACTATGTTTGACCAAAAAGATTCGATTCTCTCTCATAGATGGGACGTTCGAATGAACTGTCAATCAGAAAACAAGCTACTCTAGGAAAACTTCGAGATAAACATTAACAGAATTATGAAAGCTACCGTGCAATCTTTTAATGCTACTCTCTCTCTTTTCTCTCTCCGCAATCATCGAATAATCCAAGGGATCCGATTACAAGACCTAACAAAACTCAACGAACTACTCGATCGTTTATGTTAAACTTAGAAAACGAGAATATGGAATGACTGGATTGCTTAACGTCAATATTCCAATCATGGGTATTTATAAGCGTCGAACAGGATAAAAAAGACATTCAATGTAAGTTTCATATCATGAATTCAGACACAAATCTAACCACGTAGAGGTATACATAATATGCTAAATATCTTAATGAATTACAAAATATATGATGCATCAGCGATTTCTCCAAATATTTAGAAGAAATCTTTAATACGCCGTTCAAACTCAAGTTGGTAAGACTAACTTGAGTTTGGAAATAATTGCACGGGATCACCCAAGTTTGCAAAACTTTTGGATAGACAATGCCATGAAAAGCTAGTGCAGTCAACATTAGCTTCTCCAATAATAGATCATGTCGATATGCAATAGCATCGTCTGAAAAGTAAGCATTGTCCTGATGAGTCCTTTAGTAAACAATGTGAACATATGATAACTAACACCGTTTGAAAGCTAGCGCCACTTAGTTTTGCTTATAGGTAGATGATACTAAAGGACGACTCCAATTGAAATTGAGTGCGATTTGGATTAGCCTTCAAAATAGCAAAACAATCTTTAAAAAGCATGCAATGAAGGACATCTCCTGATGCCAATTGCATGACAAGGATCCAAATAAAGTTGTGTTGGGACCAATGCGACAAGGTTGATATAGTACATGGCGAGGCCTAGAGGACTTGTTTGGCGCCTTTGCTAGAGAGAACTGATGAGGACAGATGCATGTTATGAACAGTTGCATTGGCTTGGCAGGGGGTATTCGGGCGTGTACCGAGTACATTCAAAATTTTCTCAAACTTTCCTAGCTATGAAAAATTTAGAAAGATAATGGAACAAACGAATTACTTAATTCGAAATTACAACCGTGGCCTATTTATAACCATCAAACAAAATCACAGAAAATTCAGTATAATATTCCATTATGAATTTATAAGCACATCCGACCATGTACAAGATATACATATTATGGCAGTTATTTAAAAGATTTGCACAACATATGATATATCTATGATATTTTCTCAATATCTAAACGATATATTTTTAACGATTCACAGTCCACAAAGCTTCACAATCGCATCCTCCACCTTATCAATCTCTTCATCTCCCTTCATCTCCCTTATTCCCGATGCCTACACTCATTTCCTTGACTTTATTCCTCGCACACTCCCCACCTTCCTCCACCACAACAGCCTTTATGGCCTTCGCAATTTCCTCTCTCTCGAGGTCTCCACTCTCATTCCTCATCACCTCCAATCCATCCCCGAAGTCCTCGACCAGCCTCGCGTTGAACGGCTCGTCAAGATGCATCGGCATCGTGATGATCGTGACTCCAAACTTCATTCTCTCCATGACCGAACTCCATCCGCAGTGACTCACAAATCCACCACAAGTTGGATGTGCTAGGATCCTAATTTGTGGTGCCCACCCTCTGTCACTAGTCCTCTATCTCTCACCCTTTCAAGAAATCCCTTGGAAAGTGCCTCTTCAAGCTTGATGTTCTCTTCCACCGGAAATTTTACCACCCAAATGAAGTTGACATTGCTAAGCTCCAACCCATAGGCTATCTCTTCTCTTTCGTCCTCCATAAGAAGTACTCCGTGGCAAAGGACACGAATATGGTCGACGATCTTTTATTTTGATCAAGCCACTCAGTAATGTGATCCCCATCCTCTTGGGTAGGTTCTTCAACTAGAGGGCCGACCGGCACGACTTTCTTCCTCAAAAGATCACTTAGGTGGTCAATGATTTGCCCTCCAATTCCCTAAAGGTCTTCATAGGGATTAGGCCCAACGATTGGTCGTTGCATTGCACGATCTTTTCCAATTCCCTAAAGGTCTTCATAGCTATCCAATAGTCTTTAAGACAAATCGCCTTGAATGGATACTCATCACCCGGCCTCTTAATGGAGTGGAATAGGTATGAGTTCATCCCTGCTGCCACTCTCGAGAAGCCAATTGTGGGGATGCCGCATGACCTTGCGACTTCGAGCGCCCACAGGAGGAGATAATCGAAGACAAGCAAGTGGGCCGGTGATCATCGATGATGTTGGAGAGGTTAGGGTGTCGAAGGCTGTCCTGAGTTTCGGCATGAGGCGAGGCGGTAAGCCCCTAGTCGTGTGGTATTGAGGAGGGATATCAGGTAAAGATAAGACGTGGGGCTCCACCAGCTCAATGGTAGAACCATATTCATGAGAGGTTTTGATGGAACTAAGGTTGACAGGACTTGAACATAGGAGGATGTGGAAGTTCCTTTTCGAGAGCTTTTTGGCTAGCTCTAGAAATGGAGCTATGTGACCATGAGCAAGCCATGGAAGCATGAGAACCCTAATGGATCTTTTTGTCGTAGCCATGCTCGATATAATTTTTCGCTTTTGTGTGACTCTCTCGGCTTATTATTGTTGGCTCTAAGGGTTTGATTTCAAATGGCTATTTATTGAAGAATGCCGCATTTGATCATCTGTCATGGGTTTTTTTGTTTTTCCTTTTACATTTCTTCCTCCACATATATATGACACATCAGATCGAGACACTTTTGTCTCTGTCCAAATAAAAAGGCCGAGTCCAAGTTGGATTTGGCATTTACGAAATGGCAAATGCGGGATAGATTTGATCGTCACTCGTGATTCCAGGAGAAATATGACATTTTATGAAGTTTGTAAACTTCTTCATGCCATGGGAGAGAGGACGGCATTTATAAAATATCCAATGATATCCAGACAAATTGATTTAATGGGTTCCCACTCCTGAAATCGCATCAGATGGATTATACATGGAACTCAATAATTGTCCTAGATAACAATGGTAAAAAATTCTAATCCACCACTAAGGACATGAGATTAGACTCAAGATTGGAATAAATTATTTTGTACCATGTGAATTTTTGGAGTGACCACAAGTTTTTGCCTCCGAACTAGAAAGAAGCTAGCTTCCTATGTAACTTGATGCATACGAACCCAATTTACATGTATCCATCAATAAAGATGTGAGCTTCACGTGAGACTTCCCTGATTTGACGATGCAGTTGAGCTGGATACATATACATAGGTAGCCAATGCCACCTTTATTAGAGGAAGAGGCTAGACAGCTTGCACTTTTTTTTTTTGGTTGAAGTGTAGTATATTCCTTTTGAAATGGCGTTGAGAATCAGATATTGTTGATGGGTTCAACCCGTTTTCATCAACGTGGTGGAAGTGATATATGCGTATAAATGCTTGGTCTTATGAATTAATAAAGAAAGGGAGCAAAGCTTGCTCTTATGTGTGTGTGTGTATATCTAAGACATTATGATACATTTAAAAAAGAGTTATAAAAAATGAATAAGCTTAAAGTAGTAAAGTTCATAACTATCATAAACATTCTAATTAATTATATTAGTATATAATTTTGAAAGATCAATGAATTTTTACTCCACATGGGGCACGGTGTCCCACGGGGTGTCGGTGCCCCGTTAGGACCTGTCCCGCCCACGCTACACCCCGCGGGGAGCAAAGGTCACCTCACAAGGCCTGGATGAGGAATATGATCCTAGGCCCCACAATAGGCTAATGCGGAGTTAGTTTATTGAGTAGGGCAGTATTGCCATCTCCATTTATAAGATGTTGACGCTAGAATTTTGCCCTCGAATCTAACATACATAGCCCATTTAAGTTTTAATTTGCATTGGTCATATGTGAATTCCATAACAATTAATAATTTAATTCATCGTTAATAATGCAATTCAACCCCCAATTCAACCTGTCTAATCGAAGAGTAATAATACTAAGGGCATCTTGCTCTCACACTCTCTAATATAATAATAAAGAAAATCAGCTGTATTTACTTCTTCAATAACATGTAGGACCAAAACATACATACATATTGAGATATTAAATATAAATCACATTGTTTTTTTTATTGTCCAAATTTCTTAGAATATATACTCGAACACTCAATTATAGGAAGGCAAATGATAAAAGGAAGAAAATAAGTCAATGTTATAAAAAAAAAATCGTATATATAAAGCCGAAGTAATGATGATCTTGATCTTTAACTTACACTTCAAAAATGAGATAAGATCCTTATTCTTCAGATTTTTGGGCCTATTGGGCTGTGGTTGCGCACCATGACCACTTCTTGTTTTCCTTCTTTATCAGGCGCGGAACATAAGCAGATGTGGATGTCTCTATCGGGGAATCGCTTGGAAAGCTCGAGGAATGGAAAGATACGGCCATGAGCAAGCCATGGAAGCATGAGAATGCTTGTGAACGGGCCTCTCTGCGGGCTCATTTCTTGCTTTTTCTAGTTCACCTTCTTGGGTGTTTGCTCTAGGGTTGGTTTTTGAACGTTCAGCAAGTGTGCATCGGTAAGTGCATGCGGTTGTGCGTGCATGAAACGTGGCCAAGAGGTGGAGGACGGAAGCGGAAACCTTGCGTTGATGGACATGCGTGGAAGCAGGTCTAAAGAGTTTAGTGTCAATATTATGAAGCGGGTAACGACCTAGTAAGTTCAGATACGCTAAAATTGACTGACAAACCTGATATATTAAACAACGTGACAAATTAGACTAAACCCACGCCGTTGTGAGCGAGTCGTTGCCCCCTGCCGGGCAGGGTTTGATTCCCTAGCTCATTCATTCCATTGCGCGACTTAAGTGGAATGCCAGTGGGAGGTGGGCCCCTGCGCTAGTCCCCCGCGTGGTTTTTTCTTTGCGTTGTTGGTGTGAGACGGTTCCACGGTCACAAAAAAAACAAACATAGCAAGATTAAATTATGCATGACCTTTTGTTGTCGGTAATATTAACTCAAGACAACATTAAAAAAAGTTGTATAATTTCAGAAAAAAATAGGATTTGATTCTGCCCTCCTTCGTGGGGACGTACGTATATATTGCAATCCAAAAATAAAGCTACTCTAGGAAAAAACATCGTGACAAAAAATTTGACCTTCAGCATACATGATTATTTGAAAGCTACAACATAAACCCAACGAACAGTCAAAGGCTACCAGTCGCTACTCCACAAAGCTTCACGATCGCATGCTCCACTTCATCAATCTCTTCATCTCCTTTGTTCCTAATGCCGATGCTTACTTCTTTGACCTTTTTCCTCAACCGCTCCCCACCTTCCTCCACCACAACAGCCTTGATCACTTTAGCAATCTCCTCCCTCTCGAGCTCCCCGCTCTCATTCCTCAGCACCTCCAATCCGACCCCAACGTCCTCGATGATCCTCGCGTTGAGCGGCTGGTCAAGATGCATCGGCACCGCCGTGATTGGGACGCCGAACTTCATGCTCTCCATGACCGAACTCCATCCACAGTGACTCACAAATCCACCAATGCTTGGATGTGCTAGAATCCTAGCTTGTGGTGCCCATCCCTCTATCACTAGTCCTCTGTCTCTCACCCTTTCAAGAAATCCCTTAGGAAGTGCTTCTTCAAGCTTGATGTGCTCTTCCACAGGAAATTTAACCGCCCAAATGAACTTGACATTGCTAAACTCCAACCCATAGGCTATCTCTTCTCTTTCCTTCTCCGTGAGGAAGTACTCCGTGCCAAAGGACACGAATATGGTTGACGTTCTTTCTCTTTTATCAAGCCACTCAATTATGTGATTCCCATCCTCTTGGACAGGGTCTTGAACCAGTGCCCCGACAGGCACGACTTTCTTCCCCAAAAGATCACTTAGGTAGTTAATGTATTTGCCCTCCAATTCCGTAAAGGTCTTCAGGATGTTCAGGTCCGACGAATGGTCAATGCAACGCATGACCCTTTCTATGTCGCTCATGCCACTCCCCGATGCTTGTTCCATTTGGTCCCTATACTTTGCCATCCAATGGTCTTGAAGATGAATCGCCTTGAAAGATACTCATCGCCCGGCCTCTTGATGGAGTGGAATATGAATGAACTCGCCCCTGCTGCCATGCTCGTGAAGTTGACCGCCGGGATGCCGTGTGACCTTGTGACTTCCAGCGCCCACGGGAGGACATAATCGAAGATAAGCAAATCAGGTTGGCGATCAGCGATGATGTCAGAGAGGTTAGGGCCTGCCATGTCGAAGGCCGTCTTCAGTTTTGGCATGAGGTGAGGCGGCAACCCCCTAGTTGTGTGGTATTGAGGAGGGAGACCAGGCAAAGATGGGACATCGAGTTCCACGAGCTCAATGGTGGCGCAATATTCAGGAGGAATTTTGATGGAACTAAGGTTGACAGGACTTGAACATAGGAAGATGTGGAAGTTCCTTTTCGAGAGCTTTTTGGCTAGCTCTAGATACGGACCTATGTGACCATGAGCAAGCCAGGGAAGCATGAGAACCCTAATGGTCCTTCTTTTCGTAGCCATGCTCGATGTGATTTTTCTCGCGTGTGCGACTCTCTTAGCTAATTATTGTTCGCTCTAAGCTTTTGATCATTTTGATTTCAGATGGCAATTTATAGAAGAATGGCGTATTTGATCATCTCTCATGGGTTCCTCTTCTTTAATATTTAATTTTGTCTTTGCCCACGAAAAAAAAAACTGACTCCAAGGAGGATTTAGTGACATTTACGTAATGGCATATGCAGGAGAGAGATGGGATCGTCACCCGTGATTCCTGGAGAAATATGATATTTCAATGTTTGTAAACTTCTCATGTCACGTGAGAGAAGACGGTATTTATATGAAGTATTCAATAACTTCCACACGCTGATTTGACGGATTTCCAATGGTAGAATCACAAAAGATGGATTACATATTGAGGCACCTCCAGTATGTCAAACGCATTTATTGAAGTCTTTTAACTTTTTTAAGCATGCAAAAGCCCAGGACATATAAAAATTCAAAGAAACACATGCAGAATTGTAAACTTGGCAATCTCATTTCATTTCTTACTTTTATATATATATATTAGGTGATAAGGTTGGGATACACTAGGAGATGAGCAAAAAGTACCACTACTCCATACTATGCCCAAAAGCTCCAGTAACTGCATCATCCCAACCTAGATACTACGTATGTACTATGTCATCTGTCTCCCACCCACAATACGTCCAAAATCATGGTTTGGTCTTCCCAAAATGCTTCTAATCTAAGAAACAATTATCAACCACGAGTGAGCACAAAGCTCAACAAGCAAACTACTAACCTGTCTATATCACGTAAGTCGATAATAACACATATGAGAAAGTTTAAATATAAAAGACAAAAGATCATTATGATATCAATTTGTCTAAGAACCTTTCTCAAACCATGATAGCAAATAGGAAAGGTTTCCTTTGAAAATAGGAAAACTTCAATTAAATCTAGAAATGCACTTAATTATTTTTAATGTGAACTAATTGCCACCTGTGACATCCCCCTTCTCCCCCTCTCTTTTATCTTCTTCTCCTCTCCCTCACGTTGCCTTCCCCCTTTTTCTGCCATCCATGCCCCCTTCCCTTTTTTTTTTCTCTCTCTCTTCTTCCCTTTCCCCCTCACACTACCTCCTGCGGTCCCCCTTCTTTTGTCCTTTCTTCTCTCTCTCTTCACCCCCCCCAAACCTCCTCTTCTCCTTCTTCTTGCTGGCTGCCGCTTCACCCACCACCACACTGCCGCCCACGCCCCCAACTCACCACCACGCCACCTTTGTCCTCCGCTTGGAGCTGTGCCGTTCGCCGTCCTCACCGCCGAGCTCCCAAATTGCTGCTGCTTGCTCGACGCTGCGGCTTGCTCACCATCGCAAGCCACTGCCCGCGTCCATCACGTCGTTCGCTGTGCTGTTGCCGCCATCCGCAAGCCACCGCTTGCCGCCGCGAGCCACCCCCAAGCCTCCCTTCCCCCTCTGGTTGTGAGCTTCAAGAGCCACCGCCGCCGTGTCGAGCCTCCGTTTGAGCCACAAGCGTCGCGCCGCCGTCACCGCGGGCTTGCCATCGCCGGAAATCGATGAGTTAACCTCCTAATCATGGATTAGACCGTTAATTGCACTTAATGAGTGGTTATTTTAATATTAATTGCGGTTAATATTAGTTCATCTTGGTTTATTCTTTATTGCAATTAAGTATTGTTTAGATTAATTTTAATTACGATTAGTTTAAATAATTACGATTAGATTAATTAATCGTGGTTTGATTAATTAATTGAGTTTAATTTATTTAATCGTTATTTATTTATTTAATAATTATTTATTTAATTAATCATAATTATTTAAGTTAATTTCGATTAATTTTTAACTAATTATAGTTAGGCTAATTAATTGAGTTTAGTTTAATTAATCGTGATTAGCCTAATTAATCACGATTAGCGTAATTAATGACATATTAGACATTAAGTAAAATTTTACGCTCGTTTTACTAGATGAATTTACACTTAATTCTGATCGTTTGAGCATGTAATGCCATGATGTTGATTGCCCATTTAATGTATTTGAAATGTTATTTTTCAAAGATGGTTTATTGGTGAGAAAATAGCAAACTTTGAGGTGTCGTGTTTGGACGCCATATTTTACGTGATAAAAGGGGCAACAATGTTTTAAAATGAAAGTGTGCAAAGTTTGATGGGTTGATTTTAAATACGTGATCACATGCGGTTATTTTACTGGAATTTTAAAAGTAAAGATTTTCTGAGGTTTGTTATCTAAGCACGAACTCTTTTACACCGGGCTAATTGACGGAAGATAAAAATTGGCTTGAGTGTTGGCGTGCTTGTGTGGTCATTTAATTGAACCTGTCACCCAATGGGAGTTTGGGGGCGATGCCGGATTTTTATTGGATGCCCGCCGGGGGTCGGGATGCCTAGTCACGGGTGAGGCTGGACCGATGCTCCTTTATGGAATGTCGTTTAGGCAGTGGTTTTAGACGTTGCCGTGCCCGATGGGGTGGGACGATGCTTGGTCATGCCGGAAGACCGCCAACTCGTGTGTTGGCCGTGGCCCGAGGGGTCGTAATAATCGGAACACGTGTGAATGATTGTGATGCATTGCGCTTGATTATGGGGTAAAATTGTTAGGCATGATATGGGACGTGCCAAAACGGGTTTAGACCCATGTGGATGCTTGGTGCATGAGTTATGTGTTCTGATTATTGATTATGCTTATTGTATTGATAAAGGCATATGTGATGTATTAATATGTAGAGGTGTGCCAAAGTGAGGTAAGATTGTATGCCATTGCATGATTAGGCTGCCTCCATACGGATTTGCGTCCTAATCGAGGTTTAGGAAGTTGACTCGCTAAGATTTTATCTCACCCCATTGTTGTTAACCATTTTTAGGGCCGTAGCATGGAGATATGCTAAGTGCGGATGTGGTGGGCACGAGATGCGACACTTTTTGGCTGGCCCTGCCATTAGTGAAGTTTAGATTAACCCTAATCCTTAAACGTTTTTGAGAGGGTCGATGAGGAGTGGCTGTAGAAAGGCTTATAATTATTAAACTTCCAAGGGGTAACAGTGGATAAATAAACATGTTGTTTTCGGCAATATTCGTTGTGTTTTACTATCCCTGATTTGTTGGTTGACTGGGTGTTTATTTAAGTCGCTTTTGCATGCGTTTAATTAAAAGATAAAAAGACATGCGTTTAATTAAAAGATAAAAAGAATAAGTCGGCGACGCGTCCTAAGACGTCGCATTTTTAATCAACCGCTGAGGGATGTTCGTGTGCTCGGGGTTCGGGGCGTGACACCACCATCTTCTAGAGAACCCCGTTATCCCCCAAGGTATCTCGCACCCATCTGGCATCGAAAAGATATATGGGGGAATTGTGTTATACCCCCTAGGCATCCGGAGGAACCCATTTATCCCTCCGGGCATCCCTACTACCACCTGGAGCATCATCGTCTCAAGAATAGTTGGCATTCCCAAATCACACTCATCACAACTTATAAAGGACATCTACCAAGTAAAATGCACATGAATAGTTCAATATCCACCATAAACTATTTTTGGTAAACTAGAGAAGGGATACAAACATTTAGTCGGCAATACCAATTTCAAAAGATGGGTCACAAAACGAGAGTTTATCCAAAATCTACAAAAAAAAAAAAAAAAAAAGGGGCAGCTCGCCCATCGATAGAAATTGGGGGCATTGGCCAAGTAAATCAGTTCAAAATATTACGAAACTTTAACATGACGTGGATGAGACTCCAAGGAATGTTTTTGTGAAGAACTCGTGGTCCGATTTAGATTGTACAAGTCCTAATAATTTTTTGAAGTTCGGATCAAAACAGGGCACAAAGCCAGATTGCAACAGGTTAAGGAAATCGCATTTTGGATGCCTAAATGAACTCCAAAATCATGGAAAAATTTCATGTCGTAGATATCTAAAATTTTTATGAAGGATACTAGTCCAAATTTTTTTATCAAACACCCTGTAAAAAATTGGAAACCAAGCAAAGGTTTGGAAACAACTTATAAAAACAATTTCGAACCCGCATAATTTTTTAAATTTATTTTGTACATACAAAGTCTGAAAAATATGAAATTAAAATATGTCATAGAACAAAGCAAAACGCACAACTTTCGTAAAGAAAGTCCCATCCAATTTGTAATACAAAGACTTGCACAAAATTAGCAAAATTCGGCCTACTATAAATAGACCCGAAAATCGTCGTAACCTCAGATTCGTCCACAACTCGTGTTAGTTAAGCTCAAATCAATGCACACTTCAATGTCCAGTGTTCCAACAATATATTAATATACTCAATGTACTAAAATATTAACACTACTTGCAACACATTTTCTGAAACCGTTGATAAACGTGATTAAACGCAAAAACAACCGAGGTGACTAAAATTCGAGTAAATCAACCTCCACATAACGAAATCGACCCACATAGCATAAATGAGAAGTAGTTCACTTGCTCTAGTCCAAAGCAAGTGTTGACGTGGGTTGACGTGGTCTCGGGAGTCCCGAATGTGCTGACTCACGGCTGGCTTCCGGTGAGTCGCAGCAGGCCGAGGGAGTACAGTGGGCGGCGCAAGCAGAATGAGGCATGTTGCCGGCGGTAGGACGGCATCGAGTTGCGGTGGTTACGCGGCAGAATGAGGGAACGGTGATGGTGAAGAAGGTAATGAAGTGGTGTGGTTAAAAGAAAGAAGAAGGATGCTGAATGGGCTCGTGAGGTGAAGGGGAAAGTGTTGGTTTTATACTCCTTCCCCCACCGCCTTGCATGCCCGAACTTGGGATTAATTGCCGCCTGTGGTCGACGGTGGTTATTCCATGAAGAAGACAGCTGGCAGAGGAGGGGACTTGGCTGATTTACGCTTAGTTTGTCTTGGTTAATTGCCACGTTTTTATATGAGGGAGCGGCCGGTGGCTTGGTGGCGTGATCGAAGGGTGAACAGTGGGGTGGCGCGCAGTCGTGGTGGTGACGGTGAGGTGTTGTGGTGCGGCGGAGACACGGCGGCGAGGCACGGTGTCACGCAGTGAGTCAGCGTGACAGTGGTGAGCTTGGTGGCAGCAATGACGGGCTTGGTATCCAAAAATGCATGGTTCCAGTGAGCGAGGACCTAGATGTCACACATATGGAATTCAATGATTGTCATAAAAGAATGATGGTAAATAAATAGATTTTATTCCACCATTAAAGACGCGGCATTAGACTTAATCAAGGCAACTTATCTCTTGGGAATTTTTGGTGCATGTGACAAGTTTCGCAAGGGAGATATTCGATTAAACGATATAAATGAGTTCTCATATATATTGTATCCAACAATAACTATGTTTGAAAAATATTCAATAACTTCCATACACTGGTTTAAAGGGTTTCCAGTTGTAAAATCGCAAAAGATAGATTACACTTCGAATTCAATGATTGTCGTAAAAGAAAAAGGGTAGATAGATTCTATTACACCACTAAAGACATGACATTAGACTTAATCTAGGCGACTTGCCTCTTGGAAACTTCTAGTTCATGTGACAAGCTTCACATGGGAGATATTTGATTCAACGATACAATTGAGTTGACTCATATATATTGTATCCAACACTAACTCTGTTCGAGAAACATTCAATGACTTCCGCACAATGATTTAACGGGTTTCTAATCTTAAAATCGCAAAAGATGGATCACACATGAAATTCAATGATTGTTGTTAAAGAAAAATGGTTAATAGATTTTACTTCACCACTAAAGACATGACATTAGACTTAATCAAGATGACTTGCCTCTTAGAAACTTCTTGTACATTTGATAAGCTTCACATGGGAGATATTTGATGATGATTTGCCAATTTTATTCTTTGAGATAATTTTGGCCAAAAATCGCTAATGTGACAGTCCGGTCAGTGTCGGTCATCTTACGTGGTAGGGCCTTCGCAAGGACAATCGGAGCTAACGTAGACAATTTTTATATATTTTTTTTATTTTTTTCCAATTCTTTTCTTTCTCTTTAATCTTTTTTCCTTATCTCCCTCTGCCAATTGCTAGGCTCAACAATGGCCAGCCCTCACTAGAGGCCAGTGAGGTCGTTGAGGGCATCCCGGCCCTCAGCCTTGTTGGCAGCCAGCGACCTCCGCTGCAGGGAAATAAGGAAAATAGTAAAAGAGAAAGGAAAGAATCGTGCACTATCGGCCTTTTACTAGACATGATCAGCATTTTGCTAGACATAATTAGAGCATAATTCGGTGTTCCGCACAATCGTGCGCTATCGGCCTTATACAATATGTCTGGAACAATGTCATCCTCAGTGTAGATCGGACCATGCGTGTGTCACGTTCGTTTCGCTATGGACACGTCTATCATGCTCTTCCTGTTCTTCGGGACGAAATTGCATGTGCTCTTCTGCTAGTTATAATGGACAAAGTGACAGGCTATAGATGATTAGCTAGGAGAGGCGAGAAGCACTGATATTCTCATCACCTGTTTCTGAGGGCGGCGTGCACTTCTCCCATATAATATCTTATCTTGAAGAAGAGGGCCAAGAGCTTCCTGATACATGTGGTAAATGGAAGAGTGAAACCACACGATAAACAATTACTGAAGTCACAATCTCCAGGACTGATGCCATCCGTATTCAAAACCAACTCATTCAAACAGGACGATCAGCGCGCATTCAAGTTCGACAAAACTCTCATCGATAAGCCTATTATTGATAAACCTCATCGGCAAATGAAGATCCTCATCCTTGACTGTGCCATAAAAATTTCATCATTTCCCATGCGTCAAAGCTTGCATTGAGGTATTTTGGCCCAATCTGCAATATAATCCCTGAACTTTTAATTTGTTCAATATGATTCTTGAACTTTAGTTAATATGCAATATCGTCTTTGAACTTTTAAATTGTTCAGTGCGGTCTCCAGAATTTTGGTACATGTTACATTTAATCTCTAAACTATATAAAAATATTCGGTGTTGTCTCTAAACTTGAATAAATGAAAGAGCTATATTAAACATTTCCATATAATTCATAGACTAAAATGAACATACATAAAAAGTTGAGAGATTATATTAAACAAATTAAAAATTCATCAACTATATTGAATAAATTAAAAGTTTAGAGGTCACATTGCATATCGAGTGAGAGTTCAAAGACCATTTTTATCCTTTTATTAATAAACTCAAACTATTAGCTTTCAAGTTTATCGATCTTCTTTTAGCCCCAGCCAATCTTAAAGCCACCAGTATCTTAGCATTCTCTTTACACAGCATTGCTTCTCCATCTAAGAGCGAGTCAATAAATGAACTTTTTTTTAGCCAAAAAGACATAAATTTAAGGGGGAGTCAATAAGTGAAAATTATCCAGCCAAAGAGAAATACATTTATAACAAAAATGAAAAGCAGGATTTTCTACTTTTCTATTTCTGAAACATAAATAGAAAAAAAAAACTATTTTCATCGTTTGCCCTCGCCGCCGCCCACCAAAATTGATGTACAATTTTCTATTTCTAAGACATAAATAGAAATAAAAAAAAAAATTCATCGCTTGCCCTTACCGGAGACTTGCCAACGTTGATGTATGATTTCTATATCAATGCTTTCAATTCAATTCATTAGTGATATTTGATCTCACAAAATAGTAGAGCACTATTAATGGAAAAGAGCATGGAAGGAAGATATTTAAGAAGGCTTATCCAACAAATTTTTGTTATGGAAATAGAAATATTGTTATCAAACGTGTATCTACACTTAAAAACTCATTCAGGAAATAAAAATAAAAATATTTATTTCTAACTACAAATTATTTTTAGAAATAGAATGATTTATATCCATGTGCTTTGCTTTTCCGTAGTTTTATATATATATATATATATATATATATATATATATTTATGAAGTGCAAGAAAACAGGACAGCTATCATCATCAATTGGGCACTAAAATCCTATGATTCTCTTCGCCCCAATCCCTCTTCCTACACACTTGCAAGAGCTCGTCCACAGCCTCATCAACATCTTGTTCACCTTTCCTTCTCACGATCCCCCTCATCTCTCTCGCTCTCTGCCTCGCTCTCTCCCCCGCTTTGTCGATGATCACGTTCCTTATGATCCTCACCACCTCCATGCTCTGGATCGTCCCTGTCTCATCCCTCCTCGCCTCCGCGTCGAAGCTCACGTCCTCTATTGAATGTCGGAGGCATAGCAACGGTACCATTTTGTCGGGATAAAGTTTTGAAGGTGAAACGCTTGCAACTCACTCAAAAAAGAAAAGAGAGATAGATAGGCTTTTCATTTGATTCTCCTTATTTCACCTTATCAAAATAATTACAAGACTCCCTATTTATAGACTTGTTATATGACTTTTTGCTCTTCCTATTAAATGACTCAGTAGTGTTTTGAGGAGATAAGATCCTAGGAACCTACAAAACATTGATTATACCTAGAAACATGAATAGACATGACATGGAAATACAAATGGACTTCCCAAAAGTAATGCTACAATGATGACTCTTCTTCAATGCATATATCAAGTAGTTTTCAATATCAAGTCTAGAATATCAGCAACGTGCTAACCGATTAACCTCGGCAACTCCTCCATTGTTTTCGATAACTCAATAATGACAATGTTTATGAATTTGGTTTAATTTCCAATAATCCCCTTTAGACCAAATTCTCTTCCATCGATCATTCCAAGCATACTCTTGAACTTCTGAAAAGCATCGACCTTGAGAGGTTCATCGACCTTGAGAGGTTTAGTAAAAATATCTGTTGCTTGATCTCCCGTCTTCATATGCAACACTTCAATCTCATTCTCTTTAACCTACTATCGAATAAAGTTATATCGAACATTGATATGTTTGTCTCGTTCATGAAGACCTGGATTTTTCACCAATGCAATAATAGAAACATTATCAACAAAAATCTCAGTTGCTTTCTTCTACTCCATAAGAATATCTTTGAGTAGTCTTCTCAACCATATTGCATGACAAACACATGAGTATGCAGCTATATATTCAGCTTCACATGCCGATAGAATGACATTGGGTTGCTTCTTTGATGATCATGTGAAAACAATGTCATATAAGAAAAATACAAAGCATGTAGTGCTCTTTCAATCATCGATATCTCCACCATAATCACTATCCAAATAAGCTTTAAGTTGGAAGGATTCAGAGTGATAGTAGTATAAGCCATGAGAAGAAGTACCTTTGATGTACCGAAGTATCCCTTTTGCAACTTTAAGATGAGATGACTTCGGCTTCTTCATATATCAACTCACAATTCCAACACTATACATAATATCCTGTCTCATGCATGTCAAGTATCTCAAACTCTCAATTAGGCTTCTATAATATATCAAATCAACATCGATGCCATCATCAAACTTTGAAAGCTTGGTTCCGCACTCCATTAATGTATTGACTGAAGTACAGTTCTTCATGTTGAATTCTTCAAGGATATTTTTGCATATCCTTTTTAGGAAATAAAAATCCCTCGACACTTTGCTTCACTTTTATGCCAAGGAAATAATTCATGAGACCATTATCAATTATCCCGAATTCCTTCACCATTGATGCCTTAAAAGCATCAATCATTATCGGATTACTTATTGTAAAAACAAGGTCATCGACATATAAATAAGTGAGTAGAACATCACTTTTTTCTTGCTTCAAATAGAGTGCATGCTTGTATGGACATTGAGAGAATCCATTCACCTTGAAATATGCATTGATTTTGGAATTACATGCTCTCGGTGCTTTTTTAAGCCCATATAGAGCTTTCTTCAACTTAGCACTTTGTCTTTATGACCTTTCACAACAAACACCTTGGGTGGTTCAACATAAATTTCTTCTTCAAGGACGCCGTTCAAAAATACTGATTTGATATTTATTTGATAAATTCGCCAATCATTTTGAGCAACAATGGAAATAATCAATCCAATCATTTCCATGTGTATGACAGGATCGAAAACTTCATCATAGTCAATTTTAGCTTTTTGCTTGTATCCCTTTGCAACTAATCTACCCTTGTATCTTGTCACTTCTCTCTTTCATTCTTCTTGGTCTTTTACAGACATTTGACACCAATTGCTTTCTTGTCTTGTGAGAGATTAGCAAGCTTCCATGTTTGATTCTTCTCAATGGCTTCAATTTCGTCATTCATGGCTTTCTTCCATTCTTCTTCTTTAGCAACATTACCATAGACAAGTGGTTCACAATCTGCAAGAAGTCATACAAGATGAAGCTCATCGGTACCTTCATCAATGTCAAACAATGTCCTTAATTTTAGCACTAGCGGTTCATCGACACCATTTGAAGAAGTCGGTGATGATGAATTTGAAGAAGATATTGGAGAATAAGGTGTAGAATGATCCTTCAACTCCGTTTGATCAAAACCACCATGAGCAACTGCTTCATCTTTTCAGTTGTCTTTCCACGTGCCATTTTCATCTAACTTGACATCTCTGCTTATGTACACTTTCAAAGTGTTAGAATTAAATTATCGATGTGCTTTGGATGAGGAGTCATACCCAATAAAGACGAGCTTTTTGCTCTTATTTGCCAGCTTCAATCTTTTTTGGTCCAAGACATGAGCATAGGCAATGCTCTCGGAAATCCTCAAGTGTGAAACACTTGGTGTTCACCCAGTCCCCGCTTTTTATGGGGTCATGCCTTTAAGCCCCACATATACTTTTTATTTTGAAGATAAACCACACACGAAACAACTTTAGCCCAAAGCTCCTTTGGCGAATTTTTGCTCTTCAACATGCTTCGAACCATGTCAAGAATGGTTCTATTTTTTTGTTCAGCTACGCCATTTTGTTGAGGAGAATACGAAGCTATCAAGAAACGCCGAATACTATGATCCTCATAGAATTTATTGAATATGGCTAAGGCGAATTCTCCGCCACAATCGGTCCTTAAAGCTCTGATAAAATAGCCACTCTCCTTTTCAAATAAGTTTTTGAATTTTTGAAAGTATCAATCACTTATGTTTTTTCTTTCAAAAAATACACCCAAGTGTTTCAAGTAAAATCATCAATACAAGTAATAAAATATCGATGATTACCATATGAGTGACGAGTGATTATGTCACACACATCAAAATGAATCAACTCAAGTGACTTCTTTGCTCGATAAGTTGCTTCCTTTCAAAAGCTAGTTCTGGAATGCTGATTGATAACACATCCTTCACATAATTGATTGGGGTGATATATATGTGATAAGCCATAAACCATCTTCTTAGGGGAAAGCAAATTGAGTCTACCAAAATTGAGGTGGTTGAACCTCAAATGTCACAACCATGAAGGATCATCCACGCATGCCTTTAAACATAGAGACATATCATTCTTTATATTGAGAATAAACATTGTTGCGCTTCAAGGTGAGTGATCGAACAATAATATAGACAGAAGAATAAATTAAATCGGACACCGGATTTACGTGGTTCAGTCGTAAAGACCTACGTCCACGGGGAGAGCAGCAGCGAATTTCACTATAGATCAAGCGATACAAGAAGATTACACACTCAAGTCACTCAAACACTCTCTCGGTGTTTCCCAAGCCCCAATTACACCCAATAACGCACGCAGTGTTTGGCCCCGAAATTCCTCAAGAAATAATCTCTCAATCTCACGAAGGAATTACACGCAAATCTTACTACAAGATTTAAATCGGCTACAAACACTAATCTTTCTTGGATGTAATTCACGAACAAGAACGATAAAGAAAATCCCTCCCAAGCACTCGACGACTAGACGGCGCTTCAAGACCAATCCTTCATGATCAACGGCGGAACACCAAGCACTCAAGCGGCGCTTCAAGACAATTTGTGATCCACACCTACAACCCACGGCCACAAGTCTATATATAAGTGAAACCCTTATTCTTTTGCCAACTTCTCATAGGATTTTGTTTCCTATCTTAAACGATTTTATCCAAAACATATCTCTGTATATTTTAAACAAAATCCAAATCCAAGTCAAAGTTGAACTTTCCTATTTCAGCGGCCAAATTCTCCAACGCAGATTCAAACTTTGGGAAGTTGATCTTCGGATCTTCTTTGCTCAATTTTGAACATCCGCAACATATCCAATTCGGAATATTCGGAATTTCACATTGGACTCAAACTTGAGACATATTTTAACAATCTCCACCTTGGCTCGACGTTTGAGTCAAGTTTCACTCGCTTCGCAAAAATTCAAAACTTTGCTGCTACTCTTCCATAGCCCCTCGATGGGCTCAACCGCCACAGATATTATCCAAGTCCAAGCCTCGCTTGAACTTCGCCATAACCGAGGACCTCATCAAAATACCAACTCCACATGCACCTTTAACTGCTCCGCAAGGATTTTCTGACGTAATCTCCTCAACCGCAGATAAAGCAAAACCATTGTTGCATCCATATCTATCAGGAGATCGAATACGTACCTTGTTAATTTCAGCAGTTACAGCAACCATTGGTTCTATAGGCTCCACCTCGCTACAAGCATCGTCCGTGTTGATTACTTTGCTAGTACTCGTACTCGCTACCTCAGGAGTTTCTGGTCGCAACTCCACCTCAAGCTGAACACCGTCCAGATCCGTATTAACACTGCCACAAACACTCCTAGCTAGAAGTACTGGAGACTCATCAAGGGTAACTTCTCTGCTGTTAACAGGTGAATTTATATATGGGCACCACAACCGATCACCCTGCTCACCTTGTGCATAGCCATGGAATATGCACATTGCCCTCCCATCGAGCTTACCATCACTCACTTGAAAATAACACGGGCAACCAAACATTCTAAGAATAGAATAATCAGCAACGTTACCGACCACACTTCTTTAGGAGTCCACCATTCAATAGCAGGTTGATGGGGATCTATTCACCAGGTAGCTTACCATACTTAGCACATCGCTAGGATTTTCCTAGCAACACCAAAGCACTAGAGATAATTTTTCGGGCTGTCTCTAGTAATGTTCTGCTCATCAATTCTGCAAATTGTTGTGATTTATTGGCACTAGTGCGGTGTTTCACTATGCTCTCTTTCATGCAGAATTTATTTGCTAGCTCCGAGCAGAACTCCATGCTATTGTCAGTCCGCACATGCTTGATCGACTTACCGCCTCCGTCTCGATCAAAGCTCTTGACTGCGTGATTCGACACCAGCATTAAACTTGTGCATTGGCACAAACCTCCAGGTCTTTTCGAGCAGTCCATAGACTCTCGAACGGATGCATCCAACGTCCGGGCGAAACTTGTCATTGTCTCACCTTGAAGTTTATACAGGCCTCCATGCTTGATTCCTTTCATTATCACCAAGGCACCTCGAACAACCTTCAGAACTCCACCTTTTGAAGAATACCTGCAACCAGCTGAATCTAGGGCACCCAAGGAAATTAAGTTCTTTTTCAACTCTGGAACATGCCTTACTCCAGTCAATGTCCTCACAATACCATCATGCATTCTGATTTTAACATCACCAACACCCACAACATCACACTCAGCGTTGTTCCCTAACCGGACTTTACCACTACCCGTGCACCGATAAGTGATAAACCAGTTTCTATTTGGTGTAGCATGAAAAGAACAACCAGAATCCAAAATCCATCCATCAAGCGATGAATCATTGGTGACGACAAGACATAATCGGCATTATCAGCTACAGCTGCAACATTATCTGCAGAATCAACTATAGTTCCCTTACCCTTCTCATTCTTCAGCTTAAGGCAATCCCTTCTAAGATGCCCCCTCTTGCCACAACTCCAACAGACAACATTAGCAGTCCTAGATTGACTACGTCTGTTCAAATTAGTACTACTGTTACCCACACGTGTTCTAGATCTTCCTCTATTTTCACTTACTAAAGCGCAGATACAGGTTCGCCAGATTCTCTTCTACGGATGTCCTCGCTCAAAATCAAATCTCGAACCCCATCAAACGTCAAACTTGTTGACCCAGAGGAATTACTAACAGCAGTAACAGTAGTATTCCAACTATCAGGCAATGAGGATAACAAAATCAAAGCACGTACCTCATCTTCAAAGTCAATCTCAACTGAACTCAATTGACTAACAATCACATTGAGTTCATTGATATGATCTGCAACTGACGCACCTTCGCTCATCTTCAAATTAAACGGACGTCGCATCAAACAGACCTTGTTGATCGCAGGGCTTCTCATACATATCCGATGGGGCTTGCATCGATTAGCGGTGGTCTTCTCCTTCAAGATGTTAAACGCGACATTACGAGCCAACGTCGCCGAATAACACCCATAGCTCGTCTATCCAGCAAATCCCAATCAGCTTGCTTCATTGTCTCGGTTTCTCCCCGATAAGGGCAAGTGTAGTTTCATCGATAAAGATAATCTTCAATTTGCATCTTCCGAAAACTAAAATCCTTCCCATCAAATCTATCGATTCTCACTTTTACTTCTTCTGTCGCCATCGATTTGCTTCAACTTAGCCAAGCCTGGCTCTGATACCACTTGTTGCACTTCAAGGTGAGTGATCGAACAATAATATAGACAGAAGAATAAATTAAATCGGACACCGGATTTACGTGGTTCGCGTAAAGACCTACGTCCACGGGGAGAGCAGCAGCGAATTTCACTATAGATCAAGCGATACAAGGAGATTACACACTCAAGTCACTCAAACACTCTCTCGGTGTTTCCCAAGCCCCAATTACACCCAATAACGCACGCAGTGTTTGGCCCCGAAATTCCTCAAGAAATAATCTCTCAATCTCACGAAGGAATTACACGCAAATCTTACTACAAGATTTAAATCGGTTACAAACACTAATCTTTCTTGGATGTAATTCACGAACAAGAACGACAAAGAAAATCCCTCCCAAGCACTCGACGACTAGACGGCGCTTCAAGACCAATCCTTCATGATCAACGGCGGAACACCAAGCACTCAAGCGGCGCTTCAAGACAATTTGTGATCCACACCTACAACCCACGGCCACAAGTCTATATATAAGTGAAACCCTTATTTTTTTGCCAACTTCTCATAGGATTCTGTTTCCTATCTTAAACGATTTTATTCAAAACATATCTCTGTATATTTTAAACAAAATCCAAATCCAAGTCAAAGTTGAACTTTCCTATTTCAGCGGCCAAATTCTCCAACGCAGATTCAAACTTTGGGAAGTTGATCTTCGGATCTTCTTTGCTCAATTTTGAACATCCGCAACATATCCAATTCGGAATATTCGGAATTTCACATTGGACTCAAACTTGAGACATATTTTAACAAACATCATGTTCTTCGACATCTTCACATTCGCAATCAGTTTATTATTCCTATTTCTTAGCACAAGACTAAGATATTTCATATGAACAACATAGCGTTTCTCCAGAAACTGTTCCAAACTTAAAATATTGCTTGACATTTTTGGAACATAATAAACATTAGTAATAAATTGACATGCATCATTCTTCAAACAAATCAAAATTGTACCTTGCCTTCAACAAAAATTTTATCTCATCTAAAACATCTCCTTTCTCCCGCACATGTGATTGCTTGCACCAATATTCAAATACCACGTATCATTTTTTATCTCTTTCATCTTCTTTGAATGCCAATAAAAGAACTTGATTGGCATCATTCACCAAATTCGCCTTCTTCGCCACTTTCTTTGTTCCCGTAGTTAAAAGCATAATGGCCAAGTTTATTGTAATGATAACATCGAATTTTATATTTATCATGCCATTGGCCTATCGAGTTCTTGCCTCTTCCACGAACATCTCTTTGATATTGGTATATACCGTCACTTTGAGCAGCATCTCCTCTGCTTTGTCCATGACCTCTTCCTTGAGAGCGACCTTGGCCTCAACCATGATCAAGATTTGTCCCGCGAGTTTGCACAGGATCTCTTCTTTGCTCCTTCTCATCTCGGATGGTCAATCGTGTTTGGAGAACTTCCTCCACCGGTTTAACCTTTATTCTTTTGAACTTTTCTTCATGGGCTTGTAATGAACCCAGAAAGTCATTAATCGTCATGGCATCCAAGCCATTAGATTCTTCAATTGCAACACCAATGTGGTTGTGACATCCTGATTTTCCAATTCTATTTTTAATAAAATAATACGGCATTTCATCTTCACACATATAGTTCTTTTCCTTGAGTTGACCACTCATGTGAAAACTAGTCTATTAGGTGAAGTCAGTAAGAGATTCTAATGCATTAGACTCGAGAATTTGACTAGGAAGAGACCTTTCGACCGAGCTAATCTGCAAGGGTCATTACGACACAGTTAAAAATCGATTAGAGACCGAAGATAGGTCGACTCGATAAAGGCATGTGATCGAGTGTGGGTGATTCCACCAGATCACACTATTCTTGTCGGTCGGCACTGGACCGGCTTTTCTGTTGATTGGGTACCCTGTGTCCGTATTTGAAATCTTGAGATTACCACGACAACCAAGAGTCGCCAATGTGTCAAAGATGTACATTGTAGCTTGATCAACCACAGGTCAAATGCACGAAAATTTCTAAAAACCACCCGGTAGATTAGGACGCTCTAATATCATGCCAGAGTAAAATTAACCGTGAATTGAGATCAAATTCAGAAATTGGAAGTCCGGGTGTGTCACAAATCATTTTAGGAGCATTGACTCATCTTCGGAAGATTTTTCACGCAAGCCGAGTTTTTCAGTAAAATAATCAAAGTATGGTTAATTTGGTTCGAAAAATTGGTAGGCCCGCTTTTGATTGTATTTTTGAGATCAAGACGGTTCTATGGTCAAGTAAATATGTGAATTTAAGTGAGGTGAAATTGGATTAATTTATGGACTTTAATTGGACTCAAGTGGGAGAGAATTGAATGGAATTGAAGAATTTATTGTACAAGATTTCATGCCACGGCGGAAAAGGAAATTGCAACCAATAGAATAAGGTTGTGGGAGATTGCAGATAGTGGAGTATGACATCATGTGATGTCATGGTGGTTGGACCAAATTGAAGGAGATCTTGACAAGTGGATGGTGTAGATTGGCCCTCAAAAAGCACCCATCAACATCATCTTCAACCTCTAGCTTCTTGGAAATAGGAAATAGGAGAGAGAAGGAGGATCCGATCGAAACCAGCCGCGACGCCACCCCTTCGTTTGCCCGCTCGGCCGCTCGCCGCCACATGTTGCCGTCGTCGGCACCGCTCGTCCATGCCGCGCGCGCGCGCTTGCCGGCTAGCCGTCGCGCTCTGCTCGGCCTTCGTCCACGCGTCCCGGCCATCGTCCTTCATCGTCCCGAGCTGCCTGCCGTCGCCAAGCTTCACCGGAAAGCCACCGGAGCCACCGCTAGCCTTCGCCCGAGCAGCCGCCGTCCCTCTCTCGCCGGTTTCGCGCCTCACCAGCCACCGGACCGCCTTCAACTAGCAAGGAGTAGCAGCCGGACTTCCAGCTCTCCACCAGATCTTCAAGGCCCATTTTGGGTGCCTTCCGGTCCTCCTTTGGTGCCGCTCCGAGGAGATTTGTCGACGACCTAGCCGTCCTCTTCGCCGGGGACTTGTCGGAAAGCGATTCCGGTGAGTTTAACTCACTAAACCTCGCTTAGAGGGTTAATGATGCTTTAGGTGTGCTTATTTTATGTTAAATGTTATTAGGTGGTTAGTTTAATTTATTTAAGAGTAGATTAGATTAAGGTGGTGTTTAATTTAAAGTATGTTTAGTTAAGGTTAAATTGATGTTTATATTAGTATAATGGTGATTTGACATAAATGAATTAATTTTTGGATTAAATAAATATTTCGAAATTTTTTAATAATTTAATAATATTTTATTATTCGAAATTATTGAAATATTATTATTTAATTAATTTCGGAATAAAATTAATTATATAATAAATTCCGACAATTATTTTGGGATCTTATTTTGTCGGAATTTCGTGCTGATCGCAAAGTGGCGCTGTTTGTTTATTTATTTGAGTGCTAGTTTATGAGAATTGAGTGAATTCGTGGTTATGGGAAAAATTATCCCAAAATTGGAAAATGTCGATATTTGATGGGAAAATAACCGTGAGTGGTTATGAGTGGACTTAGAGAGCTGCCGAATTATGGCTGTGCCAGTTGGACGAGAGTTGCCACCGAATTGGAATCGGTCATGCCCAATTGGGCCGTGATATGCCACGTGATAGAGGTCGCGCCCAATCAAGCCGTGATTTAGCACCTGCTAAAGGTCGTGCCCATTGGGCTGTGATCTACCACCCATTAAAGGTCATGCCGAGTGGGGTGGTGATGCCACTAAATTTAATTTGCCGAGTGGGGCTGTGACGCCACTAAATTTAATTTGCCGAGTGGGGCCGTGAATACCACTAAATTTAGACTTGCCTGTAAGGCCGTGTTTGAGAGTTGTGAATGAATAGTCAAAATGACCGTGTGATGACCTCGATGACATGTAATTGACTGAGTCGATTGATTGCTGAGTCGATCTGAGTATTTGAATTGTCTGGATGATGTGGTAGTCTGTATTTATTGATTAAACTAACCTACGGGAAGGAAATAAGATGAGGTTAGTCTTCCGTGTGATGTGGCTAGGCCACCTTGGGGTGTATTTTCTTTCTAATAGGGGTTTAGGGGGTTGAACTTGCTGAGACAATGTATCACCCCGTTGTGGGCCAAAAGTTTAGGACCGTAGATGGCAGAACCCCTGGAGCGTTATGGTTTTCCCGTGGATATTACGTAGCAGAAGTATAGTTTTCCTGATCTTGATAGTCAATTGATCTACGAGCTTGTCAAGACCACGGTCTGGGTCCAGGAGGCCTTGTTTGTCAGGGTGCCTTATAGATATAGGGCATGGTTCCGCTTTGGAGCCAATGGTTTCAGGGTTGGAACTCTTAGTGGTTTTGAAATTCCACCTGCTGCCGTTCTAGGTGAGGGCGTAGCTGATCCTCCCGATGGTAGGGTGGAGGACCCATCGTCTCCAGAGGCTGTTCAGTCAGAAGTGGGATTGGCAAACGAGTCCGACTAGTGGTCTAGGACTGTTCCTTCTTTTTGGTGGACCGATCTTTTTGTAGACTGACCCCTTTTTGGTATATATGTAATCTCTGGAGTGATTATCTTTGAAAGCATGTTTGTTTATATATGAGTTGTTTTCCTGCTTTCCTATCCCGTGAGTTTTTGTCAGGGGTTTAATAATACGCTTCCGCATGTGCATTAATAACGAATGGGGTCGGCGACACTACCTGGGAATGTTGCATTTGCATGACCATGGTGGGATGTTGGCGCTCTCGAGGTTCAGGGCATGACAGTGGTCATACTTCTTGTCTAAGAAGCAAAGCATTTTCTTAACAACGTGAACATCTGAAATGTCTTCTCCATTTCTTTTCATTTGGTTGACGATCGCCAAAACTCTTGTGAAATAATTAGCAATCAATTCAGATCTTTCATATGAATCACCTCAAACTCGGCTCTCAAAGTTTGAAGGTGAATCTTCTGAACTTTCTAAACTCCTTAGTGTGTGTTGTGAAGAATCTCCCATGCCTCCTTAGCAGTAGTGGTGTTCGAAATTTTTTTAAATATGGAATCATCTAAAGCTCGATAGATGATTGACAAGGCATATTGATCTTTTGTTTGAATCTTCTCCAAGGCATTCCTCTGATTTTGGTAGAAGGTGGCTTCATCCTTTGGCTCATCATAGCCAATGTTAACAAGTTCCCACACACTATAGACACCAAGTAGAGCTTTCATTCTAACGGCCCAGTTACCATTATTATATTTGGTAAGATGAGGGTATTAAAGAGGAAGCTGATTATTTATCGAGGCCGTGATCGCAAACCGTGAGCTATGATACCAATTTGTTGAACGTCTGAGGTGCAACTATGATACCACTTTGTGGGGATAAAATTTTGAAGGTGAAATGCTTGCAACTCACTCAAAGAAAAGGAGATATATAGGCTTTTCATTTGACTCTCCTTATTTCACTTCTAAAAAACAATTATAAGACTCTCCTATTTATAAACTTGTTACATGACTTTTGCTCTTTCTATTAAATGACTCATTAGTGTTCCGAGGAAATAAGATCTTATGAACTTACAAAATATTGATTTTACCTAGAAACATGAACAGACATGAAATAGAAGTACAAACAGACTTTTCAAAAGTAATGCTACAATGATGACTCTTTTTCAATGTCTATATCGAGCAGTCTTCGGTATCAAGTCTAGAAAATTGACAACACACTAACTGATTAACCTCAGCAACTCCTCCATTGTTATCGATAACTCGGTAACGGCAACATTTATGAACTTGGTTTAATTTCTAACAACCTCCACCACCCTCGCATTCGTGGGCTGGTCCAAGTGCATTAGCATCACTTAGATTGGGACCCTGAACCTCATGCTCACCATCACCCAGCTCCATCCGCAATGGCTCACGAATCCGCCAACGCTCGATTGTTGTAGTTTCGCCGCTTCGGCCACCCTTCTAGGACCAGGCCTCTTCCATGCCTCTCTTGAGGAAACCTTCTGGCAAGTGGGATCCACCGTTTGCCGCTGCGTCTCTATCTCCGTCGTGAAATTTCACCACCCAGACGAAGTTCACCTGCTGGCTTCCAAGGTAATATCAGGATAATGACGTACCGAGATGACAAAAGATAGCGAAGGTCATCCGGAAGGACCTGATGCTAGATATGCTATAATTAAACTACAAAACTGCACATTGGCTAACGGGACGTGTTGTAACTGAGGCTTAATAATTAGATATCCGACACGTGCAAAGCGCAGGCATGCCTAGATTTGCAATTTGAATTATTGAGTAGCAAAACTAAATTATCGATAGTGTTCTGGTGTCGGTACTTTGGTGTAAATTCCTCAACAAAGTAGAGAGAGAGAGAAATAGGGGGAGGGAGGGGAGAGAGAGAGAGAGAGAGTTAAGGCTCGGGTTTGGATATGAGTATTTTCTAAGTAAATTCGACAACAAAATATGGCTCTTTCCGTCGTTCCTCGTAGGTAGGAACTTCCTTTGACCAATTATCAATTGTTAAGATACAACCATGGACATCCCCACTTTTTTTTTTAGGATTGTATTTCCCGCACCCCTAGTTGGAGGAAACATTCATCGAACATGCATTTAATTGGTAGATTACTTGTTAGGTGACTAGTAATGTAATGTTCATAATAATGGTAAATTACAAATTAAGGACGCATCCACGTACAAATATGAGTTAATTAGCCGATCACAAAACTGCTCAAAAGAAGTTTTCTAGTTTGTACGAGCATTAGGTCAATCGACTTGTATCTAAATTTGAATAGGTTCATTTGCGGTGCTGAGTAGGCCTAGGTGCACCCAAATGTTTGTTATCTGACCTATATTATATATTTAACTCTTTGTAAATAGAGAAGAAGAAAAGGCAAGGTTTAAAGTATGCGTAAAGTTCAATCTATCACCACCTTCAAAAGGACCCAATCATCATAAAATGGACATGAAAGTACTTTCAATGCAAAGGCAACAATTTAAGCATTATTGCCAAAACTTTAAGGCAGCCTTCCATAAGATGTTACAATTATAGTGGCTTTTTAAGGTCGTTTCATAGCATACCAAATAAGTTCACTTATGGAGAATGTGAAGTTTGCTAGGGAATTAGTTTACGAACTTTGATTTTCACTCGGATGTTGGGTGAAAGCATATTACCGTACTTTATTAGGGAATCAAGTTTGAAACCTTCTTTTTTCTTTTAATTTAGAAAGTTCTGTATGTCTTGGTTTGATGACTGGCAACTATCGACATACTATTTTTGACAACATTTTCTTTTTGTACGAACATAAACTAATGTGGTTGTCGAGCAAGTGGTATCCAATCTAAGAGTGATTGATGTCACCTTCATGTGCAAGCGTTTTTTGATGGATATAAAAAGTTCTGCATGTCCAAGTTTGATGGCCGGCAACTATTGCATAATATTTTTGACAACATTTTCTTTTTGTATGAATATATTGTGGTTGTCGAGCAAGTGGTATCCAATCTGAGAGTGATTAATGTCACGTTCATGTGCAAGCGTCTCTTGATGGATATAGAAAGTTCTATATGTCCAAGTTCGATGGCCCGCAACTATTGACATAATATTTTTGACAACAATTTCATTTTGTACACACACCAAAAAAATCACTGTGGTTGTCCAGCAAATGTATCCAATTTGAGACTTTAATGTCACCTTTAGGTACAGCCGGGTCTTGATGGATATCGAAAAGAAGGGATATAGTGTGTCATTGAGATTTTAGATAAAAAGTCATCATTATCGTTGTATTAAAAAGAATTCGATTCTTTCTCTCATAGATGGGACGTATGGATTGTATATTGAAAACAAGCTACTCTAGGAAAATCATCGAAGTAAACATTTGACCTCAGCATAACAGAAGTTCTGTATGTCCAAGTTCAATGACTGGCAATTATCAACATAATATATTGGACAACATTTTCTTTTTGTACGAATACAGGCTGCTGTGGTTGTCGAGCAAGTGGCATCCAATGTGAGAGTGATTAATGTCACCATCATGTGCAATCGTGTCCTGATCGATATAGAGAGTTTTGTATGTCCAAGTTCGATGGCCGGCAACTATTGACATAATATTTTTGACCACATTTTCTTTTTGTATGAATATAAATCACTGCGGTTGTTGAGCAAGTGGTGTCCAATTACAGATTTTAATGTCACCTTTAGTTACAGCTATGTCTCGATGGATATTGAAAAGGGATATGATGTATCATTGAGATTTTAAATAAAAAGTTAATCACTATGATTGTATTAAAAATAATTTGATTCTTTCTCTCATAGATGGGCTCCCCACCGCCAAGAATCATTGAATAATCTAAGGGATCCGGTTACAAGACCTAACAAAACTCAACGAACAGTCAAACGTTATATGTTCCTATTCCATTGTTCATGTTAAACTTAGAAAACGAGAATAATGGGATGAGTGGATTGCTTAAGTTCAATATTCCAATCATGGGTATTTATTGGGGTCGAACAGGATAAAGAAATATTCAATGTAAGTTTCATATTATGAATTTAGACACAAATTTTGCCACGTAGAGATATACATAATATACTAGAAATCTTAATGTATGATGCAGCTAGAGCCGGGAAGGCGATAACGGTGATGAGGATGGATGCGAAGAAGAAGGGGGATGAGGATGGATGCGAAGAAGGGGGACCAAGGGAGGGACAGAGAAAGGGACTCGTATGGGAGGGGAAGAGAGTTGTAGAAGAGATGGGGTCGTGAGGAAGGACTTTGAATGAGTTCTATGTTAGAGAAAAGGGAAGAGAGAGAAGAGGTAATAAATTCTGCATTTAATGTTGCGTGTATCAATTGTTTCAACTAGGGAGAGTAAGAAAAGAGAGGTCGCATTTTAAGTGGAGCCACGTAGGTTTACGCGCGCCAAGTAAGCAGGTGATTTGGTGATTTGAAAAAATTAAATATTTTCTCAGACGATACAATGGAGTTGACTCATATGCATCGCATCCAACACTAACTTTATTCAAGAAATATTTAATGATCTCACACACTGATTTGATGAGTTTTCAATCGTACAATTGCAAAAGATGGATTACACACAAAATTCAATGATCTTCGTAAAAGAAGAATGGTAGATAGATTATACTCCGTCGCTAAAGATGTGACATTAGACTTAATCAAGACAGCTTGCCTCTTGAGAACTTCTAGTGCATGTGACAAGCTTCACATGTGAGATATCTAATTGGACAATACAATTGTGTTAACTCAGATGCATTGTATCCAACACTAGCTCTGTTCGAGAAATATTCAATGACTTTCGTGCACCGATTTGACGGGTTCCAATCGTAGAATCGCAAAAAATAGATTACACATGGAGTTCAATGATTGTCGTAAAAGAAGAATGGTAAATAGATTCTACTCTACCTCTAAGAACACAACATTGGCTTAATTAAGGCGACGTGCCTCTTGGGAATTTCTGGTGCATGTGACAAGCATCACATAGTAGATAACTGATTGGACAATACAATTGAGTTAACTTATATATATCGTATCCAATACTAACCCTATTCGCGAAATATTGAATGACTTCCACACATTGTCATAAATTGCTAAAGATGGATTATACATGGAATTTGATGATTGTCATAAAAAAAATGAATATTGAATAGACTCTACTCCACCACTGAAGACACGACATTAGACTTAATCAAGGTAATTTGCCATTTAGGAACTTCTGGTGCATATGACAAACTTCATGTACGGGATATTCTATTGGATAATACAATTGAGTTGACTCATATGCATTGTATCCAACACTAACGCGGTTCTAGAAATATTCAATGACTTCCATACACTAATTTGACGGATTTCTAATCGTAGAATTGCAAAAGATGAATTACACATGGAATTCAATGATCGTGGTAAAAGAAGAATGGTAGATAGATTCTACTCCACTACTAAAGACGCGACATTAGACTTAATCAAAGCGATTTGCCTCTTGGGAACTACTGGCGCATGTGAGAAGCTTCACATGGGAGATATCCGATTCGACGATACAATTGAGTTGACTCATATACATCGTATCCAACACTAACTCTGTTTAAAAATATTTAATGACTTCCACACACTGATTTGATGGGTTTTCAATTGTAGAATTGCAAAAGATATATTCCACATGAAATCCAATGATTATTGTAAAAGAAGAATGGTAAATAGATTCTACTCCACCACTAAAGACGCGATATTAAACTTAATAAAGGTAACTTGCCTCTTGGGAACTTCTGGTGCATGTGACGAGTTTCACATGGGGGATATTCGATTGGATGATACAATTGAGTTGACTCATCTTCATAGTACCCAACACTAGCTCTATTCGAGAAATACTTAGTGGTTCCGCACACTAATTTGACAGGTTTCTAATTGTAGAATCGCAAAAAATGGATTACACATGCGTTGTGACCTAACCCCTCACAGGGACAGAGACTATTAGGTCAAGGGGTATTGTCAACTTTAGGCTGATGGCCTTTCATTGACTCGGACTCTTCTAAGTCCATACCTTGCATGACATCAAGCGTGCAAGTGTTTAAATTAATTAAGCTTGTGCCAATTTTGATTGAAGAGTCGCCACTAACCATTTTGGGGTTAGCAAATAAGATATGGGGGGTATCTTACTTTTTGCATAACCAAAGATTCTAGACTCGAATCCTAAGACTAATGTCCTTTCAATGCTTAACTTGATCATGCTAACTAACACCATATATTAGCCCATCCAAAAGAAATCTAAAACTTGTCATAATCATTGTACAATAGGGAAATAACATCAAAGATATTGAAAAGTGCAACCAAATAAAATCACAAAGAAAACATGTAGGCATCATAATATTGTCTCTAAAAAGAAAAAGACAATCCAAAACAAAGAATCTTATTGTAAAGCCCTAGAGACTCATCCAATTTCAGATTTTTAATTTTTGGGATATTCCAATTTTTTGAAATTTTTTTTTCTTAGAATTTTTCAAGTTTGTTAATGATTATCGAAGCTTTCTATTATTTTCTGGATTTTCTTATTTTTTAATGTTTTCTGAATTTTCTAAAATTTTATTATTTCCTAAAGCTTTTAATTTCTTTTTATCATTTTCTGATTTTTTATTTATTTTATTTTCGAATTTTTATTTTTTAGTTTTTATTATTAATATCTTTTAATATTAACATATAAGAAATTCGGACTGGGTCAAGAGACTCAACCCAACTAAACTGACCGAACCCTATCAGATCGGATTAGGTTAAAAGACCAGGCTGACCCTTAAGCCCTTTGAATATTAATTAAATAAGCCCATGAACACTTTTCTTCTTTTTTAATTTTTTTTCTTTGGCCCAAATACTTAAAGAACCAAGCCCACAACAAAACAGCCCCTAGCCCTACTCTTGATTTTTCTAGCCTTTTCATTTTTCTTCGATTTTCCTTTTTTTCTTTGCCCTTTCTTTATTTTATTTTATTTTATTTTATTCTTTTTCTCTTTTCGTTTTTTTTTTCCCTATTTTGTCCTTTTCTTCAATCGTCTTCAACCTCAGCCCATCTCCTTCTTGAAGGTGTCTTCAACTTGCAACTTAGCCATATCGGAGATACCAGCGACACACCAACCTCCACACGCGTCGTGTCCAGCATACACATCACTGCTAGACAACCACCAACCGCCGGTCACCTGTCCTGACCGACGTCCACCAACTCCGGCCGCTCATTTCGGCGATCTCAAAATTTAACGAAATAAAAACCTACAGATCCTAAATTTCTAAAACCAGCCATCCATCAGACAAACAAGCACAAAAATGTTAATATGAGGAAATAACAGCCTAACTGGATGGCCTTTAACCACTGCCTTTGCTGTCGAGGGAGAGGTTTCCAACAAAGGGAATAGACATCCGACAATGGTGTAGAGTCGGTGATGAGTTACATGAAAACCGATAAAAAAAGACCAGACTCAGTCGTGCGCCGATAATGTGTGAACAATCAATTATTAGACAGAAATCTAACATCGATTTTCGGAACTTCATTCAGGCAAATCATCGAACACACAGTATACACTATTGCCTATGGATTTCAAAAGCAACTTCATTACCGCGCTCCACTTAGACAAGATGCATCAACGTCCAACTCAACATATATCGCTACCGAACAAACTCATCTTCGACTAAATTCATCGGGCATTCAACGCTCAAACAAAAATTTACAGAATGCAATAAAGCCAAGCGGGAGCCCACCCGGTTAAAGATGGGTCTTAGTCATCATGCAGTCACTGGCGAAGCTTTCAACGGACGACGAACAGCTTTCTTTCACATCCAAGGATCAGGCCTGCGACTTCCGCTTAGTTGTGGACAGAGTGATGATCGGCGGTCACGCAAGAGGTTCTCCAATGGCGCCGAAGCTTCCTCCTCTGGCCGAAGCTCTCCCCGCTCAAAGGAGATGCCACGAGCTTGCTCGAGTCCCCGTTGCGAAGCCCTACGAACAAAGCGTCTGTCATTCTTTGAGGACGAGGCCAGCGACGGCAGTGAATGGTTATGAGCGGATGGCGTTTAGGCGGTGGCTGGATTTCAGAGGAGAGATCGTAGGTGAACGGGCAGAGGGACCATCGAGAGGACTGTGAGGCGGCCGCGAGAAGAGATGAACGGAGAAGGTGAGATCTTGGTTCGTCTCCGGAGAGCTTCCTCTCGAGCCAGCCTTCAAACTCTCAAAAAGACCTCCGTCAAAATGGTCGAACGTCCCCTATTTCATGAACAAGCATTGATTGAGCATGCTTGTGACACGGCCGACGGACGAGCATGACCAAGACCGTCCATGCTCGGCCATGTCACGCACCAAGGCGTAGCTGGGAACGCCCTGATCGATGCCTGCCCCGATCAAGTCCCTAACCGACCCCGTATCAGTCCATGATCGATCCCTGATCGACCACTGATCAGTCCCTGATCAATGCGATGTATCCTTGATCGACCCCTGGTCGACCGACTGCCCGATCAACCGATCGGCCGACAGATCCGTGCTCGATCCGCCCATGCACGATGCAGGGCATGATCCGTGCACGACCAGCAAGCTGCCTCGGATCAATACTCGATCAGCCCCTGCACAAATCTAGAGCAGTTCACCTGCTCCCTGACAAACGACCATGACTCGCCCATGCTGTGCCTGATTTGGTCGTGCGTCCCTGAGCTGCCCAGACCTGCTCCTGACTTGTACAGACCTCGGTTGATGATTCCCCATGCCTACGGCCACCTGCTGACCTGATTGTAATAATGACCGAATTCAAACATAGCCGTTGGATCGGAGGGACGATCCACGGCCGAGAATCGATCCGGATTTGTATAAAAGGGGTCCCTCCCCTCATTTGAGCTCGGCTCACTAAAAGTGAATATACACGCCCTTTGTGCTTCCGACCCTTTGTGTTGTGCGTGTGTGAGTGAAAAGGCTTACTTAGGATCACCGATCCTAAGGCCGCGCGGTGTTTGATCGACCGAAATTGATCGACCGTGACAAGTGGTATCAAAGCATCGTTCCTATTGTGATGGCTGATCATCAAGTTGATGTCCCGATCGTGCTGGGTGATGACCGTGATGATTGTGGGCATCCAGCTGAGAAGGCCCCCCGGTCGAAGAAAAGCCGTGCTGTCTCGTGTTCGAGGGAACCAAAGGGAAATCTGGAGAATCGGTTGACGGTCCTAGAAGAGACCGTCATGGACGTCCAAGCCATGATGGACGATCTACACCAGACCGTTGATGGAGTGGAAGTCGGTAGGGAGGAGTTCTTGGCCGAAGTGCAAGAACTCCAAGCCGGCATGGGAGAGCTCCAGGTCGAGGTGAAGGGAACCCTCATGCACGAGCTGCAACAAAGAAGACGAGACATGGGAGGCCGCGATGACAGCCATGCGCGCGGAAATGGCCGAGCCGAAAGGCAAGGTCGCGGAGCTTGAAGCACGCGTGAGCGAGGTGATCACTGTGCAGTCCCGTGCCGATCCACCCAAGCCGAAGGAGTTCAAGGGCTCCCGGGTGGCGAAGGACATGGACAACTTCCTGTGGTAAATGGAACGATACTTCCAGACCATGGGAACGACCGACGATTTGATCCGGGTAAACATAACAGCCATGTATTTAGCCGATGATGCACTTGCTTTGGTGGAGACGTCGGTCGGACGATAGGAATGGCGATCCTATCATGACTTGGGCTCGGTTTATCGAAGAATTTCGACGAACCTACTATCCCACTTATGCGGAGCAGGAAGCTCGCGGAGAACTTAAGCGCCTAGAGCAGAAAGGCGGAGTCTGTGACTACGTGAAGCATTTCTCGGAGCTGCTGCTCCAAATTCCGTCCATGACCGAGACGGAGGCATTCCACCAGTTCATGAGCGGACTCAAACCATGGGTCAAGCAAGAGCTGAAGCGGTGCAATGCAACGGACCTCACAACGGCTACTTCCGTGGCCGAGTCCCTTGTGGAGTATCGACCGGCATCCTCGACCAAGCCCGATCCTCGACCGAGGGAAAAGGCTACTGGTGGGGGAGATCGGAGTCGGTACTAGCGTCCAAGCGGAGGACGACCACCTTCGGTTCCTACTAGGAACCAACCCGAATCAAGCCGTGGTGGAAACTATCACAAAGCTCGCACATACAAGTGCTTCTTTTGTGAAGGTCCCCACATGGCTCGGGATTGCCCAAAAAGGGGAAAGCTAGCAGCCTTGTGCAAGGAAGACAAGCCGCGAGAGGAGGCGTGGCTGGGATCGTTGCGAATCCTCGGATCGATCAAGGCCAAGAAGGCCAAGGACCCTAAAGGGTTGATGTTCGTAGATGTGAAGATCGGTAGTACCAGGATGAGTGCACTCGTGGATACCGGGGCGTTCGATCTGTTTATATCCAAAGAGGCTGCAAAGAAGTTGAATCTTCCGGTTGAGACGAACGATGCTGGTTGGCTTAAAACGGTGAACTCTAGAGAAGTCCCGACCAGCGGCATGGCCAGGGACATGGAGTTTCATCTTGGTCCATGGACTAGCCGAGAGGATATTGAGGTAATCCCCTTAGATGACTATGATTTCATACTCGGTTTGGGATTCCTTGATCGGATCAATGCGGGTGTTATGCCCTTCGCGGATTGTATTTGTATCTTCGACAAGCGGTGCCAATGTATGGTCCCGATTTACCGCGAATCGGGACGCGATAGGAAAATGCTATCGGCCATACAGCTGACCAAGGGATTACGGAAGGGCGAGGTGACCTTCTTGGCAGCGTTGAAGGAGGAAGGCACGGAAGAGAAGGAGGTACCGGAAGAGGTGGCCCGAGTCCTCGACGCCTTCCAAGATGTGATGCCGCCCGAGCTGCCCAAGAAGCTACCTCCCCGAAGGGAAGTTGATCATCGGATCGAGCTGGTGCCTGATGCTCGACCGTCGGCCATGGCCCCCTATCGCATGGCCCCGCCCGAGTTGCAAGAATTGAGAAAACAGCTCAAGGAGCTGCTCGATCTTTGGGGTATGTCCGACCGTCTAAGGCCCGTTCGGTGCCCCGGTCTTGTTCCAAAAGAAACATGACGGGTCCCTTCGCATGTGTATCGACTATCGGGCATTGAATAAGCTAACCGTCAAGAACAAGTACCTGATTCCTCTCATAGCCGACTTGTTCGATCAGCTCGGGGAAGCCCGTTGGTTCTCCAAGCTGGATCTTCGATCGGGATACTATCAAGTGCGGATTGCAGAAGGGGATGAGCCTAAGACGGCATGTGTGACCCGCTATGGATCATATGAGTTCCTCGTCATGCCTTTTGGCTTGACCAACGCGCCGGCCACGTTTTGCACCCTCATGAACAAGGTACTACATCCGTTCCTTGATCGGTTCGTTGTAGTTTACCTTGATGATATCGTTATATATAGCCGAACGCTTGAGGAACACGTTGATCATTTGAGTCGAGTTTTTCGGACCCTTCGAGAGAACGACTTGTATGTGAAACAGGAAAAATGTGCATTTGCACAAAAAGAGATTCCTTTCCTTGGGCACATCGTCGGGGCGGACGAGTGCGTATGGACACGGCCAAGATCTCGTGCCATTGTCAATTGGGAACCACCGACCAAGGTGACCGAGTTAAGATCCTTTCTCGGGCTGGCCAACTATTACCGGCAATTCATTCGAGGATACTCACGCCTCACCGTGCCACTCACGGATATGCTGAAGAAGGAGAAACCGTGGGAATGGACGGATCGGTGTCAAGAGGCGTTTGATCGGTTGAAACGGACCATGACCGAAGAACCGGTGCTCGTGCTGCCCGACTACAACAAACCATATGAGGTGGAGACCGATGCTTCCGATTTTGCTATCGATGGTGTCTTGATGCAAGAAGGGCATCCGGTGGCCTTCGAGTCCCGAAAACTGAATGATACCGAACGACGGTATACGGTCCAAGAGAAAGAGATGACCGCGGTGGTACATTGCCTTCACACTTGGAGGCATTATCTCTTAGGATCACGGTTCATTGTGAGGACCGACAACGTTGCCACGAGCTACTTCCAAACACAGAAGAAGCTCAGCCCGAAACAAGCTCGGTGGCAAGACTTCCTGGCCGAGTTTGATTATGTGCTGGAATATAAGCCCGGAAAATCCAATTCCGTGGCCAATGCCCTAAGCAGGAAGTTGGAATTGGCCAATGTCATAAGCCGGCCGGACTGTCCGTGGATTGAGCGGATCAAAGAGGGGCTGAAGCGCGACCAAACGGCCCAAGCCCTCCTTCGATACGCTCAAGAGGGCAAGACAAAGCGGTTTTGGCTTGAGGATGATCTCCTCTACACCAAAGGACGGCGACTCTACGTGCCGCTCCATGGGAAGCTTCGAAAGGAGGTGATGCGCGAGTGCCACGACTCCAAATGGGCGGGACATTCGGGAATCCACCGCACCATGGCGCTCGTTGAGGATCAATATTATTGGCCGCACATGCGGGACGATGTGGAAGCCTACGTGCGAACATGTCTTGTGTGCCAACAAGACAAGATAGAGCAACGGTCCCCCGCGGGACTCCTAGAGCTGTTGCCTATCCCGGAATGTCCATGGGAGAGTGTCTCGATGGACTTCATCGTGAACTTGCCTAAGTCCGAAGGGTGTCGGACTCTCATGGTCGTGGTGGACCGATTTTCCAAGTATGCGACGTTCGTGCCGGCCACCAAGGATTGCCCACCGAGGAAGCGGCCAAGCTATTCCTCAAGCACGTCGTCAAATATTGGGGCGTTCCACGCATGATCGTGAGCGATCGCGATCCTCGATTCACCGGGCGGTTTTGGACGGAGCTCTTCAAGTTGCTGGGGACGAACCTCAATTTCTCCACCAGCATGCATCCCCAAACCGACGGACAGACGGAGCGGGTGAATGCATTGCTGGAAATCTATCTTCGGCATTATGTGAGCAACACACAAGCGAATTGGGCTAGATTGATCGATGTTGCTCGGTTCTCCTACAACTTGCAGCGGAGCGAATCCACAAACCGAGCCCGTTCGAGATCCCGACCGGGCAACAACCGCTCACTCCGAGCGCGATCGCCTCGGGATATCGAGGTAGCAGCCCGTCCGCGTACAAGCTGGCCAAAGAATGGGGTGAACACGCGGACTTGGCGCAGGCGTGCTTGGATCGTGCCTCAAGACGCACAAAGAAGTGGGCTGATCGGAAGCGACGGCATGTAGAATTCCAGGTGGGAGACTTGGTGCTGGCCAAATTGCACCTTGTCCTTCGGTACCGAGACGTACACAAAGGACTTATCCGTCGCTACGAAGGCCCCTTCCGAGTGTTGCAGCGGATCGGGAAGGTGGCTTATAAGCTGGACTTGCCGTCCAAGCTCAAGTTACACCCCGTGTTCCATGTGAGCATGCTAAAGCCATTCCATGCGGACGAAGATGATCCGGATCGGAGCACATCACAGCGAGCACCTCTTGGAGCGAAGACTTCTTATAATCGGGATGTTGAATGCATCATGGCCGATCGGATCATACGAAAGCGGTATTGTGCACCGAGAAGGGAATATCTCGTCCGATGGAAGGGCCTTCCCGAGAGTGAAGCGAGTTGGGAACCCTCCGAGGGCATGTGGCAGTTCAAGAAGCACATCGAAGCATTCCATGCTGCGGACGCGACGAGGGTGTCGCCCGATTAGGTGGGGGAGAATGACACGGCCGACGGACGAGCATGACCAAGACCGTCCATGCTCGGTCGTGTCACGCACCAGGGCGTAGCTGGGAACGCCCTGATCGATGCCTCGCCCGATCAAGTCCCCGACCGACCCCCGTATCAGTCCATGATCGATCCCCGATCGACCACCGATCGAGTCCCCGATCGATGCAATGTATCCTTGATCGACCCCCGGTCGACCGACGCCCGATCAACCGATCGGCCTGACAGGATCCGTGCCTGATCCGCCCGTGCACGATGCAGGGCATGATCCGTGCACGACCAGCAAGCTGCCTCGGATCAATACTTGATCAGCCCCTGCACAAATCTGGAGCAGTTCACCGCTCCCCGACGACGACCATGACTCGCCCATGCCGTGCCGATCCGGTCGTGCATCCCCGAGCTGCCCGCACCTACTCCCGACTTGTACGGACCTCGGTTGATGATTCCCCATGCCCGCGGCCACCGCTGACCTGATTGTAATAATGACCGAATTCAAACATAGCCGTTGGATCGGAGGGACGATCCACGGCCGAGAATCGATCCTGATTTGTATAAAAGGGGTCCCTCCCCCTCATTTGAGCTCAGCTCACTAAAAGTGAATATACATGCCCTTTGTGCTTCCGACCCTTTGTGTTGTGCGTGTGTGAGTGAAAAGGCTTACTTAGGATCACCGATCCTAAGGCCGCGCGGTGTTTGATCGACTGAAATTGATCGACCGTGACACTTGCCTCTTGGGAACTTCTGGTGCATGTGACAAGCTTCACATGAGAGATATCTAATTAGACGATACAATTGAGTTGACTCATATATATTGTACCCAACACTAACTCTATTCAAGAAATATTCAATGACTTCCGTACATCCATTTAACAAGTTTCCAATTGTATAATCACAGAAGATGGACTGCACATGGAATTCAATGATTGCCATAAAAGAAGAATGGTAGAAAGATTTTATTCAACTGCCAAAGACGCAACATTAGACTTTATTGAGACGACTTGCCTCTTGGGAACTTCTAGTGCATGTGACAAGCTTCACTGGGAGATATCCAATTGAACGATACAATTGAGTGGACTTATATAGATCATATCCAACACTAACTCTATTCGAGAAAGAAGCCAGATAACTTGCACTTAGAAGAGTGATATATTTCTTTCGGAGTGCCGCCGAGAATCAACTTTTGGTATACAAGTTGTTCAAAAGTGCTTGTCATTGTTGACAGGTTCAATCAATTATCGTCAGTGTGGTGAAAGTGATATATGTGTATAAAACTTGTTCATATTAAAATAATAATAATAATAATAAGGAATAAGGCTTGCTCATCCGTATATATCAAAGAACGGTTTGAATTTGTAAGTGCAAAATGAAAAATCTTGATCAAGAAAATTTTACAATCTTAATTGAGGTTTTTTTAGTTTATATTTTAAAGGCACCACGAAGTACAAACCAGTTATTTATCTACACTATGCCGTCTAAAGCCAACATTCAAATTTTGATGTCCACCGCCTAAATTATTGCTATAATTTCTAGCTAGCATGTAAGAATGAAATTTTCTATATACAATTACGCTATTTATCCTCTTTGCTTTCTCATGTTAATGTGAGTTTGTAATATAATAAGATTTCATCGGCCTTGAGGACATTTGTAGTTCCAATCCAACGTTTATTGCTAAACGTTTTGATTTTACCAGCAGAATGTCATACCATCCTTTTTCAATGTTGCCGAAATCAACAAAACCTTTTTAACATGGTCAAAAACTGGAAGTTTCCCAACTTGGAATGAAAATCGTTCCCCGCATGGCCTCTGGCTAGTAATTTAAAACCCCCGAGTACATCCTCGTCTTTGATGAGTACGCCACCGGTGTCAGAAATCTGATTCCAGCTCTTGGGCATGTGCCGCCGGATATGGCAAAGGGGCGAAAGCGCGAAGTGGGATAGAACGGGGAGGGAATAAACATTTTACCCCTAGCAAATATGAATAAGCATTTGGTAGTATCACATCATTCAAATCTTTAAGAATAGGCCGCTCAACAATAATTTCATAGACTTATTTTTTAAACTTTGAGTCGTATGAATGAAATAATTACACATACAAATTGAAATTTCTGAGAATCTAAAAATAAGTATACATAAAATTATCAAAAAAATCCTAAACTTATATGATACTTGTATCAATTCAGTCCAATTAACGACGGTTGTCCTACGTGGTAGGGCCAGCATAAGGATGATTGGCACTAACGTGAACAATTTTGTAATTTTATGATTTTTTTCCCTTTATTTTCTTTCTCTTTAATCTTTTTCCTTATTTCCCTTTTGCCAATTGCTAGCCTTGACGATGGCCAGTCCTCACCAAATGTTAGTGAGGTCATTGAGGGCATCCTTGTGGCACCCTTCGACGGCCCCCGATCCGTTAGGGTCACCACATATCAATACCTTTCTCTTAACCTGAAAGTCTGTTACTCAGATACCATAGGATTTCAATAAGTCCATGAGTTATGGGGGTCTATATCTTTTCCGTTGGTCCCTGCACAAAAATATGGCGGAAGCGTGTCCAACAACTCTCTTTCCTACACAAAGAAATGATGCACACACTAAACACGTACACAGTTAATAGCCGGACACTTTTATTTACATAAACTGGATGGACATTTTCAATCAGTATACCAAAAAAGCCATAGTTTTCTATACCCGGCTACATTTCAAAAGATACCCGACATTTCCAATGGTTATATACATAAAGTCCATCAAGTAGTGTTCGCTTCCAAAAATTTCTTCCTTTGTTGACCTAACCATCCACGGTCACTCCACACCGCTCGATCCCCCGTCGTTGTCGTCCTTTGGTGGCGGTGGCAGTAGCCCCAGAGTTTGCCCATTCCTGCAGACGAATAAGACAACGTACACTTGACGTACAGGACCGGAAGGAAGACCGATGTCAAACATCACGTTCACCCCCACGTGAACAAACATCAGTCCTATCCAGTCAGGATCCTCATGCTCTGTTTGATCCCACTGTAGGTCGATAGGGATCCCGTAGAATGTACCAGAAGGTGTAGGCAGCAAAGGCATCTTATCTACTCTGAAAATGTTAGTCCCCACAAGGGATGAGTAAACCACCCAGCAGTGAAAGATCCACTAAACTATGCTATGCTGAACCATCACTATCTAATTTCACGCAAGATAGACAAAACATATAATCAAAGGAATGAGTATGCATCAAATCAATAGAACTTTTTCAAAGTAATGGCAATTGTAATCTCAAAACCAGAATGCACCATTTCAGTCACACAGGTCCTAATTATAGGGCCAAACTATAATGACACGTCCCATACCATGCCACACAATTTCGTCCCATAATCAGGCGTAGTTATTAGCAGGGTCATTAGTTATAAAACTCGATTTATTTTCATTTCCCTATGTCTATCCCAAAGGACCAGTGTTTGCGTCCCTCCGGGCATTCGTACGCAACCTGGCGTCGCGAAAGTCTCAGGTATTCTGTCACCGAGCATCCAGAGCATGTTGTGTCACACCTCGAGGCATCTCGCACCCCACCTGGTATCACGAGGAATCTCGGGGGCTCGCCATGAAAATGGTTACCCCTACCCTCCGGCATGTATTCATAATACAACCGGGCATCCCGACACTCCCGGGGTACCTCTAAGGCACTGCGGACCCCAGGCATCCAAAGGGCATCGACTCTTGTGAACCTTTGGGCATCCCGACTCCCGGGGCATCGTCGACTCGAGGGTCCGACGGCATCAATAACATCTCAGCCATGGTATAGCAACCAAATCATTTCAATACCAAAATGTTTTCGAATCACCAACATGGAAAATCCTTTGGGTTTTCGAAAATCATAGTTTATAGTATCAAGTATTTGCAAAATAGGGATTTTAGAGACATAGCAATACAACAACAATAGTCTTTAAAAATAGGTCAATCTCATATCGATGAAATCAACTCACAAAATCCAAAGCTTGATACCGAATCCATAAAATCCATTTTCACATTTAAATCTCAAATGTTTTTTGAAATCCACATGTAAAGCCTCGAGTTGTGCTCGCACGTCACAACTCGAAATAAAACAATTTATCAAAACAATAAGTAATTTGAAATCAGCACGTCGATGAAGTCAGATTTCAATCCAAACTTGAATAGTTTAAAATACTTTCTATAAAAGGTTCCAGTAATTGAAAGTACAATATATTCCTTTAAACATTTGAAACTATATCATAGTATATATAGATTTTGACACAAATTGGAAGATTTCCAAAACAGGTTTTCAAACAAAATTTCAAGGTTTCTTCACCACAAAGTATAATGCACAACCGAAGTCCATAATCGAAGTACTCACAAGGATTTCTCAATTTCCTAAGCCCAATCTACTTCAATCAATCTAGGATTAAGCATCCAATATCCAAACTCAAATATTTCTAAATCTAATTGCACTACATCAGACAACAACGGCATTGCATTACATAGGCAAGTAGACTTTCACTTGCCTTAAATCCGACGGTGTCGACGGCAAGAAATCGAGAAGCTCACGGTCACAGACATGGCTCGGCAATAGCAAGTGCGAGCGGCGTCGGCGTCGGCAGCGCGCGTGCACGGTCGATGGGAGCGATCCCTTTCTTTCCCTCTCACCCGCTGTTCTCTCTCTCGCGGTTCTCTCTCTCACGGTTCTCTTTCTCTCGCTCACTCTTCCGTTTGCTTTCTTCGAGAGTTCTGCCCCTCCCCTTTTTTTCTTTGTTGACTCTAAGAGTCAACACGTGCAAGCCTCGGTGGCCGTTTGCTGGCAGCAAAGGGAAGTCGCGCGCGTCCAGCTGGGGAGAACGTGGTCTCTCGCGAGTTCTTGGACTGCCACCTCTCTCCATGCATGCGTGTCTTCAGCAGGTTGACACCTCTGGCGGGCTACTTGACCGAAGAAAGCCAGATCGTCTCCTTCATGCAATTGACGTGGCGGCAATGGTCAACTTCCTCTAATTGTTGACCCCCGAAGAGGAGAACATGCACGGAGCATCTCGGTTCCACGGTCCTCATTCGCTGCATGGAGGAGGGGCTGTTTGTGGCCGTATGCTTCGACGTAGCAGCAAGAGTTGGAGTTCACTTTTCCCATTTTGTTGACTCCAAATGGTCGTGGCTTCAATCGCCGCATGCATGAAGGGAATTTTACGTGGCTTTTAGTCAAATGTGGTTCCTTTGGTTGACCGGCTACAATGGGGAGGGAAACGTCGCTTCATGGCCTTGCATGGACAGGTTGATGGACGTTCACTTAAGTTAGTTGACTCAATTAGTGAATTAAATGAAGATTCGAAGGGCAGCTTGGACGGAAAACAGCTCCATGCATGGTCAAATCTTCACTTTGTTGGCTGGCTAAAGAGAGGGAACGTGACTGCAAAGTTTATGTCCAAAATCTCCTCTTATTGCATGGAAATGCATGGGGTACGTGGCTAAAATTTTCGGAAGTCGACGTCTCCGGGTGCATGAAAAGCTCGCTTAGTAAGATACCAATGCGGAAGGTGTTGGTCTTGCAAGTGGCATCGCGCGAAGGAATTTCTAGATAAGATGCTATCGAGAGAACGTGACGTTTCGTTACGGTGGGGGTGGTGACGAAACGGCATCCACAAGTGGTGCCAACGACGTAGTTCGATGACAAATTTGTCAACCCATCTCGAACAGTTACATACTCGAGGTCCGGCGAAGTCCGGATGTCACAATCCTGGCCCTCACCCTTGCCGGTAGCCAGCGACCTCTACCGTAGGGAAATAAGGAAAATAAATAAAAGAGAAAGGAAAGAAAATAAAAAATAAAATATATATATATATATATATATTGTAAAAATCCTCCACGTTAGCATTAGCCGTACCACTTAGGACAATTAGCGTTGAATGAGCTATCATGTCGGCGATTTCTAGCTTAAATTAACCAAATCATCAAGAGGTTTGGGATTAAATTAGCAAAATATCAAAAGATTCAGAACTTAATTGGCACTATAAGATTAAATTGGTATGAAGGCAATAGATTTAGGACTAAATTGACGAAGTTGAAAGGTTTATATAGATTTGTTCATGTAGATCTTTTAATCATTAAGAATCGTTCTAGCGTGAATGTTACCTGAAACATAAACATTTTTTGCATTTATCAAGATCGATATAATATTAGAATGTTTTGCCAACTTCAAAATATATTAGGAGGTTTTCTCAACGATGCTAAAAAATATTCTGTGAGAATCAGCCTTTGTTATGCTTGTACACATCCGATGATTGATTCCCCGCGCATGTTATTGACATGGGCACGGTCATCTGACAATATGCAAGTTGCTCTTGCCCGAGGTTGATTACTCTAGGCTGTCATCCATGATCAGCAGTTTACTAGACATCATCAGAGCATAATTCGGTGTTCTGCACAATTGTGCACTATAGGCCTTATACGAGATGTCCGGAACAATGTCATCCTCAGTGTAGATCGGACCACGCATGTATCATGTTCGTTTCGCTATGGACATGTTTATCACGCTCTTCCTGTTCTTCAGGACAAATTTGCATGTGCTCTTCCGCTAGTTATAATGGACAAAATCACAGGCTACAGATAATTAGCTAGGAGAGGCGAGAAGTACTGATGTTCTCATCCCCTGTTTCTAAGGGCGGTGTGCACTTTTCCTAGAAAACTAAATAACATGGGGCGTATTTAGTTTTTTAGGATAACATGGACAATATCATTTTTAGAGCAGTTCAAATTTCAAAAGCTCACTCTCGTTCTCTTGTCAATGGAAAAACGACATAAATGGTTCTTAAACTTTGGTCCAATCTACAATATGGTCTTTGAACTTTTAATTTGTTCAATATAATCCTTAAACCTTATTTTAATGTGCAATGCCATTCCTGAACTTTTAAATTGTTCAATGCGGTCTCGAGACTTTTGGTACATGTTAAATTTAATCCTTAAACTATATGAAATGTTCAGTATCATCCCTAAATTTGAATTAATGAAAGGATTATATTGAACATTTCCATATAATTTATAGACTAAATTGAACATATATAAAAAGTTTAGAGATTATATTTGAACCAATTAAAAATTCATTGACTATATTGAACAAATTAAAAGTTTAGGGATCACATTACATATCGAGTAAAAGTTCAATAACCATTTGTATCATTATCCCTTGGTCAATAAACTCAAGCTATCAGCTTTCAAGTTTGCCAATCTTCTTTTAGCCCCAGCCAATCTTAAAGCCATCAGTATCTTAGCATTCTCTTTACACCATCTTGCTTCTCCATCTAAGGGTGAGTCAATAAATGACAATTATTCGGCTAAAAAGAAATAGATTTAAAAGAGAAATGAGAAGTAGAATTTCTACTTTTCTATTTCTAAAACATAAACAAAACTAAAAATCCTTTTTGTCGCTTGTCCTCGCCGGCCGCCCGCCAACGTTGATGCACGATTCTACATTGACGCTTTCAATTCAACTGATTAAAGATGTTTTATCTCACGAACAACTAGAGCACGATAAATAGAAAAAGGGCATAAAAGGGAGATATTTAAAAAGGCCTATCAAACGAATTTTTATTATGAGAACCCTTCTTGTCTACATGTCTCCGTTCGAGGTTCAATTGTGATATCCCAGATTTTCAACTCTGCTTTCTACTAAATAAATCGAGCATTTCATTGACGCGCCTATAGGGCTGTTCTCAGAGCTGATCACTCTCAAGATAACTAAACTATCTGAGGAAACCAATAAGGATTTTAAGGCAAATAGACTTGAGAATTCGACTAGGAATCGGCTTCTCGATCGTGTCTATCTTTAGAGGCCATCACGGCACAGTATAAAATCGATTTGAAATTAGAGATAGGCTGGTTCGACAGAGATTTGTGGCCAATCGTGGGTGACACCACTAAATTGAAAAATTCTCGTCGACCGGCACTAGACTAATTTTCTTATTGTTTTGGTACCCTGTGTTCGTATTTGAATCCTTGAGATTTTCACGACAACCGAGAGTCGCCAACAAGTCGAGTGGGTTCATTGTGGCTCAAAGAAAATCGACCACGGGTCATTTGCACTAAAAATGCTTGAAAGTTACCTGTTAGTCTAGGTCACGCTAAAAACGCGTCAATTGGAAATTAACCGTAAATTCGAGTCCAATTTCAGAAATTGAAAATTCTGTCATGTCGCGGCCTATTTTAGGAACGTCAACTCAGTCTCAGAAGATTTTTCAGAGATTCCGAGATTTTTACGGAAAATCGATTCGGACGTCGCGGAAAATTGACGGAAATTCGGATGGTCTCATTTGAAGGAAATTTGGACTTCCAAGCCGAGCCTTTGAGTGTCAGGGATTTACAGAAAATTGTTCGGGATTTTCTTCATTGAAATTGAATCTCAATTTGGGAAATTGAGTGAAGAACTCGATCCTAAAGTTGGGAAATTCGGAGCTATGGTTGAAGGTTACAAATTTTGGCTTCAAAGTTGATTAATGGTGGGATTATCCTTCTAAAAACAATTAGGGGACAAGAGGGATTAGGTAGAGAGCTTGTGGGACCAAGTCATTCAATGTATTGGCTAAGGTTGGTGATTTTTGTCCCCCTCCCAGCTGACTTCTCCCGCACGCTCATCCGTTCCCCTCCTCACTCGAGCGATCTCTCCTTCCCGTGGGCTTCGGTTTTGTTTTCATTTCCCTGCAACTTCAATTTTTTCCTTTCATCTATCCACCGAGTTCACGCCCGTTAGCCAGCTGCCCGTTCTCTTCCGCCAGCAACGAAGACCCAGCTCCTCTCTCCATTTTCGGCGACCACCAGCAATCGGAAGAAAACCCACCAAGCTGCTTCCTTCTTGCCTTTTGTTGACCGAAGCTCACATGGCCTCACGCCGGCAAACCATCGAAACATCGTCCACGTCTCCTCCAGCTGCCACGAAGTAAAGCCCTGCATAGTTCCAACCGAGAGAAGTCCTCAAGCAGCGTTGTCTTCATCCTCACCGAAGACAGCCCAGCCCCAACTGAAGAAGCTGCCACACGTCCCTCAGTAGCAGCGTCGAGATAGCTTCCTTTGTGCTGCCAATGTCCGCAACAATCCCCCATGCTGTTGACTCCTTCTTTTCAACACCATCAACGGCTCCAATTGCACCGAAGCAGCTCTCTCTCACGCTGCCACTCGTCCATCTCCTGTTCTCATTCGGTTAACCATCAACCGAACAGCCCAGCATCTACCGAACTCCATCCTCGCGGCCTCTCGTCCAGCAGTAAAATGGAGTCAACGAGCTGGTGAAGCCGCGCGCGTCCGACGCCAGCCCACTTTTCGGTCTTCCCCATCTCACGCCAACGAAGTTGCTTCCCGTTTGTTGATTCCATCAGCTTCTGCGGGACGTCTGCACGCCGGTCAACAAACGAGCTAGTAGAAGCTCCTCTGTTGACTCCGCATCTCCATCCCACGTCTGCCAGCGAAGCCCTGGAGGATGCAAATTACGCAATCCCAAGATCTCCATAACCAGAACAAGAACATGCATAATTGAGTAGAAAGATTAATGCAACTATTTTGGGATCCATCGAACATAAAGCGAAAGCAGAAAAGGGATTACCCACTCATCAAGGGGATCCACGCATCAAATCCTTCTCCTCTGTTGCCCTCCGTATCACTGGCTCAATGAGGCGGCCCCCTCACGTTTAGCGTTAGGTAAACGCTCCTTAGGTGAGGATATATGTGAGAATTAGGGTTAGAGGAGAGACTTGAGCACTATTTATAGAGTTTCCAGCCAGGCCCCCTCATTACGGGCCAGGCTCAACTCGGCCCACACTAACCAGCCCCATATTAGAATAATTAAGAAACCTTCTATCTCAACTTAGACCAAACCCCGTAAAACGGTAACCGTTAAATGGTAAATTACAATATCAATTAATGTAGTCCACATTAGGAAAACTCTTGCATTCTCCCACGTGGACTATATTAATTGAAATCGTACTGTATGTGTGCACTTTGGTCTAGAGATAATTCTTAATAGTCAATCCTATCCCATAAAATCTCAAACACCGAATCATGGCGGTAACTGCATGTATACACACAGAGCCTTCCATGGCCACGAATGTTCTTAACTTTATTGATATGGATTCAATATGATAGTGTGTCAAATGTATAACATCTCTCATAGAGAGATTCCATTTGTCAGTCACCATTCTCTTACCTTAAGCGTCACAAAAATTTGTGCCACTAGAGAATGTACATTCTCTTACCTTAAGCGTCACAAAAAACTTGTACTACTAAAGAATGTATTTATGGTTCCATGAACCCACATATGTCTTGTCCTTACGGTTAACCATTCTTTATGTATAACAAGACATATGGATAAGGCTAATAACCGGATGCCCCTAGCCTTCACTCAAGGTTTATACAGTACCTTGAGACTTTATCAATATGTATTCAACATAATAACAACACATTCAAAATATTTTATTGAATGCAAAAGTTGATACATATCAAACCGTTACAAAGTGTAACGAATCACATATGAAACCTTTATCAGAGTAAAGCCAAAATAGCTCCCACCAAACAACAGCATCTCATGATGCTCCTAGGCCCATGCTAATGACATGTCGCTCAAATACACATGGGCGTAGGCCGTTAATTAGTAGATCTGAAACTATATCATCTGTGAAAATATGTTATATTATTACGTCACATTTCGGTACCGTTTCCTTTTGGTCAAAAATTTTGACCACCATATATTTAGACCCATTGAGACATATGTTGTTAATACTACAAATTTATTGTCTCAATACAACCGTATGGGCCAAGCCATAAGATTAAAAACGGTCAACTCCTTAATGAGGTTCCGGAGCCTAATAGCCCGAGTAACAACCTAAAAGAATATTACTAGCACTGCTTACATAGTAGAAGATGACGTAGAACTTTATTTACTACACTTCCTACTAACATAAATATGTATTATGTTATCGATCGCATGTCATCATAACAGCCAGCAAAGTTGACATCTAAATACCCTACTAAATGTAATAATTGAACATATTTGTAAATTAGCATATAATCTCTTGTCCTCTTTAAGTACCTCAAAACCTTCTTGGCAGCAACCCAGTGATCACGTCCTGGATTTGACCGATATCTGCCTAGAAGTCCAGTCACAAAGACGATATTTAGTCTAGTGCAAATTCGAGTATACATTATATTTTTAAGTACACTGACACAAGGTACACCATTTAATTAGATTTTCTCAATATCTAAATAAGGATAATGTGATAGATTCAGTCCATCACCCTTAACAACAGGAGCAATTCCTAGCTTGCAATGATGTATATTGAATATTTCCAATATACAATCAGCAAATGTCCTCTGAGAAAATCTAATATAATATGGCAAAAAAAATCCTTACAGACCTCAGTACAAAGGATATAAGATGTCTCAAGGTCACAACTTGTAAGAAAAATATCATGTACACAGCGTATGAGGAAAAATAAATTTCCTCCCACTGAACTTGCAGTATATTGAATTGCTTTGTTCCCAATTGAACAAAATAACAACATTATGAAACTTTAATAATATTGTCTGGAAACTTGCTTATAACCATGAATTAAAACTTTTCAGTCTACACAAGTTTACTTAAAACATGTGCTGTAAAATCTTCCGATTGCACTATATAGATTTTGTATTTATTTGGCGTAATTCCATATCAAAAATAAACTATTAATATCACGTTCACTCTGAAAGAATCTTTAAAAGATACTAAAAAGAAATAATTATTTTTTCACTATAAACTATCCACCCCTCTTTCAAAGTGAAGACTTTATCATCTTTTATGGCATCTAATCACATACTTGATTGAGAACAAGAAACGACATTTATATATATGTCGCTAAATCAACCATGTAGTGGATATTGTAATCATGCTCTCACAAATAGACTATGTAGTCAAATGGTATAACCGATCGCCTTTCCCTAACAAATCTCCTAATACAACCACTTCATTCTACACTTAAGAGGTTTGAGAAATTTCATCATAAACTATATCAAGAATAATACCTTGAACCTCAACAAGTTTAGTCTATGATATAGGAGATTCCACAATTGTCTGTATAGGCAAAGACAAAGACACAGTAATCTTTTTTTTTTTGATACCCAGGGAACCTCGTACAGCCAACAACCGGCGGGTAAACCCTAGGGCAACGCTAGCGGGGAAACCACCATCCCGGCGCCGCACGTAAATCGCCTAATGAAACCGCCAGCCCCCTTGCGTTGCAAGGGCTTCGAACTTCTCACCTCTCGATAAAGGGATCACTGACGCCTACCTAGTAGAGCCACCACGGCCGGTGGTAAGACACAGTAATCTTCCATCGTACTATTATCCTTAATAGTCTGAGAGCAGCTATCCTCTACAATTACATCGAACTTTAGAAACTTTACTGTATGTGATTCCATAATTCTTGTACCTTTATTAGGGTCATAAAATCAATACCCCTTTGAACAATCTGAGTAAGATACAAAATAATTTCGAGTGGATCTAAATTCCAACACACTTAATATTGGATTAGATAACCTCACTTCTGCATGACACCTCTAAATTTAATATGATTCAAGTAATTTATGTCCAGTCCATAACTCAAAAGAAATTTATGAAACAACTTTGGTAATTAAACACATTTTGTATGTGAAAAGAGTTACTTTCAAAATATCAACCCACAAAAGACCGGATAAATTAGTTTTACTAATCATACTCATCACCATGTTCATTATGGTGCTTCATGCCTTTTAGCCAAATCTTCTTGTCAGGATTTTCAGGCATAGTAATTAAATTACCACCCCAGAATTTACCAAGTATTTGACAAATGACCTTTTAAGCAATTCAGTATTGTCATACTTGCCAAAATACTTACCACTACTATTAGGCTTGACAACCTTCAAGACTAATTTTAACCAGTTTATTCTTTATCTCGGCCATTTTCCTTAAATAGAAAACTTTTGGAAACAACCTTTTAACCATATACTAGATGTATATGTCATTAGGACTTAAACACAATCTTTGCATATGTGTCCTAATTTCGATATCAGACAAGACATAATTTCAAGCAATTAAGGCTTCCATCATCTTATAGCAGTGCAGTCCATAGGCAAACCTCTTTTCAAGTGTTCCAAAATGGAACGCTTCATGGACAATAAGCAAATTCTATTGCTCTTTTCTCAAGCAACAAATCATATGTCCACAACTTAAAATTTGAAACGGTAAAAACCTCAATAATAGTGGAGTTATTAATTACATAAAATGTGACTAAAATAACAAGCAATGTATATAATTAGCATCATGTGAGCACTGTGTAACTTGACGTACAAGTACACATCCAGAGAGTTACACGCATAATCATATAATCACCTTTAGGCAGAATACATGACATGCAATTGTACACTCCCCACATGATAGCGGTTATGAGAATATATTCCAATCTTCGTGAATTCATCACCTTTGGGCATATGAACCACTAGGATCAGTCACTCCTCCACTACACCATCATGTATCCCTCCATGAACTAATACACAATCACCTCCTTTAGGAGTATGACTATGCATTAGACCAGGAGACGTATGACTATGCATTAGACTAGGAGACATCCCAATCAATATACGAGACCGAAATTTCTCAAATCCAATCAAGCATGCCACTTTGGCAGTCATTACTCAATTGAATCATTGAAACTCTCTCATACCAGGGATATAAACCTTATTGCTCACATAACAAGCAATGTGTGTAATCAGCATTATGTGAGAATTGTGTAACTTGACGTACAAGTACACATCCAGAGAGTTACATGCAAAATCATATAATTACCTTTGGGCAGAATACATGACATGCAGTTGTACACTCCCCACATGACAGCGGTTATGAGAATATATTCTAACTTTCGTGAATTAATCACATTTGGGCATATGAACCACTAGGATCAGTCACTCCTCCACCATACCATCATGTATCCCTCCATGAACTAATACACAATCACCTCATTTGGGAGTATGACTACGCATTAGACCAGGAGACATCCCAATCATTATATGAGACCGATATTTCTCAAACCCAATCAAGCGTGCCACTTTGGCGGTCACTACTCAATTGAATCCTTGAAACTCTCTCATACAAGGGATATAAACTTTACTTCTCACATACACTATATACATGTGATTTTAACTTTAGTGATAGGGGTAGCATATCACCAAAATCACATATCACGCTAATTACATTGCTTTATTCATTAATAAAATCTTTATTCATTAATAAAAGATTAATCATATATATATAACCTGAAAGACAGACTCCAATGAGATCATCGATCACAGCAACACAAGAAACTTCTCATAACATAGAAGCAAGCATCTCTTGTGCACCCCGATTAGTGATTACTAGAACAACATTAAAAGAATGCTGATCTAGAGGATCTTTCACAAGTTGACATCAATAGCAATACAGGGTACTCCAGATTGACAAGCTTGATAGCTGATCAACTATTGCTCATGAGTTTCATAAGGCAAAACATGACTCCAAGGCCAATAGTTGATTTATTAGCCAATTTTAAGTAACAAAATATCATTGCATCAACCAGTGGCCTATAAATTGAGTCAAAACACAGAACCAAATATCTAAACTATAACAGTAGATCTATTGCTCTATGTAAATGCTGTCATACTTCTTAACCATAAAAAATATTCAACTTGATGGACATTAATCAACGACCAGATGAGTTTAGGTATAATATGCAATAACTTAACTGATATGCATTACCACCGTGTCATGGAGTATGCTTGAGCAAAAAAAGTTTCATAACCTTTACTGTTTCTCATCACCTCAATACATAGCTCAAATATTATCCCATACTGATTGTATCTCATTATGCCAGTTTCAATTTATAATAAAGTTTAATTTTATTAATGAATCACACCTTCATAATGTTTATGTGATAACATACTAGTAACCCATCATCTGTATTTCCAAAATCACAAAAAAAAATACAAGAAAAATACGTAAAAGTACACTAAAAATACACGTATTTAGGATTCCGTATGTATTTTCACATCCATAAAATCATCAAAAATGTAAAATAAATTCACCACAAGATAGAGGATGGCCATACGAATCCAACACCGCCAGCCACCCGCCGATCCGACGCTCCACGTGCCACCTGAGTGTGCGGCGCGTGGAGTGCACGCGCGAGACTCCCGCGCGTGGGAGCGCATGAGGGTGCGTGACCGCGTGTGGGGCGCGTCTCCGACGCCTTGGCGACACGTGGCCGCGCGTGGGGGCGCGTGAGGCCTCCTCCGGCGACGCGCCGCCAACCATCTTGCTCGTCTCGTCAAGCCCAGTCCGAATTTGTGATTTAATTTTATTTTTATTGAACAAAAAATCTCGAAAATCACAAATTAGGGCATAAATATTATGCATTCGAGTTCTAGGGTTATGGTTGCTCTGATACCACATGTAGGATGCAAATTGCGCAATCCCAAGATCTCCATAACCAGAATAAGAACATGCATAATTGAGTAGAAAGATTAATGCAGCTATTTTGGGATCCATCGAACATAAAGCGAAAGCAGAAAAGGGATTACCCACTCATCAAGGGGATCCACGCATCAAATCCTTCTCCTCTGTTGCCCTCCGTATCACTGGCTCAATGAGGCGGCCCCCTCACATTTAGCGTTAGGTAAACGCTCCTTAGGTGACGATACATGTGAGAATTAGGGTTAGAGGAGAGACTTGAGCACTATTTATAGAGTTTCCAGCCAGGCCCCCTCATTACGAGCCAGGCACAACTCGGCCCACACTAACTAGCCCCATATTAGACTAATTAAGAAACCTTCTATCTCACCTTAGACCAAACCCCGTAAAACGGTAACCATTAAACGGTAAATTACAATATCAATTAATGTAGTCCACATTAGGAAAACTCTTACAAGCCCCACACGTCCGAGTTCCTCCCATTCCGTCAAGCATCCAACAGCTTCATCAACCCCGGCGACACGCGTCCACCGAAGCGTGCCCACCCAGCAGCGGCACCTGCTGTTTTCCACCGGAGTCCCAGTCCACGCTGCAGCTCTCGGTGGAATTGTTGACCGAGATTTTCTCATCGGTTGTCCACGAGCAACCAGCAAGCCCACACCTCTCGCCAGCGTCTCCTCTTCCCGCATGCGCGCCCAACGAAGCAGCTCCGTTCTTCACCACGTCTTCTTTAGTTCGTGCGAGCAGCCCAGTTGCAAGTCCACCGAAGCAGCAAATTCTTGGCCCGACTTCGAAGCAGCCCGGTTCGATTTCAACCCGCAGCCCATCTTCGGCCCAGGCGGAATTCCAGCTCGGTTTAGTTTTCTTGATCGGCCCATCCAGCCCATCTTCGGATATTCCGGTGCAGCCCATACCAATTTTCGTGGCGCATCAGCTGGGCCTGTCTTCAGCCTAAGAGAGAACAGCCTTTCTTCAAGTAGGTTCAGCCCATTAAGCCGGCGTCTTGGGCCTGGTTCGGCAGCCCACGAAATTTCAGATTCAGCCCGCGAAGTCCGTTTAAGCCCAGCTCAGCAATTTGAAACTCAAGTGAGTTTTACTCACTAATGCTTTCTTAGTTTACTAATTATGCTTAGGGGTTGTTTAGGTTTATTTAATTAGGAATTAGGTGGTTAGTTAGATTAAATTAGAAATTTAATTATTCAATTATGCATGTTAGGTGGTTAGATTAAATTAAGCGAGGCCTAGAAAAATTATGCTATTTATCTAGAAGGGTCCGGAAATTTTCCGGGTCGGTATTGGTGTTTAATTCAATGATTTTGGCCTTGGTTCGTATTTTTAGAAATTATATTGAATTAATTAATTAATTTTCGAAATTAATTATTTTTCTGGAAATTCAACCGGGATGGCCGGTGACCAGAATTTCGTGCTGATTGTCGTGGTGTAGTCCGTTTATTTATTTGAGCTTTGAATTGTGCTGAATTAAATTAAATGTGAATTTTTAGGATATAGTCCTAAGTGGTTGTTTTTGATTATTTGACTGGAAAATGATTGGGTATCGATGGTCAGTATCAATAGTAAAGTGGTGATTGAGAATGGCATCTAAAAGGGCACCTGGGCTCAGTGAATTGATGCATCACTTTGGTAAACAAGTACCTAAGAGAAGGCACGTGGGCCCAAAGATTTCATATGGCATCTAAAAGGGCACGTGGACTCGGTGATCTGATGCGTCATCTCGGTGAGTTAGCACCTAAGAGAAGGCACGTGGGCCCGGGCATCGTAAAATGGTCATGTGGGCTCGGTGAATTGATGCATCACTTTGGTGAACTAGTGCCGAGAGAATGCACGTGGACCCATGGATTTAAGTGTGGCATCTTGGAAGAGACACGTAGGCTCGGTGATTTGATGCATCACTTTGGCGAACTAGTGCCTAAGAGAATGCACGTGTGCTCGATAATTAGATATACATTATGGGGAATGAATGGTCCGACTCACATGTAATCGACTAAGTCGATTGATCATTGCCTTGACCTAATGTCGCGATTTGATTGAGTTGAAATGACCGGTGAGTGGTCTTATTGACATGTAATCAACTAGGTCGATTTGATCGATGCTTCGATCAGTGATGTGATTGCTTGGGTGGAATATGAGGCCAATGTAAGTCCTCTGACTCATGTTGTGTATAGGCAGCCCTAAGGTGTATTGGTTTACTAATCGGGTCTTAGGGGGTAGAACTTGCTGAGACGTAGTTTCATCCCGGTTGTGGGACAACATTTCCGGTCCCTATATGCCGCAGACCTGGATTTTGAAGATCTCGAAAGTCCGGTGCAGTCTGCTGAAGGCCCAATTGGAGTGTGGATGATGATGAAGAGGAGGAAGAGAACCCGTAGTTTGTGGAACCCCACCCCTGCTTGTAGACCTTGTTTTTAAACTGGCTTAAGTTGAATTGGACTTAATAGTTCACTTTGTATATATATATGTGCACTGGTTTGCAATGTATATAAGAGTGAATGTTTTTAAGGGTTTGAAATTTAGTCCTACTGTTCTATCCCAAATGTTTTATTGTCTGTGGATTTATAATTGCTTCTGCATGTGCATATGAAAATGAAAGGGTCGGCGATACGTCCTGGGATATCGCAAATTTTTTAATCGACCAAGTAAGGGATGGGCGCGTGCCTGAGGATCGGGGCATGACATCCCGTTTAAGTGGTAGCAAAGCGAAGTTAAGGAATTGGAGTGATAAGGTGCGATGACCTTTGGGATAGTAGTAGGATGACCTTTAAATTCATACTGGTGCATGTCTTTGATAGCTGATTGGTAGAATTGTTTGTCGTGTGTGAATCGCTCGCTTTTAATCAATGTGGTTCTGGAAGGCAGAGTGTCAACTCTGGCTAGCTCGAGCGTAAGAGTGCCACCGCAGGTTGGTACTAGGGTAATAGAGTCGAATGATCCTAAGTTTGATAAGATGGTTCTGATGCAAGTGTTCCTTGGGATCTGGATGAGCTAGTAAGATCAGGATCAAGTTATTGTTGTTGCTACCTTTGCCGAGGTCCAACCTGGAAGGATGATCAGGGAATAGATTTCGATATCTGAGTCAAGATTCAGCGTAGGCAGACTTGGAATTCGGTCAGGGAAAAGACTGATGTCGAGGGAAGAGTATTCTATTTCACTCAATAGGCAGGGTGGAATAGTCAGGTCAGCATTCAGACGAACGGGACATGTTGTTCCACGGAAGATGGTATGAATCGGTCTTGTGTATTCTGAGGACAGGAATTCGTGGTAAGTGTCACCAGCACGGACAATGATTTATGGGTTGTCTGCATAAGTAGATGAAATCTCGACAACGGTTACTACTGTCACCGTCAATAGGACAGGTCAGGAGAATTGCGTCATAGAACACACTATGGAATTTTTGGGATAGGTCTCCGGTACAAGGAATAGTGCATGCTGACACCTGACAGGAGGTAGAAGACTCACCAGATAAGTGTTGAAATTGTGGAAGGAAACATGAATGAATCCAATGTCTGGGTATGGCTAGAACGTGTTGTGATGGTGATCAACACGGCCATCGGGTGAAGGACTGTCAGTGAAAGTCCAATGGAACACTGATACCACTACCTCAGTTAGGACGCCACTAGGATGGCGAGAAAAACAGGAATGGAACCGACCCGGTACTAGTCAGAGGAGGAATGTTTTGGGGAAAATTCTATCAGTGTATCATAGCAGAGTTTTGGTAAAGTTTGGGGAACTTCAGCTTATTGAAACAAGTGAAAGAAAGGGGAATCACTAGCAATAGTCATGCTTGACTAGTTGCTAAGGTGTAACTTTGACGCTACATGAGTAGAGTGGGCTCATGGAGCATCTTGTGGTAATGAATCATGGTCATGGAGCAATTCAACTTAGTCCAGTAGCACATGAAAGTGTCAAGTCTATTGGGGGTCGAAATGAATTTTCGATTTCTTTAATCTCGTCGATTGAAGAAAACTCACTTGCTAGATGGAGATTGCCGAGGTTAATTTGTGATGGTCATAGTTAAGACAGATTGGAGAATTGGAGATGGAAGACATCTCAGTGGTCCAAGAATTTCTAGATGTGTTATCATAAGAACTGTTAGACCGTTGCCAGAGAAAGAGATAGAAATCGCAATCGAGCTAGCACAAGAATAGAGCCACTCTCGAAGGCTTCTTACCAATTATGGTTGTCTGAATTGATAGAACCGAAGGTACGGATGTGAAGATTGATGGATGAGGAATTCATGCATATCCGTGCATCATTTTGGGGAACATCAGTTTTGTGGAGAGAGAAAGAAAGATGATTCGTTGCAATCATGCATCAACCATTGTCAACTCAATTAGGTGAAGATCAAGGACAAGTGTTCATTGCTGAAGATCAACGAATTGTGGGACTAGTTGCAAAGAGAGTGTTAATGTTTTCAAAGATCAGCTTGAGATTATGAAGTCGTCAGTTGAGAACCAGAAAGGAGGTTATACTGAAGACAGCTATTCGTATTTGATATGGTCTTTACAAGAGTATTGTAAGAACGTTTGGCCTGGTGAACACTCCAGTTGCTGTCATGGATTTGACAATTTGAGTGTTCAAGGAATATCAAGTTCAGATTGTGATCGTATCTTTCAACGATATTCTAGTGTATTCGAGAAATGCTAAGGAGCTCGAGAGACACCTGAGAATGGTGAAAGAATTTCCATGGACCCGATCAAGACCGAGTCAAATATCAGTGGACCAAGACCGACAATAGTATCAGAGATCAAAAGCCGTATGGGTTGGACAAGTCACTTCAGAAAGTTCGTGGAAAGAGCTTTAACATTAGTGTTGTCATTGACTCGACTCCTAAAGAAAGGAGAGAAATTCATATGGACAAATGAGTGTGAGGATAAATTCCAAGAGCTTAAGTAGAAGTTGGCTACCACACTTGTGTTGACCAGTCCTTAGAGTTCTGGAGGATGTGGAATTTATAGTGACGAGTCGTTTAGAGGAATGAATTACGTATTGATGCAACATAGTAGGATTGTTGCACACGTGTTCCGTCAACTGTGATCTTGCGAGTTGAACATGAGACGGTGTTGTGAATCAGAACCTTGGCAGGACTAGAATGATGCTATCTAGTATCACCCTGGAGGAAAGAAAGAAGTCACCGATGCGTTGAGTCGAGAGTCTTCAATTGTGCACGGGCTGACTAAAGTATAGACCTGACTTAAAAATGGTTCGAAATTCGGTTTTCAAATTTGAGGTAGGCTACCTTTTGAATTTTTACAGCCGCCCTCAAAATTGAACCAATTATACAATCAAGAATCAGACGCTTCAGTTGACAAACCAGAATGTTTAGAAAATCCTGCAAGAGGATACCAGTAAGATGAAAAGCTGACGTTCAGATTTCGGGAGATGGAATGTTGAGGTATCGTAAATGATGATAGATTTCAAACAGTATGGAACCTGAGGAAAAGACCTTGTTAGGAAACTCACTATAATATTGCAATATTTGACCATACAGTGCAAGGTAGGCCAGAAACAACATCAGCTCGATTGGTAGATCATTATGAAGATAGTTATCATCGAACAAGTTGCAAGTGTCAGATGTGCTAGTAAGTGAAAGTTTAGTAATACAAGCCGAGAGGACGTTTACAATCACTCGAGAGTCCCGAGTGAGAATGGAAGTATATCGTGATGGAATGTTGTGATAAGTTTACCAAGAAGTCAGAGGAATAATTACTCCAGTTGAAGTAGTAGTCGACAGACTGATGAAGTCGGCCCACTTTATCACTATATGGAAGGATCTGGATTGGAATGGGCATGTAGGACTATATGTGTGTCAGATTGTTCGTCTGCATGGAGTACAAGTGACGAACTTATATCATATTTAGAACCGAGGTTCCTAGTTTCGATAGAACAGTCGATAGTTCTTTTGAGGCAGAACAGAGCAAAATGTGCAGAACTTCGCTTGTTGAGATGAGATCATAGAAAGAAAGATCACAAGCCCAGAGTCGGTTCAGCAGTCAGTAATTGCAGTTGTCATGATAAGAATCAGATTATAGACCGCTTAGAGCCGTCAGAAAGATTGGAATCTGTGAACCAAGAAAGTCCCCTTAGTAAAAGTGGTCGGACAACACCACGGGACTGAAGAAGCAATTGGGGAAAGTGAGAATCGATGAGACGACGATACCCCTACCTTTCGTCAGGATTGATAAAGGTTTAAATTTCGAGGACGGGATTTTTATAAGAGGGGAAGAGTTGTGACATCCCAGATTTTCAACTCTGTTTTCTACTAAATAAATCGGGCATTTTACTGACGCACCTATAGGGCTGTTCTTAGAGCTGATCACTCTCGAGATAACTAGACTATCCGAGGAAACCAATAAGGATTTTAAGGCAAATAGACTTGAGAATTCGACTAGGAATCGAACTACTCGACCGTGTCTATCTTTAGAGGCCATTGCAAAGATAGTATAAAATCGATTTGAAATCGAGAGATAGGCTGGTTCGACGAGATGTGTGTGCCAATCGTGGGTGACACCACTAAATTGGAAAATTCTCGTCGACCGGCACTATACTGATTTTCTTATTGTTTTGGTACCCCGTGTCCATATTTGAATCCTCGAAATTTTCACGACAACCGAGAGTCGCCAATAAGTCAAGTGGGTTCATTGTGGCTTGAAGAAAATCGACCACGGGTCATTTGCACTAAAAATGTCAGAAAGTTACCCGGTAGTCTAGGTCACGCTAAAAATGCGTCAATTGGAAATTAACCGTGAATTCGAGTCCGATTTCAGAGATTGAAAATTCTATCATGTCGCAGCCTATTTTAGGAACGTCGACTCAGTCTCAGAAGATTTTTCAAAGATTCCGAGATTTTTACGGAAAATCGATTCGGACGTCGCGGAAAATTGACGGAAATTCGGATGGGCTCGTTTGAAGGAAATTTGGACTTCTAAGCCGAGCCTTTGAGTGTCGAGGATTTACGAGAAAATTGTTCGAGATTTTCTTCATTGAAATTGGATCTCAATTTGGGAAATTGAGTGAAGAAATCGATCCTAAAGTTGGGAAATTCGGAGCTATGGTTGAAGGCTACAAATTTTGGTTTCAAAGTTGATTAATGGTGGGATTATCCTTCTAAAAAGAATTAGGGGACAAGAGGGATTAGGTTGAGAGCTTGTGGGACCAAGTCATTCAATGTATTGGCTAAGGTTGGTGATTTTTGTCCCCCCTCCCAGCTGACTTCTCCCGCACGCTCATCCGTTCCCCTCCTCACTCGAGCGATCTCTCCTTCCCGTGGGCTTCGGTTTTGTTTTCATTTCCCTGCAACTTCAATTTTTTTCCTTTCATCTCTCCACCGAGTTCACGCCCGTGCGCCAGCTGCCCGTTCTCTTTCGCCAGCAACGAAGACCCAGCTCCTCTCTCCATTTTCGGCGACCACCAGCAACCGGAAAAAAACCCACCAAGCTGCTTCCTTCTTGCCTTTTGTTGACCGAAGCTCACATGGCCTCACGCCGGCAAACCATCGAAACATCGTCCACGTCTCCTCCAGCTGCCACGAAGCAAAGCCCTGCATAGTTCCAACCGAGAGAAGTCCTCAAGCAGCGTTGTCTTCATCCTCACCGAAGACAGCCTAGCCCCAACTGAAGAAGCTGCCACACGTCCCTCAGTAGCAGCGTCGAGACAGCTTCCTTTGTGCTGCCAACGTCCGCAACAATCCCCCATGCTGTTGACTCCTTCTTTTCAACACCATCAACGGCTCCAATTGCACCGAAGCAGCTCTCTCTCACGCTGCCACTCGCCCATCTCCTGTTCTCATTCGGTCAACCATCAACCGAACAGCCCAGCATCTACCGAACTCCATCCCCGCGGCCTCTCGTCCAGCAGTGAAATGGAGTCAACGAGTTGGTGAAGCCGCGCGCGTTCGACGCCAGCCCACTTCTCGGTCTTCCCCATCTCACGCCAGCGAAGCTGCCCGTTCGTTGATTCCATCTCCGTGCTCAGCTTCTGCGAGACGTCTGCACGCCGGTCAAGAAACGAGCCAGCAGAAGCTCCTCTGTTGACTCCGCATCTCCATCCCACGTCTACCAGCGAAGCCCCACACGTCCGAGTTGCTCCCATTCCGTCAAGCATCCAACAACTTCATCAACCCCAGCGGCACGAGTCCACTGAAGGGTCCCCACCCAGCAGCGACACCTGCTGTTTTCCACCGGAGTCCCAGTCCATGCTGCAGCTCTCGGTGGAATTGTTGACCGAGATTTTCTCATCGATTGTCCACGAGCCACCAGCAAGCCCACACCTCTGCTAGGCGTCTCCTCTTCCTGCGTGCAGCGCCGAACGAAGCAGCTCCGTTCTTCACCGCGTCTTCTTCAGTTCGTGCGAGCAGCCCAATCGCAAGTCTGCCGAAGCAGCAAATTCTTGGCCCAGACTTCAGAAGTAGCCTAGTTCGATTTCAACCTGCAGCCCATCTTCGGCCCAGCAGAATTCCAGCTCAGTTTAGTTTTCTTCATTCAGCCCATCCAGCCCATCTTCGGATATTCCAGTGCAGCCCATACCAATTTTCGTTGCCCATCAGCTGGGCCTGTCTTCAGCCTAAGAGAGAACAGCCTTTCTTCAAGTAGGTTCTGCCCATTAAGCCAGCGTCTTGGGCCTGGTTCAGCAGCCCACGAAATTTCAGATTCAGCCCGCGAAGTCCGTTTAAGCCCAGCTTAGCAATTTGAAACTCAAGTGAGTTTTACTCACTAATGCTTTCTTAGTTTACTAATTATGCTTAGGGGTTATTTAGGTTTATTTAATTAGGAATTAGGTGGTTAGTTAGATTAAATTAGAAATTTAATTATTCAATTATGCATGTCGGTGGTTAGATTAAATTAAGCGAGGCCTAGAAAAATTATGCTATTTATCTAGAAGGGTCCAAGAATTTTCCAGGTCCGTATTGGTGTTTAATTCAATGATTTTGGCCTTGGTTAGTAATTTTAGAAATTATATTGAATTAATTAATTAATTTTCAAAATTAATTATTTAATTAATTATTTTTCCGGAAATTCAACCGGGATGGTCGGTGACCGGAATTTCGTGCTTGATTGTCGTGGTGCAGTCCGTTTATTTATTTGAGCTTTGAATTGCGCTGAATTAAATTAAATGTGAATTTTTAGGATATAGTCCTAAGTGGTTGTTTTTGATTATTTAACTGGAAAATGATTGGGTATCGATGGTCGGTATCAATAGTAAAGTGGTGATTGAGAATGGAATCTAAAAGGGCACGTGGGCTCGGTGAATTGATGCATCACTTTGGTAAACAAGTACCTAAGAGAAGGCATGTGGGCCTAGTATTTCAGTATGGCATCTAAAATGGTACGTGGGCTCGGTGATCTGATGCGTCATCTTGGTGAGTTAGCACCTAAGAGAAGGCACGTGGACCCGGGCATCGTAAAATGGTCACGTGGGCTCGGTGAATTGATGCATCACTTTGGCAAACTAGTGCCTAAGAGAATGCATGTGGACCCAATGATTTAAGTGTGGCATCTTGGAAGAGACATGTGGGCTCGGTGATTTGATGCATCACTTTGGCAAACTAGTGCCTAAGAGAATGCACGTGTGCTCGATAATTAGATATACATTATGGGGAATGAATGGTCTCGATCGACATGTAATCGACTAAGTCGATTGATCATTGCCTTGACCTAATGTCGTGATTTGATTGAGTTGAAATGACCGGTGAGTGGTCTTATTGACATGTAATCGACTAGGTCGATTTGATCGATACTTCAATCAGTGATGTGATTGCTTGGGTGTCTATTTGATCTGTGCTAATATGCAGGTGGAATCTGAGGCCAAGGTAAGTCCTCTGACTCGTGTTGTGTATAGGCAGCCCTAAGGTGTATTGGTTTACTAATCGTGTCTTAGAGGTAGAACTTGCTGAGACGTAGTCTCATCCCGGTTGTGGGACAATATTTCAGATCCCTAGATGCGGCAGACCTGGATTTTGAAGATCTCGAAAGTCCGATGCAGTCTGCTGAAGGTCCAGTTGGAGTGTGGACGATGATGAAGAGGAGGAAGAGGACCCGTAATTTGTGGAACCCCACCCCTGCTTGTAGACCTTGTTTTTAAACTGGCTTAAGTTGAATTGGACTTAATAGTTCACTTTGTATATATATGTGCACTGGTTTGCAATGTATATAAGAATGAATGTTTTTAAGGGTTTGAAATTTAGTCCTACTTGTTCTATCCCAAATGTTTTATTGTCGTGGATTTATAATTGCTTCGCGTATGCGCATATGAAAATGAAAGGGTCGGCAATACGTTTTGGGATATTGCAAATTTTTTAATCAACCAAGTAAAGGATGGGCGCGTGCGAGGATCGGGCGTGACATCAATAGTAGTTGCTGTCACACTTGAGATTCATTTAGCTTATCATATAGTCAAGGTAAACTTCGGGAAATAAAAATGAAAATATTTATTTCTAGCTAGAAATTATTTTTAGAAATGGAATGATTATTATCCAGATGCTTAGCTTTTCTTTAGTTTATTTTATCTTATGGACGAAGTGCACGAAAACAGGACAGCTATCATCATCAGTTGGGTACTAAAATCTTATGATTCTCTTCACACCAATCCCTCTTCCTGCACACTCGCGATAGCTCGTCCACAGCCCCATCAACCTCCTCATCACCTTTCCTTCTCATTATCCCCCTCATCTCTGTCGCCCTCTGCCTCACTCTCTCCCCCGCTTTGTCAACGATGACGTTCCTTATGCTCCTCGCCACCACCGCGCTCCGGATCGTCCCCGTCTCGTCCCTCCTCGCCTCCACGCCGACGCCCACCTCCTCCACCACCCTCGCGTTCACAGGCTGGTCCAGGTGCATCGGCATCGCAATGATGGGGACCCCGAACCTCATGCTCTCCATCACCGAGCTCCATCCGCAATGGCTCACGAACCCGCCGACACTGGAGTGTTGTAGTATCGCCGCTTGTGGCGCCCACCCTTCTAGGACCAGGCCTCGTCCCGCAACTCTCTTGAGGAAACCTTCTGGCAAGTAGGATTCGCCGTTGGTGGCTGCGTCTCTCTCTCCGTCGTGAAACCTCACCACCCAGACGAAGTTCACCTTGCTGGCTTCCAAGCCGTGGGCTATCTCTGTCATCTCTTGCTTCGAGAGGAAGTACTCGCTCCCGAACGACACGAAGACGGTCGACTTCTCTTCCTTGTTGTCGAGCCAGTCCAGAATTTTGGATTTTTCGCCATCTTCAAACGTAGTATCCTCCACAAGGGGGCCAACTGGGACCACCCTCTTATCTATTAAGAACGACAGGTAGTCAATATACTTTCCCTCGATTTCTCTCATGCTCTTGATCATGATCATGTCCCTGGAACGTTCATAGCACTGGAACACTCGATCGTGATCTTTGATCCCGTTGGCAGAACACTCTAGCAAGTTGGCAAACTGATCGACCTCATGATCGTGAAGATAGATCCCGGGGTACGGGAACTTGTCGCCGGGTTTCATGTTAGCATGGTTGACAAAAGCGCACATCGTTGCACTCGTGCACAAGAACTCGACCGCCGGGATGCCCAGTGATGAGGCAATGGCTGGCGCCCAAGGCTGGAGGAAATCGTAAACGACCAAAGCCGGGTCGAGCAGCTTCGAGATATCGGCGAAGCCAGGGCTCGACATGTCGAAGGCCTTCTTGAGGGTCGGCATGAGGTGTGGAGGTAGTGTTTTCGTGGTGTGGTTGTGAGGCGGAAGTTCAGGCAGCGAAGGAAGATGAAGCTCGATGAGTTCTATCTTGCTGAAGTATGTGGTGCCTACGAGTTTTGGCTTGATAGAGGCAAGGTTGACGGGAGAGGAACAGAAGTAGATGTGGATGCCTCTATCGGCGAATCGCTTGGAGAGCTCGAGGAAGGGAGAGATGTGGCCGTGAGCAAGCCATGGGAGCATGAGAATGCTCGCGGATGCGTCTCTCTCTGGGCTCATTTCTTGCTCTTTTCTAGTTCACTTTGTTTCTGGGTTGGTTTTTGATGATAAAGAACTGGAATCGGAATGATCGACAAGCGTGCGTAGGTTATATGGGAAGAGGACGGCGATTCAGAGCTGTTTCCCCATGAGAATGTACGTGCATGAAACGTGGCCGAGAGGTGGAGGATGGAAGCCGAAACGATGTGCCGATGGGCATGCGTGGAAGCAGGTGCAAAGGGCTTAGTGTCACTTGCCTGCTCGTCTTTTGCTTTTTTTAACCTTTTGTGCCGTTTGGAATTGTCGTATTTCCATAATAATATTAGGATAATGATGCAAATTCGAGATGACAAAAGATAGCGAGGTCATCCGGAAGGACCTGATGCTAGATGGGTTGTACTGGGACTACAAAACTACATATTGGATAACGTGACGTGTCGTGACTGGGGCTTAATAATAACTAGATACCCGACGCGTTCAACACCCAGGCATGCCTAGATTTACACTTTGAATTATTGAAGAGTGACAAAATTGTCCAAAAAATCTAAATTCAGATTAATTTAATCCTAAATATTTTATTTTTGCCAATTCAATTATAAACTTTTTAATAACTTATCATTTAAGTTATAAATTTTTTTATTAGACCAATTTGTCCCAAACCCTTAAATGAATTGTTAATTTAGTCATTCCAATTACTTTTGACCGAACATCATTAACGTGATAACTTACTTAGCGCCAACCGTCCTACGCGGCGCGACCAAAGATTGAAGTAGACAAATTTTTAAATTTTTAAAAAGGTTTCCAATTTTTTTATTAATTAGTAAAAAATATTATAGCTGGATCAATCATTCATTGAATGATAAATCACTACAAATGATGGAGATACAAAATTTAAATAACGAAAGATCCAATATTTAAAAATTGTATCAACAATGACTGGAAAAGTAGAAACACGACCCAATATAATTTGATCATTGTGAGAAAATCCAAAATCTTTGTAGATATAGCCAATCATTAGTTCCCAACCATGGGACAAATGTAATCCGATACATAAATCAATTAATAAAAGAATAGAAAAAGCTTTTATTGTGTCACTTAAGTTATATAGGAACTCTCGAACCCAAGAGTTAAGAATAACAAATTCTTCATTACCCATAATAGTATAACTACTTTAAACAATGAAAGAGGTTATAATTGTCGATAAGTGCAAAATCATATGGATACGATCCTCATTGTGCATTTTGATCAATTGGACCGTTTCTTTGTGGATTTTTATTTTTATTTTATCGTACCTTTTCTTTCTATTAATTTTTCCCTCTTTTTACAAAGGGTCGGTGGGGCCACCAGTCACTAGTCAAGAGCTGGCGACCTCTGCGGCCCTTGGGCGAAGGCCACGAAGCCATCATCGAGTCACGGGAGAGGGTCACAACCCTTGTTGTGGCTAGTGAGGGTGTCGTGAGCCCTTGCGAGCCACAACGAGGGTGTCATGGCCCTCGCTCACCCTCACTGTGGAGGCAAGGGCTGTGACACCCTTGCCTCATTATATCTGACGAGGGCATGGCAACCCTTGTTGGTGCTGTCGCCACAACGCAACGTCCTTATAGTGGTTCACGGGGCTTGCAACGGCCTCCCCAAATCTAGTAAAGGCCACGACCCTCACCCACGATCGGCAAGGGCTTCATGACCCTCGCCTTGGGGCTAGTGACCCCTGTCGGGCCTTGCTCATTGTCTAGTGGAGGTCACCGGGCTTGGCCCTCAATAAATAGAGCAAAAAGAAAAGAAAATATAAAAAAATTAATGAAAAAGAAAAAAATTAACATGTATAAAATTGTCAACATCGTCTTTGGCTGTCAACGGTAGGCACCGACTAGGTCTCTGTATTAGTAATTTTCAGCCAAAATTAGCCGGGAGAATTAAATTAATGATTTGTTAAAAAGTTTAGGATTAAATTAGTATAATCAAAAGGTTTATTACTAAATTGACAAGTTGACAAAAGGTAATTGACCACCATATAATAAGTTTACGACTTTTTGGATAATTTTGGCCTTGAGTAGCAAAACTAAATTATCGATAGTGTTCTGGTGTCGGTACTTGGTGTTAATCCAAAGCAGAGAGAGAGAGAGTAAAGGTTAGGGTTTGGATTTGGATTTGAGTACTTTTTGAGTAAATATAACAACAAACTAGGGCTCTTTCCGTCATTCCTAGTTGGTAGGAACTTCCTCCGACCATTCATCAATTGTTAAGGTACAAATGTGGACATCCCCACATTTACTTTTAGGACTATATTTCCCGCATGAGGAAACATTCACCGAACGAGCATTTAACCGGTAGATTACTTCTTAGGAGACTAATAATGTGATGTTCGTAACAAATGGTAGATTACAAGTTATGAACTCACTCACAAATATGAGTGAGTTCGTCGATCGAAGCACCGATTGGAAATAAGTTTTCTAATACATTTGAGTATTAAGTCGGTTGACCCAAATTTAAGACTCCGTTTATTTTACAAAAAATGAGTGGTTTAAAATAAATTTTCCAAAAAATGGTCGCTTATATCGCTTATAAAAATGAATGAATGAAAGATATTTTTATTGTTGATGCAAATGTTTAGACACGAATTATTGTCAATAATCGACACACCTTCTATTGATTAATTATTTCAAGTGATACATGCGATCATTTTAAGAAAATATTTTTTAAATTGCTTATTTTATGTGAAAAAAACAAAGCCTAAATTTGAATAGATGCATTTGCGGTGTTGAGGGTAGGTCTAGTTCAACTTTAAATGCAAATGCTGAAAGTCAAAACCCTTTGAAGAAATGCAAATTTATATCCAATAAAAACTCTTTGCAAAAAGACTTTGAGTTCAAGTGGTGTTTGGTAAAAAAACTTTTGCAATGAGCTTTGAACCTATTTTTTATATTTTTTTTATTAAAAAGGAACCCAAACCTTTTGTCGGAGCCAATGAATGGCAATGATCGCCGCCGGCCATTGGCCAAGGTCGCCTGACCTCAAGGGACCTCTAGCAAGAGTCGCGTGACCTAGGCAAGGGTTGCCCGAGGACTCACAACCTCGGGCAACCCTCAATGAGGATCACACAACCCCGGGCGACCCTTGGTAGAGGTTACTAGGGCCACGTGACACTGGCCAATGCTTCATCGGCCCTTCGTCGCTAGAATTGGCTTTGTCGGCTGCCCTCACGCGAAGAAGATGAATAGTTGCAAAGAGGGGCAAAATTGGAAAACTATAGAATTGGTGAGGGCAGTTTTAAAAAGAAATTATTTTTTATTCTAATTTCAGCATTCAGCAAATGCTACTTCAGAAGGCTGGCTCGAAGTAGTATTGGGTTTTCGCATTCCCAATGCCAACATTTGATTGAAAGTTATATTAAAATGCTTGTGAAATGCTCTAGCATTTCTCCAAGGGACTTAGGAGGCTGAAATCTTTGTTATATGACCTATTATATACATTTTACTCATTGTAAATAGAGAGGAAGAAAAGGCAAGGTTTGAAGTATGCATAAAGTTCAATCTATCGCCACCTTGAAAAGGACCGAATCATCATATAATTGACAGGAAAACATTAGTACTTTCAATGTAAAGGCAACAATTTAAGCATTATTGCCAAAACTTTAAGACAACCCTCCATAAGATGTTGCGATTGTAGTTGTTGTTTAAGGTCCTTTAATAGTATACTAAATAAATTCACTTATGGAGAATGTGAAAGTTGCTGGGGATTAATTTCCAAAACTTTGATTTTCACTCGAACGTTGGGTGTAAGCCTTATTACCGTACTTTATTCATTTAATTTGTCCATCTAATTTTTTTTTCAGGTTAGGGAATTAAAATTGAAGCCTTATTACCGTACTCCAACGATTGGTCGTTGCATTGCACGATCTTTTCCAATTCCCTAAAGGTCTTCATAGCTAGCTAATAGTCTTTAAGACAAATCGCCTTGAATGGATACTCATCACCCGGCCTCTTGATGGAGTGGAATAGGTATGAGTTCATCCCTGCTGCCACTCTGGAGAAGCCAATTGTGGGGATGCCGCGTGACCTTGCGGCTTCGAGCGCCCACAGGAGGAGATAATCGAAGACAAGCAAGTGGGGCTGGTGATCATCGATGATGTTGGAGAGGTTAGGACCTGCCATGTCGAAGGCTGTCCTGAGTTTCGGCATGAGGCGAGGCGGCAAGCCCCTAGTCGTGTGGTGGTGAGGAGGGAGATCAGGTAAAGACGGGACGTGAAGCTCCACCAGCACAATGGTAGAACAATATTCATGAGGGATTTTGATGGAACTAAGGTTGACAGGACTTGAACATAGGAGGCTGTGGAAGTTCCTTTTCGAGAGCTTTTGGCTAGCTCTAGAAACGGAGCTATGTGACCATGAGCAAGCCATGGAAGCATGAAAACCCTAATGGATCTTCTTGTCGTAGCCATGCTCAATATAATTTGTCGCTTTTGTGTGACTCTCTCGGCTTATTATTGTTGGCTCTAAGGGTTTGATTTCAAATGGCTATTCATAGAAGAATGCGGCATTTGATCATCTGTCATGGGTTTTTTTCTTTTTCCTTTTACATTTCTTCCTCCACATATATATGACACATCAGATCGAGACACTTTTGTCTCTGTCCAAATAAAAAGGCCGAGTCCAAGTTGGATTTGGCATTTACGAAATGGCATATACGGGAGAGATTTGATCGTCGCTCGTGATTCCAGGAGAAATATGACATTTTATGAAGTTTGTAAATTTCTTTATGCCATGGGAGAGAGAACGGCATTTATAAAATATCCAATGATTTCCAGACACTTTGATTTGATGGGTTCCCCCTCCTGAAATCGCATCAGATGGATTATAAATGGAACTCAATAATTGTCCTAGATAAAAATGGTAAATAAATTCTAATCCACCACTAAGGACATGAGATTAGACTCAACAATGGAATAAATTATTTTGAACCATGTCAATTTTTGGAGTGAGCACAAGTTTTTGCCTCCGAACTAGAAAGAAGCTAGCTTCCTACGTAACTTGATCACAGTCCATCCAAGGTAACATTTACTATATATGTAATAGCCACTTGCATATAGTCGAATTTATGTAGGAGCTCATGATGCATATGAACCCAATTCACATTTGTCCATCAATAAAGATGTGAGATTCACGTGAGACTGACTGATTTGACGATGCAGTTGAGCTGGGTAAATATACATAGGTAGTAGCCAATGCCACCTTCGTCAAAGGAAGAGGCTAGACAGCTTGCATGGTCGAAGTGTAGTATATTCCTTTTGAAACGGCGTTGAGAATCAGATATTGTTGATGGGTTCAACCAATTTTCATCAACGTGGCGGAAGTGATATATGTGTATAAATGCTTGATCTTATGAATTAATAAAGAAAGGGAGCAAAGCTTGCTCTTACGTGTGAGTATATGTATATGTATATCTAAGACATTATGATACATTTAAAAAAGAGTTATAAAAAAAAAATGAACAACGTTAAAGTATTAAAGTTCATAACTATCATAAACATTCTACTTAATTATATTAGTATATAATTTTAAAAGATCAATGAATTTTTTCTCTACATGGGGCACGGTGTCCTACGGGGTGTCGGTGCCCCGTTAGGACATGTCCCACCCACCCTACACCCCGCGTCGGGCAAAGGTCACCTCACGAGGCATGGATAAGGAATATGATCCCGGGCCCCACAATAGGCTAATGCGGAGTGAGCCATCTCCATTTTTAAGATGTTGACGCTAGAATTTTGCCCTCGAATCTAACATACATAGCCCATCTAAGTTTTAATTTGCATTGGTCATATGTGCATTCCATAACAATTGATAAATTAATTCATCATTACTAATGTAATTCAACCTTATCATTTCGTCATCCTACATTTATCTTTTTAGCCCGACTTCTTCTACACTTTTAAACTAGGGACATCGTAGTTTTGAGACTTCGGACCGACAACCAAAGTTTTGCCCGATGAGGCACGGAAGCCAATCAATGCCACAACCGCCAAATTTCCAATCGCCTTAAGCCTAATTTCTTGACTCATCAAGCTTCCAAACTGGCCTAGGCTTAATTAGTACAAGATATAGGAAGCGCACTCGCTCTCGCTCTTTCTCCTTTTTAACTTCCACCAACTCTCTCTATCTCTCCTTATTTTGTCTTTCATTTTTCACTTTCCCACAAGCTTCAAGACACACATCGCTCCCTCTCCTCTTCCTCTTCGTGATGGATGTAATATAATTGTGCAAATTAACAATGCATGGTCATATAGATAAATAAATTTAGGATCTCTAACATGAGCAAGATTGCATGTCCAAATGCTTTCGAAAAGAGAGAATGAACCAAATTTAGGCGTTAAATAGACTTTAGCGTAACACAAAATCCCCTCATTTGAATCTCTAGAAGTACTAGAACAAATATGTTTAATTAAAATAAAATAAAAAACCTGAGTTATCATCGGTAGGGTTCAGGATGACCCCTCTAAATGTACGTATCACATCGCACTAGGTAGGGATGAGCACGATTCCTAATTCTAGGAAGGGAGATTCCGGTTCTCGGTTCTACTTTTTTTGGAACCGGCGGTTCCTGGTTCAGTTCTCGATTCCTTTAGGAATCGGAACCAGGTCTTCCTGTTCTCTCTACCGATACTTTCCTCTCTAGTCTCCGGTCTCTCCTCTCTATGACGCTGCGACGCCCCTGGTGGGTTTTTATATGTGATGATGAGCCTAAGTGGGCCCATCCGCCCATGTTGGGCCTAAAAGCCCGGCTCGCAAGATAAGGGCCCATGGATGAAGGGTTGAGATATGAAGAGGTGTTACGTTGAGAGGATGTGCCTTTTGGATGAGACGCTTTAAGGAAAAGAAAAGAAAGGGAACAGAGACGACGTACGTACGTTTTCACTTTCTCCCTCTCCAAAAAAAAAAAAAAAAAAAGAACGTACGTCTTTTCAGATTTTTATCCCCCTCATAGTAACAAGATGCGCTCCTCGGTAGAACGAGATCAGGATTCTTCCTCGAACTTCAACATTGGTGTTTAATCTGTGGACAATAAGGTACGCTCGATTCTGTGGTATATCTTTGATCGGTGATACATGTGATTCCTGGGCTCGTCTTCCGCATTCGTTTTAGGGGTTTGATTTAGTGTTGAATCTGTTTTAAGGAATCCGTTATTCCCAACATTGGTATCGAGTTGTAGTTCATGTTTCCCGATCCCCTTTTATGTTATTGGATTTGTTTTTGGGTGAATTTCCGAAAAGCCGCCACCGGTAGATCGGGGACGGAAAATCCCGACACCGTACTGTTCCCCCTAGTCTTTTTGATTTTCTGTAAATCAAAGTTCGTTTCTGATAGCGTAGGGTTGAAGGTCTCGTCGATACGAGAAAAACGAGTGGCAGATCGCCGCCGGGGGACGCTGGACACGCCGCCACGCACGGCCATAACGAACCGGCGTCGTCGACCTCATTCCCCCTAGGCGCGTTCGCGCATGCGTCGTTTCGGCCCCGGGCGCGTGAGACACACACGCGCGGTAGCACGGTCGCTGGCATGTGCGCAGCTGACGTCATCGTGACGTCAACCGCACACAAGCGTGGCATGTGCCGGTCGGTTCGTCCGACCCAGCCCGACCGGTTCGACCCGACTGCCCGTTAACCCGTTGACCCAACCCGTTGACCCATTGACTTTGACCTTGACCGTTGATTGTCGTTGACTGGCGTTAACCGGCAAAAAAAAAAAGGAAAAGATGTGTTTCTTTTTTTTCAATTAAGTCAATGTGGATTATATGTAATCCCTTATTTGTTCTGCATTTGTTGCAGGAACAATGCCTCCCCTTAAGGCATGCACACCTATTCGCGCAATTACCGATGAACAAAAGGAAATGCTTTCTAGGTTGATAGCTGAGCTGACGGATTATCGATGGGAGAGTGGTGACTTAATTGATCATGTTCTTGAAGTCAACGGGAAAATACAAGAGGTCATATGGAATGGTTGTCCCATGCCACAATCTGAGATGGTGTGATTCTTCATGAATAATCTACCACCGATATGGTAAGGAGTGTTGAATCGCTTATGGGAGGTCAACAGAGCTACTTCGTATAGGAGACTTGTAATGGCTTTTATAGATGAACATTACCGGATTGTTACAAAAGAAAAGATCATGAAATTGAACAAAAAATGATCTTTCCCAGTTCATATATTGACTTGGTTTAGATGTTTTGACTGGTCTTTATTTAATATGCTTTATGGACATCTTATGTAAATGTTTTCTACCTAATTGTTGTTGATGTAGCAACTGATATGTTAGTTGTATTATGTGAAAGCATTATTATTATATCATTGTTTGATATCAAATATTATTTGCTTCTGTTTTTTTATTAACTGTTGTGGGTAGTTCTTAGAAATTTTTTGTAATTTCAAAGAATTTATTTTGCATAGAATATTATATTAATAATAATTCCAAGTTAGGATTTTGGATGATGATTGGAAACATAGTGACCTTTTGATTCTGAAACCTTACTTGAAATTATTCATTAATATGATGGGTTTATGCAAAATGGATGCATAAATGATAGGCATTAATAATTCGTGCATATATGTCTGATATGTTCAGATTGATGGCCTCAGCCACAAAGAGTATAGTCGCCGAGCTGAACAAAGGTGAGAAGCTCAATGGCGATAATTATGAAATATGGCACATGAAAATCCAATATGTGTTGGAAGAGCAAGAGGCACTAGAAGAGCAAGAGGCACTGGAAGCTCTTAAACTGACCATGGAAGAACCTAAAGAAGGACACACTGCACAATATAAGAGAGATAAGGATGCATTTGCTGCGTGGAAAAGAAAGAACTCTCTTGCTCGCATTACATTGCCGAGTAGCATGGAGAATGATGTCATGCGAGAGTTCAAGCGTTTTGAGAATGCCAAAGAAATGTGGGAAGCATTGGCAGCAAGATTTGGTCATACTTCGGTGACCAGACTAAGGCAGCTCATTATTAGGTTTGACTCTTATAAGAAGCCCCATGGTCAGACCATGAAGCAACACCTTAGAAAGATGTCAAACATGATTAATGAGCTGAAGGATACTCGCCATGTCCTCACTGATGAGCAGTGAGTGCAAGCAGTGATTCGTTCCTTGCCTCAGAGTTGGGAGCATATGAAAGTGCACCTGACCGATAATGAGAATATCAAAACCTTTGAGGATGCAGTGCGTCATCTTGAGCTAGAAGATGACCGTCTCTTGGCGGCTAAGTCGGAAATTGAAATTTATCATGCTAGTTCCAGCTCACATGGAGCTTCGAGCTCCAAGCGCAAACATCCCAACTGGTTCGATAAAAGGAAAGGCAAGGGAGCAAGTTCTTCAGGGAAGAAACCAAAGGTTGACCAACATGAAAGAGGAAAGCGTCCTCGAATGAAGAAGCTGACAAGGGTGAAGTGTTACAATTGTGACAAGAAGGGTCACTATGCTCGCGATTGTCGCAAGCCAAAGAAGGTACACACCCCTTGTACTTTTGAGAACTTTGCTTATGTGTCAAGTTCTGTATTCTTAACTGAGTCTAATCATTTATGGACCGTAAATTCAGGAGCGACAGACCACGTAGCGAAGGATGGAGAATCCTTCGTGGAATTCCGACGAGTACCAATTGGAACTAAGTGGATTTATGTAGGAAACAACTCTAGAGCCGAAGTAAAAGGAATTGGCATTTGTCAATTGAACATGCGTGGTGGACGCACTTTGTTCCTACATGATGTGTTGTATGCTCCGGAGATTCTTCGGAATTTAGTGTCTGTTTTAGTGTTGGTTAAGCTTGGTTTTAATATGAACTTCCATAATAGCGGTGTGGATTTGTATTTGCATACAAAATACTATGGTTGTGGTTATTTTCTATATTGTTTTATTGTATTAAATGTTGACTATAGTAATGCCAATGTTTGTTATTCCCTCTTCACGTCTTCTAATTCATATGATAATGATGTAAATGTGTGGCATGCTGGACTTGATCATATTGGCCAACAATGTACGAATAGGCTAGCCAAAGAGGGCTTGTTGGGCAATATTGAAAAAGTCGATTTGCCTATATGCGAGCATTGCCTAGTATGGAAAACGACAAGGAAACCATTTGGAAAAGGTAAAAGAGCTGAATTTCCTTTGCATTTAATCCATTCTGACTTCTATGGTCCAATGATTTTGAGAGGAAGGCATGTGGCTATTTATTTCATCACATTTATAGATGATTATACTCAATTCGAATGTGTCTGTTTGATTTCTCATAAATCTGAAGCATTGAGTTGTTTCAAAAGGTTTATGAACTTGGTAGAAAATTAATTAAACAAGAAAATAAAAGTATTGAGATCCGATCGAGGTCGAGAATATTTGTTTGATGAGTTCATAAAATTATGTGATGAAAAGGGAATAAAAAGACAGTTGTCTATTCCATATACTCCTCAACAAAATGGTGTTGCGGAAAGAAGGAACAGAACCCTACTGGAAATGGTTAGGTCCATAATGGCGCATGCTAACTTACCTATCACTTTTTGGAGTGATGCGTTATTAACTGCTGCCTATATACTTAACCGGGTGCCTTTCAAATCAGTTACTTCCACTCCATATGAGTTATGAACAGGTAGAAAACCGAACTTAAGTTTTCTTAAACCATAGGGCTGTGCTGCCTATACTCATCAGCCTTCTCACAAGTTTGGGAAATTGGGTCCCAGAGGAAAGAATATTATTTTCATAAGATACTCTGAACACTCAAAAGGGTATGTGTTCATAGGTGAGCAGGAAAGTAGAAGTATAACTGAATTTGAATCATAGGATGTCGCATTCTTAGCGAATGAATTTCCTAAGAAGGGCGAAATAGGTGAAGATTACTCCTTATTTGAAACCTTGGATCAAGATAATGAACTTAGTGGAGTTCATCTAAGTGGGAGTAACATGAGAAGTGATGAATTTAATTCAACTCACTCTCAATTACAACCGCATGATGAGATGATATCGTCATTATCTAATCCGCGTGGGAGCATGATGGGGAATAATATACAAAACGTACAATCTCCCATACGGCGAACAAAGCGCAAAAGTATTCACCGACGACGCTTTGACATTGAAAGAGAAATTTTTATGGTTACTCCACAAGATGAGGATGAGCTAAGAAATGTTAATGAGGCTCTAAATTGCCCTAGTAAGGAAAAATGGATGCATGCAATGGAAGAGGAGATGGAGTCGATGAAGTCAAACCATGTTTGGGAACTGGTTGATCTTCCAAAAGAACGCAAAGCCATTGGGAACAAGTGAGTTCTCAAAATAAAGTGTAAAGCTGATGGCTCAATAGAAAGACATAAAGTTCACCTTGTGGCGAAGGGGTATAATCAATAGGAAGGAATTGATTATGAAGAAACATTTTCTCCTGTAGTGAGATTTACCTCGATTCGCATTATTCTGACAATAGTGGCAAGTATGGATCTTGAGTTACATCAAATGGATGTAAAGGCTGCTTTTCTCAATGGAGAATTAGATGAAGAAATATATATGGAACAACCTGCTGGTTTCATTATGGAAGGCCAAGAAGAAAAGGTATGTCGACTTTTGGAGTTTAGGACACACAGTGTCAAAACTTGGCACGGGGGACACTTAAGTGCCAAAACTTCGGAAAAGTACACTTAAGTGCCAGTTTCGAAGTAAAGTGGAACACTTAAGTGCCACTCCGGCCAAAATCCGGCCAAATTGCTGACGTGGCAATTTTTCGACGAGTTTGGTGCAAAACGACGTCGTTTTGCTCGCTGACATGGCGAGAAAATGCAAAAACGACGTCGTTTTGTGTCGATGTGTAAATAATTAATATAAAAATTAATTAAATTAAATTTAAACTTAATTTTATTTAAAATATTCTAAAAAATTAAAAACTTAAAATTAAAAAACCTAAAAATAAAAAACCTAAAATTTAAAAACCTAAAATTAAAAAAAAGGGGGAGCCGAAGGGGGCGGGCCGAGGACTAAGCCCTCGCCGCCACCGCCTCCCGCCGCCGCTGCTTTGGGAAGGGCTGGCGACGGTGGGGGAGGGTCGGCCGGCCCCGGCCAATCGGCGGCGGGGGGCCGCGAGCCCTCGCCCGAAATGCTGGGCGAGGGCCCGAGCCCTCGCCTCCTCCCACCGTCGCGGGAAGGGCGACAACGGTGGGGGAGCATCGGTCGGGGTCGCCGAGCCACTGCCCGTGCTCCCCCACCGTCGCCGGCCCCTTCCCGGTGGCGGGGAGCGGCGAGGGCTCAAGCCCTCGCCCGGGTCGGGGAGGGTCACGGCCCTTGCCCGGATCCGGTGAGGGCTTGCGGCCCTCGCCGCCGGTTGGGCAGGGGCCGGCCACCTCGGCCGACCCTCCCCCCCTCCGTCGCAGGCCCTTCCCGGCGGCGGCGGGAGGTGGCGGCGGCGAGGGCTTAGCCCTCGGCCGCCTCCTTCGGCCTCCCCCACCTTTTTTTTTAATTTTTAATTTTAAGTTTTTTAATTTTAAGTTTTTTAGAATATTTTAAATAAATTTAAGTTTAAATTTAATTTAATTAATTTTTATATTAATTATTTATACATTTTTTATTTTTTAGAATATTTTAGCTGGTAGTTTAATTTTTATTTTGCAAACGACGTCGTTTCGGGTGAGTTTCGGCCGAGTCGGCTCTCCGGCGAGCCACGTAGGCAAGAAAAATAATATAATATTACCACGTAGGATTTCCGGCAAGGTTTGCCGGAGGTGGCACTTAAGTGTCCCACTTTTCAAAGAAAGTGGCACTTAAGTGTTCCTTTTCAAAGTTTTGGCACTTAAGTGCCCCCTCATGCCAAGTTTTGGCACTTGGGCTGTACTTTTGCCTCGACTTTTGAGATCGATATATGGCCTTAAGCGATCGTCAAGACAATGGTATATACGTTTTCATAATGCCATAATGGCATATGATTTTACAATGATTGATGAGGATCATTGTGTATATATCAAAAGATCTAAAGATCAATTTGTGATCATATCATTATATGTTGATGATATACTAATTGCCGGAAAAAATATGGAGTTTGTTAATACTGTCAAGAGTTGGTTATCTTCCAACTTTGAGATGAAAGATATGGGTGAGGTTGCATATATTCTTGGAGTTAAGATTTCAAGAGATCATTCGAAGAGGTCATTATCTCTTTCGCAAGAAACATACATAAATAAGATTCTTGAACGATTTCGTATGCAAGATTGTAAACCCATAGATACTCCTATTGCAAAAGGTGAAGGATTGAGCCATAGACGTGTCCGAGGACTCCACAAGAGAAGGAACAAATGAAACATGTTCCTTATGCTAGTATTGTTGGGAGCTTGATGTACGCTATGATGTGTACAAGACGACATATGTTTTGCAGTTGGAATGGTGAGTAGATACCAATCCAATCCAGGTCAAGCACATTGGAAAGCCGTTAAAAGGATACGAGGTATCCGAAGGGAACTGCTGATTACAAGCTGAATTACCAAGGAAAGGATCTGCGACTTGAAGGCTATTCAGATGCTGATTAGGGAGGAGATTTAGATGAAAGGAAATCTACCTCCGATTTTGCTTTCTTACTGAATAATGGCGCCATATAATGGAGCAAGAAGAAACAAACGTGTATAGCCTTGTCCACGATGGAAGCTGAGTTCGTGGCATTATCGGCAGCTGTACAAGAAAGAGTTTGGCTTAAGAGATTTTTGGATCATTTAGGTGTTATTAGGAATGCTGCAAATCCATTATTGGTTAATTGTAATAGCCAAGCAGCTATAGCGTACACCAAAGATCCAAAATATCATGGCAATACCAAACATATAGATACCAAAGTATAATTTTGTCAAAGATATGGTTGCACGAAAAGATGTGAACTTACAGTAGATATCTACGCATAGAATGGTAGCAGATCCTATGACAAAGCCAATACCTAGAGATGTGTTTTGTGGTCATGTAAAATCTCTAGGACTGCGTAGAGGCGATGTATTGAATATTGTAATTTCCCGAAGTGTTCACATTTAATGAATTTGTGTTTTTCATTATTAATGCCTATGAATCTTTGTTTTGACGTTTATGCATTTTAGTGCTAAGTGCATTATAAAAAGTTAAGAAAGTATGTCGGACAAATAAAAGATTAGCCCACTTACACAGGTAATCGCCTCTGTTTACTATGTGATAAATAGAGATGAGACAGTTTTTAAGCTTATTATCTAGGTGATAATCGAGAGCTGAAGCTTAAAACATATATGTCACCTTAACTGAGTGTTAAGATGAGGACATAATATTTACTATGTCCGAAAGTAAAATAACCCACATATTTTACTTTATCTGTCTATAATGCCAGACGTGAGTTCTGATAAATTCTGTGAATGAATAGATATGTGAACTCAAGTTAAACATTAGGTATGTCTGAACTATCATCTGTACGGTATTGATGGTGTAGACATACACTCCATGGGAAAGGAATTAATACCGTAATATGTATTTCATACTACGTATGCATGAGACAACCAATAAGAGTGGCAAAAGTTTGATCTCAACTTTTATGCTGTGTGAGACTCTTGAGGAAAAAGGTTCCTCAATTTTAGTCCCCTTATGACTCTTACTTATTCTCAAGATTTCTATCCAGTGTTTGCTATCTTAGAATGTTACCAATGATTATAAAATGATTCGATCTAATGGGATATTTCTAGAAAAGCAAGTTGAACTGAGATTGAGAGTTTCAAGTAAAGAGGAAGATTGTTTTTTTGAGAATCACATTGTAATTTTGTATTCACCGGTCGACCAATTATGATTGTTTTATGGGATAATCATAATTGTGAATACAATACATCATTGTTTAAAATGAGATCAAGAGAGATATAAATGTGATTGATCGATCAAGGGTACTGCATACTAAATCTACTCAGAGTGTGATGCCCATTATGAGCTGCTATATATTTCTAACAGATGTATAGCAACGAGCTCTCAAAGTATCTTTGGTCGCACGGATTATTCACCCGTATGAATGTTGCGAGAGAAGTAAAGAGGATCTGTTCGGCCCACCATGTGCGAGTGGGAGATGATGGGTTTTTTATATGTGATGATGGGCCTAAGTGGGCCTGTCCGCCCATGTTAGGCCTAAAAGCCCGGCTCGCAAGATAAGGGCCCATGGATGAAAGGTTGAGATATGAAGAGGTGTTATGTTGAAAGGATGTGTCTTTTGGATGAGACGCTTTAAGGAAAAGAAAAGAAAGGGAACAGAGACATCGTACGTACGTTTTCACTTTCTCTTTCTCCCAAAAAAAAAAGGAACGTACGTCTTTTCAGAGTTTTCTCCCCATCATAGCAACAGTACGCTCCTCGGTAGAACGGAATCAGGATTCTTCCTCGAACTTCAACATTGGTGTTTAATCTGTGGACAATAAGGTACGCTCGATTCTGTGGTGTATCTTTGATCGGTGATACATGCGATACCAGGCTCGTCTTCCGCATTCGTTTTAGGGGTTTGATTTAGTGTCGAGTCCATTTTAGGGAATCCGTTATTCCCAACAGCCCCCAACGACAACCCGACGCTACTTGCCGCCCTCGACGCCGCCGTCGTGATCCATGACGTCACCGCCAACGAAGGCACGAGCAGCATGGGCGTTCTTGCTTTCTACCAGTGGCTCATTGATTAGTACCTAAGCTCGATCGCGGACGTTGTCGAGGAAGAGCTGCCCCTCGACGCGAGCGGGGTTGTCTGGCTGATTGACCCCTGCAGGCCAAACCCTAACGCTTGTGTTGTCGAGTTCTTTTGAATTTTGGTGGTCTCGAGCTAGAATTGTGAGAGGATTTGCGTTGAAGGTAAGAAGAGAGATAGAGAGAGAGTTCGTACAGACTTTTTTCAGCACACATGCTCAAGAAGTGAAGTCATCAGATTGTTGACACTATTTTTTATTGTCCTTTGTTCAGAATGACGTTACTTCTGGGGCCTCCAGCTTCTGGAAAGACCACATTACTTCTAGCATTAGCTAGGAAGCTCAGCAAAGCTTTGAAAGTAAGCATAAAGAAAGTACTTATAAAGTTGTCTTACTTTAGTAGTGAAATTTTTTGTGTGTCACACAAAGAGCTTTTGAATCTCAGTTCTCGGAAAGAGTCGCGTACAATGGACATGGGATGGACGAATTTGTGCTACAGAGGACATCAGCTTATAGAAATCAATATGATCTCCGCATAGGAGAAATGACTGTTAGAGAAACTCTGGCTTTCTCGGCCAGGTGTCAAGGCGTCAGGCACCATTATGGTGAGTTTGCTCTATTTTTCTTGTTACCATGATTCAAAGAGTAAATTCTAGAAAAGCGCAAGGATTTAGAGGTATAATACTACCGTGTTTTTCAGATATGCTAGCAGAGTTATCAAGAAGAGAGACAGAGGCAAACATCAGACCTGATCCTAATATAGATATCTTTATGAAGGTGAGATATGAGACCGCAACTAAGGAACAGTCGAACAGCTTTTTGATTGCAGATTTTACATGCTTATACTTCCTTTAATCTGATATGGAAAATATGGTCAAAAACATGGATTGATGCCTTTAAGAGCTTCTATGTATCTTAACCTTCTACAGGCAGCTGCCCTGGAAGGGCAGAAGACTAATATTGTTACCAATCATATACTCAAGATATGAGCAAGAAAAAATACCTTTAGTCCATTATTTTGTCTTTTTTCCACGAGGACAAGGAGAAAACACAAAAACTGAAAATTTCTATTCTTTTTGCCATGCTTAAAATTTACATTCCGGGACTTGAAATTTGCACCGACACGATGGTGGGAGATGAAATGATACAAGGCATCTCCAGTGGACAAAAGAAACGAGTCACAACCGGTAAGACCCAGAAGGCCGCTTTAGTATCCCATTTTGTTGGATGATTGCAATGACTTTCTATAAAGTTCGGTTGGTTTTGTTCAATTTCGTGTTGATATAAAACAGGGGAGATGCTAGTCGGGCCAGCCAAAGCACTCTTTATGGACAAAATACCGACCAGCTCGGATAGTTCGGCAACATTCCAAATAGTGAACTCACTCAGATAGTCCATACACATCCTCAATGGGACTGCTCTAATAACCCTCCTCCAGCCTGCACCGGAAACTTACGACCTGTTTGATGATGTCATCCTTCTCGCGGATGGGCAAATAGTGTATCAAGGTCCCCGAGAAAACGTGCTTGAGTTCTTCGATCACATGGGTTTTAAATGTCCTAAAAGGAAAGGAGCAACTGATTTCTTGCAAGAAGTAATATTTTCAGAGCACTAGGTGGTCTCGAGCTGGAATGATCATCCATCCTAGAATTTGTGTTACATGGAAGTAATGTTGGTTGAGTTATAATCCAGCCAAGAACTTCTTGCATGGGAAATAATCTGCTTAAATTGCTGATTTTAGTGTGATAGTAGATGACTGTGTAGTTGTAATTTTAGATTCGAGAATTGTTGGAAGGTGCTGGTCTTGATCTATTTTGATTTGGATTTTGTGATTGTAATGTGTGTTTTTACTGTGTTTGGCCTATTGGTGGATGCTTTGCTTCAAAATTTATTTGCCAGATGTTTAAATTCTAAGCTGAGGATACTTTGTAATTATAGAAAATTTCGGAGTGATGGCATTGTGGATCCTGTTATGGAGAAGTACGTCTTGGAAGTGATAGTGTCGTGATAAGTTGGCGTAGCTATTTCTCGAGATAAGTGTTGTGAAAGTTTTGTTTAACTAAAGATTAAAAAAAACAAGGACTTGTTAGAGCCTGGAATCGACCCCTGGAATTTATAATATGATAGGTTTTATGTTTCAAAAATAAGAAACCTGTATCCGAAAATAGATTTTAAGTTTCGGACGGAACCTATAAAGAACCTGAAATCGCTCGCCCCTAGCGCTGGGCGTTGGTACCTGCATTGCAATTCGTCAAATTTCCTAGCAGATCTCGCCTCGGGAGGGTTTCCATATCGGCCACCATCAAATCTGGGCTTGAAAAGATCTATCAGCGTGGAAGTCCGGGAGAGGTCATTTTCTTAACTTGACGTGGACGGCTCTGGCATTTCCCATTGGAAGATTCCATCAAGAGCGGGGCAGTTAGATGATAACTTGTACTACTATATTGAAACTATATATAAATCCCGGGCGTTGCTTAGCGATTGCGCTTTTAGGACAAGTAAATCAATGATATTAAAACCAAAATCTATAGTTCAAATTCTTATAATCCTTTCAGCATTTATGAATTTATAGGATCACTGAGTATGCATTCAATGCTAGAGATTCACATTATCATGTTGCGCTTCGTGACAAGCTAGATTAAATGCAATTGTAATTACTGGGGTTTGCCCCAATGGCCATCCTTCCAACATGGAAGGGGGAGGTGGGGGGTTCGAATCCCCATATTCTCAGGGGAGGTTGGAGTGGGGACGAATTAGTTTCAGGAGCGCACGGGCGTAAGCGAAAATGCGAGTGAGAGTTAGAATAGAAATAGAATAGGACTAACAAAAAAAAAAAGGATTAAATGCAATTGTAATTTATGACCACTCGTACGTTGTCCATTATACTTCCACTTCTTGGTAAGAAAAGATCATTGTTTGACAAAGGTAAACAGATGCAAGATCCAGAAATAATCGTAAACTCTTTAGTACACGCATACATATAGCACGGGTTTTTCTGCAGTCTCATTACTATTATAGGATCTCATAGAATGCAACTATTTCTATAAGAGTAATTAAAGCCAGATTATTGCAAATACTACAGCACAGCATTGCAAGGACTACGATAGACGCACCCCATACCCATTCACATACACATTCACATGCCTATAATGTGGCTTCATTCTGACGAATGTTATTCTTCACCTCACACAAAGTTGGACCAATGCATCAGCCGCTTCATCTAATTCTGCCTCTCCTTTCTTCGTAATACTGTCACTCATTTCTTTTGCCTTCTTCCTCATGCTATCTCCATCTCTCTCCATCATTACATCTTTGATCACCTTCGCTATCTCCGCCCTCTCAAGCTCTCCGCTCTTATTTCTCTTCACCTCCAATCCAACCCCAACTTGCTCAACCAACCGAGCATTCATTGGCTGATCGAGTTGCATTGGCATCGCGATGATCGGGACCCCAGACTTCATGCTCTCCATGACGGAGCCCCATCCACAATGACTCACAAACCCACCGATGCTTGGATGCTCCAGAATCTTTCCTTGTGGTGCCCATCCATCTATCACCGATCCTCTATCTCTTATTCTTTCCAAGAAGCCCCCAGGCAATGCCTCTTCAAGCTCAATGCTCTCTCCTACAGGAAACCTAATGACCCAAAGGAAGTTGACATTACTGAGCTCCAATCCATGAGCAATCTCTTCTCTTTCTTTCTTAGTGAGAAAATATTCAGTACCAAATGACACGAAAACTGTAGATAGTTTATCCCTCTTGTCAAGCCACTCAATGATGCTATCTCCATCTTCTATATTGCTAGGGTCTTCCACAAGTGGACCAACAGACACCACTTTTTTCCCCGAGTAACTTGAGAGATAATCTATGTACTTCCCTTCCAGCTCTCTAAAGGTCTTCATCAAGATGAAGTTGGAGGACCTCTCAACACATTGTGAAACCCTATAATTCACACCATCCTGAGAGTCTTCTGCTGCCTTAATGATTTTCGCCAGCTCGTAATCATGGAGAAAAATTTCTCCAAACGGGAACTCATTGCAAGTGTTCTTCATCACATGGAGTATAAATGAAAACGACCCTGCACCAGAACTGAAGAAGACAACCGACGGCACGCCGTGAGATTTTGCTACTTCTGGTGCCCATGGATGGAGAAAGTCGTAGACGAGCAAATCAGGGCTGAGACTCTTAACGATATTGTTGAAGCTGGGGCTCACCATGTCAAAGGCCAACATGAGGGTTTTCATGAGGTGGGGAGGCAAGCCTTTGGTTGTGTGATAATGGGGAGGGAGGTCAGGCAAAGAAGGGATGTGAAGCTCGACAAGTTTAATGGAGGATGAATATTTCTTGGAAATCTTGGGTTTGATGGAGCTGAGGTTGGCTGGAGTGGAGCACAAATGAATGTGGAAGTTTCTCTCGGAAAGCCTCTTTGCTAGCTCTAAAAATGGTGATATGTGGCCATGAGCAAGCCATGGCAACATCAAAACTTTAATGGGTCTCTGCATATTGTCCATCCAGATCTCAAGTCTCTCTCTTGTTTCTTTTCTCTTAACTGTCTATCTCTAATGGGTATATATAGCAGTGGAGAGAAAATAGACGATACAGGCCAAACCACACTGTCTGACTGATTGGAGAGAGAGAGAGTCGTGAAATGTCTAACTAAGGTTGGAGAGAACAGAGAGAGAAAGAGAGATGCCAAAAGAAAAACTAACATTTTTAGGCTTTATAAAACCGGCTTTGAATTCGATTCGATTGATCCGGTGCCTAGGTGGTTCTTTACTCGGAGAATCAAACCATTTCCAATGAGGTAATAATTTATATCTAAATATTTTCATGATGATAAAAATATTTTCTTTGTTCATTACAAATGATAGAAAAATATTTTTCAAATCAATCATTTTCCGTAAAATAAATAGAACCTTAATTAGGTTTAGTTGGTTTGGTGGATCGAAATAGAATGAAGTAGACATTTTGATTTCGTGGATTTTTAGTCCCTACCATTCCATTAAAAGGTTTATTTGGGAACCATTTTCCGAATGAGCTTTGGGCTCTAAAGGCCCTTAAGCAAATTTGAGTAACGTTTGACAAATCTTTTCCAAAGATTTATCTTAAAAGTTAAATCAAACGCAGCAGATAAAGTGAACGATCGCAGGACCTAACTTAGGAGAGGACTGTACAATGTGACTTGTTACAAGTGAAATATCACGGGACCACCTTAGGAGAGGACACTACCATGTGACTTGTTACTTCACCATAGTTTTGACAGTTCATGAAGAATGGAGTGGTCCAAGGTGGGGCGGCTAGCAGACAAATCTAATCTCGCCCTTCAACATCAGTAGGTAATTCGGTAGCAGACTCTACTGCCACCTAGAGAAAACAAAAGATAGGTGATTGAAACTTCATGATTGAAAGTGAAAACTGACGATAAAGCTCGGATAAAACAATCCACAGCACGCTTCCAGAGTTTAGAGAGAACTCTCTTTGGGTTATTCACAAATTCAATCTTCAAGAGATGAATTATAGCAAACTCAAGCCATGCGGGGAGACCTTAAGTAGGGAAGCAATCAAAATATTTAAACTAGGAAATTCTAACTGAGTAACAAATATTGCCCTTATTCGAATAAAATCAAGCCAAGATTCAAGAAATGACAGAGATAAGGAAATAAAGGTGAAATCCCCCTTTCTAAATTATAAACGAAAAAAATCATCAACATATTAAAAATTAAATCCAAAGCTAACTTCGATTATTGCGTCCAGCGGCATATTCTCTCTATTTTAAGGAACCCCTTGAATTTCTATCCAAAAATCATCAACAAATCAAAAATTCTCGATTGCCCTCCGCATTATATTCCCTCTGTCGGGAAAAAAAAAAATCGACCTCGAGATCTAAAATGTTGGATCATTCCATTAAGTAATTATCTTTCAATCCACATAAGGTTTGGATCAACATCCACACGGCCATCGACTTTTCCTTGCTTCGAGAAAATGGATCACCTTGGTTTTGCAAGTGAACCGTCAACTAAATCAAATCGATTTCAGGAGAAATTAGTGCCATGATGCTACTCTTGCTCATGTCTTGTTGTCAACCCCTGCCATAAGTTTTCTCTTATCCCTTAAGATGCATTTCTTTGATGGAAAATAAATGAGTTGAAATTCTTAAAAATGATCATTTGTATCATTTGCAAATTTGTCTAGAGTTAGTCCCATTTGGGTTTCCCTTAGACCAAGCCGCTCTGCAAATATGTCTAGAGGTCGCCTCGAATCCTGTTTTATGGTCTGTTGATATGCCTTGAGACGAGTCCCCAAGGGCCGCATCCCCTGATCTTCATTAGCAGGACGGTTCCTCCCATGACCCTCCAAACCAGACATGGCTCCGAACTAGGAAAGCTGATTTTGAAGACAAACGACACGGTCCAAACCACAAAATCACACATTTGATGAACACGATTAACCAAATGGATAACAAAAACAATTCTAATATGCCAAGTATCTGTTCGATATTAGTTTTCTACGGGGTTTCGACTACTAAAAAAGGTAATTAGTTTTAAAGGTGTTTATCCAGCACTTTAGCGCTACAACGCATCCACAGTTACAGCAACTTCCAGCAGCTTTTGGAAGTTGCTCCACCTAGCTTTTAGGTACCGCTGTCGTTGTATTGCCAATCAATCGTACACGTCACAAAATAACCACACGGCAACCAAGCTATAATTTAATCACCAATTATCCAAACGAGCTTTAAGAGATTGTGACACAGTTTGGATAGATATTCTATAATATATGCTTTTATTTTCCTTTTAGGCTCCTTTAATTGCAAAAATTCAGTAAGTTGAAAAAAGTTTTCCTAATTTTGTTTTTTTAATCAATTAAGCATATGAGCTAATAAAAAAAAATACTTCCACCACTTATATTTGATTGTAAAAGACTTTCATTAATAAGGAAAACATTTTCGGTGAACTCATTTTCTAAATGATATAAACGATTAAGCAGCGGAAAATCTTTTTGAATGGTTGATTTTCTGCTAAACACGGAGTAAAGATTTGTTTCTTTTCTTGACAAATAAAGCTTTAATATCATCCTTTTGGAAGGGCTTTCCTAGCATTATATCTTTTGGGCCACTATGAAAATAGCGGTGTTTTATGAATCACAAATTCTTGAAGTAGACCCCGTCATAATTTTTAATTATTTATTATTTATCTTTTATGATTCAAAATAGATTGTTACTCTTATAGTAAATTAAAAACATTCATATAAGCATTTTTCCTTTCGAAGTTGTTGAATTGTGCATGTGCAAGCTTAAGTAGCTTAGATCGTCAGAAAGCCATGTGTTGTATGGAGTCATGGACCTTTGGGCCTTTGTTCTTGTTTAATGTAGGTGATAAAACGGGCCATTGATCCATATTTTGACTCGACTTTAATGGCTTCAGTGATATATGGATTGCCTAGGATTTAGAAAAGTAGGAATGGGTCTAATAAACCAAAGACCGACCAATGCCTTTACCCAAAAAAGAAAAAAAAAAACAAAGGCCAACTAATCGTAGGTTCAATTTATGTTTGGAAAGAACCCACTTTCAACCTGTCTAATCGAAGAGTAACAATATTTGGGGCATCTTGCTCTTGCACTCTCTAATATAATAATAAAGAAAATCAGCCGTATTAGTTTTTTCAATAACATGTAGGACCAAAACATACATGCATACATATTGAGATATTAAATGTAAATCACATTGTTTTTCTATAGTACAAATTTCTTATAATAAATACTTGAATACTCAATTATAGGAATGCAAATGATAAAAGCAAGAAAATGAGTCAATGTTATAAAAAAATTTCGTGTATATTAAGCCGAAGTAATGATGATCTTGATCTTTAACTTTCACTTCAAAAATGAGATAAGATCCTTATTCTTCAGATTTCTGGGCCTATTGGACTCTGGTTCCGCACCATGACCACTTCTTGTTTGCCTTCTTTATCAGGCGCAGGACATAAGTAGATGTGGATGTCTCTATTGGCGAATCCTTGGAGAGCTCGAGGAATGGAGTGATGCGGCCATGAGCAAGAATCCTCCACATTAGTGTCAACCAAGCCACTTAGAGCAGCTAGCACTAACTAAACTACCACGTTAACGATTTCCAGCCAAACGGCAAATTATCAAATATTTAGGATTTAATTGGCAAAATGCCAAAAATTTAGCATTCAATTGGCATAATTAAGATGTTTATAACTCAATTGGCATGAGTAACATGTATATGATTAAATTGGTTAAATTGAAATAATTATGACTAAATTGACACAAGTGTAATAAATTTAGGACTTTTTTTTTATAATTTCCCCTAATTACCATTTTTCACGCAGGCCTTTTTTATCTTGTAGGCAGTCCGCTGAGTTTTTGCATCTCTTTGATTTACCGATGCTATATTAGGTTTTGTCTTCCATCTCTTTGGAAGACTATTGAGAAAAACCGAATAGGATAATAATAATAATAATAATGTAGTATATTCTCAAAGACCATATTTAACCCCGACAATTGCTTAACAATTTAAAATTTTAGGACAAATTAATCATGATATTATAATCAAACTCTCTACTTCAAATTCTTATATTCCTTTCAACTTGTCCAAAAACTTATAGGATAACCGATTCTACAACTCAATTCTAATGATTTGCATCATAATGGTGTCACTTTTGAAAGGCTAGCGATTTATGATGGTATGTTGTAAATTCATTAGCATATGCATAAATCTGAACACGGGTTCTTCCGCGTCTCATTACTATTATAGAATCTAATTAGAATGCCGGTACTACAATACAAATAATCAACAAGTTACTACACATATTGAAAAAAAACTCCACAGCATTGCGATGGCAAGGTTATTGTCGAGGGACCATAGACGCACACGATAGCCGTACAAATACCATTACATGGCTTCATTTTGACACATATTCTTCTTTATATCCCACACAAAGTTGGACTAAAGCATCAGCCACTTTATCTAATTCTCCCTCTCCTTTATTCCTAATACTGTCACTCATTTCTTTTGCCTTCTTCCTCACGCTGTCTCCATCTTTCTCCACCACCACATCTTTGATAACCTTCGCTATCTCCAATCTCTCAAGCTGCTCTCATTTTTCTTCACCTCCAGTCCGACCCCGACATCCTCCACCATCCGTCCATTTAATGGCTGATCGAGTTGCATCGGTATTGCAATGATCGGGACCCCAGATTTTATGCTCTCCATGATGGAGCCCCATCCACAATGACTCGCAACCCCACCAATGCTTGGATGCTACAGAATCATTTCCCGTGGTGCCCATCCATCTATCACCAATTCCCTATCTCTCACTCTTTCAAAGAACCCCTCAGTCATTGCCTCTTCAAGCTCAATGCTCTCCTATAGGAAACCTAATGACCCAAATGAAGTTGACATTACTAAGCTCCAATCCATAAGCAATCTTCTCTCTTTCTTTCTCAGTGAGAAAATATTCAGTACCAAATGACACGAAAACCGTAGAAGATTTTTCTCTCTTGTCAAGCCACTCAATGATGCTATCTCCATCTCCTATGTTGCTAGGGAATTCTACAAGTGGACCAACAGGCACCACAATTTTTCCCAAGAGACCTGATAGATAGTCCATGTACTTCCCATCCAGCTCTCTAAAGGTTTTCAACAATATAAAGTTGGAGGACCTTTCAACACATTGTAAAACCCTATCTTTGTTGTTCACGCTGCCTGCAGAGTCATCTATCATGTCGATGAGTTTTGCCTACTCATAATCATGAAGACGAATTGCTTCGAAAGGGAACTCCATGCCAGTATTCTTGATCATATGGAACATAAAAGATAGCATCCCCGCACCAACACTATAAAAGATGACCGATGGCAAGCCATGAGACTTCACCGCTTCCGCCGCCCATGGTTGGAGAAAGTCATAAATGAGCAAATCGGGGCCTAAGCTCTGGATGATATTGGAGAAGCCAGGGCTCACCAGGTCCAAAGCCACTTTGAAGTTGTTCATGAGGTGAGGAGGCAGGCCTTTGGTTGTGTGATAATGGGGAGGGAGGTCAGGCAGAGATGGGAGTTGAAGCTCAACAAGTTCAACGGAGGATGACTATTTCTCAGAAATCTTGGGTTTGATAGAGCTAAGGTTGACAGGAGTGGAACAAAAGTAAATGTGGAAGTTTCTCGTGGAAAGCCTCTTTGCTAGCTCTAAATATGGTGATATGTGGCCCTGAGCAAGCCATGGCAACATCAGAACTTTGACAGGTCTCTGCATATTGCCCATCCTGATCTAAAGTCTCTCTTAGCTACCTATCTCTGATGGTTATATATGGCAGTGGAGAGAAAACACAAGGACACCACGTCATGGAGAATTTGACTGATCTTGAGAAGTCGGTGCAAGATGAAGAGGAGAAACGTCGAGCCGCAACATATATTTAGAATGGGCGCTAGTGACTTCAAGTTCTATCTCTATGGTCTAGATGTGGTTTCATTTGCCGTCTGTCTTGTCGCTTTGCAAAGGGTTGCCAAGTTGAATTTGGACTCCTATTTGGCATTTTTTGGATTTGTCATCATGGATGACCCTTTTTGTGGATCCAATTTTGCACTCCCCATCACTAGGACGGTGGGGCAATATATTGTGGCGACAGAGGAAGCTGAGTAGGAGAGAAGTCTACGACATGGCATGCTAGGTAGGCGAGTGCAGGAGAAGTTGGTGGCGTGGCAGAGAAGTGACTAAAAGATGTTCTTTTCTTTGGTTATGACAAGTGAGAAAATGTTGGGTAGGCTGGGTGCACCACGTCACCATGCGCCGACCCAATCAGGAGGCGACAGGTATCGCCACGTGGCTCCAGCTGGAGCCAGGGCCCACCATTATTTTTAGTCAAATTTTTGCCACTTCTCTTTCTCATTAAATGCTTTGTCCTTCTCTGTATCATTTTCTCCCCTTCGCACACAAGGACGCTCCCCTTCCCCTCCCCTTTTCTCTTTCAAAATTGTTTCTCTATGTTGTGCATCTTTCTCCATGACAGCTGCTGTGACATCCAGATTTTTCAACCCTATCTTCCACCGAATGAATCGGGCATTTCATTGTGCGCCGATGCGCTTATTCTCGAACCGATCATTCTTGAGATAACTAGGCTATCCGGGGAAATTATTAAGAAATTTTAAGGCAATAAACTTGAGAACTCGATCAGGAATCAACTTCTCGACCGTGTCCATCTTTAGAGGCCATTACAGCACAGTTAAAAATCGATTTGAAATCAGAGATAGACTGGATCGATAGAGATGTGTGGCTAATCGTGGGTGACACCACTAAATTGGAAAATTCTCGTTGACCGGCATTAGACTAATTTTCTTATTGTTTTGGTATCCTGTGTCCGTATTTGGATCCTCGGGATTTTCACGACAACCGAGAGTTGCCAATGAGTCGAGTGGGTTCATAATGGCTCGAAGAAAATCGGCCACGGGTCAATTGCACTTAAAAATATCTGAAAGTTACTCGGTAGCCTAGGTCACGCTAAAAACGCGCCAAGTGAAATTAACTGTGAATTCTAGTCCGATTTCAGAAATTGAAGTTTCTGCTATGTCACAATAAATTTTAGGAGTATCGACTCAATCTTAGAAGATTTTTCTGACAACCGAGACTTTTTGGGAAAAAGTCAGTTTGTAGCCATTTTCGCATAGTTGAAGCCGGGGATTAATTCTGGTTGTGAAATTGAGAAGCATGAGGGATTCTTGGATGAGGAAAATAATAAATTTGATAATTGGGACATCAATTGATTTTTGTGAGAGTCAGTTGAGAGAAAATCTAAAGGGAAATTGGATGCAGAAGCACAAGTGTGGACCAAGTACTCTAGTTTGGATTTTCTTTTGAGATTCTTTGAGCTTATTCAAAAGAAATGGGATGAGAATTCTCTATGTTAGGAAATTCTTTTTAGTTTCCCTCCCATCTCCTTTTTCTTTTTTTCCTTTTTGGGCCAAACATTTTCCCCTTTCTCTCTCTCTCTCTCTCTCTCTCTCTCCCTCTCTCTCTCTCTCTCTTCCTCTTTTTCTTTTTCCCTCGTGCGTGAACCCCCTCCACCAACTGCCCTCTTGCTATCTTCAACTTTGCTTCTCCTTTCTTTTACTTTTTGACTTTTCAAACTTATCTCTCTTCTCTCTCTTCTCTCTCTTCTTCCCTCACTCTCTCTCTCTCGACACCTCTCTCTCTTTCCCCTTCCCGTTCGTGCGAAACCAGCGGACAGAAGCAGAAACAGAAGCTGCTCGCCTGGGATCGGAGTAGCTCGCCGTCGCTGCCTGTGCCCCGCCACCTGCACGCCGCCTCATCGAACCAACGGTCGCACCACCACCTGGCCACGTGTGCCGTTCCCCCCTGCAACCCGACCCCTGCAGCTTCTGTTCGTCCGTTGGAGGGACCGACCAGCCACCGTGAGCGGGGCCGAGCGGACCGCCGGAGTCACCGTGCGGCCTTGCTTGGACCGCCACCGCCTTCCCGACCCTTCTTTGCCCCCAACCATCTCATTTACCCTTTGTTTTGCAACCACACCAGCAACCCACCAAGTGGGTTTGCAGCAGGTTCGTGAGTGGTTTTGGGCCTTTTCCGGGCCCTGAACCCGAGGTCCGCTTTGGGGTTTGTCGATCCTCACGTCGTCCCCGTCGGATTGATCCGATTTGCGCGCAATTCCAGTGAGTAATCTTACTAATCCTTGTTTAGTGGACTAATTACACTTAAGGTTGATTAGTGTTAATTAAGTAGGATTAGGTGGTTAGATTAGAATTGATTAGTGATTATTAGTTAATTGCATTGCATATTAGTTAGGTGGTTAGTGTACTTAGATAAAGAATTGCCTATAGTATCTATTGAATGTATCTCGAGATTTTTCCCGACCCTTATCGGGCTTCAATTAGGCATTTCGGGCCTAAACGGAATTTTTAATAATTAAATATTAATTTTCGAAATTAATTAATTAATTAATTATTTTCCGGAAATTCAATCGGGATGATCCGTGACCGGAATTTTACGCTAATGATCATGGTGAAGTCCGTTTATTTAATTGAGCTCTATTTTGAGGTAAATTGAATTTATTGTAATTAATTATTAATTTTTGAAATTAATTATTTATTTATTTATTTTTCGGAAATTAGGCGGGGATAGCCGACGACCGAAATTTTGTGCTGATTGTCGTGGTGTAGTCCGTTTATTTATTTGAGCTCTACGTTGCGTGGAATTAAATTAATTGTGAAATTTGAGGAATTATTCCTAAATTGTTTGAAATTGTATAATTGATTGGTCGATGGCCGAATACGTATATATAATGCCGGTATTGTTTTGGTGGGCTATGAAGTAGGGAGAATTGTGAGAGTGAATTGAGGTAACTCTTGGCTGAGACCAATCAGGTACGATATCTTTTGGACATACGTGGTTCGGTGATTGGAAGTATCACTAGCGAAAACGGCGCCTTAAAGAACGCACGTGAATGACTTATAGACGAGACGTGATTCGATGACTAAGGAAATATCACTGGTGAAAACGACGCCTTAAAGAACCCACGATGATGTCTATTGCCGATGTCACCTTAGCGAAAACGGCGCCCTAGAAAAGATACGTGGTTTGGTGATCGAGGATATCACTGGTGAAAATGGCGCCTTAAAAAATGCACGGTGTCGGTGATCGGTATGTCATTGGCAAAAACGACGCCCGAGAAACACCTGTGACTGGGAATGAGCATACCATTTGAGAATCGGGGTATGAGTGGGAATGACCTAGAGATGGTCCGGCGACATGAAATCGACTAGGTCGATTGATCAATGATTTGATCCGTTTGTTTGATTGTTTGATGTTATATATATATATATGAAGCATCTTTATATAACCCTAGTTTGCGGGTTGGGACTGATGCTAAGGTAAGTCTTCTGATTCGTGCTGTGCTTAGGCAACCATGTGGTGTATTAGTTTCCTAATCGAGTCTTAGTGGGGTAGAACTTGCTGAGACGTAGTCTCATCCCGATTGTGGGATAATATTTCAGGCCCCTAGATTTCCTGAAGATGAGCCGGCATCTGAAGCCGAGGATGAGTGAGAAGAAGAAGATGAAGAGTTTGAAGAAAATGAGCCTAATGGTGAAAGATCTGAGGAGGATCGGGGTGATGATCCCGAGTTTGATCCGGATGAGAACCGAGATCCTATCCTCTTTGTGAACCATGTACATTTGTAAATAGAGTGAGACTAAAAAGTTATGGATAGTTTTGTGAAGCACTTTGAATTCTGCTTTGTATAAAAGTGTGGTTGTGAATTTCAATATGAAAAATATGGCCTGCTTTTCTATCCCATTGTTTTATTGTCTGGGGATTTATAACAGCTTTCGCATGTGCAATATAAAATTAAAGGGTCGGCGATACATAGTCCTGGGATATCACATTTTAAAATCAACCAAGTAGAAGGATGGGTGCATTCCCGAGCATCAGGGCGTGACATCCCCTTTTTGTGGTATCAGAGCGAAGTTCAAGATTGGAGTGATAAGGAGCGTTGATCATGGGATAGTCGTTAGGAAAGGCCTTTAAATTCATGACTGGTGCATGTTTGTGGTAGCTGAGTGCTAGAATTGCTTGTTGTTTGAATCGCTCTATTTCTAATACGATGTTGAATTGGAAGCAGGTGTCAGTAGATTAAAGCGACACCATGAGCGATCAGGAGCCAAGGACTCCTACTAAGAGGGCCAGTAGGGCCGTGACTCGAGGAGAAGCGCCAATAAGAATCGGTACTCGAGGCAGAGGTAGGGTACAGGCTTAGGCCGATGCCAATGGAGAAGCACCAACTGTTGTCGGTGCTGGGGTTGCAGCCCCGGGTGATCAGGAAAATGTAGGGATCACCCAAGCCTTAGATGTTATGCGAGAGATGATGGGGCAACAGGCCCGAGATCAAGCTGCCACCTTTGCTGCCGCTGTTGAAGCTGTCGCCACTGGCGCTGCCAATGCTTTGTCGTTGCTTTGCCACAACCGCCGTCGTACCTGCTGCCGAACTTGTCGCCGCACATCCCGCCGCACCTATTGAAGATCCACCGGGGATTGTGGTCACTGCAAGACCAATCCATAAGTTGGTGGAGCAATTTCTGAAATTACACCCACCTTTGTTCACCAGGATAGGAGATCCCGAAGCTGCTGCTTTATGGGTACAAAAATTGGAAAAGGCGTTTGCAATGTTGATGTGCAACGAGACTGAGAAGGTAGTACTTGCGACTTACCAACTGGAGGGAGTTGCAAGCACTTGGTGGAAAACCACCTAGGGAACAGTATTCCCAGAAGGTGTAGTCCCAGAATGGAACGCCTTCCTTGAGGCTTTTAATGGTAAATACTTCTCAGAAACTGCCAGAGAGATGAAAATGGTAGAGTTCCAGCGTCTACGCCAAGGTTCCCTAACTGTTGATCAATATGAGGCGAAGTTCGCCGAACTGTCGCAATATGCTCCTGAAGTTAATTGCGAATCCAGCAAGCCGAGCGAGAAAGCTCAGAGAAGGATTTAAGCTGGACTTAAGGAGTACTTTGATTTCGCTGAACTTGAGAACTTATGATGACCTTTATGAGAGAGCCCAGATGATTGAGAGAGATCAGAATGAGAGAGCTGCCTTGTCTGGGTCAAGGTTTAATTCTAATAGAGATGCGATACGACATGGGAAGAAACCCATATTTGGAGGACGATTTCAGATCCCGCCCAACGAAAGGGTGGAATTAGCAAGTTTAGACCTAACCTAAGTGGGATATGTCGTGTGTGTGGAAGGCGACACGGAACAGCTCCGTGCCTAGCTAGGACAGGAGCATGTTTCGAATGTGGCCAACAGGGCCACATAGCAAGGAATTGTCCGAGACAGCAAGGAGGACAACCTCAGTTACCACCGCCACCACCGAGAGGACGGATAAGAGGATATGCCCCTCAGAACGTGCCGCAAGGAGGACAGCTGAGACCTCCAGTTCAAGGCACTGTGTATGCAATTACACAAGGTCAGGCAGAAGCTGCGCCTAATGTAATCACAGGTATGGTTTCGTTCAACGACCAACCTGCTTATGCTTTGTTTGATCCGGAAGCGACCCACTCATTTATTGCCGATCAGTTTGTTAAGTTGATAGGAGTCAGTCCTATATTATTGGAGTCGGCAATTTGCAAATCTACACCCCCGAAAGATAAGGTCATTACTACTTTGGGTTGTTCGGGGTGCAAGTTAGTGATTGGTGAGCGAGTGGGGGAAATAGATCTATTAGTCCTAGCCATGTATGACTTTGATTTGATAATTGGCATGGACTGGCTCACCAAACAAAGAGCTAAAATGGACTGCTATCACAAAGCGATTCAGTTTGACCCGTTAGAGGGTGAGAGCTTCGAGTTTATAAGAAGTCGAGGAGGACCCTCGATTGTCCTGATCTCGTCACAAGAGACATCTCATTTGTTAGACGAGGGTTGTCAAGGGTACCTAGCAACTGTCGTGGATATGACAGTTGAGGAACTGAAAATGGAAGACATTTTAGTTGTGCAAGAATTCCCATATGTCTTTCCAAAGGAACTGTCGGGGTTACCGCCAGAAAGAGAAATCGAGTTCGTGATCGAACTAGCTCCAGGGACAGAGCCGATCTCAAAGGCACCTTACAGGATGGCATTATCTGAGTTGAAAGAATTGAAGGTGCAGATGCAAGAATTACTAGATAAAGGATTTATTTGTCCTAGTGCATCACCTTGGGGAGCACCGGTTCTGTTTGTAAAGAAGAAAGATGGTTCGTTGCGTCTGTGCATCGACTACCGGCAACTCAATCAGGTAACAATCAAGAACAAGTATCCATTACCAAGAATAGATGACTTGTTTGATCGTTGCAAGGAGCGTCAATATTCTCAAAGATTGATTTGAGGACGGGATATCATCAGCGAGAATTAAGAAAGAGGATATTCCTAAGTCAGCATTTCGTACTCGGTATGGTCACTATGAGTTCACAGTGATGCCATTCGGGTTGATGAATGCTCCAGCTGCCTTTATGGATATGATGAACCGAATATTCAAGGAATATCTGGATCAGTTTGTGATTGTGTTTATAGATGATATCTTAGTCTATTTGAGAAGTGATGAAGAGCGTGAGAATCATCTGAGATTAGTGCTCCAGACTTTAAGGACGCATCAGTTGTATGCTAAGTTTAGCAAATGCGAGTTTTGGTTGACTCGTGTTGCGTTCTTAGGTCATGTGATTTCCGGAGAAGGAATCTCCATCGACCCAACCAAGATAGAAACCATGATCAATTGGCGAGACCGACATTAGTGACAGAGATCAGAAGTTTTCTGGGATTGGCAGGATATTATAGACGGTTTGTGGAAGGTTTCTCATCGTTAGCATCACCTCGACAAGACTCTTGAAGAAAGAAGAGAAATTTGTATGGTCGACAAGTGCGAGCGCAGTTTTCAAGAGCTAAAGGAAAAGTTGACGACCGCACCTGTGCCGACAATTCCATTTGGTTCGGAGGATTTGAGATCTATAGTGATGCGTCATTCAAAGGATTAGGTTGCGTGTTGATGCAAAATTGTAGGGTTGTTGCATATGCTTCTCGCCAGTTGAGACCTCATGAGCAAAACTACCTGACGCATGACTTAGAACTCGCAGCTATTATATTTGCCCTGAAGATTTGGAGACATTATCTGTGTGGGGAAAGATTCTAGATCTTCACGGACCATCAAAGTCTCAAGTATCTGTTCTCTCGAAAGAGTTGAACATGAGACTAGCGCGAGATGGATGGAATTACGAAAGACTACGACGTGATATTTTATATCACCCGGAAAGGCGAACACGGTCGCCGATGCTTTAAGTCGAAAGTCTTCGTAGCTCATATCTTGATTAATGAGTGGAACTTAATTGAGAAAGCTCGAGATTCGGTCTTCAAGTTTGACGTTGGCCACCTTTCAAGTTTTATGGCTGCCCTCAAAATTAAACCGGATGTCCGGTCGAATCAAACAACTCCAACCGACAGATCCAGATGTACGAGAGATTCTTCAGAGGACACGAGAGAAAAGAAAGGCCGATATTCAGATTGCGATGACGGGACACTAAGGTTCCAAGGACATTTAGTTGTACCTGACGATATAGAGCTTAGAGAAGAAATTTTATCTTAAGCACATCATAGCAGTTACAGAATTCATCCTGGAAGCACTAAAATGTATCAGAATCTGCATCAACATTACTGGTGGTCTGGTATGAAGGCGCACATCGCTAAGCATGTCGCCAAGTGTTTAACGTGTCAACAAGTAAAAGCTCAGCACTGCAAGCCGGGAGGACTTCTACAACCTCGCGCGATCCTAGAATGGAAATGGGAGCACATCATGATGGACTTCGTGACTGGACTACCAAGGAGTCAGAGATGAAATGATTCGATTTGGGTAGTAGTTGACAGGCTGACAAAGTCGGCTCACTTCATTGCAGTTCGAAAGGATCTCAGTCTGGATAGACACGCAGACCTGTACGTGCGTCGGGTGGTTCGAATGCATGGAGTGCCGGTTACGATAACTTCGGACGAGACCCGAGGTTTACCGCAGCTTTTTGGAAGAGCTTGCAGAAGTGCCTTAGGTACAAAGCTTCGCACAAGACGGCATATCATCCACGACGTATAGTCGCCCGAGAGGACAATTCAGACCCTCGAAGACATGTTGAGAGCTTGTGTAATAGACTTCAAAGGAAGTTGGGAAGATCAGCTTCACCTGGTAGAGTTTGCCTACAACAACAGTTATCAGCAGAGTATCAAGATAGCTCCATTTGAAGCATTGTATGGCAGAGCGTGCAGAACACCAGTGTGTTGGGATGAAGTTGGGGAAAGAAAGATAACAGGCCCAGAGTTAGTTCAGCAATCGGTGGATGCCGTGGCGTGATCGAGGCGGATTAAAGACCGCGCAGAGCAGGCAGAAAAGTTATGCAGATAAGCGTCGAAGGTCGTTGGAATTCCAAGTTGGTGATCACGTTTTTCTTAAGGTGTCACCAATGAGGGGAATTTCGTGCTTTGGGAAGAAAGGCAACCGAGTCCGAGGTACGTAAGTCCATTTAAGATTCTTGAGAGAATCGAGACCTTAGCGTATCGTCTTGCATTGCCGCCAAGGTTGGCGCAAGTGCATGATGTCTTTCACGTGTCGATGTTAAGGAAGTATGAGCCTGACCCGACTCACGTGCTCAATTTCGAGGAATTGGAAGTGGATGACCGTGTGTCATACGTGGAAAGCCCGGTCCAGTTGTTGACAAAAGGAGCAAGTGTTGCGTACAAAGACCATTCCATTAGTCAAAGTGGTCTAGCAACACCACGGTACAGAAGGAGCGACATGGGAGACTGAAGAGTCGATGAGAGATTTGTACCCCCACCTTTTTCCTTAAGTTTGTAAGGTTTAAATTTCGAGAACGAAATTTTTATAAGAGGAAGAGTTGTGACATCCAGATTTTTCAACACTATCTTCTACTGAATGAATCGGGCATTTCATTGACGAGCCGATAGGGCTAGTCTCAGAACTAATCATTCTTGAGATAACTAGACTATCTGGGAAAATTATTAAGAAATTTTAAGGCAATAGACTTGAGAACTCGATCAGGAATCAGCTTCTCAACCGTGTCCATCTTTAGAGGCCATTACGGCACGCTTAAAAATCGATTTGAAATCAAAGATAGATTGGAACGACAGAGATGTGTGGCTAATCGTGGGTGACACCACTAAATTGGAAAATTCTCGTCGACCAGCACTAGACTGATTTTCTTATTATTTTGGTACCCTGTGTCCGTATTTGGATCCTCGGGATTTTCACGACAACCAAGAGTCGCCAATGAGTCGAGTGGGTTCATAATGGCTCGAAGAAAATCGACCACGGGTCAATTGCACTTAAAAATATCTGAAAGTTACCCGGTAGCCTAGGTCACGCTAAAAACGCGCCAAGTGAAATTAACTGTGAATTCTAGTCCGATTTCAGAAATTGAAGTTTTTGTTATGTCACAACAAATTTTAGGAGTATCGACTCGCCCTCGAGAGGATTTTTCGACAACCGAGACTTTTTGGGAAAAAGTCGGTTTGTGGCCATTTTCGCATTGTTGAAGCCTGGGATTAATTCTGGTTGTGAAATTGAGAAGCATGAGGGATTCTTGGATGAGGAAAATAATCAATTTGATAATTGGGACATCAATTGATTTTTGTGAGAGTCGATTGAGAGAAAATCTAAAGGGAAATTGGATGCGAAGCGCAAGTGTAGACCAAGTACTTTAGTTTGGATTTTCTTTTGAGATTCTTTGAGCTTATTCAAAAGAAACGGGATGAGAATTTTCTATGTTAGGAAATTCTTTTTAGTTTCCCTCTCATCTCCTTTTTCTTTTTTCCTTTTTGGGCCAAACATTTTCCCCTTTCTCTCTCTCTCTCTCTCTCTCTCTCTCTCTCTCTCTCTCTTCTTTTTCTTTTTCCCTCGTGCGTGAACCCCCTCCACCGACGCCTCTTCTGTCTTCAACTTTGCTTCTCCTTTCTTTTACTTTTTGACTTTTCAAACTTATCTCTCTTCTCTCTCTTCTTCCCTCACTCTCTCTCTCGACACCTCTCTCTCCTTCCCCTTCCCGTTCATGCGAAACCGGTAGACGAAGCAAAAACGGAAGCGGCTCGCACGGATCGGAGCGGCTCGCCGTCCCCGCCTCGTACCCCGCCACCCGCACGCTGCCTCACCGAACCGCCGGTCGCACCACCGCCCGGCTGCGTGTCTTTGTTCCCCCGCAACCCGACCCCTGCAGCTTTTGTTCATCCGTTGGAGGGACCGACCAGCCACCGTGAGCAGCTGAGCAAACCACCGGAGTCACCGTGCAGCCTCGCCGGACTGCCACCTGCCTTCCCGACCCTTCTCTAACCCCAACCATCTCATTTCCCCTCTGTTTTGCAGCCACATCAACAACCCACCGAGTGGGTTTCCAGCAAGTTCGTGAGTGGTTTTGGGCCGTTTCCGGCCCCGAACCCGAGGTCCGGCTTTGGGGTTTGTCGATCCTCGGGTCGTCCCCATCGGATTGATCCGATTTGCACGCAATTCCGGTGAGTAATCTCACTAATCCTTGCTTAGTGGACTAATTACACTTAAGGGTTGATTAATGTTAATTAAGTAGGATTAGTTAGTTAGATTAGAATGGATTAGGGATTATTAGTTAATTGCATTGCATATTAGTTAGGTAGTTAGTATACTTAGATAAAGAATTGCCTATAGTATTTATTGAATGTATCTCGAGATTTTTCCCGACCCTTATCGGGCTTCAATTAGGCATTTCGGGCCTAAATGGAATTTTTAATAATTAAATATTAATTTTCGAAATTAATTAATTAATTAATTATTTTTCGGAAATTCAATCGGGATGGCCGGTGACTGGAATTTTACGTTGATGATCGTGGTGAAGTTTGTTTATTTAATTGAGCTCTATTTTGAGCTAAATTGAATTTATTGTAATTAATTATTATTTTTTGAAATTAATTATTTATTTATTTACTTTTCGAAAATTAGGCAGGGATAGCCGACGACTGAAATTTCATGTTGATTGTTGTGGTGCAGTCCATTTATTTATTTGAGCTCTACGTTGCGTGGAATTAAATTAATTGTGAAATTCGAGGAATTATTCCTAAATTGTTTGAAATTGTATAATTGATTGGTCGATGGCCGAATACGTATATATAACGCCAGTATTGCTTTGGTGGGCTATGAAGTAGGGAGAATTGTGAGAGTGAATTGAGGAAACTCTTGGCTGAGACCAATCAGGTACGATATCTTTTGGACATACGTGGTTCGGTGATTGGAAGTATCACTAGCAAAAACGACGCCTTAAAGAACGCACATGAATGACTTATAGACAGGACGTGGTTCGGTGATTAAGAAAATATCATTGGTGAAAACGACACCTTAAAGAACCCACGATGATGTCTATTGCCGATGTCACCTTGGCGAAAACGGCGCCCTAGAAAAGACAGGTGGTTCGGTGATCGAGGATATCACTGGTGAAAACGGCGCCTTAAAGAATGCACGGTGTCGGTGATCGGTATGTCATTGGCGAAAACGACGCCCGAGAAACACCTGTGATCTGGGAATGAGCATACCATTTGAGAATTAGGGTATGAGTGGGAATGACCTAGAGATGGTCCGACTGACATGAAATCGACTAGGTCGATTGATCAATGATTTGATCCGTTTGTTTGATTGTTTGATGTTATATATATATGAAGCATCTTTATATAACCCTGGTTTGCAAGTTGGGACTGATGCTAAGGTAAGTCTTCTGATTCGTGCTGTGCTTAAGCAACCATGTGGTGTATTAGTTTCCTAATCGAGTCTTAGTGGGGTAGAACTTGCTGAGACGTAGTCTCATCCCGGTTGTGGGATAATATTTCAGGCCCCTAGATTTCCCGAAGACGAGCCGGCATCTGAAGCCGAGGATGAGTAAGAAGAAGAAGATGAAGAGTTTGAAGAAAATGAGCCTAATGGTGAAAGATCTGAGGAGGATCGGGGTGATGATCCCGAGTTTGATCCGGATGAGGGCCGAGATCCTATCCTCTTTTGTGAACCCTGTACATTTGTAAATAGAGTGAGACTAAAAAGTTATTGATAGTTTTGTGAAGCACTTTGAATTCTGCTTTGTATAAAAGTGTGGTTGTGAATTTCAATATGAAAAATATGGCCTGCTTTTCTATCCCATTGTTTTATTGTCTGGGGATTTATAACTGCTTCCGCATGTGCAATATAAAATGAAAAGGTCGGCGATACATAGTCCTGGGATATCGCATTCTAAAATCGACTAGGTAGAAGGATGGGTGCGTTCCCGAGGATCGGGCGTGGCAGCCGCAATGCTGCTCTCTCTCTGTTTTTCAAAAATCTCTCTCACCTAAGGGCTCGCCAATCACCTCCAGGCTTGGCCGCCTCTACCGTCGCTATCAGGAGCCACTCGCTCCCAGGAACCTCGCCGATCATGGCTAGATCCCAAACTCTCACCATCTCCACCTTGGCCTCATCGGTGAGCGCGAACACCTAAAAGCTTGCTAGTCACCTCCAAGCTCGGCCGCCTCCGCCATTGCCGCCAAGAGCCACTCCCTCCAAAGAGCCCTGCCGATCATGGTTGGGTCTTAAGCTCTTATTGTTTCCGTCTTTTCCTCTTCGATGACCACGTAGACCCTAAAGCAAGCTGGTCGCCTCCGCGCTCGGTCGCCTCTGCCGTCACCGACAGAAGCCACTTGCTCCCAAAAGCCCCACTCGTCGTGGCTAGGTCCTAAGCTCGACCGTCTCCACCTTGGCCTCTTCGGTGAGCGCAGACACCTAAAAGCCCACCAGTCGCCTCTAGGCTCGAGTCGCCTCGCCATCGCCGCCGGGAGCTATTCGCTTTGAAAAGCCCCGCGCGTCGTGGCTAGGTCCCAAGCTCTAATTGTCTTAGCATCAACCTTTTCAACGAGCATGGAAACCCAAAAGCCCGTCTATGGCCTCCGAGTTTGGCGACCTCCGTTGTCCCCACTAGGAGCCACTTGCTCCAAAGAGCCCCGCTGGTCGTGGCTGGGTCCCAAGCTCTAACCGTCTCTCGCTCAACCTACCCGGGATTGCAAACACCTAAAAGCTTGTCGGGCGCGTCCGAGCTCGGCCGCCTCCACCGTCGCCACCGGAAGACACTCGCTCCCAAGAGCCCTACCTGTCTTGGCTAGGTCCACAACTCGATTGTCTTTGCCTCCCCCTCTTTAGCAAGCATGGACACCCAAAAACCGCTACCCGCCTCCAAGCTGCAAGGCGGGTAAGCGGGTCTACATAATTGTGCTTGTGGTTTATTTAGAAAAAAAGAAAAAACTTGCAACATTTTCTATCATGTTTTGCAATGCATTTTTAGCTTGATCATATCTGCACCTCAAGAGGTATGCATGGATCCAAGACATGTTAGATAGCTATGGCGAAATCTTGTACATCACTCATGTGTCATGACACTTTCACATTTTGGGTGGTGCAAACAAAAAAATAGATGAAAAAAGAGTCTGATATCAAGAAGAATGGAAAAAAAAAAAAACTTGGACTTGCAATCTAGTCTCGATATTCTTATATAAACAACTATTTACTAATGAATAGAGAAAGATTGGGCTTTTCTAAGAATGCCTATGGTGTTTCTTAGCAAACTAAAATATAGCCAAAAAGAAGTGATTAGTGGAAACTAAAGAAACGGATCATATTCTCCGAACTACTTCTTGTTGCCCATTTCTTGGACAAAAATGAAAATGATCACATGATATGTTTCCATGTTGTTTTAAGATGCTAAAGAACTCAAAGTGAGTAGCGACGACATTGCGGTCGCCCTTTTGAACAATTTTCAGCTTTGACAGATCTTAATGTTGTTGGACAACTTGACTATAAGTTAGCTAAGAGAACAGTATGTTCGAACATCGATGTTTTTTTCTTATATTTTACCTTGTTCCCATGATTCGGATGATTTTATAGAATGTGAACGTTATGGTCATTTGTTTCTATGAACTACTTATTATCGCCCATTTCTTAGAAAAGAATGAAATGATCACATGACATGTTTCCATGCCATTATAAGGTGCTGAAGAATTCAAAAGAGTTCATAGACCACACTTTATAGACTTGCTGTTAAAAACTTGAAAATTAAGATCCGTTAAAGGAGTGTATACAGGACCGCAGAAAACATCTTGACCTCACCAAAACACAAAAATAAAAAGAACAAATTGATGCAATCAAGACACTCTAGCCCATAACTTGCAAGCTCAAAGGAACAAAATAAAATGTCCACAATTAATAGTGCAGTCAGTCAAAATGTTCAATGGATTAACACTTACAAGACATAAAAGTTTGCTTCACTCAAATGACTAACTCAAGACTATAATAAGACCCCAAACCATGTATAATCATGCAAATAAAACAAAAGGGAAGGTCAACAAAAGTACCAACAGCAAAGAAACCAAATCCCACCCTCAAGTACTATCTTTGCACAAACAATTAGCATAGAACTATCATATTTTCGGTAAAGAAAACTACTATGAGATCCGTTATTGTGATAGTACCTCTAGTGAACATGAATGTTGAGCATCTAGTAGTTGGTAAACCTAACCTCTAGAATCTTTACTCGGTTATTTATCATGGTGTTCTTTTGCAAAGAAAGAAAACCATATGACTAGCATGTTGAGGGTAGTTGATTTTTTTATTCTCCAATCATACTGAGGGCTCAAAACAACCAATGCCCATAATTAGATTCCAAGAAAGTTTCTATCTATAAATAGTTTTTGAGACAGGTTATTACCACAGAAGATTAAGAAAGTTCACCTACCGTGGTGTAGTGACAAAATGCTATATGTCAAACATGATGATGGAGAGATTGTTAACTTGTTAATTGATTATCACGCTCTTTATGAATCCTTCTTCCTTATCCAACCTGATCTTGTAATGACATATGGTATTGATGATATTATTTCATTAAAGTTTCATATTTTGAGTGCCTATGATTTTTAATGTTGTTTGGTTTGCATGCAAATTAAGATGGACTCGAAATTAGTTGTTGGAATATTGTGAAGGTTAAGCAATTCCATTTTAACCTTGTTACGACTGACATTCACATTAGGTGCTTTCATTTTTCTTTATTTTCTTGTGCCATGATGATCCCAAACTAGTTTGCTTCATTTGTTATTCTTTTTTCTCGAAGGATGTTGTTGTTGGTTCCATATTGTATCATTTGGTGCATCTTGTGGATTGTTTGGTATCAAGGAAGTGGAAATTGAGCTTGTTGTGTGCCTCTTTAGCACCGATTGATTACTTAGAATGTGTTGTGAAACTTTAGCTTAATCTTATGGAATTGGAAATGTCTATAGTGAAGTAAAGAGCATTCTATTGTTTGTGATTACGTTTACACCACAGAATCATTTCCTCCTAGATTAAACGGGTATACTGCAAGAATATTTTTTTAGATATGAAATTTTCAGTTGTGCTTAATGGGGGAGGTTTTCTAATTTGTCCAAATTTTAAGTTACTAGAATCTCATTAGGTTCACATGTATTTATGGGTCCACAATTAAATTCTTTGTTTTTCTTTTGCTATAATAACTTCATTTGGAGTCACCTTCTCAATATTTTGTTTAGCGTGTTTACCATGTTATGATGGATCATGAAGATCTCAAAAAGCTCCCTAATTTTTAAACATTTCCTACGTCTTTTTTCGTTGTTTCTACTATTTTTGTGGATTTTTATTTTCTTTTATTGGTGGGTAATTGCATGAGTTTGGCTATTGAGTCGGTAGTTTTGCCCTTGAGTGTCCGATGTTGTGATTTTTTGGAGGTTTAGTTTGTCTAGGACGGCACTGAATTTCAAAGTTCAATCTCTTTTCAATTTGGCAAAAACTCCAACTAACAAAGGTTTGCTCACAATTAGTCAATTAATTCACACGTGTAAGGTTATTCGATGGCTGAATTATTGGTAATCCTGAACTCATACTATGTGAAAGATATTTGTTTTTTTCAAAAAATGGATGGGATGTTATTTTACTTTCTAAAGTATTGCGTTAATCATTTTTTGTTCTTTGTTTGCAACATGAAATTACTCATCTAGCACATGTTATTCGTGATTTGGAAAAAGATTGTGAGTTTACGGTAGGAATGATTTTTGCAAGTGAATTTGAAGCATATCATAAATATGTGGCCTATGCTATAGGTAAAGGATTTAGAGTGAGGAAGTCCTAGATTAGAAAAAAACGATAAAGAAGAAATAACTCGACGCACTTTTGTGTGTAATTGTGAGGGATATTCTTTCAACTCATCCGATCAAGAAATAAAATATGAAAGACTTGAAGTTAGATGTGGTTGCCCTGCATTTATTAGATTTAAAGTTGAGAATGGCGCTTATGAAGTCATAGACTATGTTCCCACGCATAATCATGAATTTATACTGGAACATCAAAGGCACTTGATAAGATGTGGAAGAATGATTTCTAACACTTGCAATGGTGTTTTAGTTGACATGGCGAAAGCTAGCATTGGGAGGACTATGACATATAGGTTTTTGGCAAACGAAGCAGGAAGAAGCCAAAACTTAGGTTTCATCGTACGTGATTGTCAAAAAAATTTGCAAAGTGAAAGTTTAAATTATATAAGTGGGAGAGATTGTCAAAGTCTTCTAAATAATTTTCATTACATGCAAATGCAAAATCCAATGTTTTTCTATGCACAACAGGTAATCAAGATGGTAGATTGACCAATCTGTTTTGGAGAGATAGCTTGTCCAAATTTGATTATGATTGTTTCGATGATGTGATGATTTTTGATACCACATATCATACTAATATGTATAACTAGATATGTGCACCTTTTGTTGGAATTAATCATCATTGGAAGAACACTTTGTTTGGTTGTGTATTTTTGTTGGATCAGACTGCAAATTCATTTGTCTGGTTATTTAAGGTATTTTCAAAGTCTGGGAAATAAGGCTCCAAAAACTATTTTCACTTATCAAGACCAAACCATGGCAAAAGCTATTCGAACAATGTTTACCAACACTCAACACCGTTTATGCACTTGGCACATCGAGAAAAATGCCAATCAAGATATTCCACATCTTCACCACAAGCCGAGATTTTAAGGATAAATGTTTCTCAAAACTTATGCGTAAATGCAAATCAGAGGATGAATTTGAATTTACTTGGAGAAAAATGAAAGAGGAGTGGGGTACTAAGAATAACAGCTGGCTTCAAAGGTTATACAACTTGAGACATAAATGGAGCTCTACTTTTGGTCATGATTTTTTTTCTTGTGGTATAAGATCAGGTCAAAGGAGCGAGAGCACTAACAATGCCTTCCAACAAATATCTGCTAAGACATCGACCCTCGTACAATTCATTCACCATTACAAAGAACAATTGAAACATATGAGAGAACTTGAAAGTCAAGGTGATTATAGTTCTCGTGGAACACCCAGATTGCTGATTTTGAATAATGGGATATTGATGCATGCCTCTTTAGTGTATACTCGTGCCATTTTTAGAAAGTTTAATGAAGAATTTTTTAAAGGTGTCTCCGAAAGAATTTCAAGTACCACTTTTGATGGATTGATTTATGAATATACTCTCAAGTGTGATGGGGTTCAAGGTGAACATGTTGTAAGATTTAACCCCATTGACTTTTCAGTCTCTATGAATGCAAATTATTTGAATCAAATGGGTGGTTATGTCGCTATGCTTTACACGTGTTGAATGGAAACATATCAATTTCAGCCATTCCATCTTCCTATATATTAAAAAGATGGACTAAAGGTGCAAAGCAAGGATATGTAAATGATGAATGTTGACACCTAAATTTTGGCGACCCGTTTAGTCATTTATCGCATTAAAAATTAGGGGTTAATTTTATCCCTGAAAAAAAAATAGTTAATTGCATAGCATATAGTTTTAGGTGCATTTATTTTTAATTTGCATTTTTTTGCATTTAGCATTGGACCGACGGCGAGCATATTCAGATAGGATTTTTCACATATTCAGGTAATATACACCGATGGGTATATTCTTGGGTAGAAAAGAAATTTTTGGATGGAATATTTGAAAAATACAAAAGGGAATATTGCGCGGGGTGCAAGAATATATTTATGGAATTATGCACAAGCAAAATTGAAAGTGAAATATTTCACCAAAATTTAATTCCCTCTCCTATATAATGTGTTGTGCGCGTACGACAAAAGGGGGCCGCACATATCGACAAAAACGGCCACAGAGGGGAGCACATAATATAGAGAGACACACTTGAGAAGAAAAAGGGAGAGAGCAGCGTTTTGGCCAGGCATCATGTGGCCGATCCCCTCGTGGCCGCAACCTTGCTAACCCCACGGCTGAACTTCACATCGTGGGCACCATTAGACAGTGACTATTGCCGTGCCTCCTCGTCAACAACGACGCCGTGAAGCCTTGCTCGAGCTGCTGCCTTGACATTGCGATCCTCTGGTTCTATCAAGGAAGCGGCCAAATTGAGGAAAGAAAAAGCTTCACAGAACACAATACGCATGTAAAGTCAGAGAGAGCAAGGGGAGGCGGCCACATCGAGAGATGTATTAAAAAATAGAGAGGGAAACTTTTCTCTGGGATTTACACACTCCACAGGGAGGACACGAAAAAAATAAAAAGTTTCTTGCTTCTTTTTTTTTCTTTGTAGGTCAACGAAAGATCAATACAATGGCACTCGATACTCTGAGAGACGAAGCGATGCGGTGATTTTTGGTTTGGTTTGTCAGTCCTTGCAACGAAACCAGAATCTCCAGCAATTCCAGGACAATGTTCCAGGCGTCCTTGACGTGCCCGAGACCTCCGCCGATCCAGTTAGTTTGCTTTCGTTTGAATTTTTATTAGTGCAGGTCTTCCTTGACCGAATCCAGTCACCGCCCCGGCAATCCCATTGAATCTCCGAGCAATACTTGTCCTTCGGCAAACCCAATGAGCCGTTGCCATCCTTTCCTCGAGCTTTCGCTGCCGTCAACCAGCTCATGAAGCCATGCCAGGGAGATTGCTGTCTTGCTTGTGTGACTCCACATTGCTGACGCCACTCAACGACGAGTTGCTCGCCGCACCATCGCAACACTTACGGCAAGAAAGCTAACCCACCACGCTTGAATTCTTTCCTTGTTTCAGCTAGAAGTCCCCAGCCATGAATTCATCGTACGAGCACATCTTCAAAGATTGCGGGTTGTTTTGATTTTTGGCTAAAGCGGTGGAATTTGTCTCTTATTGCATGGTGAAATCTGGAGACTTAACCGTGAGTTCTTGAGAAAGAAGCATACGTGAGATTGAAGACAAAAAAGGTAGTGACTTTAGAGCTCTCGGCGGAGATTATTTGGTCTGACTAAATGACCAAATATTAATTCGCTACGATCTCCTTTGGCGAGCCACCTTATCGTGAGCGGTTCTCTCCCAAGTGTGCCGCGTCGCAACCACCGTTCGTGAGCCGTCCGTGGGCAAATTCTGATTTTGAGGCACATCCGTAAATTAGATTTTCCAGCAAGGCACCAATGCCGAACCATCCCGTCCGTCCGTGAGTAGCAAGGACCTAGCCTTGCCGAGCATCACCATATCACGTCATGAGTAGCCGTTCGAAGTCCGAATTTGGAAGTATATTTGGCAATTAGGTAAAAAATCTCATCTTAATTTGATTTAAACATCATATTGCCTAGATTGATGAGATTGATATCTAATTGGGTAAGAGGTATGATATTCATTGGAATATATTTCCTAATTCGCAACCGCATATAATCTTTGATTCCACCTATAAGGCTTTAGATGGAATTATTGATTCCGGGAATCTTTAAAATTGATATTTTGATCTTTAAGGCTTAAGATCAACTTATTGGTTTTATTCGCAAGATTACAAGTTGATTGGATATTATTTCCTTATTCGCATTGATTGGATGATATATGATCTTGAGTGATTGAGTGCTTGCTTTAATTGCTTTATTTGTGCTGAAAATACAAAAAATTGCCCATCATGTAGATTAGAATTAGTTTCGCATGATATAATAGTTTTGCTGCTTTTTTTTTAAGGATGCATAATTAGATAGTATTTAGATTAAATAACATCTTTACATTGATTTTTTTTTTTCGAGATATCTATCTAAATTAAGATAGGATTTAGGTTAGTCTATAGATAATATCTCACTTTAGATAGATTTTTGGTAATTTTTAATTACAATTTTTTATAGAAAATACTAAAATCACGTGCATGTCATATAGAATTAGGTTCATTAAATACGCATCATTTAGTGATTGTTGCTAGGTTCGTTTAGTTAGAAACTGCTGGTCATTAGAATTAGGTTATTGGGTTAATTTAGATTGCATATTTAATTGTTGCATTTCTTTAATTTCAAATTTCATGGAAAATGCAAAAAATTAGAATAAATTCATCTCATGATTCAGGATAGGTCACATGCTTATTTATGTCATATAGTTTAGGACATATTGCCATGCCATATTATTTCATATTAGATTAGTAGCATGCATTGCATAAAGCATGATTATCATTTAAAAAGTGAAAACAAAATTGAGTGATTGCGTGTTAATTAGAAATCAAATCTATGATTGTCGATGTGAATTCTGATCTAACAACGCAGATGCTTTCGTTGCTTTGAGGTAAGTCCTGCAATTTATTCATTACTTTATCTGAGTGTTAAATTGGTGGTTTGCGCACTCGCATGACAACCTCACATGTTAGGGAGGTAAATTAAAATCAATTCAAGCTGCTTGCCAAACATTTTTTTTCAAAAAAGAGAAAGTACTGAAAGGGCATTAGAGAAATCTAACGTAATCAAGTCCCCATATCCAAAATCTTTGGTTCGTAGAAGTGAAATAATTCTCCCATTATTTTACTTAGGTGTCTAATCGACCTACCGTAAACTGATTAGTGGCGACTCCTGATTGAAAAATCATTTGCATGATTAAGAACTTGATCCTAAGTCGTGAATTGGTATGGGCTTGGGAGAGCCCGAGTTAAGTCTAGGCTTAGCAATCCATTAACCAAACCCTAGGTGGTTCACCCGAAAAATTGGTCGCGACAATAATCTCATGAAATGTCACTAGGTCCATCCACATTTAATTGGTTTTCAATTTTAATGCAAAGTGCTTTTGAAGTGATGAGTTTGGGAGACTAAGATGAAAATATATAAGGATAGCAAAGAAGAACTTGGAGGCAACAGTGGCTGAAATTTCATCGTACAACTCAAGTGTGATTGTGATAAATGATTCTAATGATGATGATAACAATGAGGCTTCTTTGTGTGAGATGCTGATATTGGACCTTCTTTGAAAGAAAGGAAAAGGAACGAGCTATGGAAGGCTCAAAAGCTCAAGTGAGAGAAAGAAGAAAAAATTTAAGGAAGAAACACCCCCGATGCTAATAAAAAATCGAGGTTAGCTGAGTGATATAGAATCAATCTATTTTTATACTCATACTAGATGAGGCTTATTAATATATTTTTTATTTTGTAATGTAGAGTTGGCAGTCCAAGCAATACCGATGAGACTCATGTGCCAAATTATTCAAGAAATTCAAATCAGATTCAAAATGTCTTTTATCCTAGCAACATTAGTAGTCCTATAGTTAGTGTAAATTTACATAATCAGGTGTGTCAATTTGAGTTCAACATTTTATATTTACATTCTACTAATCAGTTCAATGTTTTTTATATAGATGCAACCACCATACATCATGCCACCAAGGATTATGAATCGGTTTTCATCATTCACTGGTCAAGTATTTAAAAGTTTGGGTTACCATTACAATTGGCTGAAATTTGTTGCAAATTCTAATGTTTATATTTAGTGGTTTATCGTTTATAGATGTTGAATTAGCAAAATAGATTCCTTGAAAGCATTTTATTACATTCTACTAATGATGTTGTTTTCTTATATAGATGCAACCACCATATATCATGTCACGCCCTGATCCTCGAACGCGTGCCCATCCCTCACTTGATCAATTAATACCGACGTCCCAAACGCATCGCCAATCCTTTCATTTATAATACGCATGCGGAAGCATACAGAAAATCTCCAGATAATAAAACAATGGGATAAAAAAGTAAGGTTATATTTTCACAACTGAAACCACAACCACACTTTCCTACAAGGCAAACCACATAGTACATATCACCATACTATTTACGAAGTCGATCTATCATACATTAGTCCACTTCTTAAGGTTTGCGAACGGGATGGAAGTCTCAATCCTCATCCTGGTCGTACTGGATCCTCCTCTTCTTCTTCTTCCTCTTCTCCTTCAGGGTCTCCAAGCTCCTCGTCAGGTTCACCTTCGGGCTCATCTGCTGGCTCGTCCACAGGCTCCTCCTCCATAGGTTCATCCTCCTGCCACTTTTCTTGCTCCACGATATCACCGTCCTCTCCGTTCCAGTTGTCGTCATCGACTGAGTACACGGGAGTACGAGCTGTGTCCTCAAGCTTCGGATCCTTAGCATCCACTACCGACCCATCCTTATGATCTACTGTCCCCATCCCAAACACTGCCTCCAAAACAAACACGGGCACATCACCTTCCGGATGGGACCCTCTCTCGCCCATCATGGTAGCGACGATACCATGATCGACACTCATGGGGCACTAGGTCATCTCTACCCACATCAACCTAGACTTTGGACTCTACCAAAACGTACTCCAGTCCTTCCGGGTGAGGGTGTATCGGAAAGTGGTACACTACCTCTGTGATCTCTTCAGGAATGCCAAAATGCATAGGACGACGAGGAGGTGGAGGTGCTGCCAACTAGGGGCCTGAAATGGTTATATAATAACCAGTGAGACAACGTCTCAGCGAGTTCTACCCCTAAGACCCCGTTAGTAAACCAATATACTATGGGCTGCCTAAGCACACACAGGTCAGAGGACTTACCTTGGCCTCAAATCCCACCTGCAAGTCAGTATAATTCATAATAGACACCTAATTATTCAACCCAGATCGAACTATCGATCAATCGACCTAGTCGATTACATGTCAATCTGACCATTCCCCGGTCATTTCAATCAATACCATACATTCCCCACGATGGAATATCTAGTCGTTGAGCCCACATGCATTCTCCAGGATGACGTACCAAGTCTCCGAGCCCACGTGCCTTCTCTAAGACGACGTACCTACTCATCGTACCCACATACATTTTCCAAGGTGAAATATCTAGTCATCGAGCCCACGTGCATTCTCCAGGATGACATACCGAGTCTCCGAGCCCACGTGCTTTCTCTAAGGCGACCTCTTCGCCAAGATGACATACTTAAACATTGGGCCCATGTGCATTCTCTAAGGCACCAATTCGCCAAGGTGATGCATCAAGTCAACGAGCCCACGTGCCCCTTTCAAGATGCCATACTTAATCATTAGGCCCACGTGTATTCTCTAAGGCACAAATTCGTCAAAGTGATGCATCAAATCACCAAGCCCATGTGCCCCTTTCACGATGCCATACTTAACTTTAGGCCCACGTGCATTCTCTAAGGCACATATTCGCCGAAGTGACGCATCAAATCACCGAACCCACGTGCCCCTTTCACGATGCCATACTTAATCACCAAGCCCACGTGCATTCTCCTAGGTGATAGATCAATTCACCAAGCCCACGTGCCTTCTCCAAGGTGATATACTTCCTACCATGATTCCACTATGAAACAAAGCCTTTCTCTGTAGTTCACCAATCTACTATTGATACTGACAACCAACACCCGATTATTTCTCAATCAAACAATCAAAAATCAACTCATTTAGGATTATATTCTAAAATTCACAATTAATGAAATTGGCACGATTCAAAGCTCACATAAATAAATGCACTTACCACGACAATCAACATGAAATTCCGATCACCGGCCATCCTAGTTGAATTTCCAGATTAATAAATAATTAATTAATTGATTTCGAAAATTAATTATCAAATAGAAATAAATCCAATTTAGGCCCGTAATGCCTAATTGGAGGCCGAGACAGACCCGGAAAATTTTTGAGGTTCGCTTAATAATTACTCGAGTCTATCTACTCGCTAATGACTATGTCTAACCACCTAACATGCATTGTTAAGTTACTAATTTAATTAATCTAAACTAATCTAACCTCCTAATCATGCTTAATTAACACTAATCAACCCTTAAGCATCATTAGCAAACTAAGAGATGATTAGTGAGTTAAACTCACTCGTTTAACAATCCGTTCGGATCGAAACGTCGGGAACGTCGCAAGGGACATTTTTCTCCAAAGCGAGCCTAGGGTTTGAGGCTTACAACCACCTCAAAACGGGCTCGGAAGTGGCTGTGAAACCCACTCCTTGGCTTGCTGTTTTGGCTGCAAAAACAGAAGAAAACAAGGTGGTTTGGTGCGGTAAGGACTCCGGTGGACCGGTGGGAGACTTCGGCGGCTTGGAGGGCAATCCATGGCAGTTGAACAGGCTTCGGCAGACTTCCACAGCCCCTCACGGCTGCTGGACAGCAAGCTGGACGATGTGAGGAGGCGAGAAGAACGAACGGCACGGCCGGCGGTGGGTGGCTCTCCGGCATGCGGCGACTGCAGCTCTTTCCCTTGGGTTGCTGGTTTGAAAAATGGAGAGGGGAGAGGAGGGTTTGGACGGCAATGAGGGAGAGAGAAAGGATGAGGGAAGAGATAAGAGAGAGGGTAGGTCACCTTGGTCATTTTTTTCCACACTTGCTCTCCAAGTTTCATCCTACACCACCCATCCTTCCTTGGCTCTCATTCAGCCACACATACACCCCTCACAACCCTTGAAGTGGTCCAATTTGGCTAGGGTATGGGAAGCTACGAATTTGGCACTCGTCTCTCTCAATTGGACACCATTCTTCGCTTGATTAAATCTCAATTGGCTTCAATAAATTCAATTGGTCATCCATCGATCATCTCGACATTTTTCCTCACCCATATATCCCTCATGCTTTCCAATTTTGCCATCAAAAACAATCCCCGGCTTTTTCGCACAAAAACGACCCGGCGACAACTTTTTCCCAAAAAGTGTCGGGTTGCAGAAAAATCTCCTGAGACTTGAGTCGACACTCCTAGAATTTATTGTGTCATGACAGGATCTTCAATTTTTGAAATCGAACTTGAATTCGTGGTTAATTTTCACTTGGCACGTTTTTAGCGTGACCTAGGCTATCGGGTAACTTTCAGAAATTTTTAGTGCAAATGACCCTTGGTCAATTTTCTTTGAGCCACAATGAACCCACTCGACTCATTGGCGACTCTCCGTTGCCGTGAAAATCTCGAGGATCCAAATACGGACACAAGATACCAAAACGATAGAAAAATCAGTCTAGTGCGATCGACGAGAATTTTCAATTTAGTGGTGTCACCCATGATTAGCCACACATCTCGGTCAAACCAAACTATCTCGATTTCAAATCGATTTTATACTGTGTCGTAATGGCCTCTAAAGATGGACACGGTTGAGAAACCGATTCCTGGTCGAATTCTCAAGTTTATTGCATTGAAATTCCTTAATGGTTTCCCCAGATAGCCTAATTATCTCGAGAGTGATCAACTCTGAGAACAGCCCTATAGGCGCGTCAATGAAATGCCCGATTTATTCAGTAGAAAATAGGATTGAAAATGCTGGATGTCACATATCATGCTGCCTGTAAATATGGATGGATTTTTCCCATTCACTAGTCGGGTATTTAGAAGTCTAGGTTCCTATTATAATGTTTGGCTGAAATTTGTTACAAATTCTAATGTTTATTTTTAGTGGTTTATTGTTTATAAATGTTGGAGTAGCATAATAGATCTCATGGAAGCATTTTATTACATTCTACTAGCAAGGTTGTTTTTCCATATAGATACAAACACCATACATCACACCGCAAGGGATTAAAAATGGATTTTCCCCATTCACTAATGAGGTACCTATTATGAAAATCATTTTACATCCTAGTGTTGTTTCATTTCTTTAGTAAAATATTCTAATGCTTATTGATAATGGTTTCTTGGCAATAGATGTTGAAGTATCATAATAGATCCCCTGGAACTATTTTGAGTCAGGTACAAGTTGGCTCACTTCTTTTGACATGAGATTATTTGAGATACTATTATGGCATCATTGAGTGTCTTTATGCTCTGAATTAAATCTTTGGGTAATTTGCTACGAAAAGGTTATCCCTAAAGGGCTTGAACAAGGAAATTCGCTCACTGTGGGAAGGTATACTTGCAACAACTTACTCAGTTTTCCCTGATTCTAAACATAGGTCCCATCACTGGTCTAGCAAACTATGCCTTTTTTGAATGTATTATTTATGCATTTGTATAGAGGTCATTAAATTCATTTCAACATCTTGGGATGAATGAATTGAAAAATTCCGAAAGCAAAAACAAAGTATGGTTGCACCATAAGTTGTTGGGAGGCAAAGGATAGGTAAACAAAGTTTTCAAAAATACGGCCCCGACAATTCTTTTATCTTATGTGCTGGCTGCTTTCAAGTAAAAGTTTTACAGTTCATGTTAATTGTTGTCACAAATTTGCCGAAATGTTGCTTTTTTTAAGTGGCTTTTAGAGATGGGTTAGTTCTGTGCTTTATGTTACAAATTGAAAATGGTGCTACGGTTTATATCTTCACTTATGCTCAATATATCAAAAGGAGCTTATTACCGAACATGAGTTCCTAAGAGATTATCAATCGCAACAAGCTCTTACATGCTCTTTAACAAACTTATTTTTTTCTTATAATACTATCTAACTTAACGTGACATCTTGTGCTGCCAACAGATAGCTCCTGTGAATCTGGAGGCCGTATTAAGCACCTCTTCCGACAATGTTGATGTTGCGGCAATGGTAAGCAAGGAAAAAAAACAAGCCTTGCTAGTTTGGACAAGAAAATCGAGAGGAGAGTCAATTCCTTTCCTGTGATGTAGATTTTGAGAGTGAGAAAATGCATAATCAAAACATCTATGTTATCTCGCAGCTGAATTATCTTCATTTTTTGTTTCTGGAATTAATATAGTTGATAAAGGTGAAAAAACCAATCCATCTTTACTATGAAATATGTTCATGACTGGAACAAAGTTTGAACATATGATGTTTTGGTCAAAATTCTTTTAAAGTCTTATTTTTCTTGCAATGTTGATCTAGTGATGTACTGTTACTTATTTTCTTTGTGACACACAGTGTCCTCGATGAAGAATTGGGTGAGATACCGTTGGCATTCATGGTCAGGAGAATTGGAAGCGATCTTTCTGAGGAATCTGTCATGGACTACTTAGCTGCATAGGTTTCTCATCAAGTGAATTAGATGTCATCCCGCATGCACACATCCATAAACTAAACATTTCCATTTCCCAAGTTATGTCGCTCAAAAAAATAATAGCAGTATGTCAATGATTTTTATTGTGTTAAACACACTTGACCAAGCTTCTTCCGTCTTTCTTGATGATCAAATGAACTAAGCTTTTCAACGTACAAATATTTGTGCTTATAGGTTGCTCCTTGTAAGAAAGTGAGGAAGGTAGTTTTTACCAGTTCAATTCCAAAATCAGCTGCTCGAAAGATTATTCGAAGGGAACTCAAGAAGTCGTTGACTTCATGATTGCGAGGGCTGTGTATTTTTAGGAATTCTTGTCTTTTGTGCTTCAACAAGGACCGCAAGCTCTATAAGAACTGCCAAGCTGTGAAGTGCCACAATTGTGATTCGTGCAAGTAAATGCCATTGATTTGATGCTTGCTTCTCTTATTTCTCTTGCTGTTATGTCTGATTATCACTTGCTGTCCTACGGCTGGAGTTGCTCAGTACATGAAGACCGAGTGAAGAGTGGTCGCAATTTCCAATGTTATCATGTTCGTTGTCTTGCTAAGGCAAACTAAATCAGAAGATTAAGGGTTGTTTCGTATTCTTATCTAGACGTTCCGGTTGCTGTTCTTTCCTGATTTCCTTCTAATTACACTTCTCCAGCCAATGATTTATTTCATCAAATGCTGCGCGAGGCAAAATGCTCCTTGGAACAACTCTAAAACTTGAGAAAAACGGGCCCGTAATCCCAAAAAAGGAATAACTGTTGCCAAAAGTCGAGAGAGTTCTCTTCAAACAAGACCGAGCCAATGTCATTCTTCCACACAACATAAAACATGTTGGATTTGTTTCTTCATCGGAATTTGTTTTGTGAATGTAAACATGTGTTCTGTTAACTTGGTAGTTGAAGTATGAATTGTAAATATTCGAAGAATGAAATATTCATTTGTTCATGTAAGTAAATTTCATCTTGGTTTCTTCGCTTATTTTGTGTAATGAGAGATATTCATTTGTCAATTGCAATATGAGGAGAATTTTGATATTTGATTCACGAAAGTGATATCTCCATGAAGACTTTCATGGTGATGAGAATTCAATAGTTTGAGAGAACAAATTATAAATACAAAGTGCAATTTGAACAGTCGATCTCTTTCGTATGTTGTTCTCACAGTTTATCCATCTTTCACTCGGAGAAAAAGACAAATTTGCACAAAGAAGTGAGCGGCATCAATGTGTAATTCTAAATTCAACGTGCTAAGCTACCACAGAAGAGTTAATAAACACATTATGAATGAAGTCATTCATTACATCATGTCTTGTGAATTGATTTAACAAGGGGATTGATATAAGGTTAAACATTTGATACATCTGCAAGATAGCTCTTAAATCTAGTAACTCCACACTCAGAAGCTCAACCACAAGTTCTGGGAAATCTATGGCACATTGGCAGGACAAATGAAACCGGGAGCTTGAAGATAATGACCATGGAAGTAGAGAAGAAGCAGGACATCGGGAACACCATGTCTCTTGATTGATTAGCCTTGGTTGATCACTTTCTTCTTTATCAATGACAAGCACTTTTCTCTCATAACAAAGTTAATTGAATAAGCGCTGAACCAACATGAAGAAGCCATTTCATATTTATCCAAGGCTCAGATGTCACCAAAACAAGGATCGCTTGCAAATCTGGATGCCAGAAATATCCTCTAAACCTATTTTCAGTGCTGTGTTTCAGAATAGCATAGGAAGATTTTTTAAACCAATGGACTTGCGAAATAAGTTGGCTAGCTCCATAAGTGTTGTTTTGTCCCTCCCAATCTCCCTGATCGAATTATAGTAGCCAAAGCAAAGCATGGTATGCTGCTTCTTTAAAACTAGTATCAACTTTTGCCATTGAGTCCTCCATCCGCAGCAGAGAGAACATTAGGCATGACAAAAAGGAAAGGCAAGCCAAACTGTCAAAAGCCAGAAGAGAAGCATTAGCGGAATTGCTCTTTTGATTGTGAGTGAAACCATTATATTGCTCATCCCAAGAAAAAGGAAGAAACTGAAGTTTTACCTGCAAGGATGATTCCCTTCCTAAAAAAGCCTATATTGTCACTTTGATCACTTATTTTAAACTTCATAAGAAAAAAATAAACACTACAGCATATGTTAGGATATTTAAACATTAACTTATCAAGCATGACAGCAATAGTAAAAGCTACTCCAATCAGGTTCCATGAGCAAAATTTACATAAGCATACAATTAGCAAAAGAAGATTGGGGCAAATGAAAACCATGACTTTGACATCTGGATCCACATATGGTACAAAGATTCTATCGATGTTCAGATCTTTCACTTCATCCAACAAATATTCTATCGATGGTACAGCTAGAATGGGATTCTAGCTTTGATTCCCAAAGCTTGTTATATATGCGAGTTCGGTAAAGTTGAGGCTTCCTAGAATGCATCTCTCTGACACATATCCTCATTTTGCAAAGAACTAAATATAGGAGCTATGTTACCAACCCCGTTGTACAAAATATGATGACCTGGGAATAGTGATATTGTTAAATGTGTACAAAATGACATCATTAAAATAAAGAATAGTCAAATTGATACCTTGTAATCAAGTGCCTCCCAAATATGCTCCTTGACAAGATAATGAACAACTTGAAAATGCATGTCATGAGGAGCAACTACATTGGACTGCTTAACTTGCAACAACAGGTAAAAAATGTGTACAGATAATCAAACATAAAAATGAACTATGGATAGTTGAAAATAGTAAAAGAGTGAGAAATGAAATAAATATGGCAGTAAATTAGTCCATTATTAATAAACATGCTTGTTTTTTAACCCCCTCCCACATTTGGAATATAATACATGACTATGAATAAAGGGCAATCTTGGTTCACTCAGTTCCATATTTTGTCGCTTTAAACTACTACATACCAATATGCCCGCTCATGGTTACAGTAAGAGTGACCATATCAAACTTATCAGCTTGAGAGAAGACTCGGAGAGAAATTTAGATCTCTTAGACCGCTCATGATGATCAACGTTCAACAGAACACTGCAACATACCTGAGCATGAGTCTCCACAAAATTTTCCATGGTAATAACTTGTCTCAAGAACTATTTATAAATAAAAACTTTCTCAAAATCTAATTATGGGCATTGACTGTCCTGAACCCTCAAGGAGATTGGAGAATAAACAATCAACTATCCTCAACATGCTAGTCATATGGTTTTCTTTCCTTGCAAAAGAACACCACAAAAAATAACCGAGAAGAGATTCTAGAGCTCAGATCTGCCAACTACTAGACACTCAACATACATGTTCACCGGCCAAAATAACATTTTACAGGACAGCGCATAAGTACTTTACCAAAAGCATGACCATAGCCATCTGAAAAGTGGTTATCTATCTCACAGCAAACAACTAGCCATCTTTCCTTTAAACCCATTTTCAATGCTATCTTTCAGAATAGCACAACTCGCGAAAGCGGTTGGCCAGCTCCACAAGTGTTGTTTTGTCCCTTCCAATCTCCTGATCGAGTTATAGTAGCCAAAGCCAAGCATGGTATGCTGCTTCTTTAAAACTAGTAACAACAGTAAAACCTATGCCAATCAAAAGCAACTGCACCATGGTGCATGTGAATGAACATGAGTGACTTGAGTTTGCATTAAAACCTGCTACATGCTTATTGTAGAATGAAGAAAACATACAAAGAAGCTTCTTAAAACAGCATACTGTCATATTCAACTAGATAATTGAGGCGTTTAGATGATGGAACCTTGTTTGGTGCCCCATCAACAATCGAGCAAAACACCAACCCAAAAAAAAAATGACAATAGGTAAAAACATCATCTAACCTTAGTCCACCTCATAAGTAGTAAGAAATTGAAACATTGATTCTTTGCTTGTTTTTAACACAAAAGATACAGCTGAAAAAAAATCATCTCACAGCAATACTCACCCCCTGTCCATCATGGCCATCAAAATCCTCAATCCAACCAGGCAAATGCTTTCTAGCACTTTTCTTTCAGGCATGTTCAAATTGAAGCGGCTCATCTAGATAGTCATGACATTACATATATGAGCTATATGAATGAACCTTTTTTAGGAATCCAGCATCCAACAAACAAGAAAATCAATAACTCAGTTTAGGTTGTGCAGAGCCTGCATAGTATCTACCGTACCATTAGAATTAAGCTTCCTAGTAACAGCATGACCCTGCAGTAAGTATTGCTGCAAGTCTTGGATGACCAACACCCCACCGGAAGTGCTAGGGTGTTGGTCATCTCTTGAATATGCCTTTTAAATAAAACATGCCCTTCTCACTGAGCAGAAGCTCCTTCCTCATCTGCTCAACTTGCTAATCAATCCCCTTAACAATGATCTCCGATAGCGTCTAGTCTTTCATGACTATCATCTTTACCTTAATTAGCTCCTTCCTCATTGCTCGCCGCCATATCAAGGGTTCAGCATATTCACACATGCTTTCGCTCTTCGGAGATGAGGAACACTAGAAGTCGAACTCTTCAAGGGAAAACAATCTTCAGTTACACTAAGGGCCTCAATGCAGTGATCCAAAACCAGTTTTTACGAATGTCCAAAACAGTAATTATAGGAACCAAGCCAATGCTAACAAGGCCAATGCAGGAGGAAAATGTCAGCAATGCCGCTTGCCCTTGGCTCAGACTTGGCTCAAAGTCATGATCCTTCAAACCTTCAAACAAGAACACGAAGCAAATTAACTAGCAGCCCTTTTAGAACAGAGCATCATGCTTGGTTTGCTTTCATTTGCAGTAACAATGGTGGCAAAAACTCATAAGAGGACACGCTCCCCCCGGGGGAGCATTTTGTACCGAACACATCACCACCAAAGAGAAAAGAAAAAATACCAATGCTCATGAATCAAAGCATGTAAGGTATAATGAATTGGTCAATTCAGATAAGGAAAAACAACTTAAGGATGATAACGTCAGATTCCTACGTAAATATTCTCTGATCATAGGTTGCATGGCCTCATAATCTGTTGATCACATTTTCTCCCCTTTTTAGTTTACTGCATAGCTTTCACTGCCGCGTGGCAGCATCCATATCACGAAGTTACTCAATGTCTAAGGAAGTTATTTAACCTGGACACGAGATTGTAAGGAGATCATTCTACCCATTCTCTATCCCTCCCGGAAAAAAAAGAAAAAAAAAGAAAAGACAGGATCTCTCATTTCGAATTTCACATACCAGGTGATGTCATAAACTATAAGTACTCCAGCGGCTCCTCTATAGTAAGATCTAATGAAATATTTTATTTTATTTTAAAATATTATGTTATATTATAATATTAAAAAAAAAAAAAAAACGAACCGGGTCGGATCCTCGGGTTGGGTCCGACCCGGGCCGTTCGCCCAAGAGACCGGACGGGCATGCAACGCAGACCCAACTCATTTTTTTTTTCTTTTTAACCGCGGCCCAGCAGCCCATCGTTTGGAAATGACCCGGCCCGACTCGACGACCCGGTCTTGGTGAAACCCTACTCGACCCGACGACCCGGCTTCGCGGGAACCCTAGAGCTCGACAATTCGCGGTGCCAAGAGGGGGAAGCTGTGACGTCGCCCGGCGGTGACTCGGCGGCTGCGGCACGGACAGATGGTGGCTAGGGTTTCGACGGTGACAATGCGAGCGAGACCCGTCGTTGCCTGTCGCGAGAAAGGCGCGGCGTGGCGGCGAATGGTGGCGGGACAGTGGCAGCTAATACGACGGCGACGGACAGCGAGATATACGTCTTGGGGACGGCGTCGGCGGCGGCGGAAGCGACTACCCGGGGACAACGGACGCGACGGGGCAACGACAGGTCGCGGCGAGATAGCGACGGCGGGTCCTCGGCTTCTCAAATCTAGTCCTCCGGAACCTCCTCTCTTCAGCTCCTCTCCTCCGGTTCCGATCTCTTGCATCTTCGGCCGCAGCTCTCGGATCTCGGCTTGCGGCGTTCGGGCCTCCCGAAGTCTCTCGGGGAAGCTTCGGCTCGCTTGCTGTCGATCTTGCTTCGCGTCGTCTCTTCTCCGGTCACCCCTCCTCCTCCGACCTTGGATCTCGGCACCGCTCGTCCTCGACCCCCTCCGAAGTCTCGGTAGAGGTTCGAAGATTTGCAGCCCTCGATCCTTCGCCGTTTGTGTGTGTCCTACCGTCGTCGAGAGAGGCCTATTTATCGGCAAGGGGGTGGCCGGTCAACGGAGCTTCGACCGCCGATCTTCACAAGCCGGACGGCCTCCGCCGGCCGAACCGGCATCCCATCCGTCGAGGCAGCTCTAGCTAGGCCGCCTTGCATTGAAGACGCGTCCCTTCCGCCTGCAGTGTCACACGTTGCCATCCTCTCCCACCTTCCGACGTCCCGCGCGTTCGGCCTCCGGCGCGTGCTACTTATTTGATCAAGGAAGAAGACAAGCAGAGGAAGAAGACAAGGGAGGGCCGGGCCAAGGAAAAGAAAGAGAATGGGCCTCGAGGGCCCGTGCGGAAGGGAAAAGGGGGCGGGGCGCAAGGCCCAGTCCCAATGGGTTGCTACTTCTGTTTTCTTTTTGTTTTTATTTATTTTTTGTTGTTTTTGTTATTTATTATTCATTATCCGAAGAAAGGAAAACTACATAAATATAGAAACTAAGGCCTAATTTAAAAACCTTAATCAAAATTTAGGCGTTAACAGCTGCCCCTCCTTGAAGGTGAGCTTGCAGAGGTCGTATTCAAAGACAAACTGATGCCTAAATTTCATCCATGCATGTGCAGCAGATTATATTTTATTTGGGACCTATTGTCCTATGTAGAAAAAGAGCAATATAACATTACACATACTAAGACATATAAGAAGATACCTGTAGTTACTTACCGGGAGTGAGTGAGATAGGGTGTGAACCCCGAGTTTGGCAAGTATCAAGGTGTCATCTTACCTGGTGACATAAGGAGGTTACTTCTCTAGGACCCGAACCATTCTTCGGTCGCCTGTTAGAGCAATTAGTAGTTTGTCTAAGACCCGAACCTTTCTTCGGTCGCCTTGAGGGGGAATTGCCTTTCCAAGACCCGAACCATTCTTCGGTCACCTGTTAGAGTAATAAGTGGTTTGTCTAGGACCCGAACCTTTCTTCGATCACCTTGACGGGGAATTGCTTTTCCAGGACCCGAACCTTTCTTCGGTCACCTATTAGAGCAATGAGTTGTTTGCCCGACCTTTCTCGGGGGGGATGCGCCGACCTTTCTCAGAGCATCTGTTTGTTGGGCGCCTGATCTCTATCAAGGACACCGGTTGGTAACTGACCTTTCTCGGGAGATGCGCCGACCTTTCTTAGGGCATCGGTTTGTGGGGTGCCTGACCTTTGTCAAAGACACCGGTTGGTACCCGACCTTTCTCGGGAGATGCGCCGACCTTTCTCAAAGCATCGGTTTGTGGGGTGCCTGACCTCTGTCAAGGACACCGGTTGATACCCGACCTTTCTTGGGAGATGCACAGACCTTTCTCAGGACATCAGTTTGTGGGGTGCCTGACCTCTGTCAAGGACACCGGTTGGTACCCGACCTTTCTCGGGAGATGCGCTAACCTTTCTCAGGGCATTGATTTTAGAAGATACCTGGACATTTACAGGCATTTGAAAGAGTACCTGGATATTCACAAGTACTAACCTGAATGATACCTGGTTGTTCGCAGGTATTGAAGGGGTACATGGCTAATCACAGGTATTAAAGGGGTACTTGGATGATCACAAGTACGAATTCTGGAGGGTGCTTGGACGTTCGCAGGCATTGAAGGAGTACCTGGTAGATGGAATATCGAGGACATACCTGAGATATTTGTGAAGGTCTCTCACCTCCTGGTATGGGAATATTGAGGATGGGCCTCACATATTCGTGAAGGTCTCTCACCTCCTAGTAAAGGGGAATATCGAGGGCGTGCATCACATATTTATGAAGGTCTCTCACCTCCTGGTAATGGGAATATCGAGGACATGCCTTGCATATTCATGAAGGTCTCTCACCTCTTGGTAATGGGAATATTGAGGATGGGCCCCACATATTTGTGAAGGTCTCTCACCTCCTGGCAATGGGAATATCGAGGACGTGCAGGATATTGGGAATATCGTGAAGGTCTCTCACCTCCCCGGTAATTGGGAATATCGAGGACGTGCCTCGCATATTCATGAAGGTCTCTCACCTCCTGGTAAAGGGAATATCGAGGACGTGCCCCGCATATTCGTGAAGGTCTCTCACTTCCTAGTAAAGGGAATATCGAGGACGTGCCCCGCATATTCGTGAGGGTCTCCCACCTCCCGGTAATTGGAATATCGAGGAACGTACCTTGGATATTCATGAAGGCCTCTCACCTCCCGGTAGTTGGAATATCGAGGACATACCTTGAATATTCGTGAAGGTCTCTCACCTCCTGGTATGTGGGAATATCGAGGACGTGCCTCGCATATTCATGAAGGTCTCTCACCTCCGGTAATGGGGAATATGGAGGACGTGCCCCGCATATTCGTGAAGGTCTCTCACCTCCCGGTAATGGGAATATCGAGGACGTGCCTCGCATATTCGTGAAGGTCTCGCACCTCCTAGTAATTGGGAATATCAATGGCGTGCCCCGCATATTCGTGAAAGTCTCCCACCTCCTGGCAATGGGAATATTGAGGACGTGCCCCGCATATTCATGAAGGTCTCCCACCTCCTGGCAACATAAATTCGAATGTGGCACGAGACTTACCTGGATGGCTGCAGGCGCTTGGAAGGGCTGGAACGGCAGCAGGTACTTGAAAACAATGGGATACTTGAGCAGTCACGAGTATCTATACTATGGGGACAACCCAAACAGGTCGAGTGTCAAGAAAAGGGAGTATCCGAACGGTGGTCGGTACTCAAAGACAATGGGATACTTGGACAGTCACAAGCATCCAAACTTTAAAGACAACCCGAACGGGTCGAGTGTCAAGAAAAGAGGGAGTACCTAAGTAGCGGTAGGCACTCAAAAACGGGGGATACCGGACGGTTGCAAGTATCAAAACTCTGAAGACAGCTTGAACAAGTCGATTGTCGATAAGAGAGTACCTAGACAATGGTAGGTACCTAAAGACAAGGGGATACTTAGACAGTTGCAAGCACCCCAAACTCAATGGACGACTCGAATAGGTCGAGTGTCAAGAAGAGAGTACCTGGACAGTGGTAGGTACTTTAAGACAAATGGGAATAGGGATATGCTTACCTGGCAGTATCTCTAATCTCTGAGAGTATGTCTGCTATTTGCACAATATGCACACATGATTGTATATGCTGTAAATTCATGAGTTCAAATGGGATTCATGCATGATAATTTCATCGGTTTTGCATCATCGAATTTCACTAGGGAAATTTTTTAAAGACAACCTTCATTCCAAATGTAGATGTCTTAAGCATGCCGATGAGGGACTTTCAATCGAAAGGACTTTCCACTCACTCTCAAGGAAAAGGCTATCCCGACCATTGATGCAAGATTTTTAAGGACCACACATCTCACTTTGTCATCATGTCAGCAGGGGTCCAAGTATTCTCGCAAGTGGTACGATTTTACCAGTGTAAGAGGTATTCTCCGAGACCGTAATGTAGGCATGATCAATGGCTTATCAAAAGGGGCCATCAAGGTCACGGCTCTGTGAAAAAGATGCCGCACAATCATCTCCGGGTTTGCAAGTCAAGAATCCTGCAAAAAGAGATAGAATAATCTTGCTCGTACTTCTTCAAGCGATGTTTATAGACATATGAAATCCTACGTTAATTGAAGTGCCCTAGTCTGAAGAGACTTTTACAATGGGACGCAATGTAGGCTTGACTCATGTGCAAAAGGATGAGAGCTGGTGATTGCCTTGGCATTTGTCGCCGGTCTTTCTTCTCACTGTCAAATAGAGGCTCTATTAATTGAACCACAACAGCAACTTTTCTTGAGAATACAATTGATTGTATTCTTTAGTTGGGGGGCATTGGCCTTGCTTTTACCAGGCACACTGCTTTTTCATGCCCCTAGTTTTTTTTTTTTTTTTTGCTTGAGGAACTAATCTAGGCAAGTTCAAGCAAACGCTGTTATTAGACTGTTGAGTCTTCATCTTTTGCTGGCGCTCCTAATTATGCTGCTCGAATGGCAGTAACTTCTATTTTGCCTCCATGTGAGGGTGAAATTACAGACTCAATTGGGCTGTACAATAAATACAAGTGCGTAGAAAATTTACTCTTCTTCCTTCTAGGGCACTTAAATTAATGCGAGTGTTCATATGCAATAAAGACACCCAAAGATTGATGCAAGTGCGAGCAAGAAAATTTCTATTCCTTTTCTCACCTTGTGGTGCTAATTTGCCTTGTCTTTGACATGCCCCAATGTGGGGGTGATTCTTGATGAGAGAAGCTTCACCAATGTATGGGGCTAAAAAGGGGGTGAGCAATGAAATGCCTCTCACTGTTTTAGTTATCGTACCATTCGTGAGAGAACTCTTTACCCTGCAGTCATGGAATCTTCTGCACTCATCTCACAAGTGTATAGATGGGGGACTGTGTGTAGGATATGGCTTGCCTGTCATCATTCTGACGCGCCTCATCCAGCATGCTCAATCAATCTTGTATTCTTCACTTAGCTGTCTATTCTAATAATTCTCAATGGAATCAGTGATTTAAACAGACAAAATCATCATGCAAAAATCCATTTGGAGAAGGCATGCAGCATTTTTAAGTATGAGAGAGTTTGTACTCTCAAAACAAATGAATGGTTTTTACTCAAGAAACCCTATTGACAACTTTAGGGGTGTTTACTTGGTGGAATTGTGTTTACAAATGTATTGAATTTTGAACATCAAAAGAGTTATTCACAAAAGGGGTGTCAATGGATCGTCCCTATTGAATAGGGAGATGGCACAAGAATGATCGGGGGTTAGGAATCGATCGGGCATCTCTGCTTTTGCCCCTGCAGAAGAGAAGATGTACAAGTAGATCAATTAGTCTGGCCAAAATCAAATGTGAGTTGTGGCCTAAAGCTTTTCTATCATTTGCTTTGGTGATTACTCAGGATGCCATTTCGCTTAGGAGAGCTTATCAGAGTTTGACATGTCTTTTCTTGATTTGTTATCTCGCATTTTTTATGGTCAAGTGATCTTGCAACGGATAAAAGGGATCATGTTAGTCGAAGCTCTTTCAAGAGTCAAATAACTTGGAAGCAATACAACATTACCCTTCACTGGTTTGCAGATGTTTGAATAGACCTGAAGTACGAGGAGGATATGAAGTCCAAGCGGCTAACTGCCGTGTCGGGGATTCGAACCCCCGACTTCAGACCATTTTGCTTATTCCCGGGTACCACTCGGCTAGAGGCGCTGACAGTGTTCGTAGGGCACTTCTTTTTCCATTTAACCGAACCGGCTCTGGACGACACATCCTTTCATACCAAGTTAGGCAAATCGATATGGGTCACTTGATTTGCCTAAATTAACCATTAAGCTTGTTTCTTGAATCCTATGCTTCCTGTCAATAGGAGAAAATATGTCAAAAGTGAGTTCAGATACTAGGAGTTTTGGAAACGATACCAAATTACTCTTCCCTAGAGTTTGTATGTGCTGGCTCCTAGGGATATTTGAATGTTGATGACGGCCTCTTTGTCTCGACACAGTTCAACGTTTCTTTCAATTGGCCTTTCTCATTTGTGGCCATGTATGCATGATTGCTGGTCGTTGATTCATCTTCAACGCCTTTCTTCTGTGGAATTTCTCCTTTTGTCTTTGACTATAGCAGCATTGGGCAAAGTCATGTACTTCAAGCTTCCATGGAAACTGAGATGGACAATCAAAATCTCCAGTCTTCTGATGGCGATTATTTCTTGGAAGAATATGCGTCTGGAACACGGAGTGAAGCTTCCGGATTCTAAAGTCGTTGTCGGGACCGGGGGCTATAGATCGCCTTGACTTGTCTGGATTTTCTCCCCGTTGTGACAGTAATCAATTCAAAGGAAGAGAAGAAATTTCTTCCTTGTGCTTCTTGGCTCGTCGATGCTGGAAATCCCTTCAATGAAGCCGCAACGTCTAGTTGTTCGGGCACGATGTGCGAAAAGATATTCCTCCGGCTTAAAAGGGAGTTGGACAGGAGCTAGGTGGAGTGCACAGAGCTCTTGAGGACGGCTTGCAAAAACGAGAAGGTCGAAAGAAGCATGGGGGAGGTTATCCTGCCTCGAGCTACTATGGCGCGCATGCTTCGAGTTTAACCGTATGCCTATGTCTATTACGTCCTATCTTTCGTCTCCTATACATAGAAGAGAGGGGACGTCATTTTCAAAAATTATGTTCAGGGAATAAGACTTACCCTCTTTGAAACAGGATGATCCTTTTTTGTTTGCCCTTGCTTTCTTGAAAGAGTGTCTTTGAACTTGGCGAGTTCACATGATGTGCCAGCTTCAAATGCCCCCTGTCATGCTAAGTCAAAGGGGATGATATTCTGAGACACGAAGTGAGTGAGTCAGAAAGACAAACGTGATTAAATTTAATATCTTGTTTTGATAAAAGCTTTGGTAATGAAATTTTTTTTGTTTTAAAAAGTATATATCTTTTGGGAGGGGGGGAGAAACCATGAGGAAGCCCAGCCCTCAGTATTCTCCTTGGATGATATTTTTTTTTCATGGTTGGATAGCATCACCGGGCCGCTTTGGAATACCGCCTCATGCTCTCAAAACAAAATATTATAACTTTACATTAGATTACTAGAATGGAAAATGCAACAGTAGCACACTATACAGGATAAGAAACATGAAATTATAAAAACAGATAAAACCCATGAAAACTCCTATGAAAAGGAGCGCTTTGATAGTGTCGGTCCTGAAGTCAAGCGCCTTTGAGTTCCTCGCCTCCAGTAGACTCGAAGTACTCGCACGAGAGGACCACTTCATTGAAGCTACGGAAGTGCAACCCATGCAACCAACAACGATGCTTGTGAGGTAAAGCCCCTATGAATAGCTTTATCATTTCTTCTTTGGCCAGTTGAGGGTAGGTTTGCATCATAAAAGCCTCCCACCTCCTTGCATATGCTCGGAAATCCTCCATTAGTCTTCTTCTAAAGTGAACCAAGTTCTCGCAAGGCAGTTCAGTCCCAATCTGGCTTTGATACTAATGCAGGAATGCGGAAGACAGCTCATTCCAATCCCTCATGAGGTAGATATCTGCCGTGACAAACCATTGCAATGCAGACCCTGTAAGACTTTCTTGGAATGCCTGAGTTGTGAATGACATCAGGCTATAGTACCAACTCATTTCAGTGTGGAAATATTGCAAATGAGCCACGGGGCAAGTCATGCCATTATATTTGCGGATATTAGGTATCCACGTTTCTCTGGGGGTCATGATCCTATGAGGGCAAGACGGGCCAGGTGTGTCTTGATTAGGCCACCGGTTTTCCCATTGCATATTCATTGCAGTGGTGAACTCTGCTGCTTCAGGAAAGCTAGATTCTACCGAGATCATCTCATAGCTTTCTTCTGGGTTGAAATCACCAAACGAGGATGAGGCGTTTATGTCATCCTCATGGTTAGGCGACAAGTTTAGCAGTTGATTGGGAGACAAGTCATGGCAGACCAAGACGAATGTTCCCTCCTCTAAAGGGCTTTGTCTCCTCAGGGGATGCTCGAAGTGCGGGTGTGGCGACTCATTGATTGTCAGGTTTTGCCCACATTCAATGGTAGGCATTGACTCGAGTTGCTTAGACTTTCTTTTCTTGACTCTTGGTCCGGACCTTTTGAGTAATTTGTCAAGAGGAGTGGGAGATGGTGGAGCTTCACTCCCTAGATTGATGGGGGGTCGGCGTTCTTTGGGCCCTAGCTCTTGCGGTAAGCTTGAGAAGCCGTCCCATCATTCTTCAGCTCTGAGTAGTGTTGACTTCGTCTGCGGGCTCCTTGCCTTTCCTAGAGGGAAGCTTCTCAATAATAGGATGTTGCTCGGTCGTCCATTTATCGTGCAAGGCTTCATTGACATCTTCTTCTCCGGTCTCTACGACTATCGGCTCCTCGTGCTCGGCAACCATCGGTTCTTCATAGGGCAGGGCGATGTTGTGGTTGATGTCAACAGTATACTCTTGACGAAAAACATCGATTAGTTACCCCCAGGTTTTAAGGAGATTAATCTTCCTTACAATGTACCACCGCAAGGCGGGGCCAGTCAGGTTTGATTAGTATGATTGAATCATCCTTCGGACCAGGAAGGCCTGCAAGTAGGTCTCTGGGCGAGAGGTATCAGCATACCTTTCGCATTCAGTTGTTTTGAGCTCTTCAGGGATCTTAATGCCGGCATAATTAGACAAGTCCATGGGATCTAGCTCTTGCAGCTGGCTCAGCGTTTTCATGATCTTTTCAAGTAGTCGATCTTGTTGGTTATCATTTGGCAAATTCACAGGTGCCAGGAGTGTACTTAAAGCAGCTATAGAGTTGGGTTTGGCTTGAGTGGATTCCATTTGCCTTGAGAGTTGTCAAAAGGCAATGGACATTTGTCCTATGCCATCTTTAATGTTGGCGAGGCGATTTCGTACATCATTCTGATCGAGCCCTATCATGTGAGGCGATTCGCAAGTGGCTGATAGTCGACGATTCATAATTACCTATCGCAAAAATCATGAATGAGCACGAAAGTAGACAAAGATTGACCCATGGCAATGGTCTAACTGCTTTTTATTTATCAAAAGAGAAGTGTAGACTTCTGACATCTAAAACTTGAAATTAAAATGACAGAACGAAATACAAGGTATTTAAACAAAAGTCCCTAAACAATGGGACAAAACCTTCACGAAATTAACACTAGGGGACACATGACTTGCTATTTTATATGCGACGGGAGCCTTGTTCTTGCAAAGATGCTTGCTTTTCTTGGACCAACTCTGAGACGTGTATCCAGCCCATTCCAAATCCTTTTGCATAAGCTTTGCTTGCTCGGGTTGGCTGATCTCGCTAATTGGATGAGGGACCGATGGCTTCAATTTTGTCGGGATACGATGGTTGCGGATGTAGGACTCGGGCGTGGTAGGCCTTTTCCTGTCCCTCAAGCCCTTCAGGTACCACGATCCTTTTGCGATGGCACTTGTTCCATGTTTCCTTGATAATGTCAATCTCGAATGTGTATTCACGACTTTGATGGGTGAAAAGGAGTGGAGGGGCCTTCCTTTTGAAAGGCGGTGGGATCTCTTGAAGGGCTCCATACTGCCGTGCCACCCGATATGGGAAATAGGAAACGGTGCCGGTGAGGCCGAGCAACGGAATTGGATGCAGCGTTTGTAAGCAAAGCAAGCTCTCTTTTCATGGAACCATTTAGCACACCATTGGAATACCTCGGAGTCGGGTCTCATAGGAAGTTTATCCAATTTAAACAGCTTTGGTTAGGAATGTATGGTCCTAAAACCATAAATTTCTGTAATGGATTTTCAAAATTATTTGTTTTGGACGATTGCATGAAGCATTGATATTCGCTTAGGTGAGAAAAGAACCGGACTTGTAAAATTTCCGGGAGACCCGCATGACTTTTTCCGTATTTTCTTTAAAACGATTGAGGGACAAGAATGTTTCGATTAAAATCATGTTGACATAATTTTGCCCCCTTGAGATCGATCAACTATCCATTCCATCTTTGGACTTATGACGTTTCTTTGATGGGGGAAAATGATGAACCCGAAAAAGGCCAGGAGGAAAATCTCACTTTTTTTAGTCATGGGTTGATTTTCAAAATAGGCAGTCAAAAATGCTAGTGGGCAGGTATTATGGTTGTTTTCAAGAATTTGCCTCATAACCTGGACTTCAGTTCTTAAAAGTCGTGCTAACCCACGCAACGGGATAATGCCTGTTGATGGCCTAACAAGCTTTTTCTCGAGAGGCATTCTAGTGATGACGATGTATTCTTCCAGAGTTGGGGTTAGCTCGAACTCACCAAACATAAAAGTAGTCGTCTTCGGGCACCAGAAATGTGCCATGGCCTATATGACTTCGGGATGAACAGTGATTCGGATCAACAATAGAAGATGACCGACTTTGGCTTTCACACGCTCTTGGGCATACTGGTCCAATTGACCCCACCATCTGAAGAGCTCTGCTTTGGGAGTGGGAATAAACTGGATATCATCTTCTCCCATCGCATATAAACTAGGACTCGAAAAACCTACCTAAATTGCCATGGGCCAATAAAAAAAGATTGAGTAAAAGTAAAGAAATTACTTTGCTTTTAAAGAAAATGACAAGCACAAAGACATGCACACGGAACGTGCGGCTCGATTTCTAACTATGAAGGCTTGTTGAAATTAAAAGGGTATCCGCCGGTCGCAGTCTCGCGTTGGCAGCGTATCTTCTTAACCTCGGCTAGAGAATTCGGGGAAAAGAAAGGCAACCTCTACATCGCAGTCTCGCGTTCAAGGCCGTATCTTTCTTAACACCATCCTAGATATCCTATGGCAGCCCAGGTCCAGAAGCCGGGTTGTGTGTGCCATGTGTAGTGCTAAAACAGTCAAACATGCACAATAGTTTATAATCACAAAACATTTTATTTTAACCAAAATTAAAATAAACTTCTAAGCTACTGACCCTGCATAAAAAACAAAAACAAAAAACCCAAGTCAGCAAAGCGTTTAAACCAGATAAAAAGGCCTAAGTCCTCAAATTTCCCGAGTGGAGTCGCCAAGCTGTCGCGACCTCTTTTTTCTTCGGCGCCCAATCGAGGCGGGCACCTTCCGGAGGCTAATGGTTCGGCTAAGTTTATTAAGCGTAGCCTAGACTCTCCCAAGTCCACCAATTCATGACTTAATAGTCCAAGTTTTTAACCTGTAAGTTAATTTTAAAACGAAGTCGCCACTAATCAATTTGGGGTGGGTCGATTATAAACCCAAGCGAAGTACCGAGAGAAATACTTGCTCCTGCGCAACCAGAGAAATTAGGATCGGGGACTTGATTACACTAGTTAATCACTAATGCCCTTTCGGTACCTAATCTTGTTTAAACCCTAAGGCTTTTTGGATTTTTCATGGATTTTCCATGCATTTGTGGAGGAAAACACTTCTTTTTTTTTGTCTTTTTCTCATTTATTGGACATAAAAAAGCATTTTTGGGATTTTTGATCTTTTTTGAAAATATAAATCATTTTTGGCTTTTTCTGACTTTTTGGCTTTTTTGGGGAAAATATGGACATTTTTTATTTTTTTGATTTTTTGGAAAATAATTTTTTTATTTTTTATTTTAAAATATTATATTATATTATAATATTAAAAAAACGAACCAGGTCGGATCCTCGGGTTGGGTCTGACCCAAGCCGTTCACCCAAGAGACAGGACGGGCTTGCAACGAAGGCTCGACTCATTTTTTTTTTTTTAACCGCGGCCCAGCGGCCCATCGTTTGAAAATGACCCGGCCCAACTCGACGACCCGGTCCTAGCGAAACCCTACCCAACCCGACGACCCGGCTTTGCGGGAACCTTAGAGCTCGACGATTCGCGGCGCCGAGAGGGGGAAGCTGTGACGTCGCCCGGCGGTGACTAGGTGGCCGCGGCACGGACAGACGGTGGCTAGGGTTTCGACGGTGACGATGTGAGCGAGACCCGTCATTATGTCATGCGCAGAGAAGGCGTGGCGCGGCGGTGAACGGTGGCGGGGCGGTGATAGCTGATACGACGGCGACGGACAATAGATATACGTCTTGGGGACAGCGTCGCTGTCGACGGAAGTGACTGCCCAAAACAATGGACGCAACAGGGCAGCGACAGTCGTGACGAGACAGCGACGGCGGGTCCTCGGCTTCTCAGATCTAGTCCTCCGGAACCTCCTCTCTTCGGCTCCTCTCCTCCAGTTCCGATCTCTTCCCTCTTCGACTGCAAGCTCTCAGATCTCGGCTTGCGAGCGTTCGGGCCTCCCCAGAAGTCTCTCGGGGGAAGCTTCCGAAGCTCGCTTGCTGTCAATCTTGCTTCGCGTCGTCTCTTCTCCGGTCGCCCCTCCTCCAACCGACCTTGGATCTTAGCCTGCTCATCCTCGACCCCCTTTGAAGTCTCTCGGTAGGAGGTTCGAAGATTTGCAACCCTCGATCCTTCACCGTTTGTGTGTGTCCCGCCGTCGTCGGGAGAGGCCTCTTTATAGGCGAGGGGGTGGCCGGTCGACAAAACTTCGACCGCTGATCTTCGCAAGTCGGACAGCCTCCGCCGGCCGAACCGGCATCCCATCCATCGAGGCAGCTCTAGCTAGGCCGCCTTGCATTGAAGACGCGTCCCTTCCGCCTATAGCGTCGCATGTCGCCATCCTCTCCCACCTTCCGACGTCGCGCGCGTCCGGCCTCGGCTCGTGCTACTTATCTGATCGAGGAAGAAGACAACAGAGGAAGAAGACAAGGAGGGAGGGCCGGGCCAAGGAAAAGAAAGAGAATGGGCCTGAGGGCCTGTGCGGAAGGGAAAAGGGGGCTGGGCGCAAGGCCCAATCCTAATGGGTTGCCGTTACATTTTCTTTTTGTTTTTATTTATTTTTTGTTGTTTTTGTTATTTATTATTCATTATCCGAAAAAAGGAAAAATACATAAATATAGAAACTAAGGCCTAATTTAAAAACCTTAATCAAAATTTAGGCATCAACAATAGTAAGATCTAATGATGGATCTCGAAAGAATTCCTATCCTGCCTGTAATGAAAAAAAAAAAAAAAACATTAAAACGAGTTATGAAAATGCTTGTGTAACCATACAGACATTTATATAGTGCATTATCTCAAATTCAAGTGTTTCTGAATTCTTTCACAAACTCCATACGTATAAAAGTAAATAACTGGAAATGTGAGAAATGGGTTCCATCTCAAGCACTCTCTGCTAGTCAAAATGGAGAGGGAGTAGATGTCACTAGCTTCTCTCTGCATCTGTCTGTCTTTGACATGCTTAATGGCACATGTTATATCAATCAAGTTCAAAGTTTTCCCATTGACTGCAAGGAAAATGTACATCATGTCCCTAAACTAGGACTGAGTTTCCCACAATGACATTTGTCCTATCATGATAAATCTAAGCGTAGGCCACAGATGACGGGTTTGAATTGCTAAAAAATACATGCTCAACTTTGCAGGTTCATCCCACTTGAATTTGCTCAAAACTTGATATTTCAGAGATCATAATCAAATGAGGATCCAACCTCATTGGAATCAAAACTTCTCATCACAACCACAGGGAAATGGGTGGCTCCATACCTATCGATGGCCTCGACCACCACGTTGGAATCGAACCTCCACATCACAACCACAGTGTACACCCTAACGACAACAGTCCCAAGACAGAGCATATATGTGAAAAATTGGCAGGACAACCAAATACACATTCTCGGAGTTCAAGTACTCGTATTGAGAGGCTTCGAACCTTGCAAAGAGCTCCCACATGGCAATGAAATCACCATGTGTGAGCACAACCCATTTGCTCACGGCCATAGTGTCGGATGAGTTCACTATAGCCCCAACACAGAAGCACCAACGATTAATGCAGGGCGGGATGAGGAAGCACCAGAAGCACCAGTGATGTGCCAGAGGCGGCGAAGGCGGATCCGAGCTCAGATGTGACAGGCGAGCTCTTGGGAGGGAGAGATTTTCGAAATAAGGCTTCGCGCAGCCTGAGGGAGTGGCTCCAAGACGGCGGAGGCGTCGTGCCGGATGCAACCGGCGGGCTCTTGGGAAGGGGAGATTTTCACAGAGGGATAGAGAGGGAGGGTGACTTCGTGCGGCTTCATGGAGAAGACAGAGAAGAGAGAGGGCGGAGACCCAGTGATTAATGAAGAGAGAGAAAGAGAAGGCAAAAATTTGACTTAAAAAAAAAGTGGGACCCGGGCTCCACGTGGAGCCACGTGGCGAGACGTCTCGCCTCTTGATTGGGCCAACGCGGGGTGACGTGGCATGCCCCGCCCGTCCGATATTTTCCCATGACAAGCAGTAGTCACTAGACAAAAAGCAAATCGGAGAAGTAGGTGGAGATGCTTCGGGTTCGATTCTATTGATAGCCGACATTCTTATGATAAGTCCTTTTATTTTACCGAATCTCTCTCGCCCCCTGTTTAATTCAATCTGTGGATCAATATCGTTGGCCGGGACGTGCCCACATTATGCATTTATGCCCCACCAGTCTTCGACGTAGTTATATGAAATTTAAAACATGAATATTTATGTATGATGTCACAATAGATTCTTTTTGCTTGGACTAAGTCGAATTGATCAAATAAGGCCGAAGGAATGGGTCTAAAATACCAAAGATCTACTAATGATAGGTTCAATTTAAGTTTGGAAAGAACCCACTTTCAACCTGTATAATCGAAGGGTAATACTAAGGGCATCTTGCTCTCATACTCTCTAATATAATAATAAAGAAAATCAGCCGTATTAGTTTCTTCAATAACTTGTAGGACCAAAACATACATACATATTGAATTATTAAATATAGATCACTGTTTTTTTATAGTCCAAATTTCTTATAATAAATACTTGAACACTCAATTATAGGAATGCAAATGATAAAAGGAAGAACATGAGTCAATGTTATAAAACGAAATTTCGCGTATATAAAGCCGAAGTAATGATGACCTTGATCTTTAACTTACACTTCAAAGATGAGATAAGATCCTTATTCTTCAGATTTTTGGGCCTATTGGGCTCGGGTTGCGCACCATGACTACTTCTTGCTTTCCTTCTTTATCAGGCGCGGAACATAAGTAGACGTGGATGTCTCTATCGGCGAATCGCTTGGAGAGCTCGAGGAATGGAGAGACGCGGCCATGAGCAAGCCATTGAAGCATGAGAATGCTTGTGAATGGGTCTCTCTGCGGGCTCATTTCTTGCTTTTTCTGGTTCACTTTGTTTTTGGGTGTTTGCTCTAGGGTTGGTTTTTGAGCGTTCAGCAAGTGTGCATAGGTTATATGGGACGAGGACGGTGATTCAGAGGCTATCTTTGCATGCGGTTGTGCGCTCATGAAACGTGGCCAAGAGGTGGAGGACAGAAGCGGAAACATTGCGTTGATGGACATTCAGGGAAGAAGGTCTAAAGGGCTTAGTATCAGTATCATGAAGCGGGTAACGACCCAATAATGTTGGATACGCTAAAATTGATTTACAACCCTGATGTATTAAACAACGTGACAAATAATAACTAGGGCTCAGTAATATCTTTATTTGTGATTTTGAATACCAACATAGCGAGACTAAATTATGCATGACCTTTTGTTGTCGGTAATATTAACTCAAGCCGACATTCGAAAAAGGTTGTGGGATTTCTTTCTGCCCTCATACGCGCGGACGTACGTATTTATTGCAATCCAAAAACAAAGCTGCTCTAGGAAAAAAAACATCACGGCAAAAAATTTGACCTTCAGCATACATGAAAGCTACAACATAAACTCAACGGACAGTCAAACGCTACCAGTCGCTACTCCGCAAAGCTTCACGATCGCATCCTCCACTTCATCAATCTCTTCATCTCCTTTGTTCCTAATGCCGATGCTCACTTCTCTGACCTTATTCCTCACACGCTCCCCACCTTCCTCCACCACAACGGCCTTGATCACCTTCGCAATCTCCTCCCTCTCGAGCTCTCCGCTCTCATTCCTCATTACCTCCAATCCAACCCCAACGTCCTCGACGATCCTTGCGTCGAGTGGCTGGTCAAGATGCATCGGCATCGCGATGATCGGGACTCCGAACTTCATGCTCTCCATGACTGAACTCCATCCGCAGTGACTCACAAATCCACCAACGCTTCGATGTGCTAGAATCCTAGCTTGTGGTGCCCATCCCTCTATCACTAGCCCTCTATCTCTCACTCTTTCAAGAAATCCCTTAGGAAGTGCCTCTTCAAGCTTGATGTGCTCTTCCACAGGAAATTTAACCGCCCAAATGAAGTTGACACTGCTAAACTCCAACCCATAGGCTATCTCTTCTCTTTCCTTCTCCGTGAGGAAGTACTCCGTGCCAAAGGACGCGAATATGGTCGACGATCTTTCTTTTTTATCAAGCCACTCAGTTATGTGATCCCCATCCTCTTGGACAGGATCTTGAGCCAGCGGGCCGACGGGCACTACTTTCTTTTCCAAAAGATCACTTAGGTAGTCGATGTATTTGCCCTCCAATTCCCTAAAGGTCTTCAGGAAGATTAGGCCCGACGATTGGTCAATGCACCGCATGACCCTCTCCGTGTCGCTCATGCCACCCTCTGATGCTTGTTCCATTTGGTTCCTATACTTTGCCATCCAGTGGTCTTGAAGACGAATCGCCTTGAAAGGATATTCATCGCCCGGCCTCTTGATGTAGTGGAATACAAATGAACTCGCCCCTGCTGTCACACTCGCAAAGTTGACCGCCGGGATGCCATGCGACCTCGCGACTTCCGGCACCCACGGGAGGAGATAATCAAAGATAAGCATATTGGGTTGGCGATCAGAGATGATGTCGGAGAGGTTAGGGCCTGCCATGTCGAAGGCCATCTTCAGTTTCGGCATGAGGTGAGGCGGCAAGCCCCTAGTCTTGTGGTATTGAGGAGGGAGACCAGGCAAAGATGGGACATGGAGCTCCACGAGCTCAATAGTGGAGCGATATTCATGAGGGATTTTGATGGAACTAAGGTTGACAGGACTTGAACATAGGAAGATGTGGAAGTTCCTTTTCGAGAGCTTTTTGGCTAGCTCTAGAAACGGACCTATGTGACCATGAGCAAGCCATGGAAGCATGAGAACACTAATGGTTCTTCTTGTCATAGCCATGCTCGATTTGATTTTTCGCGTGTGCGACTCTCTTAGCTAATTATTGTTCGCTCTAAGCTTTTGATCATTTTGGATTCAGATGGCAATTTATAGAAGAATGGCGTATTTGATCATCTGTCACGGGTTGCTTCTTCTTTCTTTAATATTTTTCTGTCTTTGCCCAAATAAACAGGCTGACTACTCCAATTAGGATTTGGTGGCAATTACGTAATGGCATATGCGGGAGAGAGATGGGATCGTCAGTTGTGACTCCATGAGAAATATGACATTTCTAAGTTTGTAAACTTCTTTAAGTCAAGTCAGGGAAGACGGCATTCGTATAATATTCAATGAACACTGAGTCGATGAGTTTCCGCTCGTAGAATCCCAAAAGATGAATTATAGATGTATTTCAATGATTGTCTTAAAAGAAAAATGGCAGTTGAATCCTACTTCATCACTAAAGATGTCACGCCCCGAACCCTGAGCGCGCGCACATCCCACTGCGGTCGATAAAAAAAAAATGCGACTTCCAGGATACGTCGCCGACCCATTCATTTTATTACGCATGCGGAAGTGAAACAAATCCCCTGACAACAATTAACTTGGGATAGAAAAGCAGGCAATCAATCACAATACCAAACACTCATTCATAAACACATAGGTTTAAATACAACACTGGACTGTCTACAAAATAGATTAGCTCGACAAAAGGGGAACTATCCTAAGACCAACTGGCAGGACACGTTCACTGATCCTTCAGCTTCCACCTTTCCAGACTCCATGGCTTCGGGTCCTCCACGACCGCCATCTAGGGACCTGAAATTTTGGCCCACAACGGGGTGAGACATTGTCTCAGCAAGTTCAACCCCCTAAACCCCTATTAGAAAGAAAATACACCCCGGGTGGCCTAGCCACATCACACAGAAGACTTACCTCGTCTTAATTCCTTCCCCGCAGGTTAGCACAATTTGTATCACACAAACTCGGGTAGTAATAAGAATTCAAACAATTGGAACGCCAACACTTTCATTTCAAACGACCACAGGAGTCCAAATTATAAGACCAAATCGTTATGACACGTCCCATACCATGCCACACGATTTCGTCCCATAATCCGACCCGTCAATAACACCCAGCATGCGATCCAATTATTATTCACTGCCACACAATGGCATAACCTACTCGCAGTTCGGCTATCTACTGACATTAATGCCAGGCATCACCTCCCCCCTTGGAGCGCGGCTTCGTCATTACGTTGACGGCATTCCCGAAGGAGCATGGGCCTAGAATCTACTGCGACCCGCATCCGTTGTCAAGGGCATCCCATATAGGGGCAAGTCCGGCTCAACAGCCCAGGACGATCTCCTCTTAATTATCACGCAACAATTCATAATCGGCCCGGGACACTTTGCATTTCACTCAATGCTTCCACTTAAAATAGTGATCCCGACCATTTTTCTTCATATTAAAAATATTCCAGAAATTAATCACGTGTGTGAGGGCACGTTAATTTCGAACCAGAAAGCCAATATCTCACTTTTTCAAACCCCACTATTTAATATAATACTTAAAATCCAATTTTTGCATCAAAACCCGACACTTGGGTTTTTATGAATAAAATCCCCATTTATCACCATCAACACTCAATTTGCCACATCCATTCATCAAATTCAAATTCTAAATACACAGCAGCGATCAGCACGAAATTCTAAGCAATTGAGGTCATAAATAATTTTTTGAATTTTTATTTTTTTTTTTTTTTTTTATTTTAATAATTTTCGGAATATAATATATATTAAATATTCCAGAATTTCGAAACATTTAAATAAATCAAAAATAAAACATATTATGTCACATCAAGACTTATATTAAAATAAATTTATTTAATTTTAAACTAAACACACTTTAACTTAATTAAACACCCTAATCTAATCCTCAACCAAATAAACTAATATAACCACTAAACTTACTTAACTTAGACTAAGCACACTTAGGGCATCATTAACCGTCTAATCAAGATTTAGTGAGCTAAACTCACCCGATTAGCAAGCCGAGTGGACCAAAACGACGAGGGCGTCGAGGGAATCGACTTTCCCAAAGGCGGACCTAGCTTTCGGGGTCGGGAAGCCGGCCAAAACGGGCCAAACTTCTGCTGCCATACCCATAAAATTAGCTGCTGGTTGGTGCCGGTAGAGGGCGGATCCAGGGTCGGGTTGAGCTGGACAGGGTCGGTGTGGTGGTCCGGCGAAGGTTTAATGGTCCAGGCGGTGGCGTACGGCGGCGGAGGGAGGTCCGGCGGTGGCCTGAGCTGCTCGGGGAAGCTGCTGGAACAGGAGGCCGGCGAGATGGAGGCAGAGACAGGCGGAGTTGTGGCGGCGCGCGAGACGGCGAGCGGTGACGGCGTGCAGTCCAACGGCGGCGACCGGCGACTAGTGGCGGCGTGCAACTGCTCCCGGCGACGCGCAGCTTCTCCTCTGCAAATTGTTGGGCATCGAACCGAAAGAGAAGAGGGAGGAAAGGAGCTGCGACCGGATGGAGAGGGAGAGTGGAGAGAGAAGACCATTTCTTTTCTTTTTCTTTTACTTTAATCCAACAAAAGACCCACCATGACCTCATGTAACATCACTTCCCACTCACCCAAATCTTCCACCACAATCTTCCCAATAGGTTCAATTTCATTTTCCGCCGGGGCATAAAATCTTGTACCTTAAATTCTTCAATTCCAATCAATTCTCTTCCAATTGAGCCCAATCGAAGTCCATAAAATTAATCCAATGTCACCACACTTCAATTCACATATTTACTTGACCATAGAACCATCTTGAATCTCAAAAATACAACCAAAAGCAGGCCTACCAATTTTCTGAACCAAATTAACCATAATTTGATTATTTTGCTAAAAAACCCAGTTTATAAGAAAAATCTTCTGAAGATGAGCCAATGTTCCTAAAATGATTTGTGACACACCAGGACTTCCAATTTCTAAATTCGATCTCAATTTCACGATTAATTTCACTCTGGCATGATACTAGCGCGTCCTGATCTACCGGGTAGCTTTTAGAAATTTTCGTGCATTTGACCTGTGGTTGATTAATTCAAGCCACAATGTACATCTTTGACACATTGGTGACTCTCGGTTGTCGGGATAATCTCAAGGTTTCAAACACGGACACGGGGTACCCAAACGGCAGAAAAGCCGGTCCAGTGCCGATCGACAAGAATTGTGCGATCTGGTGGAATCACCCACACTCAATCACATGCCTCTGTCGAGTCGACCTATCTCCGATCTCTAATCGATTTTTTAACTGTGCCGTAATGACCCTTGTAGATTAACTCGGTCGAAAGGTTGTTTCCTAGTCAAATTCTCGAGTCCGATACATTAGAATTTCTTAACGGCTTCACCTGATAGACTAGTTATCCCATGAGTGATCAGTTCAGGGAAAAGAACTACATGCGTGCAGATGAAATGCCCGTATCAATTTATTGAAAATAGAATTGGAAATTCGAGATGTCACAAAAGACATAAGATTAGACTTAATCAAAGTGGCTTACCCCTTGAGAACTTATGGTACGGGCGACAAGCTTCACGTGGGAAATATCTGATATGATGATAGAGTTGAATTGGCTCATATACTTCATAACCAAACGCTAACTTTGCCCGAGAAAGAAGCTTGATAACTTGCACTTAGAAGAGTTGTATATTTCTTCTGGAGAGGCGTTGAAAATCAACTTTCATTATGCGATTGTTGAAAAGTGCTTGTCATTGTTGACAGGTTTAACCAATTATCATCAACTTGGTAAAAGTGATATGTGCATAAATGCTTGCTCTTATACAATAATAATAAAACTAATAATAACAATAATAATAATAATAATAATAATAATAATAATAATAATAATAATAATAATAATAATAAGGAATATGGCTTGCTTATATATATATATATATATATATATATATATATATATAGGTTTTGAATTTGTGAACGCAAAAAGAAAAATATGATCCTAAAAATTTTACAATCTTAATCATTAATTATATATATATATATGTGTGTGTGTGTGTGTGTGTGTTTTTAAGGTACTACAAAGTACAAACCAGTTACCTTCCTACACTATGCCGTATAAAGCTAACATTCAAACTTTGATGTCCACCTCCTAAATTATTACTATAATTTCAAATGTAAGTTATTACTATAACTTCTAGCTAGTATATAAGAATGAAATTTCCTAATTACAATTACATTATTTATCTTCTTTATTTTTTTGTTACCGTGAGTTTGTGGAAATGTAAAGATTAAGCTGTTGGGAGAGACTCCTCAATTTGTGCGTGCTACAAATTGTCATATAATGAGATTTTGCCAGCCTCGATGACCTAGATGGTTACGAATCCAACGTTTATTGCTAAACGTTTTCAATTTTACCAGCAGAATGTCATACCATTCCTGTTCAACGCTGTCGAATTCAACAATACCTTTTTCAAGGTCAAAAACAGGAAGCTTCCGAACTTGGAACGAAAATTATTCCACACATGGCCTCTGGTTAGTAATTTAAACCCGCCGAGTACATCCTGTGCTTCGATCGGAATGCTACCGGTGTCGGAAATCCGACTCCTGCTCTTGGGTTTGTGCCGCCAGGGATTTGGTAGTAGTGGTAGTACATCATTCGAATCATTAAAATTGGCCACTCAACAATAATTTCAAAGACTTATTTTTACTTTTTAATTTGAGTCATATAAATGAAATGATTACACATACAAATTGAAACTTATGAGAATCTAAAAATAATTACATGAGTGAAATTATCAAAAAAGATTTAAACATATTACACTCATGTCAATTCAATCCTAAACCATTTAATTGGGCCTATTTCGTTGTATATCCTTTGACTATTTGATAATTTAGTTATAAATTTTTTAATTGTGCCAATTGAATTTTAAACATTTTGATGATTTGTCAATTTAGTTCTTCCAGCTAACTTTGGTTAGAATAGCTAACGTGATTGTCTAGTCAATACCGATCATCCTAAGTGGCAAGGCCAGTGCATAAACGTTCAGCAATGACGCGGATGATTTTTTTTTTTAAATACAAAAAAGGTTCTATACTAAGCTTTGTCTGCCATCTCTTTGGAAGACTACCTAGAAAACCGAATAGGATAATAATAATGTTGTCTGCCATCTCTTTGGAAGACTACCAGGGAAACCGAATAGGATAATAATAATGTAGTCTATTCTCGGACTCCATATTCAACCCGAGAGTTGCTTAACAATTAAAACTTGTAGGACAAATTAATCATGATACTATAATATACAAGAACTTATAGGATAATTGATTCTACAACTCAATTCTAATGATTTGCATCATGATGCTGCCACTTTTGGAAGGCTTGCAATTTATGATGGTACGTTGTAAATTCATTAGCATATGCATAAATCTGAACACGGATTCTTCTGCCGTCTCATTGCTATTATAGAATCTAATTAGAATGCTACTACTACAATATAAATAATCAACAAGTTACAACACATATTGAGAAAAAACTCCACAGCATTACGATGGCAAGGTTATTGTCAAGGGACCATAGACGCACACGATAGCCATACAAATGCCATTACATGGCTTCATTTTGATGCATATTCTTCTTTATATCCCACACAAAGTTGGACTAAAGCATCAGCCGCTTCATCTAATTCTCCCTCTCCTTTATTCCTAACACTGTCACCCATTTCTTTTGCCTTCCTCCTCACACCGACTCCATCTTTCTCCACCACCACATCTTTGATGACCTTCGCTATCTCCGATCTCTCAAGCTCCCCGCTCTTATTTCTCTTCACCTCCAGTCCGACCCCGACATCCTCAACCATCCGTGCATTTAACGGCTGATCGAGTTGCATCGGTATTGCGATGATCGGGACCCCAGATTTCATGCTTTCCATGATGGAGCCCCATCCACAATGACTCACAAACCCACCAATGCTTGGATGCTCCAGAATCATTCCCTGTGGTGCCCATCCATCTATCACCAATCCCCTATCTCTCACTCTTTCAAAGAACCCCTCAGGCAATGCCTCTTCAAGCTCAATGCTCTCTCCTACGGGAAACCTAATGACCCAAATGAAGTTGACATTGCTAAGCTCCAATCCATGAGCAATCTCCTCTCTTTCTTTCTCATTGAGAAAAAATTCACTACCAAATGACACAAAAATAGTAGAAGATTTTTCTCTCTTGTCAAGCCACTCAATGATGCTATCTCTATCTTCTATGTTGCTAGGGACTTGCACAAGTGGACCAACAGGCACCACAATTTTCCCGAAGAGACTTGAGAAATAGTCCATGTACTTCCCATCTAGCTCTCTAAAGGTTTTCAACAAGATAAAGTTGGAGGACCTTTCAACACATTGTAAAACCCTATCTTTGATGTTCACGCTGCCTGCGGAGTCGTCTATCATGTCAATGAGTTTTGCCTACTCGTAATCATGAAGACGAATTGCTTCGAAGGGAACTCCATGCTAGTATTCTTGACCATATGGAACATAAAAGATAGCGTCCCCGCACCAACACTGAAGAAGAGGACCAATGGCAAGCCATGAGACTTTGCCGCTTCTGCCGCCCACGGTTGGAGAAAGTCGTAAATGAGCAAATCAGGGCCCAGGCTCTTGACGATATCAGAGAAGCCGGGGCTCGCCATGTCGAAAGCCACTTTGAGGGTGTTCATGAGGTGAGGAGGCAGGCCTTTGGTTGTGTGATAATGGGGAGGGAGGTCAGGCAGAGATGGGAGGTGAAGCTCGACAAGTTCAACGGAGGATGAATATTTCTCGGAAATCTTGGGTTTGATGGAGCTAAGGTTGACAGGAGTGGAACAAAAGTAAATGTGAAAGTTTCTCGCGGAAAGCCTCTTTGCTAGCTCTAGATATGGTGATATGTGGCCATGAGCAAGCCGTGGCAACATCAGAACTTTGATGGGTCTGCATATTGCCCAACCTGATCTCAGTTCTCTCCCTTAGCTATCTATCTCTGATGGTCATATAGGGCAGTGGAGAGAAAACACAAGGAGACCGCGTGATAGAGAATTTGACTGATCTTGAGAAGACGGTGCAGGATGAGGAGGAGAAAGGTCGAGCCGCAACATATATTTAGAATGGATTCTGGTGGCTTCAAGTTCTATCTCTGTGGTCTAGGTGTTTCGTTTGCTGTCTGGTTTGTCGCTTTTCAAAGGGAAAAGCCAAGTTGAATTTGGACTCCAATTTGGAATTTTTGGGTTTGCCATCATGGATGACGCAATGAACGAACGAGGCCCCTACTCCCTCCTACGAGTTCTTGAAATTTCATGAAGAGGAATACAAGGAGTGTCGGCGAACAAGTACAGACAGATCTAATATATTGTCAGTCAAACCTACGTGTCCTCTCGAGGAGCGAGGCCTCAAGACCAGTAGGTGATTGACCGAAGACTACTGTCGCGCCGGAAAAGATTAGTTAAGCAGCAAAAAATAGGCGATAAACAAGAATAAAGCAATTCCAATAAATAATACACACAAAAATGCAACCCGCTCGCATGCGTGGTTCAGACAATGCTCCCGACACTATTCTTAAAATCAATCTTCAAGATTTGAGTCATTTCCTACAAATGACGCATCTTGATATGCGTGAAAACTTAACTAGGAAAAACAATCAAAATAATTTAACTTGGAAATTAACTATTTGATAACTATTGCCTTTATTTAAATACGGGGATGAGAAAATAAAGTTCAAAAATGCCTATTAGGTGGGTGCCTATTAGAGACGGTAGATCTACCGACGCCAACCATCCAAGAAACTATTAGGAACATGAATTTTTTAAGAGAAAAAAAAATATATATATATATATATATATAAAAGATGTGAATTTTTACTCATTATTGACACCTAAATTTTCCCCTTCTATTTAAAAGTTAACTGTATAGAAAATTAGAAATTAGTTTCTAAAATAAAATAAGTAATTTTCATTGTATATGTTTTCATTAAAATACTCTGCACGTAGATGTTAGGAGCATTTACATTACTATCACTAATTATTAAAATTCTAAAAAAAATGAGAATTAAAAAAACAAAAACAAAAAAGAGAGAGAGTTGATCGGGCTAGGCCCGGTCCTTTTCTGTTCTCCTCTCCTTCGTATCTCTTTTCACCTGGGCCAAGCCCAGCTTCATTTCCCTTTCTCCAAGCCCAGCCCGAATGGGTCTTCTTCTCCCCTCACGCTGTTTTCGCTTTTGCAGGAAAAGAAACGTACAAACCGAAGAGAGAGGCAGAGGATCGCGAGCTGCAGATGGCGGCGTGATTTGCGTGTCGGCGTTAGGCTGGCCAGCAAGCTAGCGATGGCAGAAGCCAGGCACGTCGGTTGCTGGCCGTTAAAAGGAGAGAGGTCGAAAGAGAGAGGGGGGTTTTTTCCTTTGTTCGATTCGGAGAGAGATCTGAGGGAGCTCGGGAGAGTTTTGAGCGAGTGAGAAGGAGCTAGAGAGAGTGAGCTCGAGAGGGTGGCTGGCTGTCACCGGAAGTCCGTTCATTAGCTGCCATCCGCTGCAGCCCTTCCCCCCGAACCAAATAGGTCTCCCCTGAGCATGTATGTGTGTTCCGTTTTTGGGAGCTTTGGACCGGAGCTCGCGACCGACCAGTTCGCACGAGTTTCGGTCCCATTGGTCCTCCATGAGAGCTTCTGTATGGTCTAGTATGCGTTGTTAGGAGCTAAGTCTGTGCTAGGGTCTCTAGCAAGTCTAAGGTCCCTCGTTTTAGTAGTGCATGTCGGCCGTTCGTTGAAATGCTCGAGTGAACTTCGCGTCTCGTTATGGCCAAGGTCTGATGTTGTTGTTCATATTCATGTCAAATGCATATGATACGTCTCTGAATTGGTCCAGAATGCTGCTTGTATGTCTATATTTGAGCTTGGTCCGAACCGGTATACTTAAATGAGCCTAGATTTCTTTGCTAGCCAATGCATCCTAAGTGTTTGATGAAATACCTCGCAGAAGGCCGAAAGCTAGTTCGTGTTTAAACCAGAGATTGACCTATCTTTACTTCTATAACTGTTGCCCCATGTTCACTTTTTGTTTATTCGTTGTGCTTTGGAGTGATTTTCGTGAAATGGCCGTGCACCGTCGAGTTGGCAGGGGTTTTCACTCGCACCAGAGAGAATTTCGGTGGCCGCTAGAGAAGGTGGCCGGAGGCGGTTGACGCCGGTCGGAACAGATGACCGGCGGGTGGTGGTTGCCGGTGGCGGTCGACGCCGGTTACTCCGGTCGGCACTGGTGTGTGGTTTAGATTCGGTGGAAAGAGATCCCTTAGGAAGTGCCTCTTCAAGCTTGATGTGCTCTTCCACAGGAAATTTAACCGGCCAAATGAAGTTGACACTGCTAAGCTCCAACCCATAGGCTATCTCTTCTCTTTCCTTCTCCGTGAGGAAGTACTCTGTGCCGCAGGACGCGAATATGGTCGACGATCTTTCTTTTTTATCAAGCCACTTAGTTATGTGATCCCCATCCTCTTGAACAGGATCTTGAACCGGCGGGCCGACAGGCACTACTTTATTCTCCAAAAGATCACTTAGGTAGTCCATGTATTTGCCCTCCAATTTCCTAAAGTTACGTTTGGTCGTCCGGATTTCTAATCGAGATAGGATTAGATAGGATAGGATATGAAATTCTGTGATTTTTTTTATATCATGTCCATTGTTTGGTGAATCGCAGTATTAAAGTCGGATATATTCACATCATATTATGTACATTTTTTTTATATAAATGACATATCATTATAAATGAACCTAAATGTTCATAAACGGAAATTGTGAAAAACTCTCGTAACACTTTTCCTTAATTTATTTTTAGTTTATTTTTCCTTGTTTTTATATGATTTTCTTTATTATTTATTTTTTCCCCTTTTATCATTCTTTAATAAAATTTAATCAAATAGTAAATTGTACTAACATACCTAAAATACAAAAATACCTAAAATATATAATAAATATAAATATTTAATTTATAGATTGAATTTTTATTATAAGATATAATTAAAGTTGAATATATAAATTAAAATAAGATTAATTAAAAATAAATTTCGTTTTTTATTTTAAATTTCTTAATTTAGAATTCAAATATTATTTATATTGAAGTATAATTTCAATTTTCTTAATTTAATAAGTTTGTTATTCAAGAAAAATAAGTTTCATATTATGGACATTAGAAATCCTATCCATTTTTATCCCACCTCCCTCATGAGATAATTTTATCATGTCAATATCCTCCTTATATTCGACTTTTTCCTGTCCTGAGCGGGCACCAAACGTAGGATGGGATAAATCAATATCCTATCCCGAATTTTATCCCGACTGCCAAACGTAGCCTAAAGGTCTTCAGGAAGATTAGGCCCGATGATTGGTCAATGTACCACATGACCCTTTCCGTGTCGCTCATGCCACTATCTGATGCTTGTTCCATTTGGTTCCTATACTTTGCCATCCAGTGGTCTTGAAGACGAATCGCCTTGAAAGGATACTCATCACCCGGCCTCTTGATGGAGTGGAATACAAATGAACTCGCCCCTGCTGCCACACTCGCAAAGTTGACCGCCGGGATGCCGTGCGACCTCGCGACTTCCGGCACCCACGGGAGGAGATAATCAAAGATAAGCATATTGGGTTGGCGATCAGAGATGATGTCGGAGAGGTTAGGGCCTGCCATGTCGAAGGCCATCTTCAGTTTTGGCATGAGGTGAGGCGGCAAGCCCCTAGTCGTGTGGTATTGAGGAGGGAGACCAGGCAAAGATGGGACATGGAGCTCCACGAGCTCAATAGTGGAGCGATATTCATGAGGGATTTTGATGGAACTAAGGTTGACAGGACTTGAACATAGGAAGATGTGGAAGTTCCTTTTCGAGAGCTTTTTGGCTAGCTCTAGAAACGGACCTATGTGACCATGAGCAAGCCCTGTAAGCATGAGAACACTAATGGTTCTTCTTGTCGTAGCCATGCTCGATGTGATTTTTCGCGTGTGCGACTCTCTTAGCTAATTATTGTTCGCTCTAAGCTTTTGATCATTTTGGATTCAGATGGCTTTTTATAGAAGAATGGCGTATTTGATCATCTGTCACGGGTTGCTTCTTCTTTCTTTGATATTTTTCTGTCTTTGCCGAAATAAAAAGGCTGACTACTCCAATTAGGATTTGGTGGCAATTACGTAATGGCATATGCGGGAGAGAGATGGGATCGTCAGCTGTGACTCCATGAGAAATATGACATTTCTAAGTTTGTAAACTTCTTCAAGTCAAGTCAGGGAAGACGGCATTCGTATAATATTCAATGAACACTGAGTCGATGAGTTTCCGCTCTTAGAATCCCAAAAGATGAATTATAGATGTATTTCAATGATTGTCTTAAAAGAAAAATGGCAGTTGAATCCTACTTCATCACTAAAGACATGAGATTAGACTTAATCAAAGCGGCTTACCCCTTGAGAACTTATGGTACGGGCGACAAGCTTCACGTGGGAAATATCTGATATGATGATAGAGTTGAATTGGCTCATATACTTCATAACGAAACGCTAACTCTGCCCGAGAAAGAAGCTTGATAACTTGCACTTAGAAGAGTTGTATATTTCTTCTGGAGAGGCGTTGAAAATCAACTTTCATTATGCGACCGTTCAAAAGTGCTTGTCGTTGTTGATAGGTTCAACCAATTATCATCAACTTGGTAAAAGTGATATGTGCATAAATGCTTGCTCTTATACAATAAAAATAATAATAAAGATAATTTAAAATAATAATAATAATAATAATAATAATGAATATGGCTTGCTCATACATACATACATATATATAAGCATGGTTTGAATTTGTGAATGCAAAAAGAAAAATATGATCCTAAAAATTTTACAATCGAGAATTTTACAATCGAGAATTTAAAAAAAATATATATATATATATATATATATATATATATATATATTTTTTTAAGGTACTACAAAGTACAAACCAGTTACCTACCTATACTATGCCGTATAAAGCTAACATTCAAACTTAGATGTCCACCTCCTAAATTATTACTATAATTTCAAATGTAAGTTATTACTATAACTTCTAGCTAGTATATAAGAATGAAATTTCCTAATTACAATTACGTTATTTATCTTCTTTATTTTTTTGTTACCGTGAGTTTGTGGAAATGTAAAGATTGAGCTGTTGGGAGAGACTCCTCAATTTGTGCGTGCTACAAATTGTCATATAGTGAGATTTTGCCAGCCTCGATGACCTAGATGGTTACGAATCTAACGTTTATTGCTAAACGTTTTCAATTTTACCAGCAGAATGTCATACCATTCTTGTTCAACGCTGTCAAATTCAACAATACCTTTTTCAAGGTCAAAAACAGGAAGCTTCCGAACTTGGAACGAAAATTATTCCACACATGGCCTCTGGTTAGTAATTTAAACCCGCCGAGTACATCCTGTGCTTCGATCGGAATGCTACCGGTGTCGGAAATCCGACTCCTGCTCTTGGGTATGTGCCGCCAGGGATTTGGTAGTAGTGGTAGTACATCATTCGAATCATTAAAATTGGCCACTCAACAATAATTTCAAAGACTTATTTTTATTTTTTAATTTGAGTCGTATAAATAAAATAATTACACATACAAATTGAAACTTATGAGAATCTAAATATAATTACATGAGTGAAATTATCAAAAAAGTTTTAAACATATTAGTTCTTCCAGTTAACTTTGGTTAGAATAGCTAACGTGATTGTTTAGTCAACACCGATCATCCTAAGTGATAAGGCGTTCAGCGATGACGCGGATAATTTTTTTTTAAATACCAGAAAAGGTTCTATACTAGGCTTTGTCTGCCATCTCTTTGGAAGACTACCTAGAAAACCGAATAGGATAATAATAATGTAGTCTATTCTTGGACTACATATTCAACCCGAGTGTTGCTTAACAATTAAAACTTGTAGGACAAATTAATCTTGATACTATAATCAAACTATCTTCTTCTTCATATTCTTATATTCCTTTCAATTTGTACAAGAACTTATAGAATAACTGATTCTACAACTCAATTATAATGATTTGCATCATGATGCTGCCACTTTTGAAAGGCTTGCTATTTATGATGGTACGTTGTAAATTCATTAGCATATGCGTAAATCTGAACACGGGTTCTTCTGCTGTCTCATTACTATTATAGAATCTAATTTGAATGCTACTACTACAATACAAATAATCAACAAGTTACTACACATATTGAGAAAAACTCCACAGTATTACGATGGCAAGGTTATTGTCAAGGCACCATAGACGCCCACGATAGCCATACAAATGCCATTACATGACTTCATTTTGACACATATTCTTCTTTATATCCCACACAAAGTTGGACTAAAGCATCAGCCACTTCATCTAATTCTCCCTCTCCTTTATTCCTAACACTATCACCCATTTTTTTTGCCTTCCCCCTCACACCGTCTCCATCTTTCTCCACCACCACATCTTTGATAACCTTCGCTATCTCCGATCTCTCAAGCTCTCCGCTCTTATTTCTCTTCACCTCCATTCCGACCCCGACATCCTCGACCATTCGTGCATTTAATGGCTGATCGAGTTGCATCGGTATTGCAATGATCGGGACCCCAGATTTCATGCTTTCCATGATGGAGCCCCATCCACAATGACTTATAAACCCACCAATGCTTGGATGCTCCAGAATCATTCCCTGTGGTGCCCATCCATCTATCACCAATCCCCTATCTCTCACTCTTTCAAAGAACCCCTTAGGCAATGCCTCTTCAAGCTCAATGCTCTCTCCTACGGGAAACCTAATGACCCAAATGAAGTTGACATTGCTAAGCTCCAATCCATAAGCAATCTCCTCTCTTTCTTTTTCATTGAGAAAATATTCAGTACCAAATGACACAAAAATAGTAGAAGATTTTTCTCTCTTGTCAAGCCACTCAATGATGCTATCTCCATCTTCTAAGTTGCTAGGGACTTGCACAAGTGGACCAACAGGCATCACAATTTTCCCCAAGAGACTTGAGAGATAGTCCATGTATTTCCCCTCCAGCTCTCTAAAGGTTTTCAACAAGATAAAGTTGGAGGACCTTTCAACACATTGTAAACACTTATCTTTGTTGCTCACGTTGCCTGTGGAGTCGTCTATCATGTCGACGAGTTTTGCCTGCTCGTAATCATGAAGACGAATTGCTTCGAAGGGGAACTCAATGCCGGCGTTCTTAATCATATGGAACATAAAAGATAGCATCCCTGCACCAACACTGAAGAAAACGATCGATGGCAGGCCATGAGACTTCACCGCTTCTGCCGCCCACGGTTGGAGAAAGTCGTAAATGAGCAAATCGGGACCCAGGCTCTTGACGATATCAGAGAAGCCGGGGCTCGCCATGTCGAAAGCCACTTTGAGGGTGTTCATGAGGTGAGGAGGCAGGCCTTTGGTTGTGTGATAATGGGGAGGGAGGTCAGGCAGAGATGGGAGGTGAAGCTCGACAAGTTCGACGGAGGATGAATATTTCTCGGAAATCTTGGGTTTGATGGAGTTAAGGTTGACAGGAGTGGAACAAAAGTAAATGTGGAAGTTTCTCGTGGAAAGCCTCTTTGCTAGCTCTAAATATGGTGATATGTGGCCGTGAGCAAGCCATGGCAACATCAGAACTTTGATGGGTCTCTGCATATTGGCCATCCTGATCTCAGGTCTCTCCCTTAGCTATCTATCTCTGATGGTTATATATGGCAGTGGAGAGAAAACACAAGGAGACCACGTAATGGAGAATTTGACTGATCTTGAGAAGTCGGAGCAGTGTGAGGAGAAAGGTCAAGCCGCAACATGTATTTAGAATGGGTGCGGGTGGCTTCAAGTTCTGTCTCTCTGGTCTAGGTGTTTCGTTTGCTGTCTGGCTTGTCGCTTTTCAAAGGGAAAAGCCAAGTTGAATTTGGACTCCTATTTGGAATTTTTGGATTTGCCATCATGGATGACGCAATGAACGAACGAGGCCCCTACTCCCTCCTACGAGTTCTTCAAATTTCATGAAGAGGAATACAAGGAGTGGCGGCGAGCAAGTACAGACAGATCTAATATATTGTCAGTCAAACCTACGTGTCCTCTCGAGGAGCGAGGCCTCAAGACCAGTAGGTGATTGACCGAAGACTACTGTCACGCCGGAAAAGAGAGAAAAAAAAAATATATTGGATTGCGTGGTTACGCAGCAAAAAATAGGCGATAAACAAGAATAAAGCAATTCTAATAAATAAAACACACAAAAACGCAACCCGCTCGCATGCGTGGTGCAGACAATGCTCCCGACACTATTCTTAAAATCAATCTTCAAGATCTGAGTCATTTCCTACAAATGACGCCTCTTGATATGCGTGAAAACTTAACTAAGGAAAAACAATCAAAATAATTTAACTATTTGACAACTATTGCCTTTATTTAAATATGGGGATGGGAAAATAAAGTTCAAGCATGCCTATGTGTAGATGGGTGCCTATTAGAGACGGCAGATCTACCGATGCCAACCATCCAAGAAACTATTAGGAACGTGAATTTTTTAAGAGAAAAAATATAGAAAAAAAGATGTAAATTTTTATTCATTGTTGACACCTAAATTTTCCCCTTCTATTTAGGAGTTAACTATATAGAAAATTAGGAATTAATTTTTTAAAAATTAAAACAAGTAATTTTCGTTGCGTATGTTTTCATTAAAATGCTTTGCACGTAGATGTTAGGAGCATTCACATTACTATCACTAATTATTAAAATTCTAAAAAAAAAATTGAGAATTAAAAAAACAAAAAACAATAAAAGGAGAGAAAGCGGACCGGGCTAGGCCCGCTCCTTTTCTGTTCTCCTCTCCTTCGTATCTCTTTTCACGTGGGCCAAGCCCAGCTTCATTTCCCTTTCTCCAAGCCCAGACCGCGTGGGTCTTCTTACCCCCTCGCGCTGTTTTTGCTTTTGCAGGAAAAGAAACGTACAAACCAAAGAGAGAGGCAGAGGATCGCGAGCTGCAGATGGCGGCGTGATCTGCGGGTCGGCAGGGACATCGGTTGCTGGCCGTTAAAAGTAGAGAGGTCGAAAGAGAGAGGCGGGGTTTTTCCTTTGTTCGATTCGGAGAGAGAGATCTGAGGGAGACCAGGAGAGTTTTGAGCGAGTGAGCTCGAAAGGGTGGCTGGCCGTCGCCGGAGGTCCGTTCATTAGCTGCCGTCCGCTGCAGCCCTTCCCCCAGAACCAGGTAGGTCTCCCCTGAGCATGTGTTCCATTTTTGGGGCCTCGAACCGGAGCTCGCGGCCAACCAGTTCGCACGAGTTTCGGTCCCGTTGGTCCTCCATGAGAGCCTCTGTGTGTTCTAGTATGCGTGGTTAGGAGCTAAGTCCGTGCTAGGGTCTCTAGCAGGTCTGAGGTCCCTCGTTTCAGTAGTGCATGCCGGCTGTTCGTTGAAATGCTCCAGTGAACTTGGAGTCTCTTTAGTGGGTTATGACCAAGGTCTGATGTTGTTGTACATACTCATGTCAAATGCATATGATACGTCTCTGAGTTAGTCCAGAATGCTGCTTGTATGTCTATATTCGAGCTTGGTCCGAACCCGTATCCTTAAATGAGCCTAGATTTCTTTGTTAGCCAGTGCATCCTAAGTGTTCGATGAAATACCTCAGAGAAGGCTGAAAGCTAGTTCGTGTTTAAACCAGAGATCGACCTGTCTTTACTTCTATAACTGTTGCCCCATGTTCGCTTTTTGTGTATTCGCTGTGCTTTGGTGTGCTTTTCGTGAAATGGCCATGCACCATCGAGGCAGCAAAGGTTTTCCCTCGCACCGGAGAGAATTTTGGTGGCCGCCAAGAAGGTAGCCAGCGGCGGTCGACGCCGGTCGGAACGGATGACCGGCGGGTGGTGTTTGTCGGCGGCGGTCGACGCCGGTTACTCCAGCTAACGCTGGTGTGTGGTTTAGATTCGATGGAAAGCCAGCTTTAGGTATGCAGAGGGCAAGCGCGAAGGAGAAGAAGACTAAGGGGAGGAGGAAAATAAAAGAAAAAAGTGCAGAAAAAGTGAAAAAATAGGAAAAGAGGAAGACAAAAGTGGGGCTTTGGGAAGGAGTTGTAGAAGAGAAGGTGCAGGGAATAGGACAAAATAGGGAAAAGATAAAAAGATAAAAAGAGAGAAAAAAATATAGAAAAGTTTCTTTCTTAATCCGACTTGGTCGAATCCAGACTTGGGTCGGGTTAGCCAGTCGGATCGGCTTTATCCGGTCCGAACCCTTTTCCGCGAATATAATAATATTAAAATTCAAAAATATATTAAAATTCAAAAATTCAAAAAATGAAAGAAATTAAAAATTTAAAATTAAAAAAAATTCCGAAAATTCAAAAACTTTCAGAGAATATTAAAAAATCAAAAAATTTCCAGAAATATTAAAAATAAGAAAAATTCCAAAATTCTCAGAAAATTCCAAAACTCTGCAAAGTCAAAAAATTTCAACAGTAATTAGAAAAATAACAAAAAATTTAAAAGATTAAAAAAATCCAGAATTTTTTGGAAAATTTTGAAAATTCAATTTTTTTGAGAAAAATCCCAAAAAATATCTAAAAAAAATTAAAAATTAAAAATCCTCAAAAGGTTAAAATTAATCTTTTAGGTTGTTTTCTCCTAAAAACTGGAAGTGTCTTTTTTTCAATTTAGAATCATGCTTAAGGTTTACCAAGCTCTTAGAGCTCTACCTTAGGGTTTCAATTGTCCTTAGAGACAAATGCTCTTGATTGTGTGATATTGAAATGTTGATTTTGGCTTCATTTTAGTCTAGTTAGGATCAGTATTTATCTTTTGTTTAATGTTAAATATTTGCTCTCCCATGCAATTTATGTGACACTTTCCTTGGCTACTAATTGTTATTACATGTATGATCACCTTACGTGTTAGTGGATTAGTCTAAAATTAATCCAAATTGCTTGACAAAATTTCTTTTTTAAAAAGAACAACATTAAGTACCGAAAAGACACTAATTGGTTAATTAGTATAATCAAGTCTCCGACTCTAAATTCTCCGGTTGCGTAGAAAGTGAAGTATGGCTCCTTGACTTGGTTTCTAGCAAACCCCAAAAAGTTAGTGGCAAATCCTGCACCTCTCAATGTCGAGTGAAGTATGAGCTTGGGAGAGCTCGCACTTGATCATCAGCCATAGGCCTATCTTTTAGGCAATACTACCTAACCTATTCCCTCCCCCGAGGGGTAGGTCACACACTCATAAAGGGAAAAGCCACAATATCGTATTAGCCAGTCTCTCTAATATCAATATTAACATTCCAAAGTTAGAATGGGAAAAATCAAGTTGCTGCACTAGGCAATCTCTTAATTATTAATATCATATTAGCATTTCAATTACAAAAGATATTATCTCAATATATAACAGAAATTAAAACCATATATAATTATAATGAAAATTACATGTATGCCAAGTAACAACGATAAAAGGTCTTTTCTATATTTTAACATGAAAATTACCAAGATCTCATTAGTTAGTTTTATGCTTGAATATTACTTTCTTCTATCAGACTCCACAGTTCCATAGGAAACAATGGACATGTCAAGCCAAAACACGGAGAAAAAATAATGTCTGCTCCTGTAGATCATTCTTCTTCTTCATGCTTCATGCAAAACATCGACCAAGGCATTTACCACTTCATCTAATTCTCTCCCTCCTTCATTTCCGATGCTATCGCTCATTTCTTGAGCCCTCTTCCTCACGCTCTCTCCATCTTTCTCCACTACCACACCTTTGATCACCTTCGCTATCTCCTCTCTCTCTAGCTCTCCGCTCTTATTCCTCTTGACCTCTAATCCGACCCCGACCTCTTCGACGATCCGGGCATTCAAAGGCTGATCGAGTTGCATGGGCATCGCTATGATCGGTACCCCTGACTTCATGCTTTCCATGATAGAGCTCCATCCACAGTGACTCACAAACCCCCCAATGCTTGGATGTTCCAATATTTTTGTTTGCGGTGCCCATCCATCTCTCACCAGTCCCCTATCTCCAACTCTTTCCAGGAACCCTGCAGGCAATGCCTTCTCAAGCTCCATGCTCTCTCCTACAGGAAACCTAATGACCCAAATGAAGTTGACATTACTAAGCTCCAATCCATAAGCAATCTCTTCTCTTTCTTTCACGGTGAGAAAATATTCTGTGCCACACGATACAAAGACACTTGAACATTCTTCTTTTTCGTCAAGCCACTTAATGATATCATCATTGCCATCCTCTATACCAGGGTCTTGGACGAGTGGACCAACGGGGATGACCTTTTTACCCACAAGACTGGAGAGGTAGTCCACATATTTCCCCTCCAGCTCTCTAAATGTCTTCATCAAGATGAATCCTGAAGATCTTCCGGCACATTGTAGAGCCCTATCTTTGTCCGTGATGCCACCTGCCGAGTTGTCAAACAATCGGTCGAATTTCCATTGCTCATAATCATGAAGGCGGACTGCCTCGAACGGGAACCCTTCGCCTACGTTTTGGATCGCGTGGAAAAAGAACGAAACCATGCCAGCGCCGACGCTCCAGAAGTTGACCGCGGGAACGTTATGCAATCGCGCGATTTCCGGAGCCCACGGTTGAAGAAAGTCGTAGACTATCAAATTTGGGCTCAACTTCTTGATGATGTTGGAGAAGTCAGGACTCGCCATGTCGAAGGCTGCTTTGAGGGTATTCATGAGATGCGGCGGCAAGCCTTTGGTTGTGTGGTAGTGAGGAGGGAGGTCAGGCAAGGATGGGAGGTGAAGCTCAACAAGCTCAATGAAGGATGAATACTTCTCAGAGATCTTAGGCTTGATGGAACTAAGGTTGACTGGAGTGGAACACAAGTAAATACGGAAGTTTCTCTCGGAAAGCCTCTTCCCTAGCTCTAGGAATGGTGATATGTGACCATGAGCAAGCCATGGCAACATCAGAGCATGAACAGTGCTGTTCTCTCTGCGCATGATCTCTCCCCTCCGGCTCCCACTTCTCTCTTTGTGGATCCAACTTTGCACGCCCTCAAACTGGGGCGGCGGGGCAATATATTGCGGCGGCAGAGAGAGCTGAATAGGAGATAAGTCTGCGACGTGGCATGCTAGGTGGCGAGTTTAGGAGAAGCTGGTGGCGTGGCACAGAAGAAGTGATTAGAAGATATTCTTAAGTAGTAGTCACTAGACAAAAAGCAAATTGGAGAAGTGGGTGGAGATGCTTCGGGTTGATTCTATTGATGACGACATTCTTGTGATGAGTCCTCTTATTTTACCGAATTTCTTGCCCCTTGTTTAATTCAATCTGTGGATCAATATCGTTGGCTGGGAGCTGCCACATTATGCATTTATGCCCCCACCACCTTCGATGTAGTCGTATCGTGAACAAATTTTGAAAGACATCTGAACATCTAAAAAAACTGAAATGATAGATAAGTGGAAAAAAAATTAATGTTTTTATCCGACCATTTAAATAACAATCTTCCTAGTTATTAGTATCGAAAAGGCACTAATAGACATTAGCCTAACTAAGTCCCTGAACTAGAATATGAGACGAACCTCCCATTTCTCATTTGATTTCTAGTTGATTTCAAATGGTCAATGGCCAATCAATATAAATTAACCATCACGCAAGGTATGGACTTTGGAAACTCCATACCAAATCAATGGGCCACTTGATCAGCATTTTTAGACAATATCCCTAAACTTATCTCTTTCCGGACAGCATTGGAAAATTGAGGTCGCAACAATATGATATTTAGAAACTTTCATCTTTCATAAAACTATCTCTGCATTCACTAAAAAAACTTCATATAATATATCGTGATTTTGTTATTGCAAAAAAAAAGAAAAAATAACTTATACATATTATCTGCTAGAGTAGAGTGTGATGTAGACGTGAAAAAATTAATACCTGTCGTGACCGATGCATGAGGTAGCATATGGGATTGGGATTAAAAACAATTCCTCTCTCTCTCTCTCTCTCGTGCACGCGGAATAGGGAAGAGGTCAAGACCTCAAAAGTTGCTGCAGGCCTCCACTAGAGTGCTCACCATCGTAAATAGTTGTACAATAGTAAATGTCATGCATATTTTACAAACAAATACAAGTTAGGATATTGTGGTATTCACGTCGCACGTCCGTAACATTAAGTACAAAAGATGTTAATAGCAAACTGGTGGACAGGTTAAGATGAAATTAGTTGCGCGAAAACTAATAAGAAATAAAATACTACCTAAATCTCTATAAACCAAATTCTCAAGTCGGCATGGTTGCTTGAAGCATTAGGAGATTTCCAATTTAAGAGTTGGAGGTTATTTGTCTAAATTTCACCATGAGTGCAAACTACTCTAGATTTGAGTTATCTACACAAACCAAGAATTTGACTTTAACCTATTCATAAGGCTTGCAGGGTTTTTCATGCCCTACAAGTAGTTAAGTTTTATACGCACACTTTAAATTATTCTATTTGATGACGAAATGAGGGATTATTCTTAAATAATGAGATCGGATCTCTAATAATGAAGCACGCAACAACTCGAGAAACCAAAATAGAAAAATGACGGAAATAGAGGCTGCCTCTCGAGATAAGATGGGCCGAAACGAAGACTCTTTCACTTAAGGCCTTTTATCGAACGGAAGACGTGGGGGCTAAGATCTCCCCTACATTCGTTCAACCGAAGACCGCCTTATAGAGTTTCTAAACTCGCAAGCACTCCTCTTCAATAGCAAAGGATAATTACACAAAGTCTGTAACACCAGTCCATCCTTGACTAAATAGATGTTGCGTATAAAAATTTTGTACAGGCCTTTCCATACAATCTAGACAAAACTTGGAGATAGGCTTAAAATATGTACATGAAACTTTCTACCCCCTGAGTTGATTTATTGAAAATCTGGGATGTGTTATCTAGATTGGAATTGCGAGATTGACTGTGCATGATTCTACTTTTGATTACGTACAATTACTACGGCGGTGAGTTGCAATGTTTACATTGTAATGCAATGTTCCATCTAATTTTTCATCTGATCCTACACGAATTTGCTATAGATTGAAGAATGCAAGTACACCCACCCTTTCAAGATTCCTTTTTTCTACATATTTAAGCTTTTTTCATAATAAGTCAAGACGCCTCGTTTGATTTATCTAAAGTTTTAATAGATTTTATGTGCTGAAATCTTGGGTTTAGTCGTTGTTTGTTAGGCAAAGAAACGAATGTTCTCATTGACCAATTCTTTTCCTCTTCTTTTTTGTCTTGTTTACAATTTCAGATCAAGTTCATGCATTTATTTGATTTTTCATGCATATCTATACGATAATTGGTATTTTATTTCTTCATGCTTATCCATGCAATTACTTGCCTGCTTCAGGGCATGGTGCCTGGTTTTTTATGGCCACCGCCTCATGTTTTCTTTCTTGGTAAGTATATTAATTTTTATTTATGCTAATAGATAATGTGATCTTTATGTATTTGTGATTGTGACCCATTGTATATGCACGGATAAATTTATAAGCAAGTTCATTTTTCATGATGAATTTGTATTATTTATTTAGAATATGGTGGCACAAGCTTTCTTGCAATAATTTTTTAAAATTTATGGCAGGTCCAATGCACCCTATGTGATAAGGATTTAACCTTTCAAGAGGGCAAGTCAGTGCTCTCATCCATGGACGACAAGGTGGATGAAACAACCTGGAATGATTCGCCACCGCCCGAATGTCCGCAGATTGGGACATTGCCTGCCTCAGGCGACCTCTGATTGGGTCGTCCGAGTCCAATGACCTCCGCCGTAGCAAGGGCCAAAGCAAAGATGAGGCGACTGACGGAATCTAGCGACAACAAGACGGAGAAAGGCAGGGGCCGAGCGCGAGGTGTTGGTGGCGGCCTTGACATGACATGAGGGGCGGGGGGTCGAGCGGGCGGTGGCGGACAGCCTTGTGGCAACGAACGGAGGGGAGAGAGAGAGAGAGAGAGAGAGAGAGGCAAAAGTGGAAACGAGAAAAGTCAAAAAAGAAAAACAATTAGGAAATACATTTGAACCATGGATGTCCTTATGATGAGGTGTCAACCTCTCAAAGAGAAATTTACCCTCTGAATTCAAAGGATCTCAATCTTTCTTATCGCGCCTCAAACTTCCACGCTTTTAACTTAATATGCCGGTCATGATAAAGCAAATGGAAAATGTAAATATCAACACAGCAAATATATATGAACTTTTATCCTGTGAATGAGGAAGTAGTGAAGTAATGGTTTTTGGATGATTTCTTCTTGTTGATTTCCATGTGATCTCCTTGATTCTTGTAACGCCTTGCAGCTACTTTTTTCTTGAACCTTAGAGCCAGATTGGTCTCAAGATTGGATTGGTACATCATCATCTTATGAAGTTGGTCAACCCTCACCTTTCCCATCTGGCGTATTGTAAAACCAGGACAAAGAAAACGTGCGAATCAGCAACGCGTAGCTTAGTTGAACAAATGACCAAGTCGTGCCTTCATTGTTTTGTTCTTTGATCATTAATCATTTTACAAGCCACCCCACATTTTAAAACATATAAACTACATATACAAAACCCAAGCCAACCTCTCCCTAGCTCAACCTTCCCAAGACATAGAATTTCTTCATGTAACCATTACCCTCCATTTTATCTTCTTATAAAGTTCCCTACTGCATCACAGAAATCACCAATTCGATGGATCGCCACCGCACGCCAGGGCAGATGAAGCCCAACGACGCACGGATCATCAATGAGGCCAGATTGTCAAGCGGGGGAGATCCGTTATTTCCTCGCAAGTTTGATGATTTCTCCCTCCTCGAGAGCGGCCTTCATGGAAGGAGGCACGTCCACAATACAGGCGATGGAAATCATCACTTCAAGTATCGGCCAAAGCCCGGAAAATCCATCGATCCACAGTTGCTAGCTGTGTTGGAGTCCTTCAGAGAACTATACGTTCGGAGGAGGGACTTGTTCAAGGAGCTGTTTCCGAAGCTTCACGACGAGTTCGCCAAGTTCTCGGAGAGGCTTGAGGAGTTTTTGTTTCGAGAGGAGAAGGAAAGACCGGGAGATAGATTGAAGCGGAGTCTGAGCGTCGGATCGCCAAGGATAACTTCTAGAGAGATAGGAGGCGGCGATCTGCCCTTGAAGCTCGAGAGGTTCAAAGTGAGGACGGTGGATTTGGACGACGATGAGCCACCAGCTGGCGGCAGCGGTGGCAGTGGCGGCGGTCAAGGTGGTGGGCAAGGAGGAAAGGGTGGTACAAAGCCTTCTGGTGGATCCAAATCCAAGTGATTGTATTTATTTATTTTTGTTTTGAATTGATGAAGAAGATTTTTATTTAGACACGTATCGTTAAATGGAAGCCCAGAATAAATGTACAATAATAGGTAAGAAATTTTTTCAGACAAAAGATGTTTTGGCTTCTCGGTTGAATATTCACTGTGAAATAAATTGTCCTTTTATTTTCAATTAAAAAAGTGATAAAACAATTTCGTGGCGGGCACAAGAAACATGGTTTGACTCGTTTATGAGAGTAACGGCGCCGGTTCCTTCCTTCACCAGTTGCGACACGTTTCTGCACAAAACGTGCCATTATCAGGAATTGACATCATACCAATCAAATGACCAGAATAATTGCTTTTTATAACATGGAAGGATAAGCAAGGACGACTTATAAAAAGCGTTTCATTGGAGCTTTAGCAAGAAATTGTAAGAATTTATGAGGTGGGTTCAACACGAAATTAGAGGCAGCCATATTAAAGGGCCAAATCATCGACCCTTTTAGTGAAGAAAGTCTTTCATTTAATTCGCACGCAACATGGGTACTAATGTCTTGTCCCATAAGCAAATGGTCATGAGTCTAAACCGCCATAATCGTTGACCAAATTCTTAGTGAGTTATTGAGCAATTCTTAGTTAAATTTCATTAGGTCCAACTAAACTGCCTGGGGAGTGAATTGGCTTTTCAAGTAAAGAAAAACTTCTTTCTATATAATCAATCCCTTTTGGAAAAAAAACTTTGCTTGTATACACAAGTGACTGACAACGTAAATAATGAGAGTTTAAAGAGTCTAGGGAAAGAGAAAGTATAAATGAAATTTATAGTGTCTATTTAGATTTGCCGACTCCTCTCTCCCAACTTTAATGGCCCCAATAAGTTGAGATCCACTAGTTTAGTCAAGAGTGCAAATATCGCCTTGTTACAAATATGAAAACTCCCATTGCACAAGGACCTACTTCTTCTACAACTGCCCCGCTGTAGATAACAAAATTGTCGTAACCCTTCAAATGTTGTTTTTACACCTTATACACACAATACAATAGATTCACTCCTCAAATTATACATTCACCTCTCAAGTGCTTACAAAGAGCCCTTCACATACTTTCTAAATATAATCACTTATATTGTGTGTTTAAAATGTTTGATACTCTTGCTAACTCTTTGGATAAGTTCTTTATTGACTCTAAAGCAGTATAATAGAGATAGACTTAAGAACTACATAAAATTGCTTCGGTTTTGTTGGTTTTAAGCACTTGTCTACAGACACCGTTCTTCTCACCATTTGGTCGTCTTATATGCCTCCAAATTCAAACTTTCAGTGGATCTTTTAGTCGTGTATCTACTGGAAAAAAACCTCTTGGAAATTCCTTGGCAAGCACGTGTAAAACCTGCAATCAATTTGGTCGGTCGGACATATGTCCGTGCGCTTTTGCCGTAATATACTTGGATATCCATATTTTATGATATGAGTGAGTCTTCTAGTTTTACATTCTATGAGTAGGGTCTTCTGTTTTTACAAACTAACAGTCGCGAATCTACAAAAGGAAAGTCTGGGTCGTCATGGTTCGTCATTCCGTTGCGTCTACGCTTGCTTCTACTGTTTGCTTCTCCATTTCCAATTCTTGCTACTTTTCTCTTGGTATAAGTGTGGATTTGATTGCGAACGAATTCTTCACCAAAACATCCTCTGGTCATTTTTATATCCACGTTGAAAGAGAAAATGATGCGAATAATCTCTAACTTTTGGCCTAATGTACAATACTATCCTTAAACTTTTAATTTGTTCAATCTGGTATTTAAACTATTCATAAATGTTCAATTTAAGCCATAAACCGTCAAATTGTTCATCTAATTCCTCAACTTCTATAACAAAGTCAAGTTAATCCTCTGGTCCTATTCACAAATTATTACAAGTACTCTAAAACCCATATTTTAGAATATCTTTTTCATTTCAATCTATTTCCTAAATTAACAAAAAAAAAAATTATGCTATTTTTTATTACCTTTTGGTTCTTTTTAAATATTACTATAGTTCCATCTAAGTATTATTTTGAAATTTTGATCTCTATAATAGTAAAATTATAACCTCATTTAGAATTATATCAGATTCACATTCCTTTTATTGTAAAATAAGTCTTTTTGTTAGACTATTTAATGGCACTATTAATTTATCTGTAGAATTCTCATACTTATATCAATTTAAATATTGTTCCTAACTTTTTAGATAGAATTTTTAAGTTTTTTTTCATGTTTTTTAATTAAATTCGGCAAATGCCACCAAAAAACCTAAATTATGCCCACCGTGCCGCAAATGGCTCCAATTTTCTTTTTTTGGGTCACCAAAAACCCTAAACTTACTTACTGTGACACAAATACCCTCAACTTTTTTTGTATCACGAAAAAAATCCAAATTTATACATTCATACATACATGACATATATACAATTTAGTACAGTTCCATCCATGGTATATTTGTCATACTGGTTGTCACGACCTCAACTCCATCTCTAGAGTCTTGAGTAGTAGGGGTTATTTTCGCAACGTCCCAGTCTCATCGCCATGCTGATTCTTTTTATCTTGTTAATAAGCAGATACGGAAGCGTGAACAAATAAACTCCCCGGACAAGCAACAACTGGAAGATTAGGACATACATCTTACATAACACACTAATTTATATCATAATAATATTTTTACAAGCCCTTTTTTCTACGGAACATCTTTTCTTTTTACATCACACTAAAGTTTATGCATAGACTAAGGGAATTTCCTATCTCCTCTAGCATGACTGCAGTTCCCAAAATTGACGTAGGACTTCATCCCTACAAGATTGAAAAATGAGGGAGTGAGTCTTGGGAACTCAATAAGTAAAATTCCTAACTCTCTACTAGGAAAGCATCTCATCATCAAAGTCTAGTAAGTACAACACTCGCAAACAATGTCGATGGTAGATCAATAACAAACCCATTGCTGTCTCTCGACTATTTGCATATGATCCACTTTCAACTTACCAAATAAGTTATTTCACCAAATAAGCTTATCAAACAATACATAATAACATGTGCGATAAATTCATTAACCGTATTAAACGGTTCTTCCCATACTTTCAGGGGCTTCTAGCTTCAAGGTTGGCATCCGACTTTAGGCCAAGCATCCCATACTCTCGAGAGTTTCCAACTTCAAGTTAGGCATCCGGCCTTAGGCCAGGCATCTCATACTCTAAGGAGCTTCCCATACTTTCAGGAGCTTCCTAGTTCAACCAGAGCATTCGGCCATCAAGCTAGGCATTTCATAGTTTCAGGGGCTTCCTGGCTCAATTGAGGCATCTGGCCATCAAGTTAGGCATCTCATACTTTCAAGGCTTCCCATACTTTCAAGGACTTTCTAACTCAACCAGGGCATCCCATTCAACAAAACCAGATATCATCCCAAATGCTATATGGCGACGAGCGCTTTTTCTTCTAAGTGCAAGGCTAATGCCCTAAACAACCCCAAACTGATACACCTATGATAAGTATCAAAAATCCCAAACTAGTACACATTTGACAAAATTATCCTAAACTGGTATAATTTAACAAATTTACCCTCTGTTAGTTTTCGTTAAATTAAACTATCAAATTACTAAGTTGAATGACATTGACAATTAACTAGTGTACCAATTTAGGATTTTATTCTCTATTTGTTACGGTTACACAATTTTTATGATTTTTCGTGGTATTAATCTAATTTAACATATGGTATATTTGTCACAAATGTACTAATTTGGGATTTTTGGCAGTTGAATAAATTAATTTGGGATAAATTTCTTACGAGTATACCGATTTAGGGTTTTTTATAATTAATTGGGATAAATTTGTCACGGGTGTACCAGTTTGGGATTTTTCATAATTAAAAAATTAGTTTTTGATAAATTTGTCACAAGTGTACCAGTTTGGGGTTTTTCATGGTATTAACCCTTAAATGCATGCATGTACGCATTATACAAGTTAGTTCTTATCTTTTATTTTAGCCGACACATGTATGGCGTGAAGGCGTGCTCATTCATTCATGTGTGCCGTGAGTTCTATACGTCGCTAATAAGTATGTCGGGAATGATTCTTGATTAGTAACTTGAATTAATCACTTAGCGTTGATCCCTGCACTGGTCAAGGCTTAGAAACAACACGCCTTGAATGTCGATCCAAGACCTTGAGGCTTGGGTACACCTTGCTTTAGTGAAGATCCTAAGCTCGACAGACATTGGCCTTGACTCGGTGTGAATATACTTCATGCTGTGAATGGCCCTTGGTTCGTGGCTTGATTCAATTGCCAGGTACAAGGTCCCCGCACCGATTGGGACTTAAAATCGGCACGCTTTCATACCTCACCAAGACCTCGTGGGTTTGGGCGATCTCCATATTGATCAAGATTTGGAACTGGCATGCCTCAATGCCGTTCCAAGGCTTCATGGCCTTGGGCAATCCCAACGAGACTTGGGAAATAGAAAAATGTCATGTAAAGGGCAAGAGAGGAGAAAAGGGTTCAAGGTGAGAATGAATGGGGTGGTTCCCTCTATATATAAGCTCAAACCTCATCATTACCTTTCCAAGTGGCCTTATCATCTTTCTTGAAGTGACATGACTATAACATCGAGGTGGCATGACTATAACATCAAGGTGGCATGCCTAAGGTCCCAAGAGAATACTTGACATCTTCTTATTGGACCACCTTTTCCACATCATTATGACTTAGTCTACTTATTTTCCAAGGAGAATCTTATGGTAATGATGACCATATCTTCAATAGACACTTATGTCAATGAATCACATACTTCTTCTCCAAGGTAAATCTTTTAGCCATCATTACAAAATCTTTAAGTGGACATCTAAGCCAATAACTCATCATTCTCATTAAATGCCTAGATTTGGTTAATCATAAGGCTTGGATATATAGCATATGCCTAAATTGAAGAACTTACTTTCTAAGTTTTGGCTTTCTAGAATATTCCACAAAGTTCTCTTCTAATTGATCTACTTAAGCCCTTGAGTCCTTCGCTTCTTCCTCAAGGAAAATCTTGAGCCATCATTACTAAATCTTCAAGGGACACCTAAGCGGAATGACTCATCCTTGCATTTAATAAGGTAATCTAGAATCTTCTATTACGTCTTCTCTTGATTGATCTATTTGTCCAAGAGTCCCTTACTTAATTCTCAAGGCGAATCTTTGGTAATCATTATCAAATCTAAGAATATCTACTCAAAGTGGTGAGTCAGCTTTCTTCAAGAAGAATCTAGGATATTCTAAAAAGTTCTATTTTATCCATTTCCATAGAATATGGCAACATGGGAAATAGGCCATTGAAAATGCAACCGGAACCGGGTAAGGGCTTTTTGTGTACATCCCTAATCAACCATTCTGACACATCCAAGTTTCATGGCAAAGCCACCCTTAGTGTGGTTGTCATAGGCAAAATTGCCTACTTCGGCCAAGTCGATGACCTAGGGCATGGGCTCAATGGCTGACACTTGGGTCGGCTCTGGCTGAGCATACTAAGCCCGTGGCTGACTCAGAGCCTGGGGTAGGCCTAAGCGTAGAACCTAGCACACAGCAGGGTTCCTAGCCGAATCCAAAATCCATCACAATGGGTTCATGGCCAGTCCATAACTGGTCCATGGCCAAGCATACTTGGCCCATAATCGGCTCTCAGTTGTTATGGGGTTGCGTAGGAGCGGTCGATCCGTGACCAATGTATGGTTGCACCAGATCAACTCATGGTCATTCACGGTTGGTACATGACCGAGCGGAATCACGCACGATCAAAACATGACCGCTCTGGATCGATCCATAATCATATATCGATCTGCGGTGGTTGTTAGAGAAAACTTCCGGATTTGTTTTGAAGTTGACAAAACGTTTCCATTAGTCTAGTCTGAAGACTTGAAGACTCTATTGACAAAGTCTGAAGACCTCCAGACTCAAGATTCAAAGTCTGCCCTCATTGACAGTTTCCAGACCAATGAAGAAAAAGCTTTATTCAATTGAATTAAGACAATCATATCTTTAAGGTTTTGATTCGTATGGTTAAGGAAGATCTCTCGGCTAGAGATAGCATTTCAAGATCTGTTATTCGTATTGATTAGTTCGAGTAACTAATATTCAATCGATCCGTGAAACACACTTGGAAGGTTCTACTTATGGAAACCTAGATCCTGATTGTATGGGCGAGCAGGATTGGTGGGCTATCGTCATTTTCCTTGAATAGCTCGAGATCTCCCTAATTGATTCTATCCAACGGGTTGATTGGAAGAACTCCTTTGAAAGGTACCAACGGTAATGAAGGCATGAAGGAGTATATAATGAAGATGTTCAAGTTGTTCAAGAGTGCCCAATAGAAAAATTTCAAAGTCTGAATCTCTTTGTTCTTTTGCGATCTTATTCGTTGAACTATACTTGTACTCAAAAGAGAGACTGAATATCTGTGAGACCTTGAGGAAGTATAATAGAGTCTCTACACTGTGGAATCAAGGACGTGAGACTGTAAATTCTCTTTTGATTCTTAGTGAAATCCAGCCCCGATGCTGTTGTCGGTGTAGGAGAGTGGACATAGGCTTGGTCTAAGCCGAACCACTATAAACTCAGAGTCTTGATTTTCTATCCCTTATCTCTTTACTTTACATCTCAGCTTCATACGTCTGTTTATTGTCTTCACTCTTTTAGTCTATTAATCGTTGAAGACTAATCTGTCTTGTTACGTTTTGCAAAAACTTCTTTGATCACCTATTCACCCCCCTCTAGGTGCTCATACTAGTCCTATCAATTGGTATCAGAGCTTGCGTACTCATTTAATTGAAGTGTTTTTACTTTTGAGTTAAAGATCTATGGCTAGTATGTTGGCTCCAGAGTTGGTTGAAGGTCAAAGCAACACCGGACCTCCTTATTTTGATGGAAAGGATTACAGCATATGGAAAAATAAGATGAAAGCATTCCTAAGATCAAAAGATCCTTTGGAATGGGATGTGGTAGAAAAAGGAATAATTCCTACAGCTACATCAAGATCAGAGAGAGAAAAAGAAATTGCAGTTCCTATCGAGATGACTCAAGAAGAAACAACCAAGAGACAAGCTCTTAATGCTAAAGCAATTTACTCTTTATATTATGCATTATCTCCTACTAAGTATAACAGAATATCTTCTTGTGAAACAGCAAAAGAAGTCTGAGACAGGCTGCACATTACCTATGAAGGAACCGATCGTGTAAAAGAGACAAGGATTAATATCCTTCTAGAACAATATGAAGTCTTCAAAATGAAACCAGGAGAATCAATCACAGATATGTTTAGCCGTTTTACTGAAATTGTGAATAGTCTAGAATATCAGGGACATCCAATCTCAGGACCAATCAAAGTTAACAAATTGCTGCGTGAACTCTCTAAAGACTGGAATTATATAAAGACTTCGATAAGGGAAACACAAAGGATTGCGCCACTTTCTGTAGACGAATTGGTTGGAATACTTCAGTCTTACGAAGTGGAGCACACCAACGATGAAGAAGATCCCAAAGGTAAGAAGTCTATTGCTTTAAAGTCTAACGATGATTCTGATGTTACAGACTTTGAAGAAGATTTAGATGATAAAGAGCTAGCACTTATGATAAATGGAAGAAATTTCAATTGGAAGAAATAAAGTACTCAAAGATTTCAGAACAAATCAACTGAGAATGATGAATCCAATAAAGACGTGATTTGCTTTGAATGCAAGAAAAAGGGACACATCAGACCCAATTATCCTTTATTGAAGAAGAAGAAAGGAAAAACTGAGAAATACATAAAGGCTCTCAAAGCAGAAACATGGCGCGATACTGAATGTGAAGAAAGTAATGATGATTATGCCAACATTTGCCTAATGGTAAAATCGGAGTCAAACTCAGACCTTGAGACAGATACAGACTCAAACAGTGAAATCGAGGTAAGTAATTTAAAAATTCCTACGAAAGCTTCGAAATATATTGATGAACTCTGTCTTAACCTCAAAACTTCTCTTAAGAGGATCTCTGAGTTAAAAAGGGAGAATCTTACATTGAAGCAACAAGAAAAATCTTGGAAAGAAAAGTTTGAAAATTTAGACAAAAATTTTGTTATTTTGAAAGAAAATGCAGACTCTCTTTCAAAAGAAAACATTTGTTTAAAAAATGACATTTCAAACATTTCAAAAGGTTTTCATGTGGATCTGAGAAGTTGGATAAGATTCTTTTGATACAAAGACCCTATTTTAATAAATTAGGTCTTGGAATGACTTTTGAAACCATTTCTCTAATTGATTTTCCAAAGGTAAAGGAAAGAATCAAACAGAGACCTACAAAAGCCTTTTATAAAAATCATTTTCAAAAAGTCTTTGTAAAACCTGTTGGTCGAAATGCTCTCAAATATTCAAAGTGTAATAGCTCAGAACACTTTGAGAAAGAATGTCCTATGGTTTGGAGACCTATTAAAAGGGATTGGGCAAAAACTGTTTATTGCACTAACTCCACTAGACCCAAGAAAATATAGATACCAAAGAGAACTTGAATTTCTTTTTAATTGCAGGTCACTATCAAGAGGAAGATTAAATGGTATTTGGATGGTGGCTGCTCAAGACACATGACAGGAGATTCAAGTTATTTTATAAATCTTGTTCAAATAGATGGAGGAAAAGTCTCTTTTGGTGGAAATAGCAAATGAAGGATTATTGGATGAGGAACAGTAAAGATTGGAAGTCTTACAATCAACAATGTCTCCTAGGTGGAAAGATTAAATTACAATCTACTCAAAGATAAGCCAATTGTGCGACACTCGGATTCAAAATCAACTTCCAAGAAGGAATATGTTCAGGAACTAGTAAAGATTTCTCTCAATCTTTTACTGGACGTAGACATGGGAATATTTATCTTCTGGATATTAATCAAGAGAGATCACAATACTTAATATCAGTACAAGATGAAGCGAATCTATGGCATCGAAAGCTTGGCCATATCATCAAGAAGCAAATTGCCAAAATCTCTTCCAAAAAGCTTGTTCGAGGTTTACCCAACCTAAAATACCAAAAGTCTGACTTATGCACACCATGCGTGCTGGGAAAACAGGTTAGAAATTCTTTTAAACCAATAAATCAAGTTTCCACTAATCGTGTGCTGCAGCTCCTGCATATGGATCTCTTTGGTCCAACTAGAACTCAAAGCATTGGTGAAAAAAGATTCTGCCTAGTAATAGTGGATGATTTTTCACGATTTACTTGGGTCTACTTCCTTGCAAGTAAGTCTGAGACTTTCTCTCATTTTTCAAAGTTTGCTAAGAAAGCGCAGAATAAGAAAGGCTATACTATTTCAAGCATTCGAACAGACCATGGAGGTGAGTTTGAAAATCAAGACTTTGTTAAATTTTGTGATGAATCTGATTTTCAACATAAGTTCTCCTCTCCATATACACCAGAACAAAATGGGGTTGTGGAAAGGAAGAATAGATCTTTATAAGAAATGGCAAGAACTCTTTTAATTGAAAACAATATTTCTTCACGTTTTTGGGCTGACGCTGTTTCTACAGCATGTTATGTTATTAACAGAGTATTCTTAAAGCCGATTCTTGAGAAAACTCCCTATGAGTTATTTAAAGGAAAGAAGCCATTTGTTTCGTATTTTCAAGTGTTTGGTTGTAAATTTTTATCTTGAAAAATGCAAATGATCGAGTTGGTAAGTTTGAAGAAAAATCAGACGAAGGAATCTTTCTTGGATACTCAACGACTAGCAAAGCTTACAGAGTATTCAATAAGAAGACTCAGACTGTCGAAGAATCGATGAATGTCAAATTTCAGGACTTCTTGCAAATACAACCAACTCATATTCAAACTGAAGAATCTAAACATGCTCCAGACTCTACAAGGTCTACCTCCCCTAAAACAGTTCAGACTCCAGAAGAAAAACAACGAACGGATGATGAAGAATCAACTCAAGGAAAAGATCAACAACCTGTCAGATTGTCTAGTAACTAGAAGCATAAGTCTAGTCATCCCGAAGAACTCATTATTGGTGATATTAATGAGGGGATTCGTACCAGATCCAAAAGGTGAGAAGAGTCTAGTGCTATTGCACTTATTTCTGAAATAGAACCCAAAAATACAGAAGAAGCCTTAACTGACGAAAGCTGGATTGAAGCAATGCAAGAAGAATTCAGGCAATTCAGCATTAATGATGTTTGGGAATTAACTCCTAAACCAAAAGGTAAGTCTATTATTGGAACTAAATGGGTTTTCAGCAACAAAATGGATGAAAAAGGAAAAGTGATAAGGAACAAAGCAAGACTCGTGACCAACGGATATACGCAAGAAGAAGGGATAAACTATGATGAGACTTACGCTCCTGTAGCAAGGTTAGAAGCAATTAGATTATTACTTGCTTTTGCTTGCTATAAGAATTTCAGGTTATTCCAAATGGACGTCAAAAGTGCATTCCTAAATGGATTTACTCAAGAAGAAGTCTATGTGGAACAACCCCCTGGATTTGAGGATCCAAAGAAACCAGACTATGTGTTCAGACTGAAAAAGGCTCTATATGGATTAAAACAAGCACCTCGAGCTTGGTACGAAAGGTTAAGTAAGTTCTTAATTCAAAATGGTTTTGTTAAAGGAAAAGTAGACACTACTCTATTTATTAAAAGGAAAGGTAAAAGCTTTTTACTTATTCAAATTTATGTTGATGACATTATATTTGGATCATCTAACGAGAATCTGTACAAGAAATTTTCTAAGTCTATGAAGGATGAATTTGAGATGAGCATAATGGGTGAATTATCCTTCTTTCTTGGTCTACAAGTGAAACAACTGAGAAAAGGTATTTTCATTCATCAAGAGAAATACGCAAAAGAACTTGTTAAAAAGTTCGAACTGGAGAATTGTAAAAAGACTGATATACCAATGTCAAGTTCTTCGAAGCTAGACAAAGATAAAGGAGGAAAGAAAGTCGATCAAAAACTATACAAGAGTATCATTGGTTCACTTCTTTATCTTACTGCTTCTAGACCTGACATTTTGTTTAGTGTTTGCATTTGTGCTAGATTTCAATCAGATCCCAAATAATCACATCTAAGTGCTGCGAAACGTATCATCAAATACATTGCAACAACTGCTCAATTAGGTCTATGGTATCCCAAGGAATGAGACTTTATTCTCCTTGGATATTTAGACGCAGATCTTGCAGGTTGCAGAGTTGATAGAAAGAGTACATCCGGCACTTGTCAATTGCCTAGTAACAGGGTAGTATCTTGGTTTTCAAGGAAGCAAAGTACTGTAGCTCTTTCAACAGCAGAAGCAGAGTATGTAGCTCTTGGAAGTTGCTGTTCTCAAATTTTATGGATAAAGCAACAACTACGAGACTTTGGAATCAAAGACTCATGCACCGAGATCAAATACGACAACACTAGCGCAATTAATCTCACAAAAAATCCTATTCTTCATTCGAGAGCAAAGCACATAGAGATTCGATATCATTTTATTAAAGATCATGTTCAAAATGGAGAAGTCTTGATACAGTTCATTGACTCAAAGAATCAACTAGCAGACATATTCACAAAGCCGCTAGAGAAAAGCTCATTTGAGTCTATTCGTTCAAGACTTAATATCTTATCTCTCAAAGACTGATAAGCTCAAACTCAGGGATAAAATCCGAAAAGGCTCAGACCCAAAAAGATCAGACTCAGAAGACCAAAGGTTATGACTGTAAGTTATTATGGTTACAGTGTCTTTTAATCTTTAAATAAAAATCTCGAAAAGGTAAGACTGTCTGTTAATCACTAATTAATATTGAAAAGGCAAGTTATTTTTTTTTAAAAAAAAATAGTTATCTACTTTCAAAAAGGCAGTTATTTTTTGAAAAGACATTTTTATTTTTCCTTTTTGTGACGATTCGAATACTCCGTTTCGACTGGGTTATTTACTATTCTTCTTTTCCATTTTTACCCACAAACCCTACAGCACAGATATTCACCTTCTTACTTTCTCTCTTTAGTTCAATCTTTAAAGTTTTCATCTTTCTCGCGAATCGAGTTCGAAAACCCTCTCAAAGACTGTGACAATGTCGTTCCAAAGAAAGTCATCAAGAATTGCAAGCAGGGGACCACAGTTCATGCATAAGGGACCTACGTACTTCGATCTGACTGAGGAAGAAGACTCTCCAAGGTAGCAGGAAAGTCAACAACAACGTTCTCAACCGCGTCATTCTTCTCCTGCTATATGACATGAGCATCATCACCAACAAGCAGAGGAAAAAATCATTGAGGATGTCGAACTTATAAGGACTCTTAAGCCTGCATTTATTTACAAACTCTACTCTACTTTGAAGGAAGGTGGTTCTGCAATGACTTTCATTGATGAATTTTTGAGAAAGAACGGGTATCGGAATGAGACCCATTTTTTAAAAGTTGTGGAACGTTCGGGAATTGTTCCTGTTGGTACGGCAGAAATGACTTTTGCAAATTTTCCTAGTGATCCACGTTTTATAACAGTAAATCAACCTGAGGGAAAAGATGACGATGAAAAGATGTTCATGCAATTTAAGCCTAGGATGGGTGTTACTGCGAAAATTCGAGGAAAAAGAGTAGATTTGTTTCGTTCTGAGGAACACAAACAAGTTTACTCTAAGTTGCTGAAGCGAGGGGTGATGAACCCTAGAAGTGTCAATTTTGACTTTCTCGATTCTTTAAACGACAAATTGCGAGAGAAGTTTGCGAAACTCCAACTTGAGCGTTTTTGTTCTGAGACCGATGTTGCTCACTCTGAACTTACAGCGTACTTCTATTCCAATCTAAGCTTTTTGGATACGAATAGATTTTCTTTCAGCGTTAGGGATCAAGATTATGTGGTAGACATGGACACTCTTGCTGATGTGATTGGAGTGGAGGGAGGGAGTTTCCAATCCATAAGTGTACATGTTGGTCATGCAACTATGGAGCTTGTTCGAGATAAAATTGCAGAAGGTCGGATTTCTTATCTGAGAATGAATGTCTCTAACATCTTACTCCATAAGATTGTGATCAACTATCTCAGGCCCAAATCCACATCGAAGACTGACGTCTCCAATTCTGAAGCAAAGCTGATGTACGCCATCAAAATCGGTTACAAGTTTTCTTTGCCTCACACTATCACGTTTCACATGTATAGGTCCATGGCAAAGGACAAGGGAAAACTTCCTTATTATGCTCTCATTACTCGTTTATTCAGACATTTTAACATTCAGCCTCCCAAAATTCTGTGTGTTCGAACCATTGATCAAATGGTGATAAGGCTGAAGATGGTTACAAATATGCGTCTGAAGGAGTTGAACAAGGCATTAAAGCAATTTAAGGAGAAGACTCCTGTCAAGTCTCGACAAGACTCTGCGGCTGCAAAGAGAAAAGGCAAGGAACCCATGACCGTTCCATCCAAAAGAAGGAGAGCAATCATTGTACAAGAAGAAGAAGATGAGGAAGACTTTGCTATCTCCGCTATTGCCTTACAGAATGTACAACGTCTTGTTCTAGAATCTACTGAACAAGAGAATCGAGACAAAGAAGAGATGGAGAAAAGGAGTGAAGAAAGGGAATTGATGAGGAAGGAAGAAGAAGAAGGAAGAAAAGAAGAAAATGAGCAAGGAGGAGAACAAACTGAAGGAGAATGTCGTGGAGATTCTCCAGTAGAAAAAGAAGCACAACAACATCGTGACACTGAAGAACAACCCGAGCAAGAAGAGTACTTCTCTCCACCCGAAGGCACTGAAACAGGGGGAGCTGTTGTTAAAGAAGGTATTCCTCTACTTGCTTTTCCTAGTGATGATGTTAGTCGTTCTCCTGTCGATCCAGAGGATGTGTATGCCTCTCAATTTCCTGAAGAAGATCATGAGGCTTCATCGCCAAGTCTGGATGCTCGTGTTGAAGTTCCATTATCTGGCTTTACTCCACAATCTACTCATGCTGAAGCAAGCACACAAACTGACAATTCAGCAGACTTTAAAAGGTTGCTTGAAATTCTTATGGAGCTCAAAGGCCAGGTTTATGCTTCGGGATGTGAATTCCGGACTTCGCGAGAATGCTCATCATGCCATTTCAGTTACTTTGCAAGATCAAGCTCAAGCTCTTAATCTTCATATTCAAGCAACTGCAAAGGGCAAGGATCTCGCGCAACTACAGGAAGATATGAAGAAGCTGGAAGAGACTATCAAGTCTATGGGAGATTTTCAGCTCATTCGCATTCCCAAATCATCTTAATTTTATTCTCTCTACCTTTTGCTGTTAACAAAAAGGGGGAGAAATTGATTAAGTTGATGCAGATTTGATTTTACGACTTTATCTTTTGACTTTGACTTTTTGATTTTATGACTTTATCTTTTGACTTTGACTTATCTTTTGTGGATTGACTTTATCTTTTGTTTGGTTGAACTGGTTTGGATCTTGGATTGATTTAAACTTTTGATGCTTGCAGTATTTTAAGCTATGTTGATGGTTTTGATAAAGATAATTGCTTTTACAGGACTAACTTGTTTTCTGTGGATGCAGAATCGCCATTATCTTTATTCTAATCTGTTATGAGATATTTTTGTTAGCTTAAATATTGTATTGCAGGTCGAAAGTATCCAAATCTGCAGGAAAGTTTTGTCGCCATAAAAAAGGGGGAGATTGTTAGAGAAAACTTCCGGATTTGTTTTGAAGTTGACAAAACGTTTCCATCAGTCTAGTCTGAAGACTTGAAGACTCTATTGACAAAGTCTGAAAACCTCCAGACTCAAGATTCAAAGTCTGCCCTCATTGACAGTTTCCAGACCGATGAAGAAAAAGTTTTATTCAATTGAATTAAGACAATCATATCTTTAAGGTTTTGATTCGTATGGTTAAGGAAGATCTCTCAGCTAGAGATAGCATTTCAAGATCTGTTATTCGTATTGATTAATTCGAGTAACTTAGATTCAATCGATCCGCGAAACACACTTGGAAGGTTCTACTTATGGAAACCTATATCCTGATTGTATGGGCGAGCAGGATTGGTGGGCTATTGTCATTTTCCTTGAATAGCTCGAGATCTCCCTAATTGATTCTATCCAACGGGTTGATTGGAAAAACTCCTTTGGAATGTGCCAACGGTAATGAAGGCATGAAGAAGTATATAATGAAGATGTTCAAGTTGTTCAAGAGTGCCCGATAGAAAAATTCCAAAGTCTGAATCTCTTTGTTCTTTTGCGATCTTATTCGTTGAACTATACTTGTACTCAAAAGAGAGACTGAATATTTGGGAGACCTTGAGAAAGTGTAGTAGAGTCTCTACACTGTGGAATCAAGGACGTGAGACTGTAAATTCTCTTTTGATTCTTAGTGAAATCCAGCCAGGTAGGTCACATCGGTGCGGGAGAGTGGACGTAGGCTTGGTCTAAGCCGAACCACTATAAACTCAGAGTCTTGATTTTCTATCCCTTATCTCTTTACTTTACATCTCAGCTTCATACATCTGTTTATTGTCTTCGCTCTTTTAGTTTATTAATCGTTGAAGACTAATCTGTCTTATGTTTTGCAAAAACTTCTTTGATCACCTATTCACCCCCTCTAGGTGCTCGTACTAGTCCTATCAGTGGTAAGTGACCATCCAATGACCAACCTTTATGGTCGAGCAACTGTTCCATGACCAAATGGCTTGGGTCCACTTACATGGTCAGTGGATTGGTTCACGGCCGATCCCTTAATCAATCCATGGCCAATCCTTTGCCTCCCTTCTAGTCGGGCCAATCGGTCCATGGTCGATCCTCGGAGCGATGCATGATCAATTCTAATCATCAGCATACCAACTTATAGTCATTTCTCATGGGTCGGAAACCAGGATGATACACTAGTAAAAGTTTAGAATTTTTTATTAGACAAAAAACGTTTAGTGTATTTGTGCCACAATGGGTAAGTTTAAGGCTTTCGGTGACACAAAAAATTTTGAAATATCAGTGTCACAATAGGATAATTTTGGATTTTTGTGGTATTGACCTAGTTAAAATTAGTTAAATTTGTAGATTAGGTCTGTAATAATAGAAATATCAATCTTATATAACTTTAAATGAGTTTCTGCTTCCACTATCATAGTGATCATAAGCTAACGTGCACTTAAATGTAACTATCTAATATATATATAAAGATTGAAAAAAATGCAAAGAAGTTAGTAAAAAGATAGCCATATCTCTGTTGGTTTAGGAAATGAATTAAAATAAAAAGATACTCTAAAATCTAGGTAATAGTGTATTATGAAAAATTTTAACTTTTCTATGGAAAGTTAAGGAACTAGTTGAACAAATTAAGGCTGCGTTTGGCAGTCAGGATAAAATTTGGGATGGGATATAATTTATCATATCCTACATTTGGTGCTCACTCAAAACAGGATAAAGTCGGATATAAGGAGGATATAGACAGGATAATATTATCCCGTGGGGGAGGTAGGATAAAGGTGGATAGGATTTCTAATGTTCATAATAGGAAATTTATTTTTCTCAAGTAACAAACTTATTAAATTAACAAAATTAAAATTATATTTCAATATAAATTATATTTCAATTCTAATTTAAGAAATTAAAAATAAAAAAATAAAAAAATTATTTTAATTTATATATTTAACTTTAATTCTATCTTATAATAAACATTCAATCTATAAATAAAATATTTATATTTATTATATATTTTAGGTATTTTTGTATTTCAGGTATGTTTGTACAGTTTACTATTTGATAAAATTTTATTAAAGAATGATGAAAGGGGAAAAAAGAAATAATAAAGAAAATAATATAAAAAAAGGAAAAATAAAATAAAAATAAGTTAAGGAATAGTGTTACAAGAGATTTTCACCATCTCCGTTTATGAACATTTAGGTTCATTTACAATAATATGCCATTTATTAAAAGAAAAAGTGCATGATATGATGTGAACATATCCGACTTTAATACTTCGATTCACCAAACAATTGATTGGATATAAAAAAAAAAATTCTAGGATTTCATATCCTATCTAGTCCTATCCCGATTAGAAGTCCGGACGACCAAACATAGGCTAAAAGTTTAGAGACTAGATTGAACAATTAGTAATAGTTAAGGAGCACATTAAACAAATTCAAAGTTAGGATTTAAAGACTATTTTTTGTCATTTTTCCTTAATATAATATAGCTGCACACTTAATCAAATATATTAAATGCTCGAATACTTTTTCTTATCATCGAAGTCAATTTATGGATGTTTTCGAATAGATTCAATGTCTGTGTACTTAAAAGACAATTACATATGGAGTTCGAGACATTTTTTGTCCCTTTTTCTATTGTACTTAGTTCTCCATGGATGTTGTTCTCAACCCAGGACATAGGATTGAGTGTGATCAGATTACGTCAATCTTGCTGTGTTGATTGTCTTTGTTATATTTTTGTCTCACATTGGATTTTTTCTATTTTATTTGCATTATATACATTTGATCTCCTTCTACCAAATAATTTAAGTTTTTGAGATATATTATCACATAGTATCGTAGCCCGACTTCGACATCGTCCATAAGGTTTATTTGCTCCTCTTTCTTCAATTGCACATGCCTTTCTTGCCTTCTAATATGGATTTTATCCGAGGTACAGACACCTAGAGTGCCAAAACTTGGCACGGAGGGACACTTAAGTGCCAAAAGTTTAGAAAGTGACACTTAAGTGCCAAAATCTGAGCAAAATGAATCACTTAAGTGCCACTCCAGCCAAAATATCGACGTGGCGATTTTCCGACAAAGGAAGTGCAAAACGGCGTCGTTTTGCATGTTGACATGGCCAAACAATACAAAAACAACGTCGTTTTGGTGCTAACGTCTTAAAAAAATTAATATAAAAATTAATTAAATTTAATTTAAAACTAAACTTATTGAAAACATTTAAAAATTAAAATATTAAAAAAATAAAAATTTTAAAAATTTAAAATTTAAAATTTAAAAATAAAAATTTAAAAATTTAAAATTAAAATTAAAATATTTAAAAATAATTTAAAAAATAAAAATTCAAAAAAAAAATAAACTTATGTAAAACATTTAAAAATAAAAAAAATATTAAAAAACTAAAAAATAAATAATTAATTAAAAATTAAAAAATTAAAATTAAAATAAAAAAAATTGGGGGAGGGCCCTTCTAGCGGCAGCGAGGGCTCAGCCCTCAGCCGCCTGCCCCTTTTTCCAAAATTTTAAAAAAAATTGAAATTTTTATTTTATTTTTAATTGTTTTAAATAAATTTAGTTTTAAATAATTTTAATTTTAAATTCATTTTAATTAATTTTTACAGTAATTTTTTTTACCACATCAGCACCAAAACAACGTCATTTTTATATTGTCTAGCCACGTTAGCATGCAAAACGGCGTCGTTTTGCACTTCCTTCGCCAGAAAATCGCCACGTTGGCATTTTGGCGGGATTTTGCCGGAGTGGCATTTAAGTGATCCATTTTGCTATGATTTTGACACTTAAATGTTACTTTCCAAACTTTTGATACTTAAGTGTCCTTCCGTGCCAAGTTTTGGCACTTGGGGTGTACTTGTACCGATTTAATCCAATTTGCACATGAGGAAATGTGGGGAAAATTACCAAAAAAGTCCTAAACTTATTGCAATTGTGTCAATTCAGTCCTAAACCTTTTTTTGGACCAATTTAGTCCTAAACCTTTTGCTTTTGTTCCAGTTCAGTCCATCTGGCCAAAATTGGCCAGCCAATGCTTGACGTGGCAACCGCCGATCCGGCGAGCTTTTTTAATAATATTTTATTTTTAAAAAATATTAATTTTTTTTTTTTTTTTTTTTTTTTTTTCCCTCGTCCCTCTTCCTCCCTCCTCCCTCCTCCTTCCTTTGGCTCCGGCGATCGACCAAGCTGGCCGGTCGCCGATCTGGCGAGGGCTTGCCTCGCGGTCGCCGGCGAGGCGAGCCCTCGCCAAATGCGACGGCAATCCCCCTCGCCAAATCTGCGAGGCGATCCGGCAGGGGCTCACCCCGCCATCGCTGGGCGCCGACTCACCTCGCGGTCGCCGGGTGAGGCGAGCCCTCGCCAGATCCGGCGAGGGGGGCGAGCCCCCGCCGGATCTGGCGAGGAGGCCGAAGCCAAAGGAAGGAGGAGGGAGGAGGGAGGAAGTGGGAGGAGGGAAAAAATAAGGAAAAAATAAAAATAAAAAATATTATTAGAAAAAGCTCGCCGGCGCCGGCCGGCTGCCACGTTAGCAGCGGCCGGCCAATTTTGGCCAGATGAACTAAACTGGAACAAAAGCAAAAGATTTACAACTAAATTGGTAAAAAAAAAAGTTTATGACTAAATTGGCACAATTGCAATACGTTTAGGACTTTTTTGGTAATTTTCCCATGATGTTCAAATATTATTTCACATTTGTCAAGAGGGCTTGCCCATCTCCTTGTGGTCCTGAGTTCAAGTTTAGTTAAGAGCATTCCCAGAATAAAACTCAGAATGCACCAAATCAATGTGTGAGAGTGCCTCCTTAAAATTGGCTACTGGAATTTGACTGCTTAAACTTTTGATGGTTCCATCGCACGAGCAACTTAAGTTACAACTTACAAGACCAATTATTAGAGATTTATTGCTTTAACTGAACTATTATTTTGTTGTATTATGATTTAGGTACGTGCTACGTAACCAATTTAACATTTATTTATTTTCACGAAATTTCTGTTGCCTTGGGCTTCACCCCGAGCCTATTTAGATCGAGTTCTTTATTTGTCAAGCCCGTCTTGGTTCCTTAATGGCCCAAGATTTGCAAGAACGTTTCGTTCGTTGGGCAAGGCTTGGGCTAAAAAGCAGCTGTGGTCAGAGGCTCACATCAGTAGGCCGAAGAATATGTAGACTATCTTGTTAATGGAAGTGGAAAATGCTTGATAACTATAAATAAGCAAATAAAAATCTATATACTAGTGCAGTTGGAATGGTACATTCACCTAGAACATGGTAAAATGCGTCCTCTGTGTTATTTATGTGAAATGTGATAAATAAATCAACTTTCGTGAGAGAAAGTTATTTGACAACTCAAACAATTTAGGTGTGTTTGTCATCCGAGAGAATTGTGTTTTGGGCCTTGTGTGGACATGCCTTCATATAGAAATTTTGTGTTAATGTATTATGTACTTAATTCCCGTTATATGTCATCAGAGATCCCTCACAAGATGAGACATTCATTTTACTTACGGCTATTCATACAGAAACTTGAATAGAGCTGAGCTAACGATCAATCTTTTGAGCATGGAATGTTTATGGCCCAGTAGGTTCAAGAGACACAAACGGCAAGCAACTATACGAGCACTTCGAGGCGGGTGCTAATAGTATTCACATCAAGTATTTACAAGGGGCTAATAATGTATGTGAATATGTATAGCAATTTCTATTGCATGTATATCGGGTCTTTCATCTAAAACACTTACTATATGTAACCACATCAAAGAGATAATGGAGAGAGTCCCAAAAAAGTTCTAAATATATTGTATTGATATCAGTTTAGTTCTAAATTTTTTAATTAGACCAATTGAGTCCTAAATCTTTTCCCATAATTTTATCTGTTTTTCTTTTCTTTTCTTTTTTTCATTATGGATGGCTCACCCAAGACATTGCCGACCACGGGCAAGTGCTTATGTGCCCTCGTGGGATCTAGCGATGTTGGCCCTCCCTTGCCCAAGCCACAAGGGTCGAGCCCCTGTGTCAAACAAGGGTGACCCTCGCCAAAGCCTGTGAGGGTTGCCTCCATTGAATTTGGCAAGGGCTTGATCCCCATGGCTAGGCAAGGTAGGTGAGGGCCACCCTCGCCAAATCTAGCAAGGGCTTGCCTAAGCAAAGGTCGTTGTCTAAGTAACATTGACACGCAACACACAACACGCCACACAACACGCCAACATGTCATTTCTCAAAAAAAAAAAAAAATTCTGACACATTAGAATATGTTGTATATTAAATATATATATTTATATATAAATGATAACTTATCATTTTTGTGATTATTTCAATCAAATTGATTTGATTCAAATTCACAAATAAGTAAATAATAAAAAAGAGCCTAGAATGAATTTATACTAAAAACATTAATCCACCATGTGTTGATATCATTCATTATTTCAATTTGACAAATTCAATTACATTACATTCCAGTAATTTACAAAACTTGGAGGAAATAAAACAAGCAATTCATAATCCACTATTAAATTTAATATTTAATAACAAGTCGAAAAAAACAATCCACATTTCACCATCAAATATAACAAGAAGTGTTTCTTTCCCCTTTATTTTTTAACATATATATAATTTGACCCATCAATTATTGAAGATATTTAAAATTGACCCCGTACATGTCGGAATCGTGTGTTGGAATTCCGAACCACGTTTCAGAGTATGTTGAGAGAGTTGATCACTTGTCGGATTTTCCGACACCTTTTTTATTGCATGTCGAAACGTGTCAGAACATGGCGGACATATATCAAAGTGTCCGACACGACACAAAAGCTCTTAAAAAGTATCAAAGCTTCTTTGGTCATTAATGACCCTCGACGGCTATAATCAATAAAAAAATTAAGGAAAAATATTAAAAATTTCTCAAATTTATCCACGCTAGCGCTGGTCATACTTGTATGACAACTGACATATATATCAGCAATTTTCGGCCAAAATAGAATAAAATAAATTGGCAGTTTGTCAAAAATAAATTGACATCCATGCTGGCACTAGTTTAGGACTGAGTTAATAATAATACAATAGGTTTAGTGCTTTTTTAGCACTCTTCTCAAGAGATAAAAGAGCAACAAGATTTTTAAATTTATACTTTAAAATGTGATTAAGCCCTAATACTTTTAGATGGTGCAATTAACTAATTGAGTATGCCATCTCCATTGCCGCTCAAGATTGATGTTGTCGTTGACATACTCAATGCAAAGTGTCGTCGCCACACCCCTACAACAAGTTCCACCGCTGCAGCTTATCGCACCTAGCTCACGAGTCCTTTCTCTCTCTAGTCACTAACACAGTTTTTAGTCGCTACCAAAATCCAACATCTTTACTTCATCGTGGCCCCAACTCAACTCTGACGCCACTTCCGCTCCCCCACCACCACCTTCAACTCTTGCTCACTTTGGTTGACCTCCAACAAAGGTCACTAGAGTTTAGCATGGTTTCAAGGTAAACCCAGAATCAAGAAGAATTTGTCCAACTCCAGGTTCCAAGATATACAAAGTAAGTTTCAACTTTCAAAAATTAGGGAACCTATTTCAATACATATGTTCTGTATTCTAAGTAGGTAGAGCCCGAAACTTAGGACAAGCTTTTAAGTTTTTTCTTAGTCTATGTCTTCTATGACTACGTGCAATCCTACAAAAATCCACTATCATTACTTCATCATAGCCCCCAACTCAACTCTGATGCCACTTTCCACTCTCCATCGCCACCTTCGACACTTGCTCACTTTGGTTGACCTCCAACGGAGGTCACTAGAGGTGAGCATGGTTTCAAGGTTAAACCTAGAGTATAGGTGAACCTCTCCAATTCCAGGTTTCAAAGTATACAAAGTAAGTTTCAGGTTTCAAAAATTGGGAAACTTATTTCGACAAGTATGTTTTATATTCTAAGAAGGTGAAACCTGAAATATGGAACAAGTTTTTATGTAGCCTATATCTTCGTGCAATCTTGCAATATTTCATGGCGTCCGGTGATGAGTGTATAATGTGAAATCACTAGTCTAAATTTTCATTTTTATAACTAAAACTTCTACTTCATTTTATATTATTTATGTATCTAAATAAATTATGATCAGTGGATTGTAGCAACAAGTGGAGGTCATTAAAAATAATAATTTACTACAATCATTCAATTAATGTTATATAGGTAGAAGTTGAACCAATAGAACTTCAGTAGACCATGAAATCGACCCTAAAACCTGTGATAAAGTAAAAAAAAAAAAAAAAAAAACAGGTTTCAAGTTTATCTAGAGTTAATTTCAGGTTTCAAAAAATGATAACTTTTTTTCAATAAGTAAGTCTCAAGTTCCAGGTAAAACCTATAAAGAATCTGGAACCGTTCACCATTAGAGGTCATCGCCACCACCATCTTTGAGGTTACACAACTCGTGACCTCAAATCTAAGGACAAATGCTCAAATTTGTGGATATTCACATTGTTTAAGCTTGCGAAAACGGGAAAACAAAGTATCAAAAGCCTTAGCTGAGCTCGGTCCCCTTCTGGCTATTCGTAAGGTTGCGAAGTTAAAAGCAATCTGAACATTCACCCACTGATGTTGGACATGTGAGAGAATCTGAACAAGTAAATCATGTCCAACACGATCGTCATTCATTATGAGTAATTTCATGACAAATTCGCTCTCTCACAACCTAGTTTTCGAAATAATTTGATTCTTGAGTTGGTGGTGAACAAGAACGGAAATCAATTGGTATTGGGCAAAAGTCCAGTGGCCTTTTTGAGCAGATGCAAAAGTCACTGCAAAACTACCTCTTAAACCAGAAGCTTGCGATGCATGATGTGAGCAAGCGCTCTCGGTCCGCCCTCTGTCAAACACTGTCGATCAGTTTTGGCCCAATCGAGAAGAACAGATGATGAGAACTGGCCATACACGCGCACACAGATCATTCCAACATAAGCATGTGAGACTGTTTTGTTCCTTGTTTGGTCGGCAGGAAAGGACTGCTTGATAACCCCCTTGACCGACGAGAAAGGCCTCTCTGCAACTGCTTCAGTTCTCGGGACCCGTCCAGACTTCAGGAGCCTGAAAAAGTAAAAAGGGCCATAAATGACATCACAGTACCACCCAGAATGAGCTCGTTTCGGTAGACCCGCGTCATCAATGCAGCTTTGAATTGCATGGGACTTTTCGGAACCCGAGGTTTGAGTCACAGGGAGGCGCTCAAATGAGTAATGCTGCCTCTCATCTTACCATCCACCTACCTATTAATGATTCCCTATCTCTATCGCCAATTATGCGAGCCACCTACATGCTTAATCCATACTTTAAAAGATAAAATTATTTTAAGGAAAGCCCTAGAGAGTGTCACCGGGACACTTGTTAAGAATTATTAGTTATACCTCGGGAACATCGACATGTCTATTGGAATTATTCTTAAGATGCGCTGATTTTCAAATTTTCAAATATATCGATATGTGTTTTAACAACTTTTAGTGTTTTTAACCTATAACCCTAGCAAACTTATTAAAAGACCCCGTTCTAATAGATATTGGTTGCTCGTTAAAACGAGACCTTGTTAAATGAACACTCCTCAAGTGGTCTCTCTTTCCAAAATAAAACAGTGTTCCTCTTGCTAGCAGCCTGTTGGTTTTGCTAGCCATGCGAAAGTACATACTTACCACAAAACGAATGACAGATGCTTAATTAAAATATATTCTAAGTTTATTTTGCATAAATCATGCGGTCAGATAATCATTTTATTATATTTGTTTTCAATTGTGCGTACAAAAATTGATAGTATCACGTCATACTCATACTTGAAGACATAATATTTGATTCCTTATCAGAGAAGACAATAAGATTCATCGACAAGACCCTATCATTTAATTACATGGTCCTACTTAACTTAATCAACGTAGATTTAGAGTCGGTTCATTATGACAACATTTCTATATCATAGAAATGTTAAGTCATTGTACTTCGCAAGAAAAATAGAGATGTTATGTACTCTTTTCTCTTTTTTTCACCAAAAGATGTAAGTTGAAAATTGGCCTTTTTTTTTTTTTCTTTTGGGGCCAAGCTCCATTTTAATTTTATTAAAAATAAATGCTATTTTTCAATACAGTGGCAGAATTCAAACAGGGCATGCCCATGGGAAGCAACAAGTCAGCCGTATTAGTAATGAGCTCCCTGTTGTTTCAATTAATGCTTTTTGCCTTCGTTTCTAAATAACAATGACATTTATCTGACATGGAAAAACTATAACGATAAGTTTTCTACCTAGAAAATAGATTTTTCTCGGATGGAAAAAGTAAAAGCAAAATTCTCCTTTTGCACATATTTAAGTTGTCAAATCAACGCGTTTTCATAATTGTTAAAAGCCGTCAATAGTTGTTGAGCATATCCAACACTCTATTTTCCAAAGTACCAATTACGTATAACAAGAAAATTTATAACTTGCAGTGCATCAAAAGTTGCGAAATCTATTAAGGGTCTTGTTACAGAATGCCCCAAGAGCACTAATTGATGCTATTAAGAACTAATAAAAATTGCAAATCAATACTTTTTTCAAATTGAAAAAAAAATACATATTCAAAAAGGATAGCATGTTTCAAATGAAATGTTTATAATTCTAAAGCACAATTAGTAATCTTTAACCATTACCTTCGGGGCACTCTTTAATGTTTTTATTTTCTTAATTATTTAATTTACTTAACAAGTGCTTTGGAGGCTTGCAAGTAGTATCTGTCACTCATTGGTTTTGACTTACTTATTTAACAACAAAAAAGATTACATTTTAATTTATAGACGGTTCTCACGGCACATATGATCAACGCTTTCAAATCGAGTATCCTCAAGCATTAAGCATCATGATGGGACTAAAAATTGCAGATATTATCAGCGTACGATTTATTGAAGATCCGCATGATTTTTGTTATGAAAGAAGGAAGAGTAACTTTTTCAATGGAAACTTTGGGAGCCAATAAAATTTAGGGAAAAAGCCAAAAAAAACCCCAAACTTTGCCTCGAGTGACAGATTTACCCCAAACTTTATTTTATGACGTGAAAAACCCCGAACTTTGCAAACTGTGACACATTTACCCCATTAAGGGTATTTTCGTCTTTTTCTTTATTTTTTTCTTTTTCTTTTTTATTTTTTTCTTATTCTCTCTTCCCTCCGCTGGAGCCGGCGTCCGGCGAGGGTCGCCCTCGCCTGAGCTGGCTAGGGCCGCCCTCGCTGGCGTCGGGCGAGGGCGGCCCTCGGCTGGGTCGGGCGAGGGTGCCCTCGCCACCCTCGCTGCGTCGGGCGAGGGCCTCCTCGCCAGGACCCTCGCCCGACGCCGACGAGGGCCGCCCTCGCTGCGTCGGGCGAGGGCCGCCCTCGCCGGCGTCGGGCCGCCCTCGCCTAACGCCGGCGAGGCCGCCCTCGCCGGACGCCGGCGAGGCTTCCCTCTCGCCGGCGAAGAAAAAGAAAAAGAAAAATTTTTTAAAAGTAAAAAGACCAAAATGCCCCTATGATTTAGGGTAAATGTGTCACACAAATGAAAGTTCAGGATTTTTGTGTCACAAATAAAAGTTTGGGGTAAATGTGTCACGGTTTGCAAAGTTCGGGGTTTTTCACGTCACAAAACAAAATTTGGGGTAAATCTGTCACTCGAGGCAAAGTTTGGGATTTTTTTGGCTTTTTCCCTAAAATTTATGATAATTCTGATATAGGAAATGATACTTAATCAACGTAGATTTAGAGTCGGTCCATTATGACAACATTTCTATATCATAGAGAAGTTAAGTCATTGTACTTCACAAGAAAAATAGGGATGTTATGTACTCTTTTCTCTTTTTTTTTCACCAAAAGATGTAAGTTGAAAATTGGCCTTTTTTTTTTTGTTTTTTTGGGGCCAAGCCCCACTTTAATTTTATTAAAAATAAATGCTATTTTTCAATACAGTGGCAGAATTCAAACAGGGCATGCCCATGGGAAGCAACAAGTCAGCCGTATTAGTAATGAGCTCCCTGTTGTCCCAATTAATGCTTTTTGCCTTCGTTTCTAAATAACAATGACATTTATCTGACATGGAAAAACTATAACGATAAGTTTTCTACCTAGAAAATAGATTTTTCTCGGATGGAAAAAGTAAAAGCAAAATTCTCCTTTTGCACATATTTAAGTTGTCAAATCAACGCGTTTTCATAATTGTTAAAAGCCGTCAATAGTTGTTGAGCATATCCAACACTCTATTTTCCAAAGTACCTATTACGTATAACAAGAAAATTTATAACTTGCAGAGCATCAAAAGTTGCGAAATCTATTAAGGGTCTTGTTACAAAATGCCCCAAGAGCACTAATTGATGCTACTAAGAACTAATAAAAATTGCAAATCAATACTTTTTTCAAATTGAAAAAAAAATATACATATTCAAAAAGGATAGCGTGTTTCAAAATGAAATGCTTATAATTCTAAAGCACAATTAGTAATCTTTAATCATTACCTTCGGGGCACTCCTTAATATTTTTATTTTCTTAATTATCTAATTTACTTAACAAGTGCTTTGGAGGCTTTCGAGTAGTATTTATCACTCATTGGTTTTGACTTACTTATTTAACAACAAAAAAGATTACATTTTTATTTATAGATAGTTTTCACAGCACATATGAATAACACTTTCAAATCAGTATCCTCAAGCATTAAGCATCATGATGGGACTAAAAATTGCAGATATTATCAGCATACGATTTATTGAAGATCCACGTGATTTTTGTTACAAAAGAAGGAAGAGTAACTTTTTCAAAGGAAGCTTTGGGAGTCAATAAAATTTATGATAATTTTGATATGGGAAATGATACTCCTTTCTAGGTAACTATCTAGATTGATTTGACTACTCCTATTATTTTTATTTATTTACTATTTTATTTAATTTAATTTTGCAAATTGTCGAGTGGTTGCTGAGCAGTCATATGAGTCAAAAGAACTTACAGGGAGACAGCCTTAAATGACTTGGCTGATTAGCTCATCTAGAAAAATCGGCTTTTTAGTCGCCTCAAAAGCAATTCAATGCATTAATGCCGTACGACAATCCAATGAGCCTTTTTGGGGGGAAAGCCAGTGGACCGATTAGCCTTGTCATGTGCTGCGATGATCATGGGTCTCTCTCTCTTTCTTTTCTTGAAGGACAATGATTCTTGTTTGTTGGCTCGTAGGCATTATGTGGAAGAAGACCCCTCAATTTCTCATCCACAAGTCTTAATTTGGAAATATCCTTCCTAACTTAGGGATATAGCGATCTATGCCCAATAAATCACAATCGGCAATCAGGAAAATATTGACAATGGCACACTCTATTTCAAGTAAAATTGAAAGTACAAACTATGTACTCTTCTTAATCTTAATCTATTATATGGATATCAATTCAGTCTCACTTTCTAATTTTTACAATTTGTTCTTTAAACCTTTACATTAAATTTTAATATAGTTATTCCAGTCAGTTTTTGTTAAAAAAGATTGAAATGGCAACCAGCGATGACTGAACAACCATATCAACGGTTTTTTCAGTGAAAATCGATTGAAATAACAATATTGAAATTTCACATAAAGGTTTAATTATATTGGCAAAATTGAATATTTTAGAATTAAATTGGTATCCGTACAATAATTCAAAATTGATTGGAAAATTCTCTTGTATATACACACACATCTATAGGCCAAGCTAGCCAATCTAAAAAAATAACTCTTTCCTTTTTTGGAACTTTTTCTCCAAATTTGGCCTTTGAAGCAATGATGTGGATACATGCTATTTGAGTAATTGACCGCCATTTGCACAGTTACCCACATTAGATGTTACATGTTAATTTGAAACTTTGTAAATTAATTAGTTTAATCAAAATTTTAAATGTACGCACTAGGAGGAGGTGTTTGGTGCTACACACGCCTTTCCAAAAGAACATGCTGATATCCAATCACCAGGTATATGTTGGTATCTCTTTGTGCATTTTTAGTAAATAAAAAAGAAAAAGAAAATCTTCTAAGATGCTTACGTTAATTAACTTTTTAATGACACGCTAATAACCATTCAGAAAGCCAAGATGTAAAATTGGTATTCTCATATTTCAAATTTCCAATCCAGGTGAACATCGGATTCCATAGAGGACACTGACATATAGCTATAGTAACTAACAGGAAGGAAAAGGTCCATCCCCTAGTTTTATCGGTATAATTTAGATAAATCGAACAGCCCCATGAAAAAAATGAATTACATAAAGCGCGAGAGATCGAACACGTGGCCTCCCGGCCTCGCGGCTCAAGCCCTAGGCTTGATCGTGGCCCGGAGAGTGTTCTTCATGACTACCGTGAACTCCAATTTGCCGGTGAAGTCGATCTTGCTTTCCGGCGGATAAGCACTCCACTCGAACTCTTGAACCATCCGCGCGAGCATCAGATTAACGTGACAAGTGGCCATCGCAAGTCCCGGGCATATCCTGCGCCCCACGCCGAACGGCAGCATTTTCACGCCAGTGACACCAGTGATATCGGCATCTTCGTTGCCTGAAATGTACCGATCCGGGTCGAATTTTTCTGGGTTTTTCCACAGCTTCGGGTCCTCTCCGACGGCGGGCAAGTAGATCTCCACATTTGCATCTGTGGGTATGTCATAGCCTGCAAGGGAAATTACGATATTAATTCATGCTAGCATATCCTAATTACATCAATATAGCGCTCCATCCATATATCGTACTAGTCTTGGGAAGATTACCGCATAATAGTTATATTTCCTTCTATTAAACAACGAACTCGTTCACCAAAAATGTGTAGATTGAGTAATTAAGACGTTTGCTCTAATGTTCCTAATTTTAAGTGGGACCAGTTCTTATCTTTCATATATGCCTACCTTTCTTAAGCCTAATTGTAACCACGATCTACGTATTATGAGAAAGTAATTAGTATATTCAATTAGCCCACTTTATATTAGAGGAATTTACCATGTCATAATTATTTACCGTGTCTTATTTCTACAGTGAGATCACATCCTAATCAGAATTCGTGTCGCTCATTTGCTATGATACGATAAGGTAAGCCATTTTAAACAACAAGCAAATAAGGTAAATCTCGAACTTACAAAATTTCTCTTTAAACTACACGTTGATCGAAGACAATGAAATCAATTAAAAACAAAACAGATCCCACATTATATCACAAACCCTAAGCCTGCGCAGCATTCATCAATGTAGATAGCAGCCTCACTTACGTACCTGCTAGCTTGGTCGGCTCAGTCACTGCGTGAGTTAAAGAGAAGTAGGTGGGCGGGTGCTTTCGCAGCAGCTCTTTTACGACAGCATTCAAATACACCATCTTATCCACGTCTTTCTCGTCCACCTTCCGATCGCCGACCGTCGATCTGATCTCCTCGTAGAGCTTGCTTTGCACGTGGGGGTTGGCGATCAGCTGCGCGATCCCCCACTCGATCGCCGTCGCCGTCGTGTCGGTCCCCCCGTTCAGGAACTCGGAGCACAGCGTCACGAGCTCGGCGTTCGTGGGCCCCGACTTGCGCCCTTCGACCTTGAGGTCGAAGAGCGTGTCCAGGTATGAGAAGGACGTCGCCGACTTGTCCGACCCCGGGTTCTGGAGCGCCTTCCTGCGTTTCTCGATGAACGGGATCACGAAGTCGAGCTGCGATTGCCGCACTTCCTGCGCCCGCCTCCGCTCCTTGGAGAAGAACAGGCTCAGCGCCGGGAGGTAGTCGTCGATCCGAGGGTCAAGGGTGATGAGCACGGTCTTCATCATGTCGTCCATCTGCTGGATGGTTTCCTCGTCCATCTCGAGGCCGAAGCACATGGCCAGGAGGATGCAGAACGTGGCGAACCGCGCACTCTTGAGCACCCAGACGATGCCCCCGTTGGCCTTGGCCTCGGCCCGGATCCGGTCAATAAGCTTGTCCATCGCATCGTCCCGAATACCTTTAAACTCCTTGAGCCGGCTCGAGCTGAGCATGTTCTGCACCATGTTCCGCCGCAGCGACCGCCACACGGGACCGTAGAGGGCGGCGTTGACCGTGAACTTGTAGCAGCTGAAGACGGCCCGGGTGGGGTTCTCCCTGGGGCGGGTCATGAACAGCGCCCCACGCTCGATGAGGGCCTCGTGGATGAGCTTCGCATCGGCCAGGATGATCAAGGTCCGAGTCCCCATCCTCAGCGTGAAGATCGGGCCATACGTGGGCCTGAGATCCTCCACGTACATGAAGAACGGCTTCCCCGAGCGGGCAACCTGGAAGAGGTTGCCGACGATGGGCCAGCCGGGAGGTCCCGGGGGAAGGTTGAGGCCCTTCCCTCCCGCCTTACGCGAGAAGAAGAAGATGACCCCGGAAACCAACACTGCCAGGAGAGTGAAAATGAGGTGATAGTACGAGGATAGATCCATTGTCGTCGATGGGGGGGCTTGTGAGGTACAGAGAGTTCAGAGGAACGGAGGAGGATATAAAGGGAGGGGGAGCATGAAATTGCAGGTGAGGGTTCAATAAAAGCTCACGAGGCTCGAGCTACCCACCTTGAAAAAAAAGCGTCATGTTCCCGGATGGGTACAAAAGCGAGGCAGATCATCGAGAGGCTCTGTGGAGTTCGAAGCGTAGGCGGGCGAGGCGATTAAATGGTGGTGGCGACAGCTAAGGCGCCATTAATGGGTTGCAATGAAATGCCAAATCGAGTAGGTGAAGACAGGAGAAGGGAAGATAAAAATAAGATGGGGATTGAGAGCGAAATCTGTGGGACTGAGAGTGAGTTGAAAGAATGGCCCGAGGATCATCATCATCATCAATGAGACTTCCAGGGTTAGGTTATAGTTACAAGTTTTCTGCAAATAAATGAACACCCACGAGTTGATATTGCGGCTTTCAGGCCTTCTCAGTAAAAACTGCCGCGCCCGCATTCACCTCCTTCCCTTCCCCATGAATACTTTCAAGAGGCCACCTTTGCTCAAGAAAGTGGTCCTATCTTCAATTTTAAGATAAATCGAGGGAAATTTCGATGCCAAAAAGACCGCAAATTTTCTTCCATTCAAGACTTAAATATAGCATGTATTTTCTTCTTTCTGGCAATGAGGTTGTTCCATCAAAATAGGCATATGAATATAATCGTTCGGCTCGTTTTTAGTACATGTCAGTGTTTTCTATTGTGTGTGTGTGTGTGTATATATTTATCTAAGCAATGTTTAATCGTGCCTCATAATAAATATTTAACATTATTTTCATTGAAACAACGTGGTCATGTGAAACAATTAGATTTAACTTTTTTTCTTATTTTATGGTCCGTTGTTTTCACTTAGTATACCTAGTTCAAATCAATTCTTATCTTCGATTACGATTAGATTACGATTTAAAAAAAAAAAGAATATTGATATTTAAATATCAAAAAAGTGGTTTGAGTATACAAAAATTTATGTCTAAATATTTTTGTAAACAATAAAAATGTACTTTCTCCTAAAAATGACTGTTTATATCACTCAAAATATCAAGTAAATGAAAAATGTTTTTATTATAAACAAAAATAATTTATGTATAAATATTTTTTTAAATAATAAAATTATTTTTCGTTCATTCATTTTTGTAAGCGGCACAAGCAATTGTTTTTAAGAAAATATTTTTTAAATCATTTTTTTAGTAAAACAAACGAAGCCGAATAGTCAATTTATTGGCCAATTTGCCACCCATCGAAGGAGGTATATAAAGTGTAATTTTTTTTTCACTCTTAAATTTAGAAGAGTCCTACGTTAGTAAGTGAGGTTGTTTTAAGGATTAATACCACGAAAACCCAGATCGATACACTTGCGACAAATTTAGCCAAAATTAATTTTTTTACAAGAAATCTCAAACTAGTAAATTTGTGACAAATTGATCCTTCTTTAGTTTTCATTAAATTAAATTAATACCACAAAAACCACAGACTAAGACACCTATGACAAATAGAGAATAAATCCTAAATCGAAACACCAATGAAATTTAATGGCAAGTAATGGGAGATAAATTTATTACAAGTATACCAATTTGAGATTTTTTATGGTCAAAAAATTAATTTAGAATAAATTGATCACATGGATATCAATTTGGAGTTTTTCGTAATGTAACTCTTATTTTCATTTACGTACTAAAGAAAATAACTCTTATTTTCATTTACGTACTAAAGAAAATATGTTGCGTTGCTCAATATGGTGATGACCGGTGATTCTTGTTGACAATGAACTTTTAGTATGCTGTTGCCTCAGTAAATGGACAAGACGATTGCTGCGGTACCCTTGAGTTCTATGCAAATCCAGAAGAAATAGTGGCATATGTGATGAAATAAGATGCGGACCTTGTTTGATAACTCGACCTATGAAAACTGATTGATTATTATTGTTAGAGATATTTATCTTCCCGATTGATTATAACTATCTCATTTTGATATTGTAATATTTTATTACTTTAGATAATTATCTAGAACAGCCTATAAATAAGCTCTTGTATCATAATATTACATACACTGAAATATACAAAAATTCATGTTTCACTTTATTCTATCAATCGTATCAACGATGAGAAAAATTGCACATCAAGTAGAAATCGGCACCCAAAAGCACCTGCTAGAGATCCCATGGAAACTAATTGTGGACAACGGGAACCGAAATGCAAAAAAGACCAACGTCTGAGTGTTTCTTTATGTACTTTTTTTCGAAAAGCATATATGACTTCCTCGTAAATAGGCTTTTGGGATACGATCACGAGAGAGAGAAAAAAACAAGAGTTTGGCAGAAAGGAACTCGGGACTCGCATTTGTTTCACGCGCAAGAGGATAAACGTATCTTTACAACTTGGTGCAACCCTGGCCGGCATTGTGCGAACTCAACGCATTTATCTTATTGTGACCAAGCCAATAAATCGAACAATAGAAATCTACTCAAGCAATGTGAGACTAGAAAAGTAAGGAAAGCATACTTTTCGAAATACTTTTTATAAAAAAATCCTCACATATTTCAAAAAGGTTTATCTGTTGGTTTCGCCTTGATGGACAATGCATTAATTTCATGTCTTTTGGACTATTAATAGATCTAAATAAATGAGACATAACTTATGGAACCAATGATGAAGTAGCTGACTTCTTTGAACCAATGATTCCTCTTGGAACCTAGAGTTTTCACTAATCACATTAACCCACAAATTCCATTGTTCATTGCGGAGTTGTGCTAGTAGGTTATGTGCAATTTTTTGTTATTCAGAACTGCTCTAGAGATTTAGCCACGTACCCATAGCACCGGCGCTACTTCATACTCATATAGGTCATCCCATCAGGTCCGGTTATTTATGGGTATGTTTGTTTCGCGAAAAAAATAAGCGTTTTGAAAAATATTTCCCTAAAAATGATAGCTTGGATGACTTGAAATAATTAGTCAAAAATGTTTACATTATTGACCATAATTTATGTTTAAATATTTTTATGGAAAATGAAAATATTTTTCATTCATTTATTTTTGTAAGCGTTACAAGTAATTATTTTTAAGAAAATATTATCTAAATCATTCATTTTTCGCAAAAATAAAAATAAAAAATAGAATCAAGGCTTGTGATTCGCTAGGTTAAAATGCAACTGCGACGAGGGCTCATTTAGCTAGCAATTTGACCATTTCGAGCCTGGGCCCAGCTCATATTGAAGTTCAAATTGAGTATTAATGGGCACAAGTAACTTGAGAAGCATATGGATACCTATAGGTCATCTAGGTAACTATCTTTGTAAAAGAAGTCTGAAGATGACATTTGGTCACTTTATCGTTGAAATGAGTTGGGTGTTTCTCTTTAGCTCAATACATTGAACAAGCTGCCATGATGGGATCCACCGCGTTTATGATGGATTAAACTGAACATCGAAGAAACTCTAGGATGGCTGGCACGAGGGAGAATACTTAGACAAGGATGTGGGGATTGCAAGGGTGAATCTAATATGCACTTGTAAGGATTTGCTTTTCTATGCAGACAGACATTTGCCATGAGTAAGGAGAAAAGTATAAAAAAAAAAAAAAAGTTCTTAAACTTATTATATTTGTATAAATCAATCATAAATCTTTTAATTTGATTAATTTAGTTCTAAATATTTTTACATTATTACCAATTCAGCCCATTCAACTAATTTGAACTGAAAATCACTAACATAGATTTTGGCTATCCTACGTAACACGGATGGCGCTGAAGTTGACATTTTTAAATAATATTTTTATTTTTTAATTTTTTATATTTTTGTGTAAATTTTATTTTTTATTTTTTCTTTCATTTTGGCCACTGAGGGCACAAAGGCCCTTGCCCACAGTTGGCAGCAGACAAGGACTTGCTGGCCCTGGCCAACCAAAATGAAAGGGAAAAGAACAAAAAGAAAAAAGAACAAAAAAAAGTATTTAAAATGTCACCTAATCATGTCACATAAGACGACAGGTTTTCATGTTAGTGATTTTTATTTTATTTTTTTGGTAAAAATCATGTCAGTTTGAATTAATCGGATAAACTGAATTAGTATCAATATGAAAAAGTTTAAGACTAAATCAAGTTTAATATAAGACTCTTTTTTTATACTTTTCCCCTTGAGTAAGGCCTTAATAATGCAATTCAAGAGGCCTTAATAATGCCCACAAACTACGGCATCGAATCCGAATCCGATGCTTGTCCTTCTTTTCATCCCTAGGCCCTATGGCATTGATGTGTTCTATATTAGGTGATGAAGGAGCAACCAAATTTGTTCTTGAGTAAGGCCTTAATAATGCCCACAAACTACGGCATCGAATCTTGCTTGTCCTTCTTTTCATCCCTAGGCCCTATGGAATTAATGTGTTCTATATTAGGTGATGAAATAGCAACCTAATTTGTTCTAGGTAATTAATGTGTGTCCTTCTTTTGCCTCTTTCACAAAAATAAGAGATATACGCATTACAAGTTCTAAAACTTGTCACGAAAATATAATTGAATTCTAAATCTTTTAAAAAATACAATTGAGTCATAAAACTTGTCAAATTGGTGTGATCGAGTCATTCCATTAACACCGTCAATTTTTTAACAAAAAATGCCGACGTGACATTTTTAAATTAATAAATTTATCCTACGTGGCATTTTTTATTACCTTTTTCTTTAAATATTATTTAAAGAATAGTAAAAAACTTTTAAAAAAAGCTAAAATAATTCTTTTAAAAACTAAAAAAAAAAAAGAAGAAGAAAAAGGCCAAGTCATGGCTAGGCACTCCATTGCCGCTGCCACCGTCAAAGGGGGCCAGCAAAGTAGTGAAGGCAAGACAACCCTTGTCGGCCCAAGCAAGGCCATTGCCGGCCCAGGTGAGGCCTGGACAAGGCTCGCCCTGATCCGGGCAACGTCGACCTCAACTTTGGGCAGCGAGCCTCCCCCACCAACCCCAAGCAAGGGACGGCAATCCTCACTAGGCCCAAGCGAGGGCCAACGTTGCCTAAATCCAAGCTAGCCTCGCTCAGGCCTTAACCCGCGCATTGCCCGAATTTGGGCAAGCCTCGCCGACCCTTGCCTAGCTGGTGAGGGTTGCCTGCCTTCCGCCACCTAAGGCCCACGAGGTTGTTGGCCCCCTTCAATAGTGGCACCGATAGCGGCAGTGGTGTCCAGCCACAATCCCTACCCCTTCTTTTCTTTTCTTCTAGTTTTGTTTACTTTAAATTATTTTAGCTTTTTTTCACGAATTTTTTTACTATTATTTAAATAAAATTTAAAGAAAAAAGTTAATAAAAATGTCACATAGGAAAAATGAATTATGTTAGAAATCCTATATTAACATTTTCATTAGACAAGTTAACGGTATTAATAGAAGAATTCGATTAAACCAATTTGACAAGTTTTAAGAATCAATTATACATTTTGAAAGTTTTATAATTCAATTGTACTTTCACCTAAATTTTATGATTTATAATGCAAGTATCTCAAAAATGAAGATGCCTTTTTATCATAGAAAATGAAGGATCCTTCTTCCATGTTCAGGAAACCACATTGATACCACCCATAGAATTGTTCCAATCCTTCTCTAGCACACAACAGACCACTACCCACAGGCTTCAAGATCTACATCTTTTGATTATTTTTCTACAAAATATTTTTTAGTTATGCAAAATAAGGGAGACAATCCTCGTGCATGTCGAACTGAGACGCCGATTAATGTGTTACTCCTTTTACTTGTATTATTGAACTTACAAAAGAAATTTGTTTTTTCCTTCCCTCTGTTTCTGCCACAAAAAGAGGTTTATAGAAATATCTCCCATTTCTTTATTTGGTGACAATATAGACAAAAAAAAAAATGGTACCACATGACTCCACTTACTAAGATTATGAGATTGGTTTTCGTTTGGTTTGGCGTATAAGTTATCATCATTTGAATTTTCTATCAAAATAAACAATAATGTTCAAATGAAAAAGGGAAAATCTCAAATAAGGACCCAAAGTGAGCCTATTTTCTCAAATAAGGACCCGAAATGGCTGTTATCCCAAATAAGGACCCGAAGTGGCTAACAAGTCTCAAATAAGGACCTGAACTTGCCAGCCGGCCAAAATGTTCATTGGCCAGCAAGAGTGTGACATTTCTGGTGGCTAGAATATGGGCAATTTTGTCCAAAAAAAATAAAGATAGAAATTAAGAAACCCTAAAAATCACCCCCAAACTCTTCATGTTCTTTTGACCTGAAAAGAAAAACTCTTCATGTTCTCATGTTTTTCTTCTTCTGCTCTTCATCTTCTCCGTTCTTTGTCCTCTCTCGCTTGGAGCACGGAAATTTTCTATTAATGGAACACGAATTGAAACACAACAAGAAACCCCCACCTTCGTTTCTTCACATCTTCTTCTTTTGTTTTCTGTCTTCGTTTCTTTCCAACGAAGAAGACAAATCTTGAGTAAAGCCACATTTTCGTTATTGAGACACTCGTGTGAAACATGAGGGCCTCGATTCTTCATTATCTTTTCCCCGGTTCACCATACACTTTGATTCACGTTCCCATTCAACCGAGATCGGTTTCATTCAAATTGAGAGAGAGAGAGAGAGAGAGAGCGAGAGAGAAGGAGGGAGGGAGGGCACGTACCTTTGGAACTCAGGGAGACAGGGATCTTGCTCTATCAACAGAGAATTTGGGTTCTCCAAACGAGAGGGGACAAAGAACGTAAAAGATGAAGAGCAGAAGAAAAAGAACATGAAGAGTTCGGGGGTTTTGTTTTTAAGGTTTGTTAATTTCTATCTATAATTTTTTGGGACAAAATTGCCCATATTCCGGCCACCGGAAATGTCACACGCTCGTCGGCCGGTGAACATTTTGGCCGGCCGGCGGGTTCAGATCTTTATTTGAGACTTGTTAGCCACTTCAAGTCCTTATTTGGAATAACGATCACTTCGGATCCTTATTTGAAAAAGTAGTCTCACTTTGGGTCCTTATTTGAGATTTTCCTAATGAAAAATGTTGAAGAGTGACCCTTAACCACTTTATATATGGTCATTGAATATACTTTAGGAATATGGACATTTCTATTTGAAATATCATGCTTTCTTGATTCCAAACATATCAGTATGCCTTTTTCATTATGTTTGGTAATTTTAACTAGTTCCCTGAAATAATTGTTAGCACACCCTATTTTAAATAGGAAAAGCGTAACAAAATGGGGATGACTTAAAATGTTGTTAATTACCCTTTAATTTGACGTGTTTAGCATTTAATAAAATTTTAGTTTCAAACTTCAGAAGTTAAAATAAAAGTCGATGAATTAATTGTAAGCTCCCATCAAGCGCGATTAGCCCGGTGGCTGTCACCCTTACCTATCTTTGATAAGAGCAATAATTCAAAAATAAGGAGTAGACCAGTTTCGTGAAGAGGTATGTCTGCCCCCTTGAGAGAGAGTCGTGGTGCGCAAGCACGTCGGTAAAGCTGCGGTAACAATCTCCCCTAATTTAATTTTGGTGTCACATGAAATATGAAATAATTATGATTCAAATTGAAATTTTGTGTAAGTCACCTATAATAAAGTGTCACGGGTTGATTGCACCGACAATAGAAAAAAATGGAGTCTTAAAGCTTATGAACAGATTGCAATTGAGATCTAAATCTTTTGTATAACGTGCTTTATAGAGCGCAATAGAAAAAAATTATGAATAGTATCTAAAGTTGTTTAAGTTACACTCAAAATTTATATACATAACAACCTTAAATTGTACTTTTCTATATGAGTTTAGGACTTAATTGCACTTCTAATAAAAAAAATTGAAAAATCTATCACACAGTTTAAAATGTTAAGGACTGGGATTGTACTTTTACTAAAGATTTAGAATTTGATTGCATCAATTAAAAGATTTATAAATTGATTGCATTCAAACCCTAAATTTTGGACTTATATAGCAACTTTCCCGCATCTTGCACTAGCATACATGGACACGGTGATTAGAATCGAACTTGCTAATATGATTATACTAGAGCTGGCAAGGCTGGATATGACTTGTTTGCAAGACACAAGATAAACTACGAATTAAAATTCGTATATATACATCACGATATGCTTGACTCTATATGTTGACATGAATTAATACCATTTTCATTATAATTAAATTATTTGGCACTTAAAATCGAAATTAACATGCTTTAGACGTCACGAATTGAAAGCACGATTACAAAACGCCATCACGAATTGCAAATCTTCGATTTTGTGCCCCCTGCTTCCAAATAATAGAATCCCAAAAACGAGGAAACAACAACAATTGCTACCGGGGCTCTTCAGTTGGTGGGCCTTGCGCCTCTCTAATAGTGGACCCTGGGCTTACAATTTTAAATCTGTACAAGTATAAGTGAAACATGATCAAAAGGATCCATGAAAATTTATGCTTGATCGATATACAGTTCAAAAGGAACAACTCGCTAGAGCTTCAAGAACATTTCAAGTTGTGATTGTTCTATCTTTGCATCTATGAAGTGAATGAGCTTTGGAATGTGAATACTTTCCACGATACAAAATAACTTTGGGGAAACATTGTCTAAGTGTGCTTGTGCAAGAGAAGCATCCTTCATTTTCATCATAAGATATTTTTCTTATGTAAACTTTTCGAAAAACTTAATGAATATATATTTGTATACCCAACATGTTAATTTGTTGATTCTATTAGAACCAGTTTCCATGTCGTGACTAGTTTTCATTTCTTTTGTGTTATCTTACTGAGTTAATAACAAAAATAAATAAATTTAACTTGATAGAGAAATCGCCTAATATGAATTTATTGTACTCTTAATTACATGCTTGGATGACATATCGTGTCCAAAAATGATTTCTCGGGTAACCTTCAAATTAGGAAAATTTGCTAATATCATAACGTGCAATGGTCGACGGCCGATTTCATACGCGAGATCGCAATCGCACGAAAATTCAGCTAATCCTATCCACAGGCTGTCAAATACAATCGTCGAATTGTTTCTAGATTTAAATGAATATGGATAATACTTGGTGGGTGGATGCTATCCTCCGTCTGATTTTGATTTGATTTTGTTTTAACCTTATCCTAAAAAATCACAAAAAAGATATAGGTAGGATTAGGATGGATAATGAATAAGATTAGAGTAGATTTCTATACATAACATTGCATATTAAGATAAGATTGCATGTTTAATTCGGTTATAGATAAAAATTTTACAATTAATTAGAATAAATTTTATTGCTTCTTCTAGATAGATTGCATTCTAGGTTTGGTTTATCTAGTTGACATAACAGTCCAATTTAAATTAGGATTGAGCCTAGTTAAAATCTATAAATGAGTTAGTACTATCTTAACCTAGATAATTAAATTTCAATATTTTCTATTCCAATTTTTAATCGAAATTACCAAAATATAATCTTAAAATAAATTAGATTCTTTTCAAGGATAGATTGCATGTTTAAATTGGGAAATTTAATTCATTTCGAATTTCATGAAAAATACAAAACAATGTAATGTGCTTGTTACATCGAATTAATATCATAAAATGCATTTAGTAATTACATTTAGTAATTAAATTGCACATCATGTAGAGTAATTTTATTAGAGTAGTCACATGTCAATTTTGCCCCTTATTAGAAATTGCATGTTTAGGTCATTTAATTATATTTCATGTCATATTAGGAAGTGCGTGTCTAGATTCATTTACTTAGAAAATTTTATTCTATGCATAGAATAGTATATTAAATTGTCATTAAAATTAGTATATTCAAGTAGTTTTGTTACGCATGTCATGTTAGATTGATAGCATACATTACATATAGCTTAATTTTCATTAAATAAGAGAAAACCTTAAAATTATCTAAGTGGAATTGTGTGTTAATTGAAATAATGTTTGGGTTGAGAACGCAATTTTAAATTAACCTTGCGGATGCTAAATTCCTTCCTCTTGCAATTTATTCATAATTTTGATTTTTGGAAATCTTATTGATGATTGCGCACTCGTATGATCATCTCACATGTTAGTGAATAGGTTTAAAATCAATTCAAGCCACTTACCAAACATTTTTGAAATAAAAGAGAAAATGTATCGAAAGGGCATTAGAGTAATCACGTGTAATCAAATCCCGATACTTTAATTAGGTTTCTAATAGACCCGCAAAAATATATTAGCGGTGATCCTGAAATGAAGTTGATTTGCATGTTTAAACTCAAACCTAAGATCATGACAGCTTGGCGACCACTAATCTTTTTTTTTTTTATGGATCAATTAGAAAACAAATAAAACATCGGAAGCTATACTTTAGTCATACAAACAATAGATTATGAATTAGAGGACTTGATTACGCTAAATTACTCTAACCCGTTTTCAATATCTTTTTTTTTTTATTTTAAAAATATTTGGGAGGCAACTTGAATTCTTGATCATGTTGTGCACAATTATTAAAGAAACACCCAAAGTATTAAATAAATTGCATAGATAGAAGGAATTTACTTACTCGGAAACAATGCAAGCATTTGCAAGGTCAATAAAAAAATCGCATTCTCAATGTAATTATGATCTCTAATAAATACACAATTCCATAAGATTTTCTTTATTTAATAAAAACTAAGCCCTGTGCTATGCAGACTAATAATTTAATATGACATGCAACATATGACTTATTTGAATGTCCTAATTCTTAGGACAACTAATATACTACTTATACAAGCATGAGATTTCTAAGGTGACATGCAATTTAGTTAAATGACCTAACGGGCAATTTCAAATGATTGACAAAATTTATATGCAACTATCCTAGTATGACATGCAATTCTAATTAAATTACTATATATGATTTCCAATTTAATTAAATGAAGCTGGCATGCATTTTATGAACCTACTATATGTCATGCACATGCTTTTTGGTATTTTTATTTAAATTCGAAAGTAATTCAATACCCTAATTTAAACATGCATTCGATCCTTGAAAAGAATCTAATTTATTCTAAGATGATGTTTTTGATTTTATTTTTATTAAAGTTCAAAATTAGAAATTAGTCAAATTAGTTATCTCGATTAACATTTTATCTAGTTCCTTTTAGGGATTAAGTTAGGCCAAACCATATATTAAATTGAAATGTTATCTTGACTAAATAAAACAATCTATCTAGAAAAAGCTATCTAAACTTATTCTAATTGAAATAATACGCATCCTGTGAAAATATTCTAATTCAAGGGGTTGAAAAGATTTTTTTGACATGACAATGTCGACCCAACATCTAATTGAAATCACAACAAATTCAAGTTGTGCAATTAACGTCACTAAATTAAATCAAACAAGAGTTTTACCTAATTTGGAATATTGCTAATCGGACCGCGGATTGGGGTCAACGTCAATTCAGCCAAAGGGGCTCACGGCCGGCGGCGCTCACGGTGGGACCTCCGGAAAGGGTGGCAGTTGCAACGACTGCTCTCAGTGAGGGATGAGCTCGGTGGCTTGGCTGCTGGTTGTTTGATCAATGTTCCTGGACTTTCACTATTAAAAAAAAAAAAAAAATTGGTCAAAGAATCGAGTACGAAGGAAATGGACGTCTCCAGACTCGTGGGTAACCAATATTGAATTGAAAATGCAGGGAATCTGCCAGGTGTTGCAGGAATTCATGTGGAATTGCTGCCTTCCCTGGACAGCCTGGAGCTGCTGGGACTTAACGGTGAACGTGAGACTCGTGGCACGTCTGGACCCGGCAAAACGTCGCTGTTGTGGGGGTGGTCGCGACAATGGATCGATCGAGGATCGTCGATGGACGGGGGTTCTTGGTAAGGAGTGTCGAGCCTCGAGCGCCACTGAGTTGCGTTGAGATGCACGGCAGTGGACCGAGCGGTGGTTGGACGGCAACGCAGGAACGTCGCTATTGTTTGAACTGGTGCCGTCGGGATTTGCTTGGTAGACGCCAAGGCCGCTGGACACTCCTGGTTCGCTGGACGTCTCGCCTGGGCTGCTGAAAACCCTTGGTTCGATTCCAATGCTGGAAGACCCCGGGGTCGCAGGTCGTGGCTGGCGGCTCGTGTATCACGGACAAGGGCTGGTGACCGCCGGGCGATTATGGGAGTAGGTGAAACATTGCGCAAGTGGCCGTGAGGCCCGGCTAATGGAAACCTCAATAGTATCGCTCACAATATTCCTCTCTTTTCTCTCTCTTCTCTTTTCCTTTCTCCTTTCCTTTCTCTTATTTTTTTTTTCCCGTAGGAAGGGGATGGGAGAGTGGGAGTTGGGGTGAGGATGATTTAATTTCAGTTATGGGTTTCGACTCCATGCCTTATAAGAAAGCAGAATAAAAGTATGAGATGAGAGTTAGAGTATAAATAGAGTAAGATAAAAAAAAAAAAAAAACTTTTTTCATTTACCATCTTATCCATTTTCTTTAGCCAATATTACTTGCTTTCACTTTAAAGTTAAATTGCATAACAATATTATCCCGTGTGGGGGCTAATGGGAAGGTAAAAATTGGGACAAAATCCACTTTTGACATGAATATATAAAGATGTCCAATGATTAGCAAAAAGAAACTTCAAGCAACTTATTCAAATGAAAATAGGAATGTGCAAAAAAATCAAATTGAGCTGGAAATCATCAAAATCGAACCATGCTAGCCAATTCCAAACGATTCTCAATTCCATATATAGAATTATCCACCCAGACTACCTAGACCAAACTAATACATACATATGTATTTTAATTTTATATGTTTTCAAAACCCTAACTCCTAATTTCAGCTATCTCTCACGCTTCTCGCTCCTCGGCCTCAATCCTCTCCTCACGCACGCTCTCTCAAAAAGCCTTAAATTTCTCTCCTCTCTCGCGTCTCTCTCGCATCTCCCTCTCTCTGTTACATCCGCTTCTTCTCTTCTATTTGCCATTTGACGTCTATCTTCTTGCTCTGTTTTAAGGCCCCGCAAGGATGACGTCGTCGACCCGATCAAAGAAGGGAGCGCTGGCTCTGGCTTGATGTTGAGCTTGGATCCAACCAAATTCCAAGTCGTGTTCGTCGTTGAAAAGCAACGACGTCTCACCCCTGGACTTTCAGGTGCGCCAACAACGGATCATCATCGACGCCGCTCGTTTCCATGAGTTCAAGCTCCTGGTGACTCTTGAGTCGTTGCTTCTTACTCATTTATTTGTTAAATAACCTTGCTTAAATTAGAATAGCTCACCGAGCGCCGAGTTCACAAAACTATTTTGGAGTCACCAGCTTAGTTTCCTCATTAATCGTCAAGTGAGAACATCACAACCCTCACCTCAAGTCTCTGATTCAATACACTTTTGTATACGTGTGAAATAAAAGACACATTTCCCTTTTCTAGCCTCCTAGGGCACGGCTGATTCCTTGGACCCATTTGGGAATCAGATTAGACCAGTGCCCCAATTCTTAGGTGGGTCTAGAACCAACCCAAGCAAGCAGTTCCCAGTTTTAGGTTCCAAAGTGGGAAATGTTCACCTTGAAACCAATTGCTCCAAGTTGAAAATGCAATGTTTGTATTATACAATTCTTATCCCTAAAATGCCCGTTTATTGTAGTGAAAGTTGGCATCTAGTCTTTCTGGTGCATTCATTTTTTTTTTTTTTAAATTGATGGAAGTTAGTAAATAAAATAGAGTGTGATTTAGTTAAGAAAAACCCAGTTTAAAAGTACAATCTCAATTCTATCACGACGTTTTTTTGTCTCAAAAAATCTCCAACTTTATATGCCCACATGTCAAAAAATCACAACTAATTTTATTTTTAAATTATCAATATCAAAGCCAGTTAGGAGTCCATTATCAAACCTATATATTCATTAACAACCTCACATTCATATTGAACAATAGCAACCTTCTATTATTGATAATATTGAATAACTAATAGCGAATTCTATACAAGTGGGTACATTTGAGACGAGTGCAAGTTGATTTGGATTGAACTTAAAATTTGGATCTTATAGGAAATTAGCCCAATAAAATAGAGAAGTTCATCCCTCTTGGACCTGACCCGTGCTTATTTGGGCTGGACCCACGCTTGAGTCCATAAAAACAATCACTAGGGATTTTGAATGTGCATCATTTTCTTTGGCGAAGTAGCATGATTTGAAAGACAATTTTGGGCCTCATTCTACTCCATGGACTTGGGCCATGATTTGATAGCGTTGTCTTTTCTTGTCTTTTCTTTTCTTTTTTGGTAAATTTTCCCATCCATCCACTGGCAGAGGTATTCAAATTGACACTTACTGACTCCCTTTCTTTCCCTCCTTTACGTGTTGGGATTTATTGGTCATAAATCGGGGGGAAAAGAATAGTAACATTTACGGATGGTTCAACTTCTAACCCAAGAAGGATCGGATTCTTTGCATTGGACCTTCCATGACCTCTTCCTGAATATGCACTCAACCAAACTCAGTTGAGGATCTTGCCACATTTGAAGATTCTTTCCGGGTTAAAATTGTCCAAACATTCCGTAAACCTTGACCTTTAATATGATGAAAATAGCTCACGTACGTTTTCAAGTGGAATTATTACCGGAAATACTAGGATACTACAAATTCGAGGGTTGGAGAAGTCTGCCTCATAAGGTTTATTGTTTGGAGGTCATGTCTAGTTTCGGAGGTTGCCTACTGCTGGACAATCACACTACACATCTAACTTGTTATCGCAAAGATAGAGGGAAGTTTTGCCTAACCGAATTGTAATGAGGCATTTCGGAATTAGTGTTTCATAGCTCCTGTAAGTTAGGTGTAGAATTGCTCAGCTGCCATGGCGGCTTGGATATGTCACGTCGAATTTTTTCCGATATTAAACCTTCCAAAAACGTATTCAAAAGGGGTTCTTTATGTAACCAGGAAATTGCACTTAGTTATTTTCACCAAATTGAAAGTATGCAAGTAGTCATTGGATCAAAAATAATCACACTACCAACAATGTTACGGTAATTTACCCTTTCGAGATGCTCCATCCTATCTCTTCTAACGATTTTTTTCTCACTATCATATTCTCTTTGAAATGCTATTTGAAACCTTGTACGGTCTTTCCTTTCTGGTGATCTTCCCCCATGCTATGACCTTACACGTGATAACATATGTGGTTGATTTTTCTCCAGCATCTAAATATATTTTCACGTGTTGAGATTATCCATAGATATCAGTCCCTGTCGGCCTAGACTCGACTTGAAAGTAATTATTTGGACGTGGATGTCCAACCTTGTCTAGCAAAGTTAATTTGCCTTTAATCAAATGATTAGGTTAATTTCAGCTACAAATAGCTAGTGTAGTAGCAAACATATTTAACGCCATTGCTCTTTTTGCCTATATGCATAAACATTCCACTTCATAGATAGGTTATGGGGAAATTGTTCAATAATTGTTCAATAAATCATAAAACTATAGTACGGATGTCCATTCATTCTTAAACTTTTTAATTTTACTAATATAGTCCTGAATTTTTGCTCAAAATTTGAATGTAGTCATTTTGGCTCATTTTTGTAAGAAATTGCTAATGTGGCAATATGCCACGTAAAATAGCTAGCGATAACTGAATCACCATATCGGTGATTTCCGACAAAATCGATTGGAATGATAATGATAGAATTTCACGTGAAGGTTCCGAACTAAATTGGAAAAATCGAAAAGTTGATGACTTATTGGGTAAATTTTCCAATAAATTGTTTTAGCAAAAAATGTAGTTATGTCAAATAATCAAAAGGAAAAAAAGCATCAAAAAGCCTAAACTATGCCTACTACAACACGTTTAACCTAAACTTTTTTTGTGACACGAAAAATTTCAAATTTATACTTGTGTGGCACATCTAGCTTAAACATTTTTTGTTATACAAAAAACTATAAATATTGTACACTGTGACACATTTACTCCATATTATTTTTTTATGACACCAAAAACCCCAAGCTCATACTCATGTAACATGTCTAGGGTTTCTCTTATTTAAATGTATTGCACAAATACAATGTAAAGGTTTTTTGTGTCAAAAAAGAAATTAAGGTACATGTGTCGGTATAAGTTTGTGGTAAATATGTTATGTAAATGCAAGTCTGGAGTTTTTTGTATCACAAAAAAATTTGAAAAAATGTGTCACAATAGGCATAGTTTGCTTTTTTCTAATCAAAATTATAATGGTGATTAAGACTCATCAGTCATTTGGCCAATGAATAGTAAAGATCGTGACATGATACAACCTTAACGACTTCTCCCACGAAAAAGAAACCCTAGTTAATTCAAGTAGGTCTTATGGTTAAATGTCAATTCATTGGTCAGGCCAACACAAATCATTTAATGAGAAGACTTGCCTAGACCCGACCGACACGTTTCTAGATCAACTCAATCCCATATTCACGAATGACATACGAGGATTGTTCTGAGACAAAAAGTTTTAGCTTAGACTGGCTAATTTTTCACAACATATTCCATTGAGATTCTTCATGCGTAAAAGATCATTGTACGCTGGCAACTTCAGGGAAACACACCAGGTGATATGCGTTTGCATCTGATTCACGCCTCTCAGATATGTTGACATTTTCCAGGCAAATGTCGGACTGCCAAAAAACATGAGAAAGAACTTCCAATTCAAAGAGTATTTCTCATTCTGTACTGTTCAACATATGCATGGGTAGGTTAGCACGTATGAACTGAAATCTTGCAACCAAAAGATGTAGATTGAAATGTGGGTGGGTGTTTTCAACCATCAAACATGAAGCCTCAGGCAAACAAGGCCATATTTTTATTTAGATCAGAAAATGTTTATACCAGCCAAGGTTTTTATGTCTTATTGAGAAGGATTGAAGTAGAAATATTAAGACTAAACTCAATTATGATGTTCCATATGAGCTTTCACATCATAATAACTTCTGAATAAGAGTTTCACGATATAAGATTTTTTTTCTCATCAACTGATAAGCTCAATTAATCAGAAGTAAGAAAGGACTACACATTATGGATTTCGTGTCCACACACCACCTCGCATAAGACCAAATTGGAGATTCTCATACAACCGGGCTTCATCACTGATCTAAACTATATACATTTATTGTAAGTTTGTAATAAACATTTCTTCAATGAACAATATAGTTTTGCAGCCATTATTAACTGCCGCTTTGGAGACTGTTTATCCAGTGAAAGGCAAGTATCTTGCATACTCCTCAAGTTACCAATAAACAGCATTTTCATGTCTTTATAGAAGAAATTAAATAAATGAACCAGAGTTTAATGAATATCAGAGAAATCATCCTAGAATAAATTCCTACCTAGTTAGTAGGTGCAAATAACCAAGCCAATCACAAAAAACTACCATCAGTTCCACATTCTCAGCAATCAAGTCAAACCAAAAGTACACCTGAAAAAGCTGAAATTGCTAATTGGCTAGACTTACAAGTTATTGCCCCTCCTGAGCTTCACTGACTCCACGACTCTCCAAAGAAATTAAAAAAGGGACTGAAATTTACCAAACTTACAAGTCATTGCTGTCCTAAAAGTTCCCATACACGAGACCCTCCAACCAATTGATCTTGCACCTTCACCAGGATGTGAAGCCTGTGATTTCTGTTTTGGATCTTCCTCCAACTCTGGTCAGGCTAACTTATTTTCTAGAAAATTCCATAAAAATTTCTAGGAATTGTGGAGTTGGTGAAAAAATAGATTCTGGCTCCTGGAAAAGTCCTCTCTTTGCTTCTTGTTCCATTCAGTGATCTTCCTAAAAGAATTCCTCACATTTTCCCACTTCTCTTGGCACTCACCGGCGCTTCGATTATACCCCAAACATGCCATTTTTGCCGATATTAACTCCCAAAATCCTTCCCTTAATAAACCGCATTCTTGAAAACCCGGTTCCAAGCTCGTTATCAGTTGAATCAAAGTTAATATCTCCGGCTCCGAGAATGAGCTTGTGTTTCGCTCTTCTTCTTTTGCAATATTCCGGTCCTTTGGTGGCGACAGGATTGCCAGTTCTTGCCCTGTGAACTTCCTCAGAGCTTCCATAAGTGCCGTGTCGCGAGCCTCGATCCAGACTCTTTGCTTGGCCCAGAGCTCACGCTCGCAGTCGAAACGTGCCGTCTCTTCCCTCTTCCATTCCATCTCTCTGCAAACCCTCTCTTGCTCTTTTAGCTCAATAGTCTTCAACATGTTCTCCATGCAAGCCTCTTGCTTCTCTATGATGTCCCTCATCTGTGAATCCACAAAGTGCTTCACCTTCTCCTTCCACCCCTTTTTACTCCTTTTTGAGCTATCGCTCTCGCTTACCAATCTCTTTTTCTTCTCTGAGGAATGACTGCTATTCATCATGAAAGCAATCGCGGAGAGATCTTCCTCGTTGTTTTCTGAGGAAGAGGCCGTTTCAAGCTCATGCGATGATGAGTTTGAGAAACTGAGGCTCATTTCACGTTGCAGAGCTTGATCTTGGAATGCATGACTACTAATATTGTTCGGTGCTGGGTAGAAATTAATGTTGGAGACAAGAGACGAGTTATCCGAAGATGGCTTTCGGTTAGCCGTGGTCGATTCTCCGTAGATCGCTTCAAGTTGGCGAAAGAATCTGTAGTTCTTTCCATCCTGCCTTCCAGCTTTGCCTTCCTTAGTTTTCTTGTAGTACTTGTACAGGTTCTCAAACTTCTCTCTACACTTCTTGCCGCTTCTATTGTACCCATGTTCCTCAGACATTATCCTGCATTAAGAGAGAGAGGGAGAGGGAGAGGGAGAGGGAGGAGCAAGTTGAAACCTTGACACAAATTACAAACTGGGATGAGAGGAGATAATGAGCAATAAGATAAACCCTAGAAGCTTGCTTCCAAATGTTTCCCTCATACACTTCTGCTTAAATTAATTACTGAGAAATGAGTATTTTAATAATGGATTCACACGAAAAATATAGTTTGCAGGTGCTTGTCCTAGTTTGAAGTAATAATAAAATGTAAAGTCATGTGTCCTTGCTTGCTTCCAAAAGGCAAGCGGATTTTGATTTATATATGAAACATCTGCTCTACTTCGAAACACACAAAGAAATTTGTCGTTTGAGCTAAGAGCGTTGAAAAAATGGGTATGTTGGGTTCGGGCAAACAGTGAAACTTCCAGTCAAGAAAAGCTTTTTTCTCGGGATTACATGTAGCGCACACACAGGCCAAGGCTCATAGCAAAGAAAGAACATTAAAAAGGAAAAATTCATGGAGAGCAGCTGAGGAGGAAGAGGGGTTGCAGAAGATCAGAAGATCTTTCTTTGAAAGACAAATGAAATGGGTGAATAAGACACCTGAGACTCTCAGTTCAATGGCTTGTCTTTGTCAACCCCCTACCAGAGCATCGTCAGGTGCAGACACAGAGAGAGAAAGAGAGAGAGAGAGAGAGAGAGAGAAGCTTTTCACAGCAGCTTCTCACTTTTGAAACAGTGCCAAGATCAAGAAGATCAAGAAGAAGCAAAATCTCGATGCTTATTAGTAGGGTTTTTGAGCTTACTACTAGCAGTCCCTCTCTTTTTCTTCTTCCTGACCCAATTTATCGTACATAAGAAACTTCTGAAAATCAAAATGGGGTTTAATTAGTGGATTCCTGTTATAAATTTTTTTCGTTACCTGGAGACTTCGTCCCACAAGGGTCCTTTCTGATTGGCCTCCTTGAACTTGGGATCGAGGCGAGATCTGATCTCAAGAAGAGTGAGCGTCTCTTGCCTCGGCCATCTGCTGCTGCTGATGCTGCTTGTCCCAGCAGCTCCAATCATGTCGCTCCTGTAGCTCCCACACTCAAATATGTCGAAGGCACCAGTTAGAGCTGAAGGAGGTGGGGTGGCGGTAGCAAAAGGGTGAGCGGAGTGAGCGTTCGTGTTGGCGAGGGCTGTGCTCAACATATTGACGGTGGGCTCATAGTGTGAAGAAGATGGTGGAGAAGAAGGTGAGAAGCTGGTGTGAATAGTGGTTCGAGGTGGATGGGGCAGTGGCAGCGGTGGTTCGAGGTGGAGGAGGGAGGAGAATTGGGTGGTTCGAGTGGCTATGAGCTGCCGGAGATCCGGCAGTCCGTACTGCTCGTCCATTGTTTTTTTCTGTCTTGGTTTAGGTTTTCAGAGCAGAGAGAGTGAGGGGGAGAGAGAGAGACAGAGAGAGAGTCAAATATTGCAGCTGAAAAGGAGATGGGGAGTGTCGATGAGCTTTTTTCTCAAGCGACAGGATCCGAGTCTCCCGCACCTTTTTATCACGCTCTGATCACTTGTGTGCGCGTGGGGGGGGTTCGAGTGGGTGCGTGTGAGGGGAATAACAAGGAAAAAAATTTAGGTATATTCATAATATGTTTAATCAACAGTCAACTTTATTAACTAATGTTTCAGAGGCACTTGCTAACAAATCAATGAAAAAGGCATAGTGAATTACATTATTATAAAGAAAGGCACAATATGTGAGGTTTATAATATATTGGTTTCCTTTTCCTAAGGACGAGAATTTACTTAACCATCGCTTTTTTGCATTGCGATTTGTACCTTTGTTTTAGGGATGAGTTTATAATAATTTCTTACGATAGAAAGAGATAGTTTGTCATTATCAAATAATCATTTGTCCCAATAATATAATCTATTAACTAGCAAAGGTATGGTTTGATACATAAGTACTCTAAAGCCACTTTGTACAAGTTTTGGCCAAAAACCATAGCTGGGGAATTGATTGTAAATTAGAAGGCAAAAAGGGCTTTCAAAGAGATACATGGTTACAACATGTGCAAAAGAGGATAAAGTTGCACGAGGTTGAGTCAAGTGACATACTCACATGCGAGTTTTAGCCACTAGTGTACTTTTCACTGTCACTTTAACAAATATCTAATCCTAACAAATCTATGATGATCATCCCTAATTCTTTTGCATATCTTGATAATAAATGTATAATTGTATGTATATGTAGATTTGTTGGGGAGAAGGACAACAATTTACTGCTTGTATCTATTCAGGATCAATATATTACTCAAAATTCAACCAACTAATATCAAATTAACCCCAACAAGAGCCGATCACAATATTCTAGCAATATCAAGCCCAAAACAGTAAATATAGTGCTGAAAATCAAAGCAATGCAGAAATAACAACCGCAAATTATATGTGAAAATCCCAAACTGAAAAAATCACAGGGCCACTAAAAGAATTTCCACTAATCACCACAAATAACAAGATAGACAATAGTTTATCTCTAGTCATACAACTAGAGGCATTTCACATTAGCGAAATAGCAAAATGTCATTATGACAAAAGTCGATTAACACAAATAAGTAAGAAACCTCTAACTGCTACTAGAGAAAATTGAGAGACAATTTGAAGAAGGGTTTCAACAACCAAAACCGATCAACATGTAGATATTGAACTCACGAACAATATACTGAAATTCCAGTCGATTCCAACAAAATCTCAATCTTCAAATCTGGATCACCCCTTCTCCTCTTCAAAGCAACACTTTATGCCTCTTTTCTATGCTATATCAAATGACCCTTTTCTCTCTCTTAAATCAAGAGCATTTTTCGACTGAAAAAAATCAAGAACATTCAGCCATATCTGTTTTATTTGTTTGTTAAGATGATGAACTAAGCCCCCCAGCAGGCAAACCTAGCTATTGCAAACTTTCTTGAGGTGAACCACCAAAAGGAAAGTTAGTAAATTACCAAGCCAAAGACTTAGCAAGGACTCTTTCAAACCAATATCAATCTCAATTTTGGGGCTTTGATTTAATCAATTTAACATGCAATTCAATACAATTAGGAGTTGCCACTAATTAGTTATTGGTAGGTCGATTAGACACCTAAATAAAGTATGGAAAGGCACTTTACTTTTGCAAACCAACAATTCATGGATACACGGGGACTTAGTTATCCTAAATTAATCCAATGCCCTTTTAGTACCCTTTCTCGCTATTTCAAAAATATTTTGCAAGCAATCTTTAAATATTTTAAATTATTTATATATGATTAAATGAATTATCAATGATAATTGTTATCACTTTATAGTCAACGAAGATATTTAGTATCGATTTGCAATTGGCGAGAATAAATTTGGAGTTAAGGACTCCAGTAAGTTTTTGACTGACATTTTGAAGGAGTTCCATTATTATATCAATTTCAACGGGTCTTAAAGAAATTTTTATGATAAAATATACTATAGTTAATAATGCTTTACAAAAAACAGTGAATATTATAAAAGGACAAAAATTAATAGAAAATGAACAATTACTTATGATTTCAAACAAAAAATTAACGAAAAATATATACCTAGATTTTACTTCATCAAAAAAGATGAGATACATAAATATTTGATTAGCATCTACTCAACCTGGCTACATTTGTCAATGATAACTAAAATTTCGGTGTTAATTCATCATAGGTGCTACTTCTCTGAGATATATTAAACAAATGGGTATGAGCTTGGACTCATTGAAGGAAAATGTAACAATTAAATGAATGTTATAAAGGGATTAAGACAATACCGATCAACTTTTAGAGTCTCCAACGGAATCCATCAACACATAAAAATATTTTTAGTCATTTGTTTGCATTATGGTGATTTTTTTACTATATTAAGTTGTTTTTATTTAACTGATATTACCATTCCATACATTTTTTTTCCGATAGTATGAGTATAGTCTACATCACAATTTAAGATATATATTATTGAAACTTTATCGTAACTTCTAAACGTTATATCATGCTCCCTTTAATTCAGTATCATTTTTTTATTGAGATGTCACAATGCGGGGCCTGACAATATGTCTATATAAATTATTAAATTTCATAACGTAATTAGAAAATACTAACGAAAATCATGATATAACCACATTAAGATTAACAAAGTTGGGAAAAATAATTAAATTGAAGCATCAATAAATGCAAAGTATACTAGCGATTAACAGTTGGCCGCAAAATTTTCTCAAGAAAATGAAGGAATGTGCTAATATTCACATTCCAAGTATAAATCAAGGGAACTCTAATATGCATTTTTGGGGAAAGGAGTATTGTGAATTTCTTCAAAATACAAATTGAATATTGCATTTTTTTTTTTTTTGCAAGATATCCAAAAATTTAGTTTACGATGAATTATTATTACATTGTCATGGATGAGAAGATATCCATCAAATATTGTCAACATAAAACGATAGAAGTCAACTAAAAAGAAAAAAAAAATGGAGAAATTCCTTAAAAGAAAATATCGAAATATGTGGAATTGGAAGATGATCTTTAAAAAAATCACCTCTAATTCTTTATAAATAGAGAGGGCCAAATGAAGAAAAGAGAAAAAACTATTTTACTCTCAAGAAAATTCAAACATGTAATTTGCTCACCTTTAAGGCTCCAAGTCAATGGCACGAAAACAAAGACAGAGAGGGGATTTACTTTCTTACGTTTCATGTTATATATATAAAAAATATTATTTAATGTGTTCAAAATGTTACTTGTACTTATGTTGTGATTTAAAAAAATCGATAAACCTATATGATGCTATTTGGATCCACTTTAAATAAAACTCCACGAAATCTCCAGCGTAGAATTTAATTGGTGCAAACTTTTTATTTTGCCACAGGTTTTTCACTTATTATTTTTCTTTTATAATTCACATCGACAACAATATTTATAATAATACAATTTTAGCCTCAAGCCCGTGCAATGTAGGAGGCATCTTGCTAGTTTTATACATATCACGTCACTTTTGTGCATATTATTAGCACATTATTCTAGTAAAACTTTATTTTTCTCCACACCCAGTGTGTAAGAACTTCATAGGAATTTGTCAGGCATGTCTTGGTAGCTAGAAAAGGTAAAGCAAGATGTTTCCCCATCTAACAGTGGATTCTAACATCATGAGTCTCTGTTACTCATAAAAAAAAGATGACAAAAGGCAACCAATGAAAACAGTTTCTTTTCTTTTTTTATAAATAGACGGATGAGAAATGGCGAACAGCATTTTGCGACTGCCCATGAGCATTATTATAGGAGTTGCACGTTTGCGACGAAATTAAAATATATAAATAAATAATAGGAAAAATAAAAACTAAAATTGCTGTAATTTTAAATTTTCTTTTTTATTAGAATTTCAATATTATTCATATTTAAATTTAATTTATTTATAGTGTTGTTTTTCTTTTTTATTAGAATTTCAATATTATTTATATTTAAATTTAATTTATTTATAGTATTTAATTATTATTTTAATTTTCTTAATTTAATCATTGGAACGAGCCTATCACCATCGCTCCATCACAAAACTAGTGGAAGCACACAAGAGGGCGATTACTTTTATTTTTCACAGGCATTCATTAACGCATGGTAATTACTTTATTTTAGCAATACACACACGTTAGGTGTTTTATAATTCTTGCTTTACTGCCAATGTTTTGTCATATATATTCTTGAAAAGTACAATTTACATTGAAACTCCCATAAAGCTCCATTTACTTCATGAAGAACGGACAATTTGAAAAATATTTTCTTAAAAACAATCGCTTGTGTCTCTTACAAAAATAAATGAACAAAAAATATTTCATCATCCACGAAATAATTAGATATAAATTTTTGTTGATTATGAAAATATTTTTCAATTGGTTTTTTATTTTAAATAATATAAGCGATTATTTTTAGTAAAATATTTTCAAAATTATTTATTTTTACAAAACAACGAAGCCTAAATACTTTCTTTTTTTCACAAACAGTGTGGCAACAAAGTATCTATCTGGTGATACGAGGCCTACAACAATACTAATAGCATCAACTATAACAGCTACAAGACAACTAAGCTTTAGATCTTATCAATGTGTAGCCAGGCTTTCGGATTGACCTCAAATAATTGTCTGAACACACTCAAAAAAAAAAAAAAAATTTAAGTATTCAATGTAATTTCTGAATTTTTATAAATGTTTAATCTAATTCCTAAAATATATTAAAATATCCATTGTTGATTTAGTTTCCAATCCAGTTAAGTCTAAACGATAGAAAATATATATATATATATATATATATATATATATATATATATATAAGATATTCAACTCACATCTAAATACAGTATTTCATGTCATCAAATAACATGGATAATCATTTTTTTCCATATTAAACAAATTAAAAAGGATTATTATACTTTAATTTGAGCTGAATATTTTATGTGGATAATCAACATGTACCATTTTTTTTTTGTCCACCTTTCGAAAATACTGGATTGGAAGCTTAATCAGCAAATTCCATAACTTGAATTAATTGAAGAATAATATAGAACGTGTTCATAGAGTCCAGTAAATTAAATTGAACACATCCAATTACTTAGGGACTACATTAAATAAATTAAAAATTCATGAACGACATTGTATATTGAATTAAAGTAAAGGAATCGCATAGAACAAATTAAAAGTTTAAGAATGACATTATATATCGGATCAAAATTTATAAACTATTGGTGTCATTTTTCCTTCCTTAAATAGTTGACTCTCATGAGGAGGTCTGAGCTACTCCTACAATCAAAACCTATACTAAGTTTTGTCAAATATGAAAAAAGAAATATACTGAGAGTTTTTCTTTCACGGGACAATCAAGGGAAACTTGGTTCGGAGAAAACTTTGCCAAAATGAAGAATGACAACGAAAAAGTATACCATTCAAAATGCTAAAAAGCCCTGATTAGATCTCGAGTTCGCCCTAGGTGAAATTCAAATAGCGAAAACTCGACGTGACTCCCACGTGGAATATCTAGGTCGTTCGGCATATGTCATTAACTCCTCTTTGTGCATTTTATCTAATTGTTAAATATAGATCGGGAAGACCAATAAAAGGAAAATAGAAACAAGAAGAACGGCTGAGATTTTCTTGTGAAGAGAAAATATAGAAGAGGGAGAAAAAAGGGAGGACTCGGACTTCGATATCGCATGGGGTTGACATCAGCGGTTGAAGGAGGGGCTCCAACTTTAGGACTTTGGCAGTGCATTCCCCACGTAGCATTAAAAAGGGAAGAATCTCAGTCCTTCCCCCATCCTGACCTGAGCAAAGTCCCAGAACCTCCTCAGGTCTGATTGCTTATCTCAGAAGTTGCTGACAACTCTCCTTTCACTGTGTACACACGAGTGAATTCATAAAGACAAACCCTAGCCCACCTCTCTTTTCTTTTCTTCCCTTTTCAATTTTCAAATCCGATGAATTTTCTCACAAATGATCTTTAAATTTTACCTCAACATATAATATGGTCTCTGAACTTTTACTTTATTCGATGTAGTCCATGAAATTTAACCTAATGTGCAATGTGATACCTAAATTTTTAATTCGTTTAATGTAGTTCTTAAACTTTTGGTACATATTTAATTTAACATGTTCAATATTATTCCTGATCTTAAATTAATGGAATGATTACATTGAACATCTTCATACAGTTCATGGAGTACATTAAATATGTGCTAATAGTCCAAGGATCACATTAAACACATTAAAAGTTTATGGATCATATTGAATATTAAGTTGAAGTTCAGAAACCACATTAAACACATTAAAAGTTCAATGACCATATTGTATATTTGGTCAAAATTCAAAAACCATTTGTGTCGTTATCCCATAGATTTAATATCGAAAATTTTCTCAAGAAAATATTAAACATATTCTCAAAGTTATATGTGATGCTTCCCTTTCCAACAGGAGGTGATCATAACATGAAGTGGAAAGTTTACAGCACATCATCAAACAGTTCTTGGCCTGAAATTGTCCTATTTGGTCTTCGTCCAAAATCGGAAAAGAATCGACAGATTTGTGGGCCTACTCAAGTTCACGACCCTTACCAAGCCATCCAAATTTGAAATTTTTTGGCTATTCTATTCAGTAGCACGCGTTGTGACTATTATATAATATACTTCATAATCTCGTTTAAACCCCATGTGAGCTTGCAATAATCATGATGCCTAATTTTCGTTGATTTATGAACCTACAATTTTGTTGGGTGTTTTTTTTTTTCCTCATTCATTCTCTTTCACACCACCTCCTCCTCGTTAATTAAGATACAATAACAATAAAAAAAAAATTAAATTCCTAGTTTTAATGACCAAAATGACCAAAGAACTCGAATGAGGATCCAATTCCGTTCCATTACTTTCATTCTCATTAATTAAATAAGCCCTTAGTTTCTTCAAATTGATGTATTGAACTAGCTTCAATTCTTTCAATCGGTAAGTCAAGCGACTGGTTGTTTAAAATCTTATTTGAATTTTTACGTGCGTAGCCTTTTAGGCTAGTGTCATGAGTCAATCGATCAGGGCCATGACACGAACGTGCTAGTCTCTACTTATCATTCTCTAAACTTTATGTCCAATCAATTATTCAAATAAAGCTAACGACGAGTCCACTTCTTAGGCGGAGGCACATTGACATACCACTAAGCAAAATCGTCACATCTCTTACAAGGATTGAGAGGAACTTTTCTCGTATAAGTCAGAATACAATGCACTCCTTTCATCCCGATCAATGAACACCTGAGCATCATGTCAAGCTCCTTTGATGTAGCATTGGGGAGGGGCACATGCACTCGATCCACCCGACAAAAACTCGTGGAAATGGCGATGGAGATCCTATGCCCATGAACGGAAGTTAGGGTTTGTCTTGCCCAAAAGGGAAACGCGGGCCCTACGCTCACAGCTGTATATCATATCACCATAATCTCTTCGTACGAGCGGGTCCAAATCGGAAGTCGACGGCACTTGATGGATGGTTGGTAGAGACAGGCGGAGAGAGAGAGAGAGAGAGAGAGAGAGAGGGACAGGGATGGCGATGATGATGATGATGGTGAATGATGATTCTGAGAGGGAAAATTTCAATAAAAGAGGAGGCACTTTTGTTCGTCATCATTAGATAATCTCGGTGTTGCCCAAAAGAAAGATCAAAAAGAAAGATGATGGGGGCCTTTTGATGTGTCACCTACCTGAATTTTGATTCGAAAGAGGGATTGGACAAGTCATCCCGTGGGACGGTCTGCGTTGCTTCGAGTTCTGTTCAGTTCTCTGTAGCTTGAAGTTGCCGACAGTTAAGGTCCAGGGAAAAGCCATGGAGAACCTGGGGACGACGCATCTGCCTCAGGAACAAATTCCGGCGGAGGCGGCGGTGGTTCGACGGCTGACAGGCGGCAGGTGGTGGTAGGACTTTGAAATATTGGAGCTTACGGATGAGACTTCCGCTATGGCATTCGGGGGGGTCTTTCTTTGTGGGAGTTTTTCTTTGTATGGGAAGTAGCAGCTTCAGAAATAGAGATTGCAAAATGATACTATGTCAAAACCAAGAAAAGTTGCTAATACTATGGAAAAGTGGCAAAAATAGGATCTCTATTTTTACTCCAGAACAATATAAATACCTCTACTTTTCGAAAATATAATTACCCTTCATTTTGTAAAAATCTCCAAACTCTAGTCTCGTACCACCTAAGTGTAACACCTCATAATGTCATACATGATGCAAAATCTTTTAATAAATTATTTATTTTTCTTTTAGGCACTAGAAAACACAAAATAATCACATCACATGAGAAAAGAAATTGACAAGTTTAGGTCATTTTCATTTGCATATTTCCTTTAATGTTCCTCTTCAAAGTATTCTTACAAGCATGAAAAAAAAAAAAAAAAAAAAAAAAAAAAAAAAAAAAAGACGATTACAATGCATTAATCACGGGAAGAGAGTTGGGTCGACATCCATCACAACACCTCCACTCCTGCACCAAAAACATGCTTGTACAAAAGTCAAGCTAACTATCCTATTGATTGACAGCCTCGGCCATTGAAAAAGTGCCATCACCAACGAAGCTAAAAGGGACCGTTGAACCCTCTTAAAGGTCGCATTGTCTTGCCATTATCATCAACGTACCCAGAGATGAACTGGGGGGAAGAAACTCAGGTAGTCCCACATTAACCCAAACCACGAAACTACACGTAACATATACTATCTCAAACTCTGGTACAAGTACATATTGTTATTCCCATTCTACATACATGAGTACTCCAAAACATAGGGTAGGAGGTGGATCCATTGTACAAATCTAAAAAAATAAAAGAGTGAGCTAATGTTCAGTAAATGAAATCTCTAAATCTAAAATGAAATCATCTTACCACTCAATCTGATATCAATAGAACGACATAAATTCAATCTAAATCTAGAATGATTACGTATGGAAATTAAAGGGGTAATCTTCCCCATCATTATATGCCAATAAAAACCATTGAAAAATGATACATAACAACATTTATCCCAACGCATGCAAATGATTTGACAAGTAACGGCAGTTCATCAATGTGCACATGTGAATATATATGTATGTATGTATGTATGTATGTATGTATGTATGTATGCACATTTAAATACGTGTATCGCTTATTACTGGCACATCATATCGACTAACGAAGCATCTCAAACACTTCTATAGCATCTTGACTCACGAGCCATTTCAACTCTAAAGCATCTAATTTGACTACAAACATCTCAACTCTCAAGATATCCTGACTCATAAGGCATCCTGACACACTAGGCGCCGTCACTACTAATATGTGAGTGATGGGAAAAATTAACAAAAAATTAACAAAAAAACCATAATTGAAACTTATCAACACTTGACAACAAAGATCAAATAAAAATTAACAAAAAAACCCTAAATCAACTAAGTCAAGAGTCTTAAGTAGATTTTTTTTTTAACTTAGCCCTTAGAGTTTTTACTTACTTTAAACAAAAATTCGGATAACTCAAAGCCTTAACCGCTTTCAAGGCAAAACAGACAAGAAAAATTTTAACAACTCTCCATCCCTTAACAAAACTAGTTTAATAAATGAGGATAAAGTCCACAAATTCGCCTTGTAAACTTTTGAAAGATGGAATTTGAAACTTCTGCAACACAAGCATAAGACTTTTACTCACACTCAAAAATTTGGAGAGTGAGATTGAAAAAGAGAGTCAAAAGTTTGAAAAGTTTTAAGATGAGATTATATGGCCAAGAAGAATATATTTGGAACACTACATAAAGTTACAAATGATAAGAATAATTAATTAAGGTCAAAAGTAATTATGATAATTGGTTAAAAGCACAGTGTGGAGAATGAAAGAGAGGTGTTCAAGTTTAAAGAGTGACACATGGCTAAATTCAAAGATATTTTGGTAAGTCATTAAGATATCTAGCATATCAATATATAAACAACGAAATAAGATATGTTCTAAACATCGATAACACCAAAAAATATTTTTCAACTTACCAAACATTGAGCAAAACTTGCCCAACCTTAGGAGATTCACAGCTTAGTAAATTTCTAACCTGAAAATTATCCGGTCCACACTACAAAGCACATCAGTCTCTAACCACAATTACTATGGCAATATGTAATTCATCGCCACTGTTTATAATCCACCTTTGTACAAATAATTATTAACTCTAACGAGAACACTTTCCAAGAACCACGGATACGGAAAATACTTTTCGGATCTTCCACGTACTACAACGTCTATAATCCAACCAAAATTTTCATCTTATGACATTTGTCATTTTCATTTCCTCCATACATACCCGAACTCTCTCAACCATGGTTTCTCACAACCCTCTCCTGTTGCTAGCCACCACCTTCGTCGTCTTGAAAAGCCTCGCCGGCACCACTTCTGGGGTCATGACCTCATGGGAGACTTCATTTTAAGGCACCCAAGTGTGGGAGTGCCTCCATCTGCGAGAGAGAGAGAGAAGATCGGACAGGACAACGGAGCTACAGCCATGAATCTATTCATTTTATGCGGCTTCAAGCTTTGTTAATTAGGATTTGGATGTGGGTGGGGGTGTAAGAACACTGGGAGAGGGCATTTGTGGAGAGTGAAATGGCAAAATTCTTGTAAATAAATACACAAATTTACGGAAAACGCTTGGCTCACGGTACAGTCAACCAAGGAAAAAGACGGTCAAACATCAGCCAAGCATTTTCCATCTCCAAAGTGGGAGACTTGGTTAACAGGTTTTTTCTTTTTATTATGTCATAATGCATATTCCATATAAAAAATTATTTTCTTGTCCTATTTAAAGAAACAAATCAAAGTGATACTATTCAAACTATGGAAAACTCAATTGCAATTTTTAAAATAGTGTATATTATCCTCCAGCCAAAGAAAATCAATCGAGAATCGTTCTTTTTTTTTTTTAACTTTAGTTTTCATTTATGTGATCCTAAAATTGATTTTGTAATGTTTTAGGTCCATGTACATCAATCAATCGAGAATCGTTTTTTTTTTTTTTTTTTTTAACTTTAGCTTTGATTCATGTGATCCTAAAATTGATTTTGTAATGTTTTAGGTCCATGTACATCTTCATCTACGAGACTTGGATCAATGGAATAATCTTTTTCTTTTCTAATTCATTATTCTTATCTTGATTTTTTCTTTACTTCATTTGTTTTATGCATAAGTGATATTATTGTTCATAATTTTAGGTAACGGGAGTATCCTTTTTAAAGCAATTTAATTTAAGCGAAATGAATAAGAAGCCATTTCATTGCACAATGATTTCGTTATTAGTTGCAAAGTCAACATTTTAAGTGTTGTTTCATCTTTTAAATTTAATAAATTTATACAATGATATTAATGGTCTTTTTTTAGTAAGTGATAATATTTTTTACTTGTAATTATTTATATTTTGGCATCAAATTTAATTTTTCTTTCTTCGTAATCAAGAAAATTAGTTATGTGGGTCCTCTAATGATATTTTTGTCTCCAATTTGAGCTTGTAATAAGGAAACATAGAAATTAAAAAAAAAAAAACATTTGAGTCAAAATTGAAACCGGCTGAGTAGGTTCATAAGTTTCCTTCAAAACATTTTGTGGTTGGCCTTTGACCGTCAGACTGTCATTCTACAGAGGACGGTCAGGCTAGCAACATCCCAAATTTACCGAGTCGAGGCAACAAACTTGTAGTTTTAAAAGTATAGTTATGGTATTGGTCAGTCGGGGAGAACATGGGCAAGTTTTGGGATTTATCTTAATAGTTTTCCCTTTTTTTCCTCAAGAGAAATTCATCAAAACAGCAAGAGTCAAACTACGGTGTGTCTGAATAGTCTTTCTCATTATTTTTCAATTTTTTGCTTAACCTAAAATATTACGGTGGACGTACTATGATTTTTTTCCCCTTTTCCTGTGGCTTTTTTTTTTTCTTTTTCCCGTAAGTTTTTCCATAATTTTTTTAAAATCTAAATATATCTTTAATTTTTTGTGGGAAAATAAATTTTGCTTTTTAATTTATTTATTTTTAAAAACCCATACTTATATGTATGTCCATCGGTGCTGCCCTCTTTTATTAGGGTGATTAGTTCCCAATCCGATCTAATCCGGTCCAGTTTGGTCAAGTTCGACCTCATTCAAGAGTTAGGAATCGGACTAGGGGGACCAGTTCCCGGTTTTTGGAACCGGATTAGTGCGGGCAGTCCGGTTCCCCGATAGTCAATGAAACCGGTGGACACCGAGCTTGTCAACCAAGCCAATGGTTCAACCGAGGAAGAAGTCAAAGAGGATGGCCGCAGGAGGTTTGGGGTGGGAGGCAAACCACTTGGCGAGGGGGAGGCGAAGGGCGTAGAGGGTGAAGATGATAAGGACGTTGCCGAAGTGACCGATGTCGTAGACACTCTCGACACCCGGCAGGAGTTTTGGGTAGGGAGAGAAGGGGAGGACGAGGGTCTAGACGGAGGAGCGGACGGAGAGGAGAGGGTTAACGAGGGGCAAGTTCTTGGGAGTGACTAACATGGTGAGCATGAGTCCCCGAAGGGAGAACTGGTGGGGGAGGGCCAGTGGAAGCATGTGGCCCTTCGCTGGGCAAGGGAATAGTATTACTTGTGGAGGTGGAGACCCATGAAGATGAAGAAGATTAAAAAAGATGTTTATTTTGATTTCTCTATGAATCGATCCGATCGAGGTGGTCTAGTCAATTCAATTCCCAATCTGGAACCAAGAACCGAATCGGCACCCTGGAATCTCTCATAATCTGCCGATCTAGTCCAATCCGACCGAGCTATTCTCAATTCAAATGGTTCTCGTTGCACACCCCTATTCATTGGTGTATGTGGTGGACTATTCTTTTTTAACGAGGGTGGTATAACCCTTCAAAAAGTGAGAGATCGATTCAAGCCTAATAAATTTCTAATAAATTGTAACAAACCTTTAGAGAAGCAACTCGTGTAGCCTATTCAGCCCAAAGTTTGCAATTTAGAGGTCGCCAATTCGCATCCAACTTCTAAGGATCTTTCCATCCTAGGTCTGAATGTTGTCTACTGAATCGGATAATTGAACAGAGTTGCCACCAATCGTTTAACATAGATAGGTAGTACACTTGGAGTACATAAGTAATTATAGGGAAATAAGTTCATCAAAGTAACATGTGCACGGCGATATGTCTATATGCGCAGCCATCAGGTCGGAAGTTTAGGGGTCTAGTTACACATGTGGAAAGGGCCCACACTCTCATAATGTCATTTCCAAACCACGACTCATCCATTAAGTCATATGCTGCATTTATTGTGCATTTCTTAGAGCTCAATTGCAAACGAGTGGAAAAATATAATTTGTCCGGCAACAAATCGGACGAAATAGATTGTGGTCTTGAATGCCAATGTGACCCCATTATGTGTCATAATGTCATTTGAACTACTGCATGGATGGCATGCGATGTGGGACGAGATATATGCAAATTGTATGTACAAATGACGTGCAGCATGACGTGACAATTAAATATGAAAAATGTAATAGTATGAAAGTCAAAATATTGAGTGTGAATGATGGTACAACTGATGATGTGATCATTCTGACTTGTTCAGTCTGCCCATGGTTGAGGGCGGACGAGGCGCCGCCATGCAGCGCCGTCCATGCCTCGATTAGGGACGGCGGAGGAGGAGGAGGAGGATGGGGGGTGCTGTTTCTTGATCGCCGCGGAGCACTCCCGACGCCAAACTGGGCCAAGGCCAGCTCCAATCGACCGGACGCAGGCCCAATCCCTTACGGATCGAGACCCAACGAAGGGAAAACGATTCTCGCAGCGTCTGTAGTTTTCATCGCCGAAGGAGAAGCAGCAGCCGCAGAAGGAGGACCGATGCTGGGGCTCGCCTGTGCGTCGCGCTTCCACCCTCCGATTCTACGAATCCCGTCGCCTCCCCTCGCGACCGCCCGCCGCAACCTCGCGTTCCCATTTCCCCCCTTTCAGAGCCCCAACCTCGACCCGCGAGAACCCATCGAGGTTCGCCGTTTCCGCCGACAATGGCAACGGCGGCACCGACGCTCGGGATCAAGAGTCGGAGGGCGTGGAGCGACCGGCGGCGATGGCGACGGGGACGGCGACTTGAAGGGCGACCGGTGGCGGCGGCGGCTGCCCATGTTCGATCTGAGGCTGGGGGATCTGCTGGACCGGGATCCGGACAACATCCTGGCCGTGGGGCTGACGGGTCTGCTGACGTGGGCGAGCGTGCAGGTGCTGTGGCAGCTCTGCTTCGTCTCGGTGACCATGACCGAGCGAGCAAAAGCGAAGTTGTGTACATGATGATGCTTTTTCCTCTCGTTCGCATCGAGATTTGGAGCCCCTTGTGAAGTAGTGATGCGTGGGACTGTTGTAGTTCTTGTATGACAGGATCATTATCACAGAGTGGAACTTTAGTGCCATGGCTACAGGTCTTCTTACCTCCATCAGTGATCAGAGATGCAGTTTCAAATTGGCACACGCCCGACAATCATTTTGAGTTGTTTCGGAATCGAAATGGGAGTTCTTTTAACATCGTGTTTGAAGGCCGTGTATGTAAATTCACAATTTCCACAGCACAAATTTTTAGCCTTGCACATAATTCTGAGGTAAGGCATCGTTTATCCCTTTGCACAGCAAATTTGGAAAAGATATTTTACATGGGAATATATATCTTGTATAACACAATGACATCTTTTCCACATGAGAAAAGGGAGGTGGAGATTTTAAATCCCCACATTCTCAAGGGTTGGGACACAGATAGGGGTGTGCAAAAGAACCGGGATCCGCCCGGACCACCCGGAACCGCCCGGAACCGGCGGTTCTTGAGCGAACCGGTCCGGTTCCCGATTCCAATTTATGGGAACCGGTGGGTACCGGTCCGGTTCCCAATTCCATGAGCGGATCCGCCCGCCCGCCCACCCGGACCGAACCGGTTCCCTTTAATATTAAAAAAAAAAAATTACTAAAACAAACCTAGATCTCATCTTTCTCACTTCTCTTCGTCTTCGATTCTGCAACTACCTCTTTCTCTTTGTCTCTTCCTAGTATTCTATATTGAATCCAGCCTCGTGGCATCTATTGGGAGTTCTGTTTTGTGGCAATTGTTTCTGCTGCAGGATGAATACAAAACTGAATATTGGGGAATTCTTATGCTTTTTGGTTGTTTAGTTTATTTATTGATATAATGAAGGTGATGTATTCAATAAAGTCTTGTTTAGTTGCACTTCCTTTGTTTTCCTGTGTTTGGATGGTGCCTCATTTCACCTCCTTTGATTTGTCTGTGCGACTTGTGATTTTTTGCCGAACCTGATGAGGGATATGTCCAGTTCATAGCGTTAAGAGAGACCCATTTTTCCTGAACACTTACTACTCTCTCCGCCTCTATATCAACTTACATACATCCATTCCTTCATTGGTTGCATATCCTGTTATTCAAGAGTCGGAGTCGGAAGTCGAAGGAGGACTCGGTCACTTATCCATTCTTTGAACGTGTATGATGCAACAAATGAATCTTTGTTCCACGTACTTAAATTTGGTTTTTCTTTCTTTGGCTTGCTTTGATGTTATGTAGTCGTTCTATGTTGAAAACCAAAATTGTTTCGTGTCAAGATTGGTTCCATGGATCCACCCAGGAACCGGACCAGACCCCGGTCCGGTTCCTGGGTGGATCCATAAACAAACGGGTGGATCCCGGTTCCAATTTTTCGAAACCGGTCCTTAGCGGGCGATTCCCGATTCTAGGTTGGGAACCGCCTGCCCGGACCATGCACACCCCTAGACACAAACGATTAACTTTTAGGTATAATTTCGACTCTCATGTTCTGTAAGAATATAGGGTAAAAGTCTATGAGTAAAAGTTAAAGTGAGAATAAAATAGGATTAAAAAAAAATCAAGATGCATGGAAATATGACCCCATGCAAGATGAGATTTTTGGCGCCAAGGTAGAGGTGTCAAAATGGGCCATGGGCCTATCTCTTTTACTCGTAATATCAAGATAAGATTATCTAGTTCATGTGAAAACGGATTTAAGGAATCTAAGTTCTATTGGATCATATCTTAATGGGGATAATTTCGAGGTATGGTCAAATCACCGATCGATCTCGAATTCAAGAATATATTTTATGTGAGGATATATAACACATGGCAATAATACATAATGTAATTGATCAATCAAAATCGAGATGCGTGGACATATAGCACCGGGCAGGATGAGATTCTTAGCGCACGTGTAGAGGCGTCAAAATGGACCATGGGCCTATCTTTTTCACTCGTATCGTTAGGATGAGGTTGTATATGGGTTGTTTAAGCATGTAACAGAAATGTGAAAATGGGTTTAAAGAATCCAAGTTATATCGGATTGGGCCTTGACGGGCTCCTGAAGAACCAATTTTCGGGCCATTATGCCGTGCTTTCACAACGCAGAATCGGTGAAGAATTGGTTTTTCAATTGGAGCATTTGCGTTAGGAGGCAAAATTATTTTAGTATCAGGCCGAAGTTGAAGATGAAAGATTAAAGCGTACGCCTGCAATACGTCCTAATCAGCTTCCTAAAGTGCCATATACATTTTCCCTGTTGTAAAATTAGTGGGCTTCAGTAAGTCAAATAAATTAAATTCAATAACCCATAGGTGCATGTACAATAGTGATAATGGCAATGTCCAGTATCAGATCTTATGTTCGATCAATTGAGAAACAAAGTAAAAAAATAAGATAGAACATAACTAGAAATAATAAGGTTTGGATCTATAAGAAAATTGGCTGTGATAGTTGAATCTAGTAAAAATTATTGGAAAAAAAAAATCAGACAGAACTTATTTTGATGTCTTTAGCTATGTTTTTAACGCCGATCTTTCCAGGTATGGTTTCTTTTCTCCTAGGTTAGATCAAATTTTGCAGCACCGAGAGATGTGTTTTAGTAGCTTGAATTGTTAATTTTTTTTTAAGTAATTCCTTATGCACTAATTTTCTTTCATGCATAATTTGTTTTTAATTGATTAGCTCTTTCCTTTTTTTCAATATACTATTTTCCAAATTTAAGGGAGAAATTGTTATGAATTGGAGTTCAAATCGGGTTCAAGTTGGATTGGGTATGTGATGCTAAAATTGTGTTACACAAAAATAGATCAACTTGGATTGGACCCAAATCCGACCTAAATCCACCTATCTGACAAATTGAGGCTAAGTCGAATTGGATATGTGACGCTAAAAGTGGAAGTAAAGATTGGCATTATTTCCACTCCTATTTTAGTTAAAACACACCTTTTTAGTTAGCTAAGTGAAATACCATTCTCACTCTCTTCAATTTATTGCTTTTTTTTTTTTCCAATAAAGCTAACTAACAAAATTGATTTTGTTTCTACCATCTCTCCCCTCAGTTTCAAACAAGAAGTCATGTCACTTTGGCTCCACAAGTTTGTTAAATTTTAATCTATGGCATCATATTTTTAATCACAAAAACTTTATGGAAAAATTAAAAATTATATACTTGACGATTTATAAATACACAATTAATTGCTTAATTTCAGTTAATTAACCAAAAGATGAATATTTTAGCCAAAATGAGAGTGAAAATAGCATCGATCTCTATTGTTGCACAGCATTACAATGACAAGGTTACCATGGGGGGACTATAGACGCATCCCGTACCCATTTGCATACCTATAACGTGGATTGTTCTGTACATCTCGCACAAAGCTGGACCAATGCATCAACTACTTCATCTATTTCTTCCTCCCCTTTGTTCCTAATAATGTCACTCATTTCTTTTGTCTTCTTCCTCACACTATCCCCATCTTTCTCCACCACCGCATCTTTGATCGCCTTCGCAATCTCCAATCTCTCAAGCTCTCCACTCTCATTTCTCTTCACCTCCAATCCGACCCCAACCTCCTCGACCATCCGAGCATTTAACGGCTGATCATGTAGCATCGGCATTGCGATGATCGGGACCCCGGACTTCATGCTCTCCATAAGGGAGCTCCATCCACAATGACTCACAAACCCACCGATGCTTGGATGCTCCAGAATCTTTCCTTGCGGTGCCCATCCTTCTATCACCAATCCCCTATCTCTTGCTCTTTCCAAGAACCCCTTAGGCAATGCCTCTTCAAGCTCAATGCTCTCTCCTACAGGAAACCTAATGACCCAAATGAAGTTGACATTACTGAGCTCCAATCCATGAGCAATCTCTTCTCTTTCTTTCTCAGTTAGAAAATATTCAGAACCAAACGACACAAAAATAGTAGACAATTGCTGTCTCTTGTCAAGCCACTCGATGATGCCATCTCCATCTTCCATGTTGTTAGGGTCTTCCACAAGTGGACCAACAGTTAGCACTTTTTCCCCAAGAGACTTGAGAGATAATCCATGTACTTCCCATCCATCTCTCTAAAGGTCTTCAACAAGATAAAGTTGGAGGACATCTCAACACTTTGTAGAATTCTATCCTCGTCCTTCATGCGGGCTATGGAATCATCTGCCGCCTTCCCAATTTTTGCCAACTCGTAATCATGAAAACGAATTGCTTCGAACGGGAACTTACTGCTGGCGTTCTTGATCATATGGAACATAAAAGATATAGTCCTTGCACCAACAACGAAGAAGACGACCGATGGCAGACCGTGGGATTTCGCCACTTCTATTGCCCACGGTTGGAATAAGTCGCAAATGAGCAAATCGAGGCCCAGGTTCTTGACGATATTGGAGAAACCGGGGCTCGCCATGTCGAAAGCCACTTTGAGGGTGTTCATGAGGTGAGGAGGCAAGCCTTTGGTTGTGTGATAATGGGGAGGAAGGTCGGGCAAAGATGGGAGGTGAAGCTCGACAAGTTCAATGGAGGATGAATATTTAGCGGAAATCTTGGGTTTGACAGAGCTAAGGTTGACAGGAGTGGAACACAAGTAAATGTGGAAGTTTCTTGTGGAAAGCCTCTTTGCTAGCTCTAAATATGGTGATATGTGGCCGTAAGCAAGCCATGGCAACATCAGAACTTTGATGGGTCTCTGCATATTTTCCATCCTGATCTCAAGTCTCTCTTGTGTTTCTTCTTTCTTAGCTATCTATCATGGGTTGTTATGGGTCCTATTTTGGTGGTATTTCTGTTATATATTTACCTATTTTAAAGGCTTCAAAGTTCTGAATGAGATATGCTTCAGCCTCATCTCTAAATATTCTACAGCAACACAAGGTTAGAACGTGTGCTGTGACTTTTAATTCTGCCTCCATTATGTTGACGGAGTGGTTTTTTTTTGTTGTCTCTCATCGTTTCTCTTAAGGAAAAGCCAAGTTGAAGTGGGACTCCAATTTGGCATTATTGGATTTGTCATTGTGGATCACCCATATGCAACCATGGCCAATTCGGATGGTTCTCATTGTACACTCCCATTCATTGGTGTATGTGGTGGACCGTCCATTTTTTAGCGAGGGTTTTATAATCCTTCAAAAAAGTGTGGGATTGGTTCAAGCCTAAAGATTTCTAATAAAATCGAAGAAACCTTTAAAAGAAAGCAACTTAGCCTGTCTATATAAAAATTCAGCCCAAATTTTGCAATTTAGAGGTCGCCAATTCGCACCCAAATTCTAAGGATCTTTCCATCCTAGGTCCGAATGTCATCTACTATATAGGATAATTGAATGGAGCTGCCACCAAACGATTTTATTTAAACATAGATAGGCAGGACACTTGGAGTACTTAGGTAATTATAGGGAAATAAGTTACCCAAGTGACATTTGCAAGGCAATAGGTCTATAGAATTGAAGTGACCTTTAAAATTTTAAACCCCTTTAAGGAAGGTCTACAGAATTGAAGTGATCAATATATGACTCATTTATTTTTTAAATAGGTCATATATGGGTTTAAGACCCATTTCGACAGGTCTAATCATTTCTAATCAAGTAGATCATATGCCAAGAAATTGAATCTTATTTTTTACGATTATTCAATCATAAATTTGATAAATTTATGTAATCTCGCGTGTTAATCCATTTGATGGTATGGTACATTTGGAGTGTTTGACAACTTTTGGGGACATCATAGCTTGATATATAGGTTTGAGGATATTCATGTTTAACGGCTGTTGTTGATACTTATAAATTGGGAAAATGATACAAATGGTCCCTAAAGTTTAGCCAAATATGCAATGTGATCCCTAAATTTTAGTCCAATATATAATGTTATCCTTGAATTTTTAAAATATTTAACGCGGTTCCTAGATTTTGGTACATGTTTAATTTAGTCCATGAGTTATACATTGTTCGATGTTGTCTTTGAAGTTGAATGTTCCATATAGTTTTTGGACTAAATTAAACATGTATCAAAAGTCCAAAGTTATATTGAGACCGCATACACATTTGACAAAAATTCAAAGACCATTTACGCCATCCCTTTTATAAAAATATGGAATCATACAATCGTTTGAGCTGCTTGTGGTTTTGATACTAAACCCAAAGCATCCGTATCTACTATAATATGAAACCTTTGTTTTTGCATATCTATGCCGTGCCAGGAAAGGAGGGAAAGAGGAAAGACATAAGAAGGATCCTTAGGGGTGGCAACGAAACGAATTTGTGATGGTATGGGACATTTGATTTTTGTCCCATCTTTCCCAGAATCTTTAAGGTTTCGTAAATGAAATCCCAAACCTATCCCACAAAATTATCGAGTACCGTGGCGATCTCAACGTGTTCTCAACATCACTACAGTTGTTATCTTCGCCTATGTAATTTTTTATATTGAAAATTTGTCCAGCTCAAGACAAATAGTAATATCTTGAGTGCACGGCGATGACCATGAAAATCTATATACCATCACTCAATTCAAAATCCTTGTATAATGTGTAGAAATAATGAAAATAAGTAGAAACTAATGTTGCGAAAGAATCTAAGTTCGGCATTTTTTGTTTTGGGGGCCCCGGGGGGGTGTTGGGTTTCCCTATGTCGGGTGAGTAATATTTATAGAGGTGACTTTATATTCTTCGTAAGAGCAGCTATATTTTATTACAACGGCTCTCTTTTTCGAGTTTCAAATCACTCGAAGGACAAATCTCAATCCCATCCCAAATACTACAAGATTTCGCACGTGAAACCCGTAACCCATGACCCTAAACTATAGCCCCTTTAAGTTGCCTAGAGTTTGAGAAGGGTCGAGTACCCTATTTCACGTTTTGCCAATTAGTTCATTTAATTAATTTTGATCAAAAATTTCTGATGTGGAAACCAACCGTTCTACATGACAAGTCGTATTAACATAGACGATTTTTAATAAATGTTCTTATATTCTTTTCTATTTTTAAATTTTATAAATTTTTCTTTTTTTTTTTACCTTCCCTTCTTCCTCTAGTTGGTTGTTAGGCCTAGGCAATAGCCAATGACTGGCCAGAGGCGTGGTCCAACAAGATAGACCGCGGCATCGCCAAAGGCGCCTTTGATCTATTGTATGGAAGAAGAAGGAAGGGAAAAAAAATATAAAAATTGATAAAACATTAAAAATTATTTATGTTAGTATCGGACGTATTATGTAAAACGATCGGCATTCATGTTAGCGGTTTTCAACTAATATTGATCAAATGGACTCAATTAATCTATCATGAAAAGATTTAAAACTCAATGAACACAATTAAAAAATTTATGATCGAATTAATAAAAAGCTCAATAAATTAATGAGATTTTGCGGACGACTTTCCCACCCTTGCCTCTTTCCAAACAAAGCCACGGTGTTCGACCTTAAAAGGGCAAGGGAAGAGACATTGCGCCAGCTTTGAAGAAACAGTCGTTGTCCTTATTTTACCAAGAATGTGCGCAGCATTGGCCAGTGATGAACGAAGTCACGCTCGTGTGGGCCGGCGGGCGCACGTAAGAAGGGCATTGAGAATATCGATGTGAACGTGGCAGCTCCTAGCACAGCTCATTCCCTCTGGTAGAGTCGTGGACGGTAGGAGATCCTTGAAAAGAAAGGGCCAGACGTTGACAGTTTGCGTGCGTGCATACGAAACATCACTCTCCACCTCGTTTTATTAGTAGAAATATAAACCGTATTCGAAAAAAATATGCAAAAAAAAAAAAAAAAAAAAAACTACTAGATTGCCATATATTACCCACCCATTGCATTCGCCGCCGATTTAGGATTAATATAATTAAAAATCTCAAATTAATTTCTATGGTACATTACTATCAACTAATTTTCATTTGAAAATAAATCTCAATCTATCTCCTGAAATTCATGGACTGGCACTCTCACTCAAATCTATCTGACCACATCCAACCCCAAGCTGCCAATGGAGGGTGGATTTGGGTCAACCTACCAATTCGAGGGAAATGCGTCATGGATGCTGGTTTGAGATTTTTTGTGAGACAAAAATTAATTTGGGGTAATGTTATGGGGTGTAGGTTTGAGAATTTTAATGGCCACGAGCCCCTGATTTGTGGATCACCATTGAACTCTCTTCATCGCATTGTATTTTCTTTTTCTTTAAAGTGCCTTAGTATTAAATTGTACAAGTAAGAAATTTACATGAAGTAAGATACAATAAGCCCAAAGAAGAGGCTGGGTTACATAATCAATTTGCCCGTGGACCACATTTTATTCTTTCAAACATAAATTAAAAGAGAAGCCCACAAGGCCCAAATATAAAACAGGCTTGGGAGAAAATCCTCGAGAGTTCTACCTCTACACCCGTAGGTGGAGAAATCTTGTATGATAATTCTAATAAGTATCGAAAATTAAAATTATTCAACACTTATTTTATTAAATAGGCTTGATTTTATTAAATAGGCTTGATGACCGTAACTAGTTTTGAATTTCCAAAATTCAATTAAGTAAAACAAATGCTTAATTTTTTAAGTGATGATGAGATTGCTTAATTTGTGCAATAGATAAATACGTGTAAGCAGGAATCAAAATCTTACCTACTACATTCTTAAAGTCCAAAACCTACCAAGAACGTTCACAATCTCGTATTTGGTAGGAAGCTAATATTACTCTAATACTCAACTTATAGGAAACAACATCTCATTTTCCATTTTTCACTCGATGTGGTCAATACTTAAAGTTCGATACTTGTTTTATTTTCTATTTTTATCGAACAAGCTTCATCCCATTTTTTTTTCTCTCTTCTTTTTTGGACCTATCCGTGATGGGGAGCGACTATATTTAAGTTTTGTCGTAGGAACGCAAGCGCATAGAGGGGTGCGGACAGTAACCGAGCCAGGGTATAGGTTGAATAGGGACGAAAATGGCTGAGGAAATATGAAGGTAAACACTTATATATGATTGCAGACCCAAAAAAAAAAAAAACACTTATATATGATTGCAATCTCCTTTTGTGTCAAGAAAATTTCTAACATTTCCATTTTTTTTTTTAGGTCTCATCCAATCTGTTGAGATGCATGTGTGAATTGTGTTAAAAAAAAAACTTTACTTAAAGAATTAATGTTTTGTGAAGTAATTAGTATATTTTTATTGGTTTATAACTCATTATCTTAATCTTTTGAGTGAAAGTGTGCCCATTTGAATAGATCGATGTGCTCAAACTTGGGTTCTTCATTAGAAATGTCCCCATGTGAAAATATCAGCTCTCAAAGTTGGTGTCAAAGCCGATGGTTGAATGATAGCTTACTTCCAATGACTATCGGTATTTGATGAATATCTCAAGGAAGAAATCTCATGACTGAGATGGTTTTTGAGTAGCCTTCATGGTTCGATTTGCCAAAAGAGACCAATGACGGAGATGGGTATTGTGGTGTGGCAATACGATTATGATGACAGTCTCACAGTTCTGTTTGGAGAAAGAGATCACGAATGAAGGTGGACATTAGAGATTCAGGTTAAGACATGTTGATGCAAAAGGATACATTTAAAAAGAAAAGAAAAGAAAAGAAAAGAAGCAAGCCTAACACTGAGATCATGCATAGCAATGTAGTCTTGATGGCAACCCCATGATTTGACTTGGAGAAAGAGATCATGAATTAAGGTGGGCATTAGCAGTTCAGATTAAGATATGTCGATGCATAAAGATATTCGAATTAAGGGAAATTAGACTTGACATGGAACTCACATGCAAATGCAAATCATATCGGAAAAATCTTAATGGTGTGAAGTAGTTAATATATCATAATTGTCGGTAACTCATTGATTTAAACTTCTGAGCAAAAGCAACTTCAACCGAATATGCAGATAGGCTCAAACTTAGCCTCCCTTTATTGATCTCTCTCGGTGAAGCTTTTATATTTATACTACGCACTCTCAACACTTTTTATTAGAAATAATCCACCAGATTTTGCTTTGAGACATCATGCCTTTTAACTCCGTAGAGTTCCCTCCCCCACCCCCCCAAAACTCTACATTGCTTGAGCGAGCACAGACAATTATCTATTCCATTGCCTCCATGACCGCTCGCTACCATCATTGATTTCAAATCTATGACCATCTCGATCGCACTCACGTCAGTGGGAATCAAATCATAGAAGCTGCCCGTGCTATTGTCTTGTCAGTAAGCGCTTGTCATGTCTATATCATCTTAGTAGTTTCCTTTCCTTCTTCTAACACATATATAATATCTACATGTCATTTACTAAATTATCAAAACGTGAAACAAAGTACCCTTGGCTTAGGTCATCTTGAATCCATGACCATCTCGATCGCACTCACATCTACAGGAATTTAATCGCAAAAACTACATGTGCTATCATCTTGTCAGCATGCACTTGTCTTGTCTATATCATCTTAGTAGTTTCCTTTTCTTCTTCTAACACTAATGATATCTACGTGTCATTTTCTAAATTATCAAAATGTGAAACAAAGTATCCTTGGCTTAGATCATCTTGATACCGCCAAGATATAATAATCTCTGCTTTAACAAATTCCTTTTTTTTATTTTTTGGGGTTAAAACTTCTCTGTAATATTTGATCCAACACTAGCCATCCCGCAAGATTGCCGCCCCCTATTTCTCTTTTTGATAGCCTCGATGCGATTTAACCTACAGAAATATTCGCCAAAATAGAATAATCTTCCTTTCTCATTACTTTATTACCTTTCCTTTTGTCATTATCGAATTAAACCAGGTCAAGCTTTGATTCAACCCAAAATTTGGTGCCCCACGAGTCACGCTATACACATGTCGGTCCATTGCATAGGGACCACGGGTTTAGCTTAACGTGATAGACTGGACTTAGAAAAAAGAGAAAAAAAGAAATGGAAATCATATCTCCCATTTTTATACCTTGGAAAAAGGGCCAAAAAAAAAAGAATAATATATGGGCTGGCTTGGGCAAACAATATTTTCGTAAGTCTGGACCTGTCTAGATGCATTCACTTATCCTCAATCAATTCAAATGTTGTTTCCGTGACTAATGTTGTCATTTTTTTTATAAAGGGACGAGAGACTTTTTCATAGTCCCGTGTCGTTCAATCCTCGTTCTCATAATGATTTATAGAAAATCAGTTGTGCGATTCATTATTTCTACTATTTGGAAAATTGCTTCAAAAATAAAATTTTAAAAAAAAATCCAATTGCTGGGAACCACTTTTCCTGTCCCGTCGGCTCTGACTACAATTTCTGGTGATAAAAGTCTCGAAAACCCTATTAAGGGGGACACGAATTTCACATAGGTTTTCACATGGGAGGCGTTGACCTTGACTTGGGTCAAGCCAAAAGTCACTGCCGAAAGGGAAATAGAAAAGCCAAAAAAAAATTGGGGCGACTCCAAAGCGCACGGCCAGAGGAACAGGTCCGCCTCGGAATTGCCGAAGGAGAAATTTCTTCCTTCTAGAAAATCAAACCTTAATTGGCGGAGACTCCAACGTTGACGATTCGTTCCACTGAGACGGCCAGTTTCGGAGGCAGCGCCCTCCACCGATTTGCATGGTGACACCAGCGAGCGTCTCCATCAGGGCCACCCAATGCCTTTTTAATTATATTAATGTGATGGATAGAATCAATCGTTATCGTCGTCTTTTTAACTTTCGTTACTCAATTAATTTTATTTTTGAAAAGGATATCGTGCAAAAGGAAAACCCTCCATATTAAGTTGTTATGTTTGTCCTCAATCGAAATCGAGTACTTTTTTGGGGGTGCACATGAATATGACCCTCGTCATTCCTTGGGAAGATTGTTCAATCTTGAATTTTTCAATTGTATCAACTTAATTCTATAACTTTCGACGACTTACTAATTTAGTCTTACACCTTTCAAATATTCCAATTTAGTTTTAATCTCTTCAATGATTTACCAATTTAGTCTCGATTCTTTTAACGATTTGCTAAGCACTAATCGTTCTACCTAGCATAGCAAGCACCGGCGTAGACAAATTTTAAAATTTTCTAAATTTCTTTCTTTTTTTTTTTGCTTTTCTTTTCTTTTTCTTTTTCCCTCTATCGGGCCATGTTGAAGGTCGGCAAAGGTTGCCAAAGGCAAAAAGAAAAAAGAATAAAAAGGAAAAGGAAAATATTATAAATAAAATTAGAAAGTTAAATAAAATTACAAAAATTGTCTACGTCAGAATCTACTGTGTCATGTAAGACAGTTAATGCCGACTAGATTCCTACATATACAATTTCTAATCAAATTTAGTTGAAAGGAATAAATTGACAAATCATCAAAGGTTTAGGATTAATTTGACATAATTAAAAAATTTAGGAGTAAATCAGCAAGTTATCAATAGGTTTATGACTTCATTAGCATAATTGAAAGGTTTATGACTGAATTAACAGTCGAACATTATGTTTATGACTTTTTGAAAAAATTTCCCTCAATCCTTGTATCATGGTAATACCTTGAAGTAAAAGATCTATTAGTAAAGAGGTCCCAGAGAAGATTTGAGGGAAGTAAAATAATGAACTTTTACCCAAAAAAGATGATAGTCAACCTCAGCTTGGAAGTATTATTTAAGACACCTCTATATTTGTTTATAGTTTCTTTTTCACCCAAATAAGACATATCTATTCCCAAACTTGCTTTTCAGACAAAGAATTTGTTATTAATATACATCTATCTCCCTTGATTAGGAGTGTGTAGCGATAATCAGATATCTTTCACTTGGAGAAATCGTCAAGAGGAAGCTGAAATCTAAGCTTGCTAATATATTCAATTAGATCCATCTTCGCTCAAAAGCCCAAACCAATTAGTTATGAGCTAACTAAAATTTATTAATTACTCTACACCACACCAATTATTCGATATGTGATTTTTCTAATAACTCATACGTGTATCTTGACAATCTTTAATTCACATGTGAACTCAATATTAAACATATTCCCCTTTAATGTAGGCATCATTTTATATCAAGAATCTCAACTTGAATCTATTATCAGCTTTGATACCATTTGTTCGAAGTGCACAGCTAAAGCTCATACATTTTATTTGGGGAGATTGCCAAGAGGAAGCTCAAGTCTGAGTTTGTTAATATATCCAGGTGAACCCACCTTCACTCAAAAGTTTAAACTAACGAATTATAAGCCAAATAAGATATATTAATTGCTTTACATTACACTAATTATCTGATGAGAGATTTACATGCATTCTAACACCTCCTATCACCTAAGGATGGGCAAGGGTTATGACGAGATGGGAAATAACTATCCTTCCAGGCAAACCAAAGCACCTCTATCCCCATTTCGACGAGGTAAGGCAATGCATTGCTCTCCATGGAACAATCTATTAGTCTCCTAGAAAAATATAAATTCTAGAATTAAATTAAAAGCTTTCTCTGTCATGTTAAGGCAAAAACCCTTTATCAATCTCCCAAGCGACCTCTATTGGTAGTGTCCCCCCCTCCCCCTCAACCTTACTTGATAGGGAATTCCAAAGAGATCTCGTGAATATTAAATGAACGGACCAACAATTAACACTTTTTTCCCCGAGAGACTTGAGAGATAATCCATGTACTTCCCATCCATCTCTCTAAAGGTCTTCAACAAGATAAAGTTGGAGGACCTCTCAACACTTTGTAGAACCCTATCTTCATCCTTCACGCGGGCTGTGGAATCGTCTGCTGCCTTCCCAATTTTTGCCAACTCGTAATCATGAAAACGAATTGCTTCGAACAGGAACTTATTGCTAGCGTTCTTGATCATATGGAACATAAAAGATATCGTCCTTGCACCAACAATGAAGAAGACGACCGTTGGCAGGCCGTGGGATTTCGCCACTTCTGCTGCCCACGGTTGGAATAAGTCGCAAATGAGCAAATCGGCGCCCAGGCTCTTGACGATATCGGAGAAACTGGGGCTTGCCATGTCAAAAGCCACTTTGAGGGTGTTCATGAGGTGAGGAGGCAAGCCTTTGGTTGTGTGATAATGGGGAGGAAGGTCGAGCAAAGATGGGAGGTGAAGCTCGACAAGTTCAATGGAGGATGAATATTTATCAGAAATCTTGGGTTTTGTTGAAAGAGAGAGTATTCTACGTATTGTATTCTTTTAATTAAAAAATGACTACAAGAATACATATATGAGTAACCCTCTCAACATAAGATTAACTATTGACTATTTTACCCTTATTATTATTTCCTAACACTCCCCATCAAGTTGGGATGTAGATATCAAATAATCCCAACTTGTTACATAAAAAATTCACTATATTTCCTCGTAAAGAATTGGTAAAAATATCTGCAAGCTGATCCTCCATTTTTGTATGTTGAAGAGTGATCTCTCCTTTCTGAACTTTTTCTCGCATAAAGTGACAATCAACCTCAATGTGCTTGGTTCGCTCATGGAAGACGGGATTGTTTGCAATATGAATAGATGATTGATTGTCACAATATAATATTGATGGTTCTGATGTTGACATTCCAATTTCTAACAATAACATCCTCAACCAGAGCAATTCACCAGTCACATGTGTCATTGCTCTATATTCTGCTTCTGCATTTGATCGAGAAACCACATGTTGTTTCTTACTCTTCCAGGCAACTAAATTACCTCCAAGAAATACACAATAACCCGATGTAGATCTTCTACTAGTAGAACATCCAGCCCAATCCGCATCAGAAAAACCTATGGTATTCAGGTGGCCATAATTCTTGAAAATTAGTCATTTACCTGGTGCTCCTTTCAAGTATTTGATAATTCGAAACACAGCATCCCAGTGAGTAGTCTGAGGAGAACCCCATGAATTGGCTTACAACACTAACGGCAAAAGATATATCAGGTCTCGTGACGGTAAGATAATTCAACTTACCAACTACTCTCCGATATTCCGTTGGGTCATGTAAAAATTATAAATCTTCTGCATCAAGTTTCACATTGGGTTCCATAGGAGTATCAACCGGTTTTGCTCCAACAAGTCTAACCTCATCAAGAATGTCAAGAACATATTTTCTCTGAGTTAAATTTATACCTGTATGCGAGTAGGCAACCTCAATACCTAGGAAATACCGCAAACGTCCCATATCCTTAGTACTAAACCGTGTATATAGAAATTGTTTGAGTCGTTGAATACCATCGAATCACGCGCAATGATAATATCATCCACATATACCACCGAAGAATACAACCAGGCGAGGAGACAGGGCGAAGACTAAATGGTCTACTTGACAGCGCTTTAATCCAAACTTGATAACAGCATCACTAAACTTACCAAACTAAGCACGAGGAGATTGCTTGAGCCCATACAATGCCTTATATAAATGACATATCAGATTCTCCCCCTGAGCAACAAATCCAAGTGGTTGCTCCATATACACCTCTTTAGCCAAATCACCATGTGGGAACGCATTTTTGATGTCTAATTGACAAAGAAACTATCCAAAATGCGCTGCTAGAGAAATAAAGACACAAACGGATGGAATTTTGGCTACAGGAGAAAAATTGTCATCATAATCAACACTATATGTTTGGATATATCCTTTAGCGACCAACCGTGCCTTCAATCGATCTACGATGCCATCAGGGTGGACCTTAATAGTGAAAACCCAACGACAACCAACAGGTTGCTTTCCCACAGGAAGGGTAGTGAGCTTCCAAGTACGATTCTTAATGAGTGCTTTCATTTTATCCTCCATGGCTTGTCTCCAACTAGGATGAGCAAGAGCTTCAGTAACACTGCTAGGCATAGAAATAGAGGACAAGGACGAGACAAAAGTAGAGAAGGTAGGAGATAAACGATCATAAGACAGAAAGTTTCTAATAGAATGATGAGTACGAAGACAATCAGACAAACCAGAATAAAGTGTATAACAAGTCACAGGACGCCCACCACAAGATTGTGTACATTTTTTAGTAGCAATGGGTTGATCAGGATCAAGGGATGGCACAGCAACCGATGAGGGATTAGATGAATCATGTGATGGCCGTACTTCTATAATGGGAGCTGTTCCTTTACTATAGTAAGTTTGATTAGCAAACCGAAATCCTTTTGATGATACTGAAGGAAGTGAGATTGGTGAAGGAATTGGTAAGACACACTTGTCATTGTCAGGAGACACTGTAGAGACTGTTTAAGTACTATAGGATGGTTGGTCCTCAAAAGATGTCACATCTGCTGATACAAACACTCGGCGACTAGTAGGATTGTAACATTTATAGCCCTTCTGAGTTCGAGAGTACTCAACAAAGACACATTTGTCAGCACGAGGAGCCAACTTATCAAGACCTAGAGTTAGAGAATGGACAAAACGAATACATCCAAAGACACGTAGGGGTAATGCAAAGGGAGGACGATTTGGATGTAAAATAGAGAAATGTTTCTCCCCCTAAAGAACGGAAGTTAGAAGCCGATTAATTAAGAAGCAGGCTGTAAGAACAGCATGGCCCCAAAATGTTTTGGGAAGATGCATGTGAAACATAAGACAACAAGCAACGTCAAGAAGATGACGATTTTTACGTTCAACTACACCATTTTGTTGTGGTGTATATGAACAGGAAGTTTGATGAATAATGCCATGGTTATCAAGAAAAAGTTGAAAACCAAAGGCAACGGCAAGATACTCTCTGGCATTATCGGACCGTAGAGTTTTCACAGAAGTATTATATTGATTCAGCACCTCAAAATAGAATTGACGAAAGCAATGAAAAATCTCAGTACGATCTTTTATTAAGAACAACCAAGTCATTCGGGAAAAATCATCCACAAATGTAACAAAGTATCGAAAACCATATGTATCATAAACACTGCACGGACCCCATATATTTGAATGAACCAACTCAAAGGGACTAGACACACGACTCTAAAAGCGAGAAGGAAAAGAGACTCTATGGTGTTTTCCAAACTGACAAACTTCACACTCAAAAGTACTCACAGACTTACACTCTGGAAATAATCGTCGAAGAATGTTTGGCGGTGGATGACCAGCATGACAATGCATCCGATAGACATCAGTGGATGTGTGCTTCATAGTTACTGCAGCTATCACCTTATTGTCCAATCCTCAGATCCTGAAAAACACAATGAGAAGCAAAAAAGTTTACGGAACAATTTAGTTATTTAGTTAATGAACTAACAGAAATCAAATTATATGGAGATTTGAGATGAAGGACGGATGATAAAGAAAGGGAGGAACTCAAATGGGCATCTCCAGTGCCAGTAACTTGGGAAATTGAACCATTAGCTAATGTTACAGAGTTTGATGCCCCAAGAAGTGTGGAATTTAACGAAGACAACAATTTAGAGTTACCAGCTATATGATGAGTAGCTCTAGAATATATAACCCAAGAGTCTAACACTGTAGAAAGTAAACAGGATGAACTACCTTTTAAGCTATGTGCTAGAGTTGCAGTAGGAGCTAAAGTTCCTATCACCTATTGGGAGCAAATCCAAACCTCATATTCTACATGTGTCAATGTAACCGAATCTTTTGTATCCTGCACATTAGTAAGATCTAATCGAACTGGTGAGGAAGAATCTTCCACTTCAGCAAATGCAGCAACTGTGGGTCGAAGCTCTGGATGAAGCGTGTAGCAGTAAGCTTCAGTATGTCCAGCCCTCCGACAATGGTTACAATATCGAGAGCCATGGCTACCAACAATTCCATCATGACCACCACGACTTCCACTCTGAATAAACCCACGTCCATGACCCCGATAACCACGACCATGAGCTCCACGTCCACTAGAGCCATGAGAAATCATGGCACTTGTCTCTAAAGTTGTAGTGGAAATATTGTCAGTAGGTGTCGAGCGTAAGGCTCGGGAGAAAACCTCATCAACTGTAGAAAGGGAGCTTTCAAACGTAATCTACTAACGAATGGAGGAATATTCAGGCCCTAGTGCTTTTAGAAATAGTATCACTCGAAGATCCTCCTAGCATTTGACTAATACATTCGGATCATTGAAAGCTGGAAGACAAGCACCTAGCTTTCAGCAAAGTGTAGTGAAACGAGCATAATATTCAGATAGAGACTGATCTCCACGTTGAAGATCAAATAGGGCCTCCCATGTGTCAAACACTTGTGTCATATTATTTTGGCCAGAATAAACTAGAGCACATTTATCCCAAACTTCCTTAGCAGAATTACATTGAATGAAGTGAGGGTTAATCTTCGGATCCATACTATTCCACAACAGTGTACAGATCATTGCATCTCCGGCAATCCAATCATCTACTTTTCTCTTATCCGAGGGAAGTGTAGATGGAAGATAATCATGTTGTCTAGTTGCAGTAAGATAAACTTGTACAGCTTTAGATCATGATGGATAGTTAGTGTCATCCAACTTGACAGATGTCAATTGGAAATGTGTCAAACCAGTAGATGATGTAGAAGCCATCAATATTAACTCCACTGAACTCCGATAATGCAATTAGCCAGACAGGTTGAACACAAGAATCGACCGAACCCAATAAGAATGACACAATAATCAAGCACTTAACTCCAATTATGCAATCAGCCACAGAACAACAAACGGAAATAAGGGTTCAATCGGTCCACCACTGAGTCAATATACTTCACTGAGAGGCCATAAAATCATACCAACCAACACTTCAAAGATGACCGAAAACCATCCAACACTTGAAAGATTACTATGCGCATACCAACCAGCACTTCAAGAAGCGATATACTTCAATGAGAATCCATATAAGTATACTGGAAAACAACTTCTGATGCCCTCAGTTCGGGTCGATTTTTTTTTTCGATTTTTTTTTTTAGTTCGGGGTGAAACCCTTGCAGAATCGAACGAAACCCTTGCAGAACTGAACGAAACCCTTGCAGAACCGAAGGCTTCTGAAATCCTCAAGATGTATGAAAAACACAGAATCTAGATCACAAGACAATCAAAGACCAAATCGTGCAATCGGTCTTCAATCCCGTCATCAAGAAAGAAGGCTGAACACATACCGATTTTGCTGGATGGGCTTCGGCGATTGACTCGGCAGTAGTTCTGTCCAAATCTGCAAGATAGGTGCCGATGGGAGGTAGCTAGTGACGACAATGACTCTGGTGAGGGGTGGCTACGGTGAGGGACAGATCTAGGTTTGGAGTTCAAACCTTAGAAAACCAATGGACAGATCTGGATCTGGGGACGATGACTGAACGACGATGTGGGCGTTCTTTCTACTCTACGGTCTAGACGAGAAGCACGCTGCGGCGGCGGTGGCGGAGGATCTGGATCTAGCAATGGCCTCCGTCGCCAGGCTATGGTGGTGGTGGGGTTGAAGTTTTTTTTTTTTTTAACCGTACTCTAATACCATGTTGAAAGAGAGAATATTCTGCGTATTGTATACTCTTAATCAAAAAAGGATTACAAGAATATATATATATATATATATATATATATATATATATGAGTAACCCTCTCAACATAAGATTAACTATTGACTATTTTATCCTTATTATTATTTCCTAACATGTTTGATAGAGCTAAGGTTGAAAGGAGTGGAACACAAGTAAATGTGGAAGTTTCTTGTGTAAAGCCTCTTTGCTAGCTCTAGAAATGGTGATATGTGGCCGTGAGCAAGCCATGGTAACATTAGAACTTTGATGGGTCTCTGCATATTTTCCATCTTGATCTCAAGTCTCTCTAATTAGTAGTCTATATAGCAATTGAGAGAAGCCAGTGCAAGTTGAGGAGGAGAAACCCCGAGTGGCAACAGTTGAAATAATAGTTGTTTTTTTCTTGCACGTTTAGTTGATTTGTTTTTGAGTTGTCCTAATCTTTAGGAATTAGTGGAATCACATTTAGCTAATTTGTTTGTAAGTTATCCTAGTTTTTAGGAGTTAGTGGAGTAATTGATTTAGGCAGATCATGGGTTGTTATGGGTCCTATTTTGGTAGTATTTCTGTTATGTATTTGCCAATTTTAAAGGCTTCAAAGTTCTGAATGAGATATGCTTCAGCCTCATCTCTCCTCTCCTTTAGATATTCTACAGCAACACAGGGTTAGAACATGTGCTGTGACTTCCAATTCTGCCTCCATTATGTTGAAGGAGTGGTTTTTTTTGTTGTCTCTCATAGTTTCTTTGAAGGAAAAGCCAAGTTGAAGTGGGACTCCAATTTGGCATTATTGGATTTGTCATCGTGGATCATGCATATGCAACCGTGGCCAATTCGGATGGTTCTCATTGTACACTTGGAATACTTAGGTAATTATAGGGAAATAAGCTACCCAAGTGACATTTGCAAGGCGATATGTCTATATGTGTAGCCATCAAATCAGAAGTTCAAGGGTTCATGAGTGTGGAAAGGGCCTACACCCTCATAACATCATTTCCAAAACACAACTCGTCAATTAAGTCGTATGTTGCATTTATTGTGCATTCCTCCAAGCTTATAAACAAACGATTTGAAAAAATATAATTTGACCAGTAACTAATCGAGCGAAATAGATTGCAGTCTTGAATATTGATGTGACCCCATTGTGTGTAACAATGTCATTCGAACTACGATATGCACAACATGCGACATGAGATGAAGTATATGCAAATTACATGTACGAATGAAACTAAAATCAAACGTGACATGTACGAATGACAAGTAGCATGACGTGACAATTGAATATGACATGTGCGAATAGCATGAAAATTAAAATACAAAATGTGAATGACGAGGCAACAGATGATGTGATTATATGCCCATGGTTGAGGGCGGACGATGCGCCGCCGTGCAGCACCGGGAGAGGCGGGGGATGCTGTTTCTCGATCGCCCCGGAACACGGCTGAAGCCAAACTGGGCCAAGGCCAGCTCGAATTGACCGCACGCTGGCCCAACCCAACGAAGGGAAAACGATTCTCGCGGCGCCAGTTTGCTTCCATCGCCGAAGGAGAAGCAGCAGCCGCAGAAGGAGGAACGATGCTGGGGCTCGCCTGTGCGTCGCGCTTCCGCCCTCCGATTCTACGAATCCCGTCGCCTCCCCTCGCGACCGCCCGCCGCGACCTCGCGTTCCCATCTCCCCCTTTCAAAGCCCCAACCTCGACCCGCGAGAACCCATCGAGATTCGCCGTTTCCGCCGACAACGGCAACGGCGGCCGCGACGACGGTCGGGATCGAGAGTCGGAGGACGTGGAGAGGCGAGAGAAAAGGTCCGATGGAGCGGCCGGCGGCGATGGCGACGGGGACGGCGATTTGAAGGGCGACCGGCGGCGGCGGCCGCCCATGTTCGATCTGAGGCTGGGGGATCTACTGGACCGGGACCCGGACAACATCCTGGCCGTGGGGCTGACGGGTCTGCTGACGTGGGCGAGCGTGCAGGTGCTGTGGCAGCTCTGCTTCGTCTCGGTGGCCATCCTCGTGGCCGCCCTCAAGTACTCCTTCATCGCCGCGCTTCTGATTTTCATTCTCGTCACGCTTCTGTGAATTAGTGAGCAAAGCTATACTGTGTATATGATATTTTTTTTCTCTGGTTTGTATTGAAATCTCGAACCCCTGCTGAAGCGGGAGTCGATCTCTGCTAGTTTCTGTGCGACGCTGCAATGGAGAATGGGGAATGGGGAATGGTCTCGAAGCTTAATGAATGAAGTTGAATCGGCCATTAAAGATGGTCCGCAATGGAAAATGGGAATGGTCTCTGTTTTAGTGAACCAGTAGTGATGCTTGGGATTGTTGTAGTGCTTGTATGACAGGATCATTGTCACAGAGTGAAACTTTAGTGCCATGGCTACAGGTCTTCTTACCTCCATCAGTGATCAGAGATGCAGTTTCAAATTGGCACAAGCCCCACGATCATCATGAGTTGTTTGGGAATCGAAATGGAAGTTCTTTTGTCATCTTGTTCAAAGGTCGTGTGTATATAATTCACAATTTCCACAGCACAAATTCCGTAGTCTTGCACATAATTTCGAGGTAAGACAAATCAGTGCGCCATCGCAAATTCAAGTAAATATTTCATATGGGGATATATCGCGTGGCAGTAATGCATGGTATATTTGGCCAATCAAAATCGAGATGCATGGTCATATGGCGCCAAGATGAGATTCTTAGCGTGCAGGTGAAGGTTAGATGTGATCGGTTCCAAATTGGGCTACGGCAGCTCCCACTGAGAATTGCCTATTAAGGACCAATTTGGAATTTCTTAGATCCACTCGAGAAATGGAACTGGTCGAAATGTCTCCACTTTAGAAGGGGCGTGAGATTTGAGAGCAAGGGACAAGATTGGAGGTTCGAGGTGATCAATAGTGAGAGCGACAAAGGGAGCAACGAGGCCAAAGGCGATGTAGAATGAGAGTCGAAGAGGGATCGACAAGGCCGGGGGCCATTAAAAGTGAGAGTGAGAGAGGGAGGCGAGGCCACGAGATGAGTGAAGCAAGAAACGGATAGAAATGATGAGAAAATTAGGGTTTCCATCTAAAAAGTTAAAACTTAAAAAATAAAAGATAAATACTTATATATATGTATCAGTCCAAGTGGGCCATGGGCCTATCTGTTTTTTTTTACTCATATTAGTAAGATGAGGTTGTACATGGGTGGTTTAAACATCTGACAGACCATGTGAAAATGGGTTTAAACAATTTAAGTTGTATCGAATTGGATCTAAATGGGTTTCTGGAGAACTCATCATCGGCCCAGTGTATGTACACCAGCCTTTCGCAATGCATTTGGGTTTACCTTAGTAAGTTTCAAGCCGTAGTTGAAGGTGGAGGATCGAAGCGTATCCTACAGTCCGTCCTTATCAGCTTCCTAGAATGCCATATACGTTTTCCCAGTTGTAAAATTAGTGGGCTTAAGTAAGCTAAATAAATTAAATGCAATAATCAATAAGTACATGTACAGTACTGATGGTGGCAATGTCCTGTATCAGATCTTATGTTCGATCAATTGAGAAACAAAGTAAATTAATCAGATAGACTGTAACTAGAAATAATAAGATTTGGATCTGTAAGAAAATTGGCTATAATAGTTGAATCTAGTAAAGATTATTAGAAAAAAAAAATCAGACAGAACTTATTTTGACTTCTTCAGCTATATTTTAACACCGATCTTTCCAAGTATGGTTTCTTTTCTGCTACGTTACATCAAATTTTGCGGCACCTGGAGACGTGTTTTAGTAGCTTGAATTGTTAATTTTTTTAGTAATTCCTTATTTACTAATTTTCTTCCAGGCTTAATTCGTTTATAATTGATTAGTTTCTTTTTTTTTTTTTTTCAATATGCTATTTTCCAAATTTAAGGGAGAAAATTGCTACGAGTTGGAGCTTGAATTGGGTCCAAGTCGGATTAGGTATGCGTCAATAAAATTGTGTTATTAAAAATAAATCAACTTGGGTCGAACCCAAACCGGACCTAAATCTACTTGTTTGACAAATTGGGGTTAAGTCGGATTGGACATGTGACGCTAAAATTGTCCATTGGAAGATATTGTAATTGATAAAGATTGGCATTATTTCCACGCCTATTTTAGGTAAAACGCTCCTTTTTAGTTAGCTAACTAAAATATCATTCTCTCTCTCTCTTCGATTCATTATTATTATTTTTTATCAGGCTAACTAACAAAATTGATTTTGTTTCCACCATCTCTCTCGTCAGTTTCAAATAAAAAGTCATCTTATCCGCATCCAGTTGTCACTTTGACTCCACAAGTTTGTTAATTTTAATTTATCACATCATATTTTTAATCACAAATGCTAAATGGGAAAATTAGAAATTATATATTTGACGATGTATAAATACAATATTAATTGCTTATTATTATTCAAATAGTTTGAGTGAAACTATATTTTTAAAGTTCAAAATTAAAAATCTAATCTAATTTTCTAAGCAACTTTTTTTTTTTTTATCTTGTGGGTGTTTTCAAAATAAGTTTGTAGGTCCCTAAAGTTAAACATTCCTTATTTTGTGCTTTCTTTTGAGCTTTTCACATTTTGATCTGAATTGCACAATACGGGTTGAAAATCTAGTTACGCATTCTTCAATTTCAAACTCATATCAGATTATTTCAAAGGAAAATTTAAACATATCTTAAAGTTTTGATTTACTTGTTATGAGATTCAACTTACACAATATTAATTACTGTCTTCACGATAGGAGTAGAAAAATAAGAAGTTCCATTTTTCTTTTCCTTTTTGTGCTTATGTTTTGTTAGTATTTCGATAAAATCTATCTATAAACATATTTTATGTTTGATCATACTTCTAACAAATTAACCTTTTCATATATTTATCTTCTTCTTTTTTCCATTTGTAATCAAAATTGGCGAGATTATTAAATTGAAATTTAACTTTCACCTTTGAAATGTAATTCCATTTAAATTATATAAAAATAATAGATAATTAATTGTGTACTCATAAGCCGTCATAATTTTTTTTTTTTTTTAAAACCAAATCTTCCATATAGCTTTTCTTTAAAATTAACGATCTTCTCTAAGCAAAATTATAATAGGATGAGGGATGCGGGATAAAAAGGATGTCTTATTGGGTGTAAGGGACATTTAATTATGGAATTGATGAGAGAGATGATAAAAATATAGCTACGTTCGTGGGTTAGCCTAATAAAAATTTGGTAATATAAATGAGAGAGAGAGAGAGGTATTTTAGTTAATTATCCGAAAAATGAATATATTAGCCAAAATGAGAGTGAAAATAGGCCAACCTTCATCGTCGCACAACATTACAATGACAAGGCTACCGTAAGGGGACTATAGACGCGTCCCATATTCACGTACCTATAATATGGATTGTTCTCTATATCTCACACAAAGCTGGACCAATGCTTCAGCCACTTCATCTAATTCTTCCTCTCCTTTGTTCCTAATACTGTCACTCATTTCTTTTGTCTTCTTCCTCACTCTGTCCCCATCTTTCTCCACCACCACATCTTTGATCACCTTCGCAATCTCCAATCTCTCAAGCTCTCCACTCTTATTTCTCTTCACCTCCAATCCGACCCCAACCTCTTCGACCATCCGGGCATTTAAGGGCTGATCGTGTTGCATCGGCATTGCAACGATCGGGACCCCAGACTTCATGCTTTCCATAATGGAGCCCCATCCACAATGACTCACAAACCCACCAATGCTTGGATGCTCCAAAATCTTTCCTTGTGGTGCCCATCCATCCATCACCAATCCCCTATCTCTTACTCTTTCCAGGAAACCCTTAGGCAATGCCTCTTTAAGCTCAACGCTCTCTTCTATAGGAAATTTAATGATCCAAATGAAGTTGACATTACTGAGTTCCAACCCATGAGCAATCTCTTCTCTTTCTTTCTCAGTGAGAAAATATTCAGTACCAAATGACACAAAAATAGTAGACGATTTCTCTCTCTTGTCGAGCCACTCAATGATGCTATCTCCATCTTCCGTGTTGCTAGGGTCTTCCACAAGTGGACCAACACTTAACACTTTTTTCCCCAAGAGACTTGAGAGATAATCCATGTACTTCCCATCCATCTCTCTAAAGGTCTTCAACAAGATAAAGTTGGAGGACCTCTCAACACTTTGTAGAGCCCTATCTTTGTCATTCACACGGGCCATGGAATCGTCTGCTGCCTTCCTGATTTTTGCCAGCTCGTAATCATGAAGATGAATTGCTTCGAACGGGAACTTATTGCCGGTGTTCTTGATCATATGGAACATAAAAGATATTGTCCCCGCCCCAACATTGAAGAAGACGACCGATGGCAGGCCATGAGATTTCGCAACTTCTGCTGCCCACGGTTGGAGAAATTCGTGGATGAGCAAATCAGGGCCCAGGCTTGTGACAATATCACTGAAGCCGGGGCTCGCCATGTCAAAAGCCACCTTCAGGGTGTTCATAAGGTGAGGAGGCAACCCTTTGGTTGTGTGATAATGGGGAGGGAGGTCAGGCAGAGTTGGGAGGTGAAGCTCGACAAGTTCAATGGAGGATGAATATTTCTTGGAAATCTTGGGTTTGATGGAGCTAAGGTTGACAGGAGTTGAACACAAGTAAATGTGGAAGTTTCTTGTGGAAAGCCTCTTTGCTAGCTCTAAATATGGTGATACATGGCCGTGAGCAAGCCATGGCAACATAAGAACTTTGATGGGTCTCTGCATATTATCCATTTTGATCTGAAGTCTCTCGTGTTTCTTCTTTCTAAGTTATCTATCTCTAATTAGTAGTATATATAGCAATGGAGAGAAAACACAAGAAACCACATGATAGAGAGAATTTGAGTGATTTTGAGAAGGCGCGGGATGAGGAGGAGAAACCTCGAGCGGCAACGTGGATTTAGAATGCGTGTTGTTGGCTTCAAGTTCTGCCTCTGTTATCTGCAAGGTGTGGTTAACTTTGCTGTCTGTCTAGTCATCTTTCAAAGGAAAAAGCCACAAGTTGAAGGTGGACTCCAGTTGAGCATTATTGGATTTGTCATCGTGGATGACGCGTATGTAACCGTGGCCACAGCTAAAACTCTGAGTTTCTGGGAAAAAAAAAGTTTTGGCAAGATAAACAATTTATGATACAAAAACTGCTCGGGGCTGATCAAATGTTACAGAGCAAAATTCATATTTAATAAGTCATGGCTAACTCGAAACTAACACGACTTAATGGATTTTCTGTACGGCTCACCTAGTTGGGGAAAAATTGAATTCTAAGGATTTCGCTAGGAAATTTTGGGGATTTCTCTCAAGAAAATTACTCAATCATTCTTAAACTATTCAATTTTGCCAATATTGTCCTAAATCTTTATGCGAAATTCTAATGTGATTCTTAAACCTATTGTATTAATACCAATTTAGTCCTAAACCTTTTAACTTGGTCAATCTAATCTCAAATATTTTCAATGTTTGTAAATTGAGTCTATCCAATCAATTTTTGTTGAAAATCAATGACGTAAATATTGACCATCATGCACGTCATAACCGATGCTGATGTTGACAATTTTTATAATATTTAAAAGATAAAATTCTAATTATTTTTTCTATTATTTTGGCCGGTGAGGGTCAGAAAGCCATCACAAAATTTGAGCGAGCTGTTATTTGGTAATCAATAAAAAATGTTACAAAAGTTTTGTTATTTGAGTTGGTTCTAAAACCTACCATAAAAGTGACAGCCCTAATTTTTTTTTCCTAAAGAACAAAGATAATTGCGCATAAAATAAAGCCATCTTTTGCAGAGGTGTAAATCGAAATTTAAATGCCGCGGGAGATATTGGATTAATGAATGGCCACCCACTTTTACAATCGTGGAAACTGGCCATGAAATGCATGACAGCTCAGGGGTCAGTCTGCTTGCGTGGAGCCACGTAATTCGTTGTCAAAGAAACGATGAATTTAAAAAATCATATCACATCTTCGTCTTCTAGATCATAAATGACTTATTGTAAGGGACTTCTCTAGTTGGAGAAAAATTTAATTTGACATATTTGACTAAGAAACTATAATCTTTGTCTTCTCTCATCAGCAATTCTTAGTTTTGAAAAAAAGAAAATATATATCTTTAGGATTTGGAAGAAAAATTTAAGACTAGATTGACAAAATTGAAACGCTTAATAATGAATTAATATCCGTACATATAGGAGTATGATTGATTGAGTAATTATCGTGATTTTTTTTCTCCTCTTATATTAGCAATTCTTACTTGCTAAAGAAAATATTTTAAGGATTTTAAATCTTTTCCAAACTTAGGAAGTATATTTCCTGTGATGGTGTCAATATTCGATCAAATTTTGATTTTAGAGCGGGACTATTTCCACTTCTTATGTGACTTAATCTGCCACATATTCACTAATAAGACCAAATTGCCGTTAATATCGGATGGAAGTTTAAAAGTGGTGAATGGTGATGAAAAAATCGGAAACGACGGCACCCACCAAAAAATGGAAATAGTTCGAGTGGACATAAATATGGTTTAGGCATTCGTCATTAACATGTCGTGCAGTTGTTATGTATACCTTTGTCAGTTTGCAGAATTGGAAAATTTGCAAGGATACATGGCCAATTCTACTAAAGACATATATGACAACTGCAAAATGAACTTGCCTGTTTAGGATCGAGTTTTACGTTGTTACCGAATAAGGCGAATTGACAACTTACATTTATATCAACTCGAGCTCTTTCGATCTCTTTCTGGAGGGTGTCGTGCACCATTCCTCCGCGCCCCAACAACCCCTCGGCGGCGACTTCCTTCATCGATTTCCTGGTAAAACACACGCTCTTGTTTTTTTTTTTTTTTTTGCCAAATGTTTTAAAAATCTCCATTCGATTTGTGATGGATCATTATTGTTGAGATCTCGTTCAAGCCTAGAATTTTCATCTCTATTTCATCTTATTTCTCCTGTCATTTTGAATTTTGAAGTACCCTTTGATGTCTCTTGTGCCAAAGGAGAATTTAATCCCATCTTCATCTTCATCTTTTGGTCTAGATCGTGGATGACTGAACTCAACGATAATATTTGTGGAGTGGCTCATCTAGTTGAAGGAGGATTCAATTCAAAGGATTTTGGTAAGAGATTTCGGGAATTTTGTTATGGATCTCTTCTTTTAATAGCATTCTTTTATCTTCTCGAAGAAATCCTTATGAGAATTATAAGAATAGAAAATAAATTATTTTGATCGCGTGTCTTCTTTTTCCTTTCTCAACATCACATAGGATTGATTAAGTGGTGCAAGGAACGAAATTTGTCTAGATCCAATACACATGTTCAAATCTTCTCACATCGTTGATTATTAAAGTTATCTACTTATGATTTTTTGTTATATAAAGTGATCTCAAAGAATATTTCTGTTCCATCTGTACCTTTTGAGGAATCTCACATATATTATTTTATTGCAATGGTTTTTTTATTTGGTTCTCCAGTATGACAAAAGAGATCGTTCACGCGTTGGCTTTTAAGAATTTAGATGGGATTTATTTTCTTTCTACGGTAAATACTTCTACTTGATTGGCTATTTTTGGAATCACATGTTCTAATGCTTTACGTAGATTCATCTCTAGAAATTTCGAATTACAAAAACGTTTGAGTCGATGCAACTAAGTAGTAATAGATTAGTCGAGTTAATCTATGTGATCAGTAATAACGTTCTAAAACTTTTGCATTTAATTTTGGTTCTAGGAATCCCACCATAAAAAGTGACAGCAGGGTCATTATAATCCTTATCTTTTCCACAAAAATGAAGATATTATTATGAACAACTAAAAACAAATCTGAAATGAAGAGATATGGTTTGGAATTTAATGCCATGGAAAATACTGTAATTAATGAATTGCGGACGGAGGTGCAATGGTGATGGGATATCAGAAAAATTGAATTTCAAAGAGTTTGAGTTTGAGTTGACGTAAATATGATTTTGAAATTTGTCATTTTAGTGGTTCTAAACTGGCAAGCTCATCTCGGTCAAAATGAGCTTGCCAGTTTAGAATAGTGTTGTTGTCAAAAGAGATGAATCTCACAATCATACTCATATCAACTCAAACTCTTTTTTTTTTTTTTTTGAGGTGTCATCATTTCAGACTTATCGTTTGAGATCTCGTTCAAATTTAAGATACTCATCTCTATTTTACATTATTTTCTCTTGTTGTTTTGAATTTTAATTACTCTATAATTTTCTCATGCTAAAAGAGAATTCAATCTCATTTTTAACTCTATCAGTAGTCAGATCATTAATGAGTTGGTTCGACGATGGGATGTGTGGACGGCTCGTCTAGTTCAAGAAGAATTAAATTCAAAGGATTTTGGTAAGAGATTTTCAAGAATTCTGATATGGATCTCTTACTTTATTAATGTCTCTATCTCTCACCCACCCATTGGCAGCGCAATGGAAGTGAGTTCTCTCCCTCATCACCGAGGTCGAGAGTTCGAACTCTCTCGTTGCATTCCATAACTTAAGCAAAGGTCCTAGGAGTCCCCCGAAATTTTATGTCTAAATAGAAGGTCCTATCTATCTCTCGAAAGAAAAATGCGGCGAGGCCTAGGGCCTTGTGGGTGGATTACTAGGCGACCCGAAAATTTACGTAAATTCGGGGGGTTTCTCATCGAAAAAAAAAAGTCCTCTATCTCTCGAAAGAAAAATGTTTTAGCGTCCATACAAGAAGGAAAAAATGAATAAATTATATTAGAACGTTGATTTGCTTTTGAAGTCATTCATTTAATAGAAGACAAAAAGAAACTGAGTAATTGCAATGAAGTCGTCCTATTGTCTCCCTCGTGATCCATGTTTATTAGGCTCAAGTACTACTTAATTAGAGCCCCTCTCCCATAAAGTTGTCGAAGTGGCACATTCATCTCACTTCGTCGCGAATTGAATATATGTCCTTTGTTTCTATTCCTCTTCCATCTTAGGTTGGATAGGCGTCCGACATTTATTATTTTATTCCAAAGTTTTTTTATTTGGTACTCCACTATTGACTAAGAATTGATTTTGACCATGTGGACAATGAAGTGATCAATGACGTTCGATTTAAAAAAAAATTATAGATGGGATATATTTTCTTTCAAGCGTGCGTACTTTCTTCTGTGGAAAGTTTTCCTAGTCCATTTTCAAATCTTTCAAAATTGGATTGGATGATACAAGACGATTTGATAGCAATTTTTTCTTTGATTATCATTTTAGCCGAATTTGACAAAAGAGTGAATACATCGATTATCTATGAGTAATTTAATCATGTGGTAGGATGATAAGAAAGATTCAAACTCAGAATCAAAGGACGGGATATTTATGTGATTTGCGACGGATTACATGTTTTTGTTTTTTTAATTATACGAAAGTAAATTTTATTTTAGAATTTTTTTCGATGTCATGGGTGGGGTTTTTGCACGAGATATTTCGGACAAAAAACAAAGCGCCTTTCCTCGTAATGCGCGCGCCTAATGCTCATTATCTTTGAATCCCAAAACCCGGAAGGAGCGACACGTGGCGGCCGAAAAGGCGCCGCCTCAATTACGAAACTGCCCCTCGCTTTCCCTCCCTCCCGCCAGGGCCAAAAAAGAGAAAACGGGGCAAAATATCACACCGAGGCTTTTTTAGAGAGAGAGAGCGGGAGCGAAGAAGATCGAAAGGCGGCAGCGCGAAAACCATACGAAACATTTTGGAGCGAAGTCAGTCGCGGCAGCACCGCCCGCCCCCCAAAAAGCAGGGCGACGCCTCCGCCGCCGCGCCGGCCGTCTTTCGCCGCCGCCGCCGCACCGGCCGCGCCGTCCCACTCCTCTCTTCCTGGCCCCGGCTCTTCGCATCGGTTCGTCGCGCACAGGTACACAGCTCACTCTCTCCTTCCCGCTCCCCTTCTGTCTCTCTTTCTCTCTCTCTCTCTCTCTCTTTAACGTTTCCTCCTCCGGCGAAGGATATCGAGTTCGACGCGCCGGCGGGCGGGGCTCGTGGCCCTAGGCGGTGGCTTCCGGTTCGATCGCCGCCCTCCCGCCTGGCGTTTTCCCCCGCGCTTGCATTGTCGGCTTGCCTTGGCCGAGGCCCCTAAGGACTCGAGGCGGAGGCGCGACGCGATCGGGCGATTGGAAGAAGCGCGTCGACGTGGTAGCGAGACTTTCTCGTCTCCGGTTTTGCCTTCTTCTTCCTTTTTTCGCATTCGGTGTTGGTTAGTGCCGCGATGAAGTGACCGCGTGGAGGTTTCAGTTCTGTTTTTTTTTTTTTTTGGTGTGGTGGCGATGGGCTGGCTCTGATCGTTGATTTGAATTTGACTGAAATTTTGAGCTGTGATGCTTGTTTGTTCGAGTAGGAGAGAACGAGGTTCAGAGATTGATAGTAATATCGGCTGTTCATGAATCACGTGGCGGTCTAGTGTCAGTGCAGTGGAAGATGAGCATCAAGACGGTGTCTTTTTGCTTCGACGGGAACCATCGCGTTCTTTGGTTAGATCTAATTGACCGCAGTGGCACTAGTTGCTTGGCTGAGGCAATGCACCAGTCTTTCCGAGTTAACCTGAGCCAGATGCCTTTTTTGTCATATATCTTTAATGGCTTGGGTAAATATTCACCCTTTCTCTGGATAGGCTTGATGGGGAGGGGAAAGATAGTAACTGAGAATCCAAGGTGTGTTGAATCTTGGTAATAGTGGACCTCCATTTGGCCAAGCGCTTGTTCCTTGGATTCGTGTTCTCCTAGTAGGTGTTCCAGATGATATGAGTGCTATAACCAAGGTGCTTAATGTGAGTTTTATGTAGTTTGCATTAAAAAGCAATTGTCAGTGTTGTTAGCCTGGCGTCACTGCACCAAGTTATAGGATTTTTTTGCTTAGCATAAAGCTTATAGCTAGGATAAAGATAAACAACTCTTGATGTAAAGTTTAGTCGTCTTTAATTTGCAAATACTTATGCTTTTTGAAAAACTACACCAGGTTCTGAAAGGACTGCTATCTTTGCGAACAATGGTTAGATGCTAGTTTTTCCTCATCAATTGAGCATTTTGAAAGATAATCAAACGCTCTATTTTGAAAATAAATGCTGTATTATCCAAGTTCAGCAACTTTGCTTCATCATTATAAGAGGTCCTGTTGATCTGGAAATGACAAAACACTTTGTTAAGTCGTTCAGCCAATATTAGTTTGAAACCACTGTTCGTGTGTCCTAGGCATTGACTGCTGTCTCCACATGTCAAGGGTGTAGATGAGTGGTCCCATTTTGGCTTACGATGAGGGGAAATACAGTTGCTGCTGAATCAAAACATTATCTTTGCGTAGATGGTGCCAAATGTTTTTAAGCTGTTATAGACAATGTAATTTAGCTGCAAGATGGTTCTCATTGGGTCTACTGTGGTTTATAGTGGTTATAGCTGTGTCCCTTATGGCCTATACAATATCTCTGATCTTTAAAGTCCATGTGATTTGTCTTAACTGACTAAGCAGGTGTTCCAAAAAGGTACAAAGAATGAATAACGCATTGGAAATTTTGTTATTTGTATGATTAACACACCATCTAGGTGGATTACTTCCTCACGATCTAACGGCTGTGGATATTTGGAGAGGTTGAAATTCTTTTGGCTAGGAAAATAAGATAAAAGAGGGTTATGATTTAATGACAATTCTCCTAAGCATGACTGTGGGAGTTACTGACCACCATTAAGACAATTTAGTTATTCTATTACTGAATGGATGGAGTTAACCATATGAAATTGAGAATGTATAGTGCTTTTGTCTAGGTCATGAAAATGCTCCAATTTTTACTTAAAAGGCTTGTCCGTTGATTTATATCTATTTGTTTATACTTAAGTACTGCAATGATCTATTCAAGCTTTATTCAGCTCAGGTCAAGAGTAATGGATATAATTTTTTATTATTTTGTGTTGAAGATTGTCTTCATCGACATTTCATCATTGAGTATTGACAGGTCAGTTTGTCCAGGGGAGTACAAGTGCTTGTCAGTCATTGCCGCACATTCCATGCGGATAGCCAAAAAGGGAATCAGTTGGTGGTCTTTGATTATGCCATGATGGTGTTGCGTGTTGCTCAGTCTGCCACTTGAATGATACAGACTATCTGGCAAAAATTTGGTAAGGAAAGGGATTCTAGGATTGGAAGTGCTTCTCTATGCATTTGGTCAGAAAGGGTTTGCAAGTGTATTTACGGAATCAAGGAGCTTTTTTTCTGATGCCCACAAGGCTGTGTGTTGATCCGCTTTTTGTCTGCTCTCATGGATGAGTTTCTTCTGCATTCACTTCTTCAATGGATGTGTTGACCTTTTGCATTTTGGCATTGCCAAGATGGTTCTTGTATGGCTTCTGGCTACTATTATTGCCTCTATGGTTTGTACTATTTTTTTCCATGAGCAGAGTGGAAATATTAACATCACAAGCAAATATCTTCTTTCTTGATAAATATTAAATAGGCTTTTCAATTATATTGAATAGTGATATGATGATATACCAATGCACCGATTCTTATCACACAAGGTTGGCCGACTGCTTTTGAAAATGGGCCTCACTTCTTTTAATGTAACTTCATTGTTCAGCAGTTAACCTACATGTATGAACAGTAGCATGGGAAACAGTAGTTGGCATCTGATAACCTTGTCATTCAATTAATTGCTCATGACACCTCATCTAAAGGTTCTTCTGTTTCTGTTTTTGCCTTTGTCTTGTTTACTCAGATGACTAGATTTGTGATGTGATCATGCTTGTCAAAGATACAATTTGAGAACAAAATGTGATTCTTCTTTCTTGATTAGGCTGGTTGACAAGGCAACTTAAGTAGGGCTGAGTATAAATTATGGCCAAGTGGACAAATGCAAAAGAAAGCCACATGTGTTCTTTCTATCGTCCATAGTATTGATTAATTAGATTTGCGGTATATAGGATAACTACTAATTTCCTATGATAATTGAGAACCCAAGTTTTTTCTAGCGCGAATCCTTAATATTCACCAACAAATGTTTCCTCCTAAGCTGTATGCTATTACTTTTGTTTAATGGTAGCAAGGTTAGTCCAAGGTCTAATCATCTTCTTGAACATTTATTATGTTAAGAACCTTCAGATGTGCTTCACAGCCTGATTGTCCATTTGTCAATGAACAATAATTGGATGAACTTGCATGTGGCACATTTTCTCATTTTCCTGGCACCTAAAGTATCATAGTCACTTCTTAAAATTCTCGCTTGTAACTTTGACTGTCCAGTAGGTATTTCAACTAATGCATTGCCAGCTGACGAATTTCCTAATTATTCACAACGGGCTACTGATGGATGCATCTTGGAAAATTTGAAAAGGTATCTTGCAGGGAACTCGTCAATGAGCTCAAGGATCGGGAATCAACTGATGCTTTGCTAATTTTAAGCAAGGACGGCATGAAATACACTTTCTGTTGGGGTCATTTAATGTTGAAGGCATGTATTCATGTGGCTTGCATTTGACACTCGACTTCAATTCAAAGTGAAGTATTTGGTGCAGGCAACTGATTCCCCAAGTATTATTACGTTGGTAGGTATAGTGGAAAAAAATTGCGACAGTTACTAGACACCTGTACTAGATATGAGGAATATAATAGCTATTCATCGCAGTATTTATCAGAGCATATATGACCTTTAGCTTCATGAATGTATTTGATGTTTATTGACTGACAGAATGGCAAATAGCATCCAAAGGGTGCTTGAATCTAAGCCATCGTACTTTAAGACGGCTTTAACTTCAGATCCACACCCTGTTTTCTTCACCTGTCACTTCAAGTTATTTATGTAAACAGCTTGGTATTAAATATTATGGTGTGAGGAGGCTCTTTCTTTTGATATGTTGCAATTATAATTTTGTCGTTTTCCGAACCTCTTGAATTAACCAATTTTCTATTTTGGTGGTGTCCTTCCAATATCTCTAGTATTTTTTTTCTACATTTAGGTTGTTTCCGTCCCAATCTTAACCAATATGTTTTATGGGCGCATTTTTTTTTTTTTTTCACTTATGCAGATTAGCGGCCAAGGTTGTGGAAGATGTAGTAGAGAAGTGCTGAGGAGGATGAAGAGCAGACAAGTGCTTGGGATCTGGAGAATCTTACATAGTAGGTGGGTGAGGCTAAGTTTGATACATTGTTCTGTAGTACATGTTTTAAATGATCAAGGTTACAGATTAAATTTTTTATCATGTAAGGTGATGTTGATTGAACCTTCAGTTTCTCGTTTTTTTCTTTTCAGTGACTTCTCATTAACATCATGCTCATTTTGGGATGTAATAAAAATGATAAACATCCGTCAAATATGCTCTAAGTTTATCGATGAGGAGTTTTTAGTACAAGGTCAACTGAAGTGCATGAGATCTTATTTTCCTTTATATAGAACAATATCGTCATGAAAGTCATTAAGGAGCTTACTTTATATGGGAAATAATATGGCCCAAGGGGTCCTACTTTTGTCTTGCAATTTCATGTTTCCCTTCCAAATCTTTTGTAGCATGTCCTTCATTCACTTGACACTGAAAGACATAATAAATGCACATTACAATGTTCTCATTATTAGATGAAGAGTTGCTGTAAAATTATATGAGCATATCGGAAGAAGCAATTAGTTTCTTTCAAAAACAATAGCCAAATGATTTTAGTTACATGCGACGTATAACACGTATGCTCGTTTACTATTACTTGCCATGTCCTGTGCAATATGTTCCTGCCTTGGCACGTCACAAGCAAAATCACTCTGTTCTCATGCTTCCTACACTTAGGTTAAGCATTGCAACAATCTCATATGTATTTATCTAGAAGTAAAAATATTAAAAAGGTGGCATGATGTATATAATATAAAAAGCTTTTCTACACTTAATGGTCTTGCTTGTGTTAGGTGTGATCAAAACCTATCTTTATTAAGTGTGATTATCAAGTGGCCTGGGGGCACTCATTAACAAGATCCATTTATTAATCTTAAATTTTCTGAGGAAGTTATCTTGTAGGATTCTTAATATTTTGTACTATAATAGGTTAATTTGTATATTTCCAAAAGAAGTATCCTGTATTTTACAATCTTATATGCACATATGTTCCTATCTTCCTTGTGTTAGGTGTTTTGAGTGTTGGAAATCAAAACCCGTCTTTATTAAGTATGGTTATCAAGTGGCCCGGAGGCACTCGTTAACAAGGTACACTCCTTGAGGAACTAATCTAAAATTTTCTGAGTAAGTGATCTTGTAGGATTCTTAATATTTTGTACTACAATAGGGTAATTTGTGTATTTTCCAAAAGAAGTATCCTGTATTTAGTATAATTAGAGGGAGATCTGCCAAATTATAGTAGAACTGATTGTCTTCCTATCTCTCATGTACTGAACACTGGTACATTGGGCTAAACTGTGGTAATTTGTCATATAGTTGAAAGAACTTTGTTCTTTTGGTGCATAACTTTGGTAATTTGACTTCTGTAACTTTAGCTACTATTCTTCAGTTTCTTTTTGCCATTTATTCCTTTCAGATATTGAAGAGAACATTGTTAAAAGTAGTATGATGAGTTGTTAGGAAGAAAATTTAAAAGCATTAGGATTTATTTCCTATGTCTAAGTTTTTGCATTTTTACCTATGAGTTTTACGGGCCAAAAAAGCAAGGTTTATATAACTAATATGATACCCTGTCACATGAACACCGTAACGGTGTATTTCATGTGACTATGGTAATTTGTTTCATAAGAGAGTCAAAAGATTTTTTCTGGTTTCCATTGATGTTGGCATGGGAGGAAACTATATATAGATTTGATGTGTATATATATATATTATATATATTTTTTTGAGGTCTCTGTTTATATGTTGATCATGTTGGAAATGGTTGCTAACATGGATAAAATCTCGGAACAGTTTGTTTAATTTACATATGAAAAGCTAATAGAGTTAATGCAAGATTTAGTTGCTGTTTCTGATTTCTCGTTGCTCTCTTGTGAAAACCTTGTTTATCTCTGTTGTGGGCCCTGAATCATCATGATTAACAGTTTGGAGATGTAATAGTCCTCATACGTGATCTGAACTTTTCTGTCATTGAATAAATCTGGTTATAAATTGAGACAAGGCTTCTCTGCACAAGTAAAAAGATATTGCGGGGTTGTTTAATTGTAGCTGCTTTTTTAATTGTCTACTGATTTCAGATATCAGTCTGTCTTGCTTTTATTCTGCATGCTCTTTTTTCAATCTAGCTTGAAATTGAATATTCGTGTACTGGAGTATAATCCTTAAGTGGAACTTACTGTTTGTTGCTCCTCTGTAATTTTCGTACTTCTTTAAAGAATGTCGTCGCCTTGCTTGTACTTGACTGGAAGTTTGTTTGGACTACTCATTGTTAACTTGGTGTATAATAGCAGAATGATTAACACTTCCAGTGACATTGCAGTTATAGAAATTTTGACCCTAAAGATGAGAAAGTATTTATCTGTAAGAATAGCTTATGGATTTTTTTTTTTTTTCCTCCAGATAGTTATATAGTATGGATCGAAATTAAATCATCAGATCATCATGATTTTTAACAGATAGAAGTTTGGCTAGCTGTGCTTTTATCAACCAGCATTTGATGATAGTGTTTGCTGGTTGAGACGGGAGATGGAAAATGCGGTGGTATGTCAATCTCGAGCTTCAGGTAACTTCCATTGACCTTATGGCTGGAAATCAGTCATGTATAAATCATCATAACTTAGCAATGTGAATATCATTTTAGTTTGCATTCGTAGTGTTAGATCTGTATTTGATTTATTGACAGCCCGTGCTACAGAGATTTCAAATTCTAGTCATGTTTCTTGCATGACTTTTGTCGAAATATCACTTCTGAAGGTACATCAGGTGTAAGCTTATATGATGAGAAGTTTTGGTTGCTACAAATAACAACATAGAGAGGATAGTTGATTTTTTCCTTGGACAATTTGATCTTTTCCTTGATGTAATTGGAGGGAAGAAGCATTTTGAAAGTTTTCTGAGTATAGATTAAAATGTTGCAAACAAAGATGATGGTTGCAATCCATTGATGCTTTAAGAACGTGCGCTTTTGTTTAAGAAACAGGTCGGTGTGAATTTTGGATGGTTAGCTACCCGTATCAACTTCTCCAGGAAATCTGTACCATTGTAATTAGTATCATGGAAATAACCAGTGATGAGAACTTTGGGATTAAATTATAAATGGCTTGTGAAATTTCCTTTATTTGCAACAGTCTAAGAAAATAAAGAATTACTTTCGCCATTGTCAAGAAGAAATGGAAATGGAAAGTCATCTAGGCTTTGCTCATTTCAAAGCTCCAGCTAAGGAAATGTAAATGCGCTTAATTGGTGGCACATGGAATATGTATTGGAGATTATCTGAAGGTTTGGAGCTACTTAACGCTGCATGACCTGTTGAAAGCTGTTTTGTCATTGCATTGATACTTTCATGACATATAATGATGAATTTTTATGAACCGTCCCAGCACTGTCTATGGTGATACACCATACTTTTCCCATGTCACAATATAATTGCTTTCACAATTGACAGAGCTAGCTCTTGAAGAATGGCTCATTTGTGAGCAAGAATGAATAAATGACAGCAATTATATGTACAGGCTACACTGCGCTGGTTATTCTCTGGTAGTTAGTTGAGATCTTCTCAGTGCCATGTGATGACCATGTCTCTCCCGTTAAAGGAAGATTGAACTTGAAATCTTACCCTTTGGCAGTTAGATGAAGAAAAGCTGCATTTTGTAGAGGAGAATACTGTTTTTTCCTGGCTTTATCAGCGCTATCTTGTCTTCTGTGAAAAAATCCTGTTAGTTGGCTAGTGGGCTCCTTTCATTGCTTGCTTTTCTTTTACTTTTTTTCTTCTCAATTTCTGGTCTTGGCCTTGCTTGCGGGGAAGTGCAACCTAGCCACCAGTGGTCGAGGTGCTCGGAATTTGCGGTCAAACCCTCTCACACAAACAAATCCTGCATTGGAACTTTCATTTGTCAAAAAATGGCTCTATCAAATAGATGTATGGTGGTGCAATCAAATGAGGAAAGTGATTGGAACCATAATTGTCTTTTTAACATTTTCTGTCACTTTTGTAGTATTATATCTGAAGTATGGGTTTCTTCTTTTGAAGCGCTGTCTTCTTCCCACATATAGACAAGTACGGGGTAGACCTAGTTTCTTGCAATGACAAAGGGAATCCTCATTATTTTTAGATGGTACCTCCTATTGTATCTTCTTATTCTAATAAAGCATTTTCTTTTTTTTAAAACAGTATTTTGCTTTTGCAGGTGAACAGGAAATTGATGATGATGATATTGATGGAATCATTGCTTACCTCTCCAGAAGCAATATTGAATTTCCTCAGTGGACAAGCCTAGAAGACATAATTTCTCGGTAAGAAACATAGAAATAATTTCTAGGTAAGAAACATTCTTTCTTGTTGCTGTTGAAAGTGCAAAAATGGATTTTGGTATCTTTGTTTACCTCTGAATATTGTTGTAACAGAAGTTCCAAAGTATACGGTCCGTCTTCTCAAACTCCAAATAGAATCTCTAGGAACACATATTGGATTGATGCTTGATTCATGATCTGCGAACATCTGCATGATGAAGGTATCCGTGTTATTACTGCTGATAGCATTGAAATCTATGATATACTATTGAAAACTAGCTGCTTTTTCATTTAATTGTCTTGAATAAGTACAGGATGCGGAGCTTATTTACCTCATTTACTTGGAAGTATGTTCCATTTAATGGGAAGCTTCCTCTCATTGCTGTTCTGCAGGGTATCTATAAATGCATTGCTTGAATGTCAGCAAATTTCCTTTTCCACACATTGCATCTTGCTTATAGGAAGAGCTAATAAGGTCGGAAAAATGTATTATCTCATGCTAAAAACGTTGGAAGGAATGTATTATCTCACCAGAAGTGTCCCTCTGACAGTTTGTGAATTTTCTTCTCGAATACTATTGCATGAAAAGCATGTCTTCTCCTCACACAGGTTTCCTGTCTTTTGATGTTCACAACCTTCTTGAGATTGTTGGACTGAGTTGGCAGTTTCACCTGTTGCGTTTTATCTCGGAATTGTAAGATTTAAGATAGAACAATCAACTTCTCAGGAAAAATGACTTGTATTTAGTCTATTTCTTGTGGTCTAATTTCTATGGTAATAGGCAGTCACATGCAGATAACTCATTGTTTTACTTAAAGCTGTACACTTACCCGGTGTCCATATAGCGAGAAGGTAAGGGCTTGGGTCATCCACTTCTCTCTTTTCCAGCTGTCGATAGATAGAGTTGCTAGTCAGAAGTGATGCCTTGTATGCATATATTTGTAGTCTATGTAAAGTCATAGAGAGAAGTTTTCTCAAAAAACAGGAAACAAACCCCTTGTAGGAGAGGATGATCATCAGGAAGTTCGTATCTGCAACATATAAAGGCAGTGAACCTTAGAGGTTTTTGTGGAAAGAACCCAGCAAAGAACTTAGAAGAGAAGGTAAATGTGTCTTTTCATCGGAGGATTCTTTGATAAACTTTGGTAGTCCCTCTTTGTTCCAGTAAATAGAACAAGTTTTGAGACTTTGGGATAAGAGTCTTTATTCAAATGCAGGTAGTTATAAGTCCTAATGTTCCATCTTCCAGTAGCCATTATTTTCCACTTGTTCACAATATATATCTCATGCATCACGATTAAGTATGGTTATAAGAGTCTTTACAATAATAAAGAAGATTTTGTTTCATGCTTTTTAATAGTACATTGAGAAGAATTTGACTTACACTTGGTGCTCTGTCCGTAGTCTGCTCACATTCTTGAGTTTTCGAGCTGGAATAGAAGCAGCTTCTGGATTCAGAGCAACTAAGGCCTTGGACATGTCAGCTTCCTGGAGTTCCATGTTGTTCGCTTGCATAAATTGCTGAAGGTTTTCGGTGAACTCTTGGATATTCAATTTGATGGTGGGGATTTCTTCATCACCATCCTTCAATGCATCCTCAATGTCACTTTCCAATGCTACTGCACGCTCTTCATCTGGAGTGGCTGGCTCTTCAATGATGGGTTCACAGTTACGAACTTGAAACACTTCTTCATGTGAGTAGGGTGGAGGTAGGGACATGAGATTGATGACTGTTGGGGGCTTGCTTTCAGCCAAAGGAACTGTCGAAGAAACAAGATTCTTCTCTTCTGGTGCTGGAAGGGCAAGTCTCGCACTACAAAGGACAGGTGTGTCTTTAGTTTTATGATGACGTCCCTTTGAAACAGTGAAATGTTAGCTTAAGCTTTTGTTATATATTCTATCTTGTCCTGTGATCACTGTCACTCTCATTCTCACGCTGTGTACGCCTTTTCCTCTCAAATAGTTGCATCTAGCAACTATGGATAGTTGAGTTGTGTGAGTTAGTTGCCAAACTTGTTGGACTGTAAGGCTCGATAATAGATGTCATAGATTCTTTAATATTTAGGCATGGTATCTAGTATCCTTTGAGGATTTTCTCTATCTTCAAGAGTTTGATAAGTGGCTCGTTATGCTTATTTTCTGGCTTAATGGTACCATAAATGTTGCATGGTAGAAATGATAAGCAGCAAACCTTGCAAAAGCACTAGCGAAGTGCCTGCACTCTCCTCTCATTGGACAAGCATTACAATTTGGTTTACTCTTGGTGCAGAAAACCTGCTTACAATCAAATATGAGAAACATCAAAATTCATCTGATTAATCTCATGGCAATACAGAGAGTTTATCCAAAGTACCTTTCCAAATGTGATTAGCTGGTAATGTAGTTCATAGCTGTAACGACACATGAATGACAGCCATTAGAACTTGGAGTTAATATGATACACTAATGTATCTGAGGATAACATGCTAGGAACTTTAAGAAGTTAAAGGTAGAAAGTCTGGTACAGTGTTCGTTGATCAAGCTTGCACAATCTTGGCCACAGATATTTCTGAATTGACTCCAGCACTGGGTACCTGATGATTTAATCGTCATTGTTAAATATATGAATAGTCTGAGGCTTTTCTTATGATAGTAGGCCAAAGGATTTACAGTTCCAAGAGGTGCAATTGCAGTGACTCTGGCAGTGGTTGAAGAGGCACCCATCCAAGTCGAACTGCTATACGTCCTACATTGGTGTCCACCTGCGGAAGATGACAAACAAAGCCAAAAGTCACCCTTAATTTTTTAATTTCCATCTTTTCACTAAGGTTATATAGGAAGTAGTTTCATGTAGTAACTCTTACTGGAAAGGCGAGATGATGAAGTGTTAAAAGCCTCACGCATTCTACACTTTTCAGTCCCAGCCCTCTTATGCTCAGTAGGTAGTCCCTGCAATTTGACATATGTAGGTGTCAGATAATGCTTATGGCCAGTTTCATGCTGCATATTTGTGTGAAACCATTTTGGTCTGCAGTGCACACGTTCTGTGTGATATTGCAGCTTGACATGAATACGTATGTGGGTTGGGTATGAATGTGTCAGATGCTAAATGTGAGGTCTGATTACGATGCTCATGCCGTTACATTAGCTATATATTAGATTGCTTACTTTGCCTTGTCGGGTGAGACATCTCTCAACCATTCAAGGTCAATGCTTCCATGTTCTTGGACCAAGCGGTTGAGGAATCCCTGCAAAATGTGCCATTGTCAAATACCATTCCCCTTAACATTCTTCTTATTCTTTTTGGCCTTTTCTTTTTTCTTAAAGAGGATATCATGTGTGCTGCTCTTAAAATACATGTGCCGTTGAGTTTGATGGAAGTACCTTAATTCTTTCTGCTAGCATGTTGTTCATCCCTCTTTCTTTAATACAATTTGATATCTCACTAACACTGGCTTGCCTTATTGCTTCATAATCCAGCGAGTCCATCGCATCTTTGCTTCTTTCTTTTCTTCTTCCATTAGGTTGCACGTCTCTCCTTAAAATATCCCAATCAATTTCATTGCTCTTCCCAATCTTAGCCTTTCCTCTTTTTGTTTTTACTGGCTCATGATTTGTCTCCTGATGTGGCTTAGCAGATGAAGACAACTGCTCCTCAATATGCGGCTCGGCAGCTTTATTTTCCAAATGGCTTTGATTAACAACTGTTGAGATTCCATCCCTAACATCAGTAACTTGCTGAGGACTCAGTAAGACATTCTGCACGTTATCACAATGCTTTCCAGAAAATGATTCCCCAAGAGTATCCACTTTTGTAGCCAAACTACCCTCCAAGTGAAAGATCTTCTCATCTGCATGTTGATGGGAGATGCAAGAAGGTTGGCTAATTGTGGGATCAGGGCCAGAGTTGGGACTCTGAGGGCATGCATAATTTGAGCCCAAAGATGTGTGATAGCTCATCATCGGTATTTCTTGAGTGCGTAGCGACGATTGGTGGTTGACTGTGTATATATGTTGACTTTCCTCCTGTTGCTCCATCAGTTTGGCTATATGATTTGGTGGTTCTGCAGTACTGAATTTAGATGCTGTTGGCCACGAACATATGCTTTCATCACCAAGCATGTCATCCTCTACTCTCAATATTCTGGAATCTGGATTAATTTGCAGGTGCTGTGGAATGAAAGCAACCGGTGGAAAATGCGCAGGCTGAGCATCCGAATTTATCAGCTGAGTGTACGATGAAGACCTGTTAATGCTATTGGTAGCATTGAATACTGAGTTTTGGTGGTTGTCTGCATTATCTTTTGATTGTTGATCCCCAGATCCCAAAGTGCTCCTGCTTTGATGGGTGAATGGATCCCGGAAAAGGGCTTTATCCTTCTGGAAAGAAGAGTCAAACATTGAACGACGAATTTCTTCAGGTCTGTGGCCAATGACCAAATCTTCCGATTCAGAATTGGAGCCCGAATAGGATCTGATTCCTCCAATGCTTTCATTGATTGAGCAATCAAAAGATTCTTGGGAAGAGAGAACTTCCTCCTCCAAGCTATGAGTTTGTCCCCCTAACAAGTTCATGGTTTCTGTCCCTGGAATTTCTGCGGCTTGCCAAGACACTGTTGATTCAATGTCAGTCACTGAATTTTGGCTGGAGATTGGGTGCCTTTTTGCATGCAAACTGATAGTGTCAGTTGGGCTCAACATGATTATTTCTGGTTCCTTGGAGAATATGTTTGTGTTATCCTTGCTATAACCACTTCCGAGGCAAGTTGACTTCACTGGAAACCGTGCAACCAGTGACATGAAGGCAGAGCTGCATTGTCGACAAAATCAGAGACATGGTCAGTTTTACTGGTGTGTTCTGTTGGCAATTGTTCGGAATTGTCCTAAAACTTATACTTACCTTGAAAGATGATCAGAGACATTCTGAGTCAGGAATACTCCAATCACCGAGTCAACAACTGATCCTTTCCATCGAGAAAAGCGTCTGTCACCTGTGAGAGGTAATATAGGCATGCTCAGTAGATCTTAATGCGGTTGTTTGGTCTGTCAATTGGTCTTTTGTTCATTTCAGTTGATGGGCAATAATTAGGGGAAACTTATGATGAAAGGGACTTCTGAAATATGGAGACTTTGTATATGACTGATACTCCAATGCAAAATTGATTTCTGCAGGACTTGCTTGTTCTTAGTTCTGAACAAAAATGCCTGGTCCATGATGCATGCTTTTTTACCAAGATGGTAATTTTGATCTTTGCATATCAACTTTGAGAGGGTCGAGATACTTCAGAGTTTCATAAATGATTGGTGTTTTATTTCAGATTGTATGCTCTTTGTTTTAAAAAGATTTTGCTGGGTGAAATGTAATCTATGTAATGCTTTTTGTTCTATCTCAAAATTGATCAGATGATACGGGGACGTCTCATAATGATTGGCAAGAAGATTACAGCAGCAGCAGTGGTCTTTCTGCTGTGGTGCAACTAGAAGTGCCTAGTAACAATTGTGCAAAGGATTAAGAATATACAGAAACTGTGCAAAGCACTTACCTTGAACAAGATGCATTCTGGCGATGAATGAATTTGCCCGTCCATGGAACACTTCCCTCTCTTCTTCCCACCATTTTTCCTTGTTCTTGTGATTTTCTTCAAGTCCACTTCCTTCCTTACCCATGAGAAGATTCCATACCCTGTTAGTTTCTGGGTCTAGGTCTACTTTTGGCCGTGGTTTGCGTTTCCTGCCTTCATAGGGAACAATCATGCCAGCTCCAGTATAGGGTACAATTGCATTTTGCTCTGCTTCCTTCAGTTTGCTGTCTTCTCCATTGAGACTGAGCACCTCCAATATGTATATGATCTCGTCAAGAGTGTTGAGGTCATTTTCCATAGATGAGCTTGGACCTGAATAGCATGAAGAGACTGATAATTATGGACTCTAGCAAAAAATACTGGCCTTGCAAGCGATTACAGTTAGGGTTCCAGGAAATACCTCTTGTCACTGTACCAGTTCGTTGATTTTCATGGCATGGATCCTTCTGCTTTTTCTGGAACTTCTCTGTGGAAGGACTCTGCTTGGTGGGAGCTGCAGTCTTCTTTGCTAAACGATTTGCCTGCTGCTTTTTTGGTCTTCCTTTCTTTACTGGTGTAACAGTATGTTCTGGAGCTTTTTGGCTTTGATGATACTCCTGACAAGCTGGTTTGGGCATGTCTTTCACTTGCAATATGCTGGTTTCCTCCTCTCTCTGTACATGAGAATGCTGTTCAGCAGAAATTTGATGCTTTCTCGGAACATTACCCCAAGTGTGAGAGGGAAGATTCCATCCACTGGTAAGTTTCTGTGGCCTGTCTTTTTCATTGTGGAAAATGCTTCCAGAAGCAATACAGGGGTTCAACATCTCATCGTTCATCTGTAATGGTCTTCTACATGTGGCTTGACCATATACACCTGCATGCACTGGGCTTGAAGAATCTAAGACCGCTGGAACACAAGATGAGAGACTATTAATATCAAATGTTTTCTCTTCTTTCTTCCTTTTGTGGGTCTCTGAGTAAGCCGAACTGAGAATGCTACTTTTGCTGAATTCACCGGTCTGGACCATTTGTTGCAGCCATGGGGGCATTGAATTTGCACGAGGAAGATAAGTCTGCTCGTTGTTTTGATGATAAACCCTCTTTAGTCCCCTTGCCTCACTAGAGTTGGAAAAAGTTAATGGTGCTGATTGAGGGACTGCTTGCCTAGACATCTCAAGGTGGCGAAGTCCTGGAATGTTCACTTCTCTTGGTTCTGCAAATACAAATTGCTGCTCCTTGAGACGCTGTCCATCTTTTGAGCCCATCTGGCAAGCAATGCCAATGGCCGTATCCATGTTTGCTTGAGTGGCTATTCTATGTTCCAGTTGGTCTGTTGTTCTGGCTGGCGAGCACGTCGCCGGCCTTTGTAGCACTGGAAAAAATGCAGTGGGCCTTTGATTTGTTCCATGCAAACTCACATTTTCCGGTTGATTTATCATGGTTGATCTGTCATGGTGACCTATCTGCTGAGCTGATGTTATTCCTGATAGAATGTTTACTCTCCTGCTGAGTTCTGAGGCTTGTGAATCTACAGGCAAGCGAGAACCCTCCATATTCCTCGACTTCTCTGGTCCAGGTACTGTGCTTGCCTCAGATGTCTTTTCTAAGTCAAAATTCAAAGTTCTCCTGCAGGACTTTACAGCAGTTCCATCATTGCCAACTGCGGTCTCCTGTGCAGCATCTGCCTGTTGACTTGCTGTTTCTTTCAGGCCTTTCTTGCGTATGTACTTCCGCTTTCCAGATGGATTCTCATTTCCCTTTGGTTTTAGCTGAGCTTCAGGTTTTGTAGTCCTCTTTGGCTTTTCTCTTATCACCTTCGGTCTGTGCTTTTTTCGCTTGGGTGTTTTCTGCTGCGGTGTTGTATTAAGGTCAATGCCTTGGTTGCTTTCTACAATGGCATCCTTCTTCTGCTTGAAAGATTCCACAATATTCTCCAAGAGTTCGTCTGAATGGTTTGTTTCACTTGTCAACGAAAACAACTTTCCCTGCTTGTCCTTCTCTTGGGTTGTGCTTTTGTATGGTGAGGATTCAAGCAATGCAGAAAGCTGGTTGTCTTGATATGGTGTTGCTGGTGCAAACAATAAGTTAGTCATGCTTGGTGGGGAACTGACTTCTGGTGGAGTGGAGTTTAGATCATAGGTCGGTCGCGAAGGCAAAGGGAATTCATCTGTAAAAGACAGTTCAATCTTCACTGTTAGTGGATGCACAGTTGAATTCTTTTGAAGGAGTGATATTCTTAAGCTCATAAATACTAGGCACAAACAAGAAAGACAGCAACCAAACTTCATCCTACTGAGTCAGCTAAATGAACTTCTTATGGTATTTCACTATGTCTGCATCGACATAGCATACACATCCTCAAAATTGTCACCCAATTCTTGTTTACGAATTCTGAGGTAGCATAGCATAAAACAGAAAATAAGGACGGTTTTATATGTTGGCACCAAGGATGCATAGCCAGCGGAAACTCTACTGTGGGGAGGATGCTACTCGGTCCAGAGGATGCAATTTTCTTCGGTTTCAGTTGATTTATGAAGGTAAGGATTCTTTTCGTATTCCTACCAGTAGCCTGCATATTTGGTCTAGAGCTATTTTTTTGGTCATCGCACATGGTGTCTTGACCTTATTTTAAAATAATAACTTGTGTTAGAATGATCTATTCTGTATTTCTTGATGTATTTCAGACATTGCATTCGTTGTAGTAACTATCTTGGTGGAGTTATTAATATGTCTCTACAGAAGCATATCCTGATGAGATACCTCAAAAAATTTAGCATTTTCAATCTGGGAGGAAAATCTACAGCACTGACAATTGATAATCTTTAGTTATGCTACTGGGAAAGAATCCAAAACAATCTTCATACTTACATTTGGTTGTCTGAGTAGATGTGTAATCTCTTCTGAATACACTTGTGCTTGCAGCATTAATCTGACTGCCAATCAAGTCGTTTGTGGTGAAATCTCCACCGCTGCTGGAAATCAGCTGGTAATTAGAAGTCCAAGGTCTGTGAACCCCGTTGGCACCACTGCTTGAGGATCCTTCAACTGATGGATCAAAAGGATAAGCGTCGAGTCCCAGCAAACCCATTATTGGTCCACTATTCCAATCATTTCGATCCATATCGAAGATAGGCGTTGATTGTCCAGCAATCCGATTGATCAGCTGGTTTGTCCGGGCTAAATCTACGTCATAACTGAGGTAGCTGTGAATCTCCTCCGCTGGTGCTCTAAAGTTGAGATTTTGGACTGACCCACCATTACAGTGAGGCAGCTCCTGCATATAACCATGGCCATGGGGCAGGCCAGTAAATACAGGGTAATTTGTTCCGCCCTGCAGGCTCTCGATTTGATCAACTGGAGTCGCACGAGATCTTACTGGGATTGGTCTCTTTGGGGTGTGTACTTCCCAATTGCCAATCTCAAAGGCCTCTCCTTGCGGCATTGGGAACTCACCGCCCAAATTCCACCCGGAGTTCATCCGGTCTTCTTGTTATTCAATCCCTTGTACAATTCCTTTTCCAGTTGGCTGGAAATCTCAAATATCTTAATTTTCTTCTGGTGGCCAAATGTGGCTACCAAAAGGAAAAAAAGAAAGAAAAGAAAAACGCAAATTCTCCAGAATCCTAGTGTTTTGCTCTAAAACCCGATCTTTTTTTCCTACCACATTTCCTCAATTCACCGTGCTTCCGAATTCTGCTATCAAATTCTTGCTGAACCGTGACCTCCGCTCAAAGTGCCGTGCACCCAGTGAAATTGTCAGCTGTTAGAGAAGCCTCCTCACCTGATTAAACCAAAATTGCACATCATCTCTTGCAACATTAATGGCCTACCCAGATATTCCTCAACGACTAAATCCAGCTAACGATCCCCAGCTCTTAAAAGACGGTAAAAGCACAAAACAGAAATGGAAACAGATTGCAGAAAAAACCAGCAAGTATCTGAGAAAATGATGAAACTCCTGAATCAGCAGGAATTGGAACGAATTGATTAGCTCCCGAATGCCAGAAATTGATATCCGCGAAACAGCGGGAAAACGGGAAGAAAATCTCCTCGGAATCTTCAGAGATACGGGGGGGAACGGAGCGAAATGAATGAAAAAACAAGAGCAAGGAATGAAGAGAAAACAGCAGCCAGTGCACACGGTCAAATGTCCGAAGTAAATTCAAGGGGAATTAGGAGGAGACGGGAATGGGATTCAATTTCGAGCTCAGCTCACCGATCTGGTCGTGCCTTGGACGGCCGGCGCCGGGCGGTGGGTGCTTCAGGAACGAATCAACGCCCGGGAGCAGCCCACTGAGTCTTCGCCGCGGTAAACAAGCTAGAGAGAGAGAAGAGGAGAGGAGAGAGAGAGAGAGAGAGAAGAGAGAATAGTCCAAATAGATTAGAGAAATATATAGAAAAGAAATGCAATTTTTATATAAGAGGAGAGAGAGATGGGTAATGGGGGCACCTTTGGTATCTTCAGACTGGGCACACCAACCAGTTAATGACTTACAAAATCTGAAAATTACCTTTCTGGCAGTAGGCAAGTTTCCTGACGGTAAGAAAAAAAAATAGAAAAAAAAAAAAAAGAACCACCCAACCTTCATGCACCAGAATAGACCTGCTCAGGCCCTCTCAAAAAAAAAAAAAAAAAAAAAAATCCCCAAAAAATGTATATATACCCAAAAAAAAAAAAGGCGATTGACTCAATAATTTTGGTGACTCACTGTCTACGTGAGTGATTCCATATGATTCTATCCATTCATTTGGTGTCATTGCGTTGTTTACTATCTTTTGGCTATAAAGATACTAAGAAATTTTGATAGTTTCCTTTGTGCAAATTCTTTCCAAGTACTAATCTACTACTTTTTGTAATGCGGCCAAAGTTTTGCCCAATATGCTTAGTTCCTAAGAAAAAGCTTTGCTTGCAAATACTAAAAAAGAACTCTTATATTTTCTTGCAATTTTTTTGTGGAGTACAATTTTTTTTAATTTTTTTTTATGAAAGCATTATTTTTCACCTAATCCAAATATTAGTTTTGAAATCATACTATTGGGTACCTCTGCTTATATTCATACTCCCATTTAAAAAAGAGAAATCATAACCTCATCGAATTCGTCACGAACTCACGGCGAGCATGGTCCATTAAAATCAATTTGGCCACCTATCCTAGGACGTCATATCTTGGACCAGTAAATACTCACACTCTACTATCTAATATCATTTCTTTTTGGGGTTGCGACATTAAATGCGGGATCTTCCCAATTACGTCAGGACGGCAATGTAGCCCATATGCTGGCCAAACAACACGAGAGCCAGAACGCCAATGCCTCCCCCACCTAAAATCTCCAATTGGACAAATTAACCTTTATGAATGATTTGCACAGCAAGAAGGGAGGGCTCCTCAGTTCATTCTCCCTTTTATGGAAGTTAGGTCGTATGGTAACAATTAACACGAAAAAAAGGAAAAATCAAATAAATAAACAAAAAAATAAATTGTGGGTAATTTCTTTTTTTTTATTTTATTTTTTCTTGTAATTAAAGGGGTGTTTTTTTTTTTTTGATAACTTAACATACATGAATGTGAAAGTGCCTATATATGACAAAGTAACGTCCGTGGGCAAACTTTTTTCTGTTCTTTTATGTCTCTCTGTTGGTGTGCTGGGAGATATGGTCCTTTTAAAGCTAGTAAAAAGTAAATGCCAAAGGGCCCCCTCTCTTCGAGGAAAAACGCTTGAGTTTTGGCCCCTCGAGGGGTATTTCCGTAAAATCACGACGGCCGGGGGGTGTTTTTCGTGCAACGCGTGTTCCTGCCGTCGTTTCCGCCTTGTCCGAAGCACCAGATTCGGCCAATGGCTGAGCTACCTTTTGTTTTTGGTCGCTTTAGCGGACTTTGAATAAAAGACCTTTTTTTTTTTTAAAGAAATGATTTTTTTTTTTGATAAAGGAGCCAATGAAGATATTTTAAGAAATTGCAGCAGAAAGGGGAAAAGGAAAAGAGAATTTAAAGAGAAAAACTAATTAATTATGTGAAAAAGGGGGCGTCCTCACGATCTTCATGCACTGAAATATTTTTTGCGTTCTACGAGGTGGAGGTGACTACGTCGCCCTTTGCATGACTGCGGCCGGACCCTAGTGCCACCTGTCGGCGGGGTCGGGTGGCTTTGAGTCGAATCAAGAAATATTTGGGAAAGAAAAGGGGACAATCTTACAAAGAGTGCGTTTATTTTCCGAAAAATGAAAGATTTAATTTTCTTTAAATTAAATGATATAATTAGTCAATTGAAAATATTTTCATCATCGATAATAATTTATATTAATTATTTTTGTGAAATATAAAAATATTTTTCATTTATTCATTTTTATAAAAGATAATATAATCATTTTAATGAGAACATTTTTGAAGTCATTTGTTTTTCTCAAAACAAACCGAGTCAAACAATTATAAGTGTTTTTTCCTTGGGACATTGATACCTGGAATTTTATTTTTGTCTCATTGACACGGTGACACCCTACACTTGTGTTAATCGATTCAAAAAAACCTCCCATCCATGTAGCAATTGAAAATCCGAAGTGGTCGAACGCAACAGGTCTGTCCATTACCAAGTTACATCCATTTGTCTGGCATTGTTCGTGAATGTTGACGCACCGGGACTTTTAAGGGCCATTCTAAAGAGAAACCTAACAAAAGGATTTTGAGTCACTGGTACAAAGGGTACTAGTGATACGAAAAAAATATTTAGGACATGGCCTATGGGGTTTAGGATTTTTTTATGAGATTATTCTCTAAAAAGGACAAAGTTTTGATCTAGATAAATTGATTCAACACAATTTATTATTGGGATAGTCATACAAATAGTTCTTGAATTTTGACTCAATATGCAATGTGATTCCTGAATTTTTAATTTATTCAATTTAGTCCCCCTGAACTTTTGGTAAATGTTTAATCTAGTCCATGCATTATTTTATTCTTGAATTCAATCTAGTCTTTGGATTATTTAGTTTAGGAGCTAAACATGTATCAAAAGTTCAGTGGTCACTTTGAACAAATTAAAAGTTTAGAGATGACATTGCACGTTTGGTCGAATTCAATAATCATTCATGCCATTTTTCCTTTACTATCTGAACGCTGGACTTCAGACTCAAGCTTGTCGAAGGGAACTTCTATCATTCCGTGACTTTAGCATTTAGTGGCTTCCATCAGGCACTCTCCGTCCACTTTCCTAAGTTGTGGTACAAAAGGAAAAAGGCGAGAAACATGGGGGTGTGTTCCATGCGGCTTCTTCACGGTCCTCATGTGGGAAAACCTTAGGTTTTTGCCAGTAGCCCACTTTGCCCTTTTGCACGAAAGGGTCCGATCTAGCGCCGTTCTTTGGTGAGGTGGAGTAAAGAGTCCAAATTAGCATCATTCCGGAACAAAAAAAAGAAAAGAAAAGAAAAAAAAGAAGAAGGGAAATGGCCTAAATTTAGATTAAACTCATGCGCGATCGATGCGCGATTTCATGTGCTCGAGAGCTTAAGACTCGATCGTTGGAAATCAAGTTGCCATCGGTATGTCGGATTCTAAAATCTTCGACGTGCTCTCGAAGGAAATCTCGAATTTAGCCTGTGAGGGGGTTGGCGCATTGGAACCCTTGGAAGGAGATCCTCAGGTTGATCACTTCCGTTCACGCTTGGCTATATCAATTTAAGCTTTTAGAACATGCGACTATGCTTTATTCTTTGATTAACTTAGCAATAGAGCCAAAGGTTTTGAGCTCAACCTCTCGCAGCCCGATTTCATCTGTCCATGTGTAGGGTTTTCCTTCCAATACGTGGGACTGCTACAATTGTTTCAAACTGATAAATTTCAGTTCACATGTTTAAAGAAAAAAATATCCAAAAAGTCCTAAATCTATTATATTTTTACCAATTCAGTTCTAAACATTTTAATTTTATTAATTCAGTCTTAAATCTTTTCACTTATTACCAGTTGAGTCCATTTGCTCAATTTTAACTAGAAATTTCTGACGTGATGCTTTTTGATAATTTTATTGAATTTTTAATGTTTTTATTATTATTATTTTTTTGGGTTTGGGGTTAGGGCTGGTGAGGGTTGCAGGCAGGCTGACCCTCGTTGGTGCTCATCGGCCCTAACCCCAAATCCAAAAAAAAAAGGAAGAAGAGAAAAGTAAAATAAAAAAAATAGAAATTCAAAAAATAATTATAATATTATTAAAAAGTGCCACATCGGCGTTGATCGACCATGTTAGCAATTTATGATTAAAATTGATTGGATGAACTTAATTGGCATGAAGTAAAAATATTTAAGACTGAATTGATAATATTGAAAGTTTTAGGATTGAATTGACAAATATGTCATGGGTTTAGGACTTTTTAGACAATTTTCTCATGTTTAAGCTTTCTTTCACTATCATATCAACCGCCTTATGTTGGACTATAACTTGTGCATTATATTTTTCTCTAACAATTTAAGTTTTTAAAACGATGGTTCTGTTCTCAACTTTAGTTCAACTAAAAATAGTAGAGCCAACCGAGGTGTAGATCAGAATAGAAACCAAAAGCAATATCAATTTCACTTTTTTTTTTTTTACTGATTTTACTAATGAATTCATATGTTAAATGTAAATATGACTTGACGCCAAAATTAGGCTAATCAAGTATTGCGCGTTACAGGGGCCAACTGTTTTCAAAGTCAAATTTGATTTTCTAATTTCTTGAATTACTCAAATTCAACTCAAACTTGATGAGAATGGAGTCGCCTCAACCAGTCAACAAGTCTCGAGAAGTCAATCTTTGAGTGGTTGCTACTTGACACCCTTTCGCACGGATGGCACAAAAACTGGTAGGTATAGTACTTGTTTGCGGAACACATAAAAAGAACCGCCATGGATATGCATAAAGTTTGCAATTCCATTTTGAAAGGGAGTCAAATTTGGGCTTGACAATTTGTGACGTAACAATATCATGTGAAATTTGAGGACATTGTCAAATCAATTCCAAATCTATTGTACGGTTGCTAATTCAATAAGTAATTAATCATTTTTGACAACTTCTGTGCAAAATTTCAATATAATCATTTTGGTTAATTTCCATTGTAAATCACTTACGTGATGGAGTATTACATAGAACGGCCGGTAATGATTAATGTCTGTGATTTGTCGACGAAGATTGACAAAAAAGACTACATTGAAATTTTATATAAAAGCTTCGCGAATAAATTGACAAAATTGAAAATTTTAAGACCTAATTGGTGTATGTGCAATAGTTTTAAGACTGATTGGCAATTTTCCCTGTTAAATTTAGATCCAATCCGAATTTGATACATTTATCAGCCGTGATTATCTTTGCAATCCAAACATGATAAATTTATCAAACGAGTGGACATGACATGATGGGTCTAACACTTTTATCATGTAATTTCTAATATACAGAGAAACATGTAGTAATTGATTTAAACATTAGCTTGTCTAGACGTCTTTGAACGTGTCGTGTGGATACGAATGATATGTTGGCATGTTTAATTAACGTGTCTAAACGTACCATGGGCGGGTCAAAAGGTCAAACTTTGAGCGACTTGTTTATTATATGTCTACAAATTCCGTGCCGCGTCACGACACGAACATGATTAGCCTCAAACTATCGAACCAAAGTCGCACTAACGAAGGAGTGGAGTCATAATTACTATGGAATTATTACATCAGAGTGTGAGAAAAAAAAGGGAAATATTGTTTTTTTTTTCTTATCGAGTATGGGGGCCGCCAATATTCCAATTGCGTGACATGTGTAGTCTTTCTCTTTGTTTGATTTTCGAAAATTTTCCAGAATTATATGGTGTTCCTATCTAGAGAAAGCAAGATGCTAAAGCGCGTCCGAGGAAAGGGCAAAAAAAAAACAATTTTTTATATATGTCATCAATGGGTAACTTTTGTTAATTTTCAAAATTGTATCGGTAAGTGCGCTTATCAATTTTTATATGCCTTAACGCATTCCGAAGCACAACTTGTTAATAAAAACAGCAGAAGAGATCTAAAAAAATGCCATCAACTTAAACTTGCTTAATAATTAAATTCGTGCGGATCTAAACTTCACAACTTTCTATAATTTAGCCGGTGTTAGCTAAATTTAAAATACATTTGCCAACTGATAATGCAAGTCCTTTTGTCAATTTAAAAAATCGAAACCCGGGCATTAAACGAAAGTGAATAAACACCAACAATCGACACATGATGCCTACGGAAATCGATTCTACTAGGTGCGATAATGACATTCTCGTTTTCAATTTTAAAAACACAACATATCTTTAATAAATTAATCACCTCCCTAGTGCCTTTGATTGCACTAGGGAAATGAATTTGTTAGGCGTGCAAAAACTGGCTCATAACACTAACTGATCTCGTTGCTATGCCAATGAGTAAGACGAATTAGTCATGAATCCCGAATACCGATGATTGATAGAAAATAAAGAAGGAAAAAACGAACAACACGAAATTGTCGATGAACTATCAAATTTAAAAGCAAAATTGAGTGAGAAGGTGAATAGGTGACAAGTTTCAAAAGTTTTAGAAATAAAGCCACCATAGTCCGAGGACCTTTGTAATTTATTGTATTTGTCTGGACAATTAGGTTCTTGAATTATATATTTGTTTGTATAAATTAATCTTTTCGTCAAAGAGGAAGACTAAAATGTTGACATGGCCATTTACGTCAACGCCACGTCAGCGTCATAGTGGATTTATATAATTAGAAATCAGAAAATGAAAAATTATAAATCTGGGAGGGAGGGAGGGAGGGTGGCCTGTCAAGTGGTGGCAGAGCCGTTGTGCCATTGTCCAAGATTCATTGCCCCTTGCCGATAGCTTGTCCCTCGCCGCTAACATGAGATGACATTGAACAATTCATCCATTGATGGCAGGACTCAGATCAACGCAAATAATTTCTAGGGCTTTTTCATCTATTAGGGGCGAGGTGGGTATTGGGGTTTTTGTAGAAGCTTCAGTTGATTCAGCTTCTCTTATTTGTTCTATTTGTGGAGAGAGTTGGTGATGAAGAGCTTAGAGCAGTTGAAGATTGGGGAAAAGGTCCTGCAAATGTGGAGATCATAAATAGCAAAGTTGTGCAATCGAATCGGTTCTATTTGAGAAACGTCATAAAAATTGGTCTGGTTCTCAATTCCAATTTTATTGAAGTATCAATTGATTCGGCTTCTCTTCTTTGTTCTATTTGTGGAAGAGTTGGTGATGAAGAGCTTAGAGTAGTTGAAATTGGAGAAAAGGTCCTGCAAACATGGAGATCAAAATGGTAGGGTTGTGCAATCGGACCAATTCTATTCAAGAACTGGTTCGACCATCCTAAAAATTGGTTTGGTTCTTGATTCCTTATTTGTGGAAGCATCAATTGATTCAACTTCTCTTCTTTATTCAATTTGTGGAGAGAGCTGGTGATGAAGAGCTTAGAGTAGATGAAGATTGGGGGACAGGTCTTGCAAACGTGGAGATCATAAATAGTACGGTTGCACAATCGAAGCAGTTTTATTCGAGAATCGGATTTGACCATCATAAAAGTTGGTATGGTTCTCGATTCTAAATTTGTTGAATCAATGTGAACCGGTCCGGTTCCCAGGCTAAGTGAAGAACTACTTAGGAATTGAATCCACCAATTTGACTTTGTAACTAGTTTTACAAAGTTCAAAAATTCTAATTTTTCTCTATATCTCTCTCTTTTTTTTTTTTTGTCTGTTCTAACCAACCTTACTTAGACACTTCATGACTCTCTCTCTCTCTCCTCCTTGCTTACTCGCGACTTGCTGTCACTTGTTCAAGCCTCACAACCTCACTTGCTCTTGATTTGCCTTTACTTGCTTGCCCTCGTTTTTCTTTTATTTTAAACCATTTCGTTATTCATATTATTTTGCAATAAAAAAAAAAATAAATGAAAAAAAAAGTTCCTAGATAGACTTTGGAATCGAACCAAAAAGCAAGGTAGGTTTTAGGGTCGATTTCAAGACAAACATGATAGGTTCGTGGTTCAAAAAATTGTGAATCGGTTTAACAGGGTAGATTTCAGATTTTAGGTCTGAAATCCACTCACTTTAAAACCGATCACTATAGATCGGACTATAATTATTCCATCAAAGATGGATGGGGATGGCATGCGGCTGCCTGAGCCAGATGAGGGTCCCAACCCCCTTGCTGGGGACGTTGCCCAACATTAAAGTCAGGGAGGCAAGACAAAAATTTCAATCATATACCACATCTATAAAATTGGGTGAAGGGACTTCCTAAAAGTTGTTGTACTTGCATGTTTGCTAAAGTATGTGTTAAGAGTTGGGGCATGAGGCGATTTCCTAAAAATTTAAGATTTTGTAGTTATGAGTAGCTTATCGAATGCCTTATAAGTAGCACTTTCGCATTTTCATTTGAAACGCGGCACAGACACATTAAGGGCATGTTTGGTAACCATTTAAACAATGCCTGATTTTGATTTTTTTTTTTGTTCTTGGAGCGGTTTGGGAACATAACCGTGTTTGGTAAAATTTTTGTTTTCGAGAAGAAATTTCTATTTTTTTGTTCCGGAAGTAGATGTGGAACAGAATCAAAAATAAAAAAAATTGAATCTTGTTCCCGGGAACAAATCTAATAATCAAGCCCATATTTTCTTCTTCTTCCATTTTCTCTTCTTCTTCTTCCTTTTTCTTCTTCTTCATCTACCGCCACCGTCGCATCTCGCCGCCGTCCGCCGTTCGTGCCCACCATCGCCGGTCGTCGGCAACCGGTCCGACGAGCTTGCTAGAGGCAAGCCGGCTTGGCCACCGGCGAGGCTCGGCGGGGTTGGGTGAGCGTCTCCCGCCCGCCGCGAGGCTCGGCGACAAGGGCGGCAACACTCTAGTGAGGTTGTCGGCCTTCATCTGGCCGATCGTCGGACCAGCGATCGGCCACTTGAAGAAGAAGAAGAACAGGAGAGAAAGGAAAAGAAAAAAAGAAAAAAAGAAAAAAAGAAAAAAGAAAAAAGAAAAAAAGAAAAGAAAATTATTTAAAAATTAAAAGAAATTGATTTGAAACAATCAATCAAAGACGACGCATCAAACACAATTCTATTCCGTAATCATAATTTTTGGACAGATTCTAAAAAGTTTAAAATGCTTAAAAATTATTCCCTTTTAATGAATAAAAAATCATTTTTTATTAGAATTTGTTTCCTAATGTAATCATTACCAAACGCGCCTTAAATGACACATGTGATTTACAAATCATATGAGCCAATATCATTTCGATTATCAATTATGTAACTTTCACAAATGAAATCCACATGATTAATGATAGAGATGAGCATGATACACATGATAGATAGATCATTTGGTATATTTGTAACAAATTTATTTTTATTATTTTCCGTTAAATTTTATTGTCAACTTGTTAAGTTGGATGACACGTAATAATTGACGAGTGTATCGATTTAAGATTTTACCGTTCGTATAGTTTGTGATTTTTCATGATATTAATTCAATTAAATGTAAATTAAAATAGGGTAAATTTATCATAATTATATTAGTTTAAAATTTTTTATTATTAAAAAATTAATTTAGAATAAATTTATTATATGTGTATTAATTTGAGATTTTTAATGATTTGAAAAAAATTAATTTAAGATAAATTTATTACATAAATATTAATTAAGATTGATTATAATCATATTTGTACTTATTCGTACGGCTCATGATGTCATTTTCAAATTCTTAATTTGAATTTGACAACTTCAGTCACGTGATACGACTAGTAACTGTTACATCGTCAGAGTGGTTGTCGCGGAGACGGATTTAACGCTGTTCTAAGCTATATTTGAAAGAACGAAGAGACCGGCCGGCGGCTATATTTAATAGTTTGGTTAGGTGGGGTGGAGCTGTAATGGGGTGATCGGTCGTTGTCAGTAACGTTGCTTCTTCCTCTCCACTTATCCTCCTGTTTTCTCCCAACTGGTTTCTCTGCATTTGCTTTATTCTCTTTGGAAAATTCTATGGTCCGGTCCAACGGATGACCGGTTCCGAACGTAATTTGATTTCTTGGTTGGAAAAGAGAAAAAGATTCGAAGGAAATTTACGGAATGTAATTTCTGATATTACTTTTGATTGGATGCCTTGTACCCTGAGTAGAGTATCCTGTAAAAAGACAATGCATTCTACATTAAGTTTGAGAAAAGACCCATTATCGAACTATCGATGATGTTTTCTATACCTCAAAATTTCCCCAAGCTTTAATATGTGAAATGATGGGAGGAAGCATATTTATGTTTAGTATTTAACTTTGATATAAAATTTTGTCTTGCTATCAGGGATGAGGGGAGACGGTGTCCAATTTGTTCAGCTTCTTTTCTATTGACGCCATTAAGTATCGTAGACATTTAGATTATTCAAGTAAGTCATACATGAAGATCTCAATTAGTCTTCCATTGTAGTTTTTAAGTTATAAATTTCTTGCCGCACCATATTCTAACAGTATAAGATTTGAGCATGTGAACATAAATTTGTCTGATGATCTCCAATTCAATTTATCATATCTCTTTAACTGAATTGTGGCTTTCATTTCTTTAAGTTAATGATATTACAAATGTTATAACTTTTGTACGATATATATTTGAGTGACGTAAAACTTTTTGTTTCGATCACTTGAATGCTATAATTTAAAAAAAAAAAAAAATGTTTACGTGGGTGTTATAATTTTTAATCGATTACTTGAATATCATAATGTTTAAAAAATGCTCACATAAGGGATAAAAATCCGACGTGACATGGCACTCGTGGTGAATGTTTTTTAAAAAGTTGTGGTAGTTAAGTGGTTGATTGAAAAGTTATGTGACACCCAAAAAAGGTTATAGTGCTCAATTGAACGCCTTACGAAAATAATGACATTCAAGTGATCGAAAAAAATATTATAATACTCAACTGAGTATTATATAAAAGTTATAACACTTGTAGTTTCTTCCCCATAACCTTCTTCTCCCCCCCAACTTTTTTTTTATGTCTTGAATGTCTTCATTCCTTCTCCGATCGGCCATGCATTTCGAGTTTCTTCTTAATATGTATGCTAATTTCAATAATCCTTTGCCCACAAGCCATGTATATCGGGTTGCATGCTTTAGGTTGTTTCTCCCATCGTATTAGCCTTCATGTGATGGAGAGTGCTAAGCTATGAAAAATAATACAATTTATACTAAAAGAATATAGAAGCTTTTTTGTAGTCACCTTTTAATGGGATACCTGTTAGAAAAAGCAATGTGTTGGAACTTGCAATTTGTTGCAAAAAGGTGATAACATGTATCCTAATGTGTAGCCGGCACTTTGCGCTGGTAGATTATAATAAAAAGTTCTTGGCTTTCGTAATTGGACATACTAAACAATTCTTATTTAACTAATTTTTGCACGTCCATGCTAAGGAAAAGCTAATTTTAGGACGAGTTGTCCTTGAGGCACTATCTAATATCAAATCTTACATTAATAATTTGGAGGATGATTAGTTGCGGCATGCTTTCTCGTGTTTTTCTGTGTATAGGCAGGGGACACGACAAACAGCCATGTCAGCGGCACAACTCATGGTGGTCCGACAAATTATTGGGTGCATCCGATGCAGTGAATCCAACATATAAGACACCTGCGTGGCGTGCGCGTGAAATCTTAAAGATTACTTTATAGAAAACATATGTATTGTCTTGATGCTTTTACTCCTGGCAAGAAGGAAAAGGTCTCGGGAGCCAAAATACAAAAGGAGTTTACATGGAATAAAGAGAATCTGACCTAACCGAGCAATGCTCTACCTTGGATTTGGTAATAAAATAACATTTGTTTTCTGTTCATTCTGGAGTGTTTGAAACTCCCTGGGCATCCAGAACGATCTTTATTAGATGTAATAATGTTCCGTCACACAAATGTCGAGTAATTATTAGTGATAAGAAGATCTATTTTCTAAAAGGTAATCTCGAAAGAATTAAGTCAAAACCATCGGATCATGCATTTGGTGATTTTCATCATATTTTACATCAAATTGTAAAAAGGAAAAGAAGATTTATGCGGACTTGTGATTAAATGGTTCCTTGCATTTAAATATTTTCAATGGTGACGCATCAATCACAACTTATTTGAGACCATAAAATAAGAAAAGCAAGTCGATTGGATGGAAATGTGATCGACGAACCAAAGCTAGCATTATTCATTATCATTTGACATGACACGTATCCATTCTAGCAATAACAATCAATCATTATAAAGTCATTTTCAAAGATGACTGATTTGACAGCATCAGCATCAAATCATCTACTCAAATGGATCAAGCTCATTTTGAAAATGTATTCACACCATAATATTAGAGTTCGTATAGTATTTACTTTAATATTATAAATTTTCAACAAATTATTTAAGTGCTAAATTGGACAAAAAAATCATTATTTATATGTATCCAATGACAAATTCTGACAAAGTATCCTATGTGGCTTTTTTAATATAATGTTAAATCAGGTGTGGTTTTTTTATTTTAAAAGGGTCCCCGTGAATGATGGTCATTTAATTCCTAAATGACGTCACATACAAATCTCTCTCTCAAATAGAAAAATCTCTCTGTCTATTGACTTGGACTCTCTTTCTCTTGTTACTCCATTGCTCTCTCTCTCAATTAGCAAGGGAAAAAAAATGAAAACTTAGGGTTAGAGAGAAAAAAATTGGGGCTCAATGCCAAATCTTGATTCTCACATTCGTCTTAGCTATGTTGATACAAACTTGAGTTGCTTCGCTTATTCTCTTCTTCATTGTGAGATTCGGCTCTTAACTTTACCCCAGAATCGTTAGTTTGAATTAGGGTTTCAATGAGAGATTAATTTTAAGACAAATTACATAGGGTAAAAAGTAATAGCAATGTCAAAACATTTGTATGATACTCACTTTTGTACCAAGGCTTTTCATCGAATCATTTAAGTACAAAATTTGAGAAAAAAAAATTACTTAAGTGTCTCCGGCGATAGATTCTGACAAAAAGTCCTACATGACTTTTTTAATAAAATGTTAAATGATACAGGACTCTTTTTTTTTTTTCAACAAGAAGTCCAACATGGACGATGAGGTGCCCATTCCATACCTAAACAACATCACACTTCTCTCTCTCTATCAGTGTCATCCTCTCCTATTATCTCACTCAATTGGCTCGGGGAAAAATTAGGACTCAGCTTGGTGGTTGAAGGGAAAAATTGGGGCTCGGTGTCAACCAAAGCTTGATTCTCACATTTTTGACTTTGTTGATATGAACTTGAGCCACTACTACTTATTATCCTCTTCATTGGAAGATTCAGTGCTTAACTTTGCCCCAAATTATCAGTTTGAATTAGGATTTCAAGGAGAAATGGAATTTTGGGACAAATTGGAAATCTTATTATTAATTTTCTCAATTACAGGTAACATAGTAGAATTTTCATGATTGATAAGAGTTTAGATGACAAACTAAAACATTTTGGAATTGGAATTTTATGCTGCCAGTAGAATTCATTATATCTTAAGATGTGGTGCATTTTAGAAGTTGCATCTCCCACATCCAATGGCTTGTTGGTTTTCAGAGGACACAAGGCCATCTATGCTGGAATGATGACGTTGAGAGAGTTGTGATGGTTTTAGAGCAAAGAACACCCCAAGTGTCATAATTTGACACGGGAGGACACATAAGTGTCAAAACTTCCAACGTTATATTTTTTTAAAATTGGACATTTAAGTGCCAATTCCTACGATCTTGCTGGAAATTCGACGTGACATCATTTTATTAATAGAACCGATTTACGTGGTTCATCGGAATATCAATTTAGCAATCCTTATCTAAAATGACGTTGTCCTCCATCTTCACTTAGGTACTAGTCATGGTTAAAAAATGATCACTTAAGTTTTAAGTTATAATGTAAGTGATCACTTAAGCGCTACTCGTAGTTAAAAGTGAACACTTAAGTATTGAGTTTTGTAGAAAGTGATCACTTAAGTCAAAAAGAGACATCATTTAGTGTCATTTCGCGTAATCTATGAGGACGTGCCCTGTCTGTGGACAATTTTTAAAGAAATGCCACATCATTTAAAACTTTCGTCGGAAAAAAAGCCACGTAAGCTATTTGGCTGGAAATTCTCGCTGTTGGCACTTAAGTATACCTTTTGGAGGTTTTGGTACTTATGTGTCATCTCGTGTCAAGTTGTGGCACTTGGGGTGTCCTATTGTTGATGGCATTGTAAACAATGCACATAAGAAGATATAGAGGAGATAGGTAGTGGGTGACTAAGCTTGAGATTTCAATAGACATGGTGAATCACATGTAAATGGAATAGATGACATTTATTCAGTGTTACAGAAGGGGATTTTGAATAGGGTTTAGGGCAGGAAATTCTTACTCTTAAGTTTGTTTGTAGACAGCCCAAAAAAGTTTGTTCTTAGAAGCTTGCATTTTTTTTTGAAAAGGACAAAAAGGTCTCGTCACTAGACTTAATAAAAAAGTAAGCGACTTGAGGGCCCACCTAAGCTTGCTTATGAAATGAGTGGGTTTGGTTAAATTTTTTAGGTCTGTTGGGTGGACTTGGACAAATATTCATAGCCTGCCCGTATATTTATTAAAATAATTACAAAATATGTTTAATTAATAATTTTACTTACATATTTAATACTTATAAACACTAAAAGATGAATAAATCCAAGTTTCTAATGCAAATAGAGAAAAATAGTGTAAAACTCATGGATAAAGTAATAAAATATAATAACACAAATCCCTAAAGTTTATTTTTTTTCTATTTCTATTTATCTTTTAGTTGAGAAATTTGAAAAAAAGAAGAAGAAAGGTGGTACGCTGGGTGAGCTTGGCTTGTCCCCCTTCTCCCCCCCCCCCCTTTTTTTTTATTTTTATTTTTATTTTTATTTTAAATTTTTACCTTAGACAGGTTTGTACACTAGGGTCGAGTATGGTTTCAGGATAAAACCTAGAACTTGAGAATCGAATGGTGGGAACTTGTCCGATTCCAAGTTTTAAGTTTTAAGGTATGCAGGATAGGTTCCAGGTTCCAAAAATTGAGAGACCTATTTTGACAGATTGGTTTTAGGTTCTTGGTTAGTGGAACTTGGAACCTAAAATAAGTTTTTGTATTTTTCTTAGTCTATGAGTTCGCGTCATCTTGAGATATTTTATAACGTTCCATGATGAATATACAATTTGGAACCATTAATCCGAGTTTTCATTTTATGATCGAGACTTTTACTTTATTAATGTTTTATTATTTTTCTATGTCTAAATATAAGTTATTGTCAGTGGATTGTAGTAGCAAGTGATAATTATGAAATGTGATAATTCTTTGTAATCGTTCAATTAATAATAAAGGTGGAACTTGGGTAAATCATGGAACTGACTTTGGAACCTGAAACAGGAGAGGTTCTAGGTTCTAAGATATGCATGACAGGTCCTAGGTTTCAAAAGATGAGAAACCTATTTTAATAGGTTGGTTCCACGTTCTAGGTAGAATCTGTATGGAACTTGAAATGCTTACCCCTACTATGCATTTGCCCATGTCCACGAGTATGGGCATGGGAGGGACCTTAGAAGGTTCGAGCCCACCCAATTAGTAGGTCTACTTGTTATTATGCCTTGTGTTTATCTCGTGTCACCACCTACTCGGTTGTTGCATATGTGTCATGTTTTCATCATTTGGTTAATGAAAAAAACGTTATATTTTCCCCCATGTATGATTGAGGGAAATTTCCTTTAATGTGCCTCTGATTGGTTGGTTATGGGTTACATATCACCCACATGCAAAATTAATAAAATGATGCCAATTATTTTATAGCTTACCAATCATAGGCATATTGGAGGATAACATAGCCTTAAAGAGAAACCTTGTTCATTCTTAGTCTCTCTTCACCTCCTTTCATGTTGACCCGTAGTCTCGACTGTTGAAGTTTTTGCTACCATAGTCTCGAAGAACTTAAACCCTATGAGCCATCATGTCAATAGTCTTGCCCACTTTCACACCTCTCTTGCCTCTTTCTACTCTGAATCTTCAACTCCATCTATCAAATCTAGGATGGTAATGTGTTGTGAACTCTATAATTGAGATCCACTTCAAGCTCACATGCCTTTGACGAATCTCACTCATGGGGGTCGAGATGTTGTCGAGCTCCATCAATGGTGAGAAGTGAGGGAATGTGCGTGTGAGAGAAAGAGGGGGGTTGGCACCACCAAGAGAGGTGGCTACGGGCATGATTGGTAAGGGTATTGTTCTTTGATATGATGGAGAAAAAACTTAACTTATACCCCCATAATTTATATTCCTTCAAGAGAAATTTCTAAGCAAAGCATCTTGCTTTGTGCCAAGAGATGCATTGAACGCACTACTTGTTGAAATAGTCTATTATCATGAAAAAGGTGATTGTTAGATATAAAGAAAGGTGATTATTGATCACGAAGAGTAGTGGTAGACCTTATTCCTAAAAGATGTGTTGATTGGTTGTCTACGACCAAATCATACATTGTTCAACACACCTATTTAAGAACAACGACCTTCTCTTCTTCACAATATTCTTTGTTATTTTTATTTTTCATACACAAGATTGATAATATATTTAAGATGAAATTCCTAGAGCAAAATTGAGTAATTGCCAAACTCATTTTTTCGTGGCTTTGGCGTATATCTTGGAGGTATATTTATTCTAAATTCGATAGAAACAATAGTGGGGGTAAATAATACATTAAAAATAGTGATTGTTATCATGTATCAAAGTATCAGAGAACTATGAACAAATGCTCTCTTTCCATCAGCAATCAAATTTTTTCAACAATCATAAGGTATGATTAGTTGCATCAAGTGCTCGTAATCTTGATAGATTAGTATGATTGAAACTTTTTGTTTCTATTTAAATGCTTGAGTCATCTTCCTTGTGACATAATAAATTATCTCAGGTTGGCTATAGTTCTTTTGAATTTATGAATGAAAGTAGTATAATATCATGTGATAATATTAATAAGAAAAGGATGATGAAAGGAGATGTCAAAGAGGAATTCTCAATACTTCATCAGATCGTCTCTATGAATGTTTCAGTCTTATACAAATCCCAAATACATTTGGAATACCTTGGAGGCCAAATACAATACTAGAAAACAATGGAATGATAGATTTATTGTTTTGAATGATTAATGGAAAATCCATCTCTAAGCAAGTGGAAGAACTTCAATCATATGTTGCTAAACTCAAGACCTTATGACCGAAGTTTTTGAACCTCTTCAAGTTGCTGTAATTATTTCAAAATTACCTTCAACTTAGAATGATTATCGAAAGAAAATTTCCCACACGATTGAGAACCTGATTGTGGATAATTTGACAAAACATATTTTAATTGAGGAAGATTCTCGAGATTGTGAGGTTAATAATATCAAAGAAGTTGCAAATAAAGTGCATTTGATTGAGAATGTCCACATGAGTATAGACAAAAAAAAAAAAAGACCAAAATAGTGGCATGAATTTTTTTTTATTTAGTAGTATTATCATATACAATTACTTAAAATTTTCCATAGGATATAGAGTTATAATATGATTATATGTAGATGATATGATGATTGTTGGTACAAAAATGTTTGGAATAAATGAAACTAAAAGGTATTTCTTTTCTTAGTTTAAAATGAAAGATTTGGCAGAAGTGGATATAATTTCAGGTATTAAAGTGATTAAACAAAGTTGGGGATATGCTTTAAGTTAAGACCACTATTTGAAGAAATTCATTCAATGATGTTAACATTTGGGAATTAAAGAGTCAAATGTAGCATATAATGTGTCAATTTAATTGATGGACATACTAAGCAACCTTTAGCATAATTAAAATATGATTATGCAATTGGAAGTTTGATGTATGTTATGCATTGCACTAGGTTGGATATAGCATTTATTGGAGTGCCGGACACCTAGAGTGCCAAAACTTGGCACGATGGGATACTTAAGTGCAAAAAATTAGGAAAGTGATACTTAAATGCTAAAATCGGAGCAAAATAGATCACTTAAGTGGCAATGGCGAGAAAATCCTGCCAAAATACTAATGTGGCGATTTTTCGGCGAGTTAAGTGCAAAACGACACTGACGAGGCTAGATAAGTGCAATAATGACGTCGTTTTGCTGTTGACATTGTAAATAATTAATAAAAAATTAAAATAAAAAGAGGAAAAGGGGGGGGGAAGGACGCGGGCGAGGGCCGAGCCCTTGCCACCGCCGATGGTGGGGGAAGGTTGGCCGGCGACGAGGGCCCACGAGCTCTTGCCTAGATTTGGGGCCAGGGTCGCAGCCTTTCCCGGATCTGGCAAGGGTTGGCGCCCTCGCCCGGCCGGCCAAGGGTTGTCGTTGGCTGGTGGGTCACCTAGCGGGTGGCGGCCTTTGGCCAGCCTAGGCGAGGGCCATCGACCCCGGCGAGATTTGGGGGAGGGCCGCGACTCTTGCCCTAAATCTAGGCGAGGGCTAGGGCTCGGTGACCCCAAGCGGCCCTTCTTGGCAACGGCGGGGAGGCGGCGGCGGGGCTCAGCCCTCAACCGTGTCCCCCCCCTTCTTAATTAATTTTTTATATATTAAAATATAATTCCGTGTCAAAACGATGTTGTTTTTGTGTTTCTTTGTTGAGTCAGCTCCCCGACGAGCCAATTAGGCAAGCAAAAATAATAAAAAATTATCACGTAGGATTTCTGGCGGGGTTCTCTAGAGGTGGCACTTAAGTGTCTCACTTTTCAAAAAAGGTTATACTTAAGTGGCATTTTCCTAACTTTTGACATTTAATTGACCCTCATGACAAATTTTGGCACTCGAGCTATACTTCTTGCATTTATTGTGTGTAAATTGTCAAAATTTACTAGTAATCCTAGCACTATGCATTGGAAACTCATAAGTAGAATTCTTAGTTACTTAAAGAAAATAATACATTATAGTCTATTCGATGGAAGATAATTAGCGGTACTAGAAGGATATTCAGATGGTGATTGGATCACTAGCACTATTGATAACAAGTCGACATCTAGATGGGTTTTTAAGCTTGCAAATAGTGTAGTTTCTTGATTATCAAAGAAGCAAACATGTAGAACTCATTTAATGATAGAATAGAAATTTATATCACTATCGGTAGCTAGGAAAGAGGCTGAATGGTTGTGGGATTTGCAAGTGGATATAAAGTTATGGTTACAACTAATGGCAACCATATCTTTGCAATGTGATAGTAAGGTAACTATGTCTAGGACATGCAATAAAATATGCAATGGAAAATCTAGATATTGGCTTACAACATGAGTATGTTTGAAAATTAATTACTAATGGAATTATTTTAGTAATTTATGTGCAAACAAGTAGTAACTTGATTTATCTAATGGGACTCTCAAGAAGTTTAATTAGCAATACTACCAAAGGAATGGGTCTTAGGCCAATTGAAAATAGTCAAGCATAGTAGAAACTCAACTTTACAATTTTTAACGAAATTGTTAAAAATCAATGCCTCATTGTATCTTAACATTAATAGAGGAGTGCCGGATACTCCAAGTGCCAAAACTTGGTACGGGTGAATATTTAAGTGCCAAAACTTTCAAAAGGTATATTTAAGTGCCAAAATTGAAGAAGAAATGAACATTTAACTGCCGACGGCAAGAAATTCTTACTAAAATGCTGACGTGGCATTTTCCGACAACATTTTTTCATCGAGATAGCAATAATTTTTTTTAAAATTATCCATGTGGTGCTAACATGACTAACTTATCTCCAAAATGACGTCATTTTGCCTCAAAATTGATTTTTAATATAAATATTAATTAATTAAATTTAAAAACTAAATTAAAAAAGAGTTGCAGCAAAGCTGCGAGGGCCGTCACTACTTTGCTGCAACCTTTGTTTAAATTTAGTTTAATTAATATTTATATTAGAAATCAATTTTTGGGGCAAAACAATGTTGTTTTGCACCTTCATTTCTGAGTAGGCTTTCCGGTGAGCCACGTAGACCGCTTATATTATTAAAAATAAACCATGTCGGATTTTCAACTATCATCGCTGGAGTTGGCACTTAAGTGTCCTACTTTTCATGAAAAGTGTCACTTAAGTGTACATTTTAGAAGTTTTATTACTTAATGTCCACTCGTATCAAGTTTTGATACTCTTGGTATACTTTTGCCTTGATAGAGTATTGTGGCACAAGATTAGTACTCATGGAATGCAAAGATATGAGGGTATTTTTTTTCAAGGCACATGAACAATGACACAAGGAATGATGTGTTTCTCTTTTTGAAGCATCAACTACAAGTTAAAAGATTTAGTAATGATTGGTTATATTCATCACGTTGTCGCCAACACGTGACACGTCAATGACGGTGGATGTTTGATCACGTCATATGCAATCTAAAACACCTCTTAAAAGTGGCATCGTTGTAGAAGTCAATCCCACCATTGTCGACGTTGAAGAATCAACCGATTAAGGTTTAATTTTCCCCCTTCGAGAAGGAAAAGCAGACAGAAATTCACTTTGGCAATTCCATGGCAGATTTTTTTTTTCTTTTTTTTCTTCTGTGGTTTTTTAATCTTTTTTGTGAAACTTCTAATATGTTCCAGTATATCATTCTAACTTACCAAGTCAAATCCTTTCCCACATGATTGTAAAATACTTGTACGACATTTAATGATGTTATTGATATCGAAAGATGACCGATTTTCTATCATTATTAATAAGTGATAAAGTTAGTCGATGAGAACAGAATTTTTTCAAAACAAAAGTCATCAATAAAAAAAATTATTGATGACAAGAAGGGAATCGACAACTTGTCAATAAAGTCCTCAACTATACACAATGTAAAAGTTATCGACGAGAGCCTTTGTAAAGACCTTAAAAGTTGATTGACAAGGTCATCCATAACTAGCTATCAACACAAAAATAGAACTGGATAGTTATGTATATTGCCGCTAATTTAGGGATTTTTGTAACATATAGTGGATAAGTGTTGCTAAATAATAAGAGATTATGGATATTATAACTTCTTGTAATCGTCAATCGGATTAGAAAGTTAGTTCTTTATCAAATTTAGTGACCATTGTGCGTAACCATCTAGAAATGGTTATAATTACCGAAGTGTATTTACAGTAAATGTATCTTGATCAATTAAAGAACTCAACATTCTTTTGAAAATTTATCTTTTATTTTTATTTTCATGCATTTTCATCACCAGCAACAATTGTTCCCAATGTTGTACTTTTAAATTCCTCATCGTTTACTTTTATGTCCAAAATCAACGGAGGACCCTTCACGACTCTTATCGATTTATATCTATCTATTGATATTCTCGGAAGATGTTTTATCAATTTTTGCAAAATGGATATACGTTTACTGAACTATGATGACATGTCATAAAATTGCACGCTACGTTGTCGTACCGAACAGGCACCGCTTTGCTTGATTTTTTATTTGGGAAGCTGATTTTGCTTGACATTAGTTAATGGTTGACGTTTCCTGTGTGCATCAGGAAAATTTCGACTACTGCAGGAATAATTTGTTACCCTCCTGGAAGAAAGTTTCGAGACTAAACATATATTTTCAGTCCAAGCCAATGTGGTCTAAAAAATGTTTCTAGTAATTGCGTATTCTATTAATTTTGTTTGCAGAAATTTCTGAGTAATAGAACTAATGAATCACACAATTGATTTTGCCAAAATACATTTCGCGAGAACGAGGATAAGATCATGCAGCTACGAAGCAGTCCTCCTCTATTGACTCTCGTCCCATTACGGAAAATCAAGTAATTGGACAGGAAGAGCTAGAACCGTACACCACTATTTTACATTTTCTTTTATCAAGAAGAAGACAACTTTATCAACAATCAGACGCGCGGGCGCATTGACTTGGCTATTTGAAGGCCAAATGAAGCACCCAGTGCTCTATAAACCAATTAAGTTCAGGTATCTGACATGTATAGATGATCCTAATTTAAAGCAGTTTTTATGCAACTTGTGCTATTTAAATAGGTGACCTTTCAGTTCCTAAACTGAAACTTCCCTGATGTCCAACCTAACTACACCTAATGTAGGGGATTAATAAAAAGACAATTTACTGAGAGGCACCAGTCAAAAAGGGTGTGCATAGAAGATGAGGTTTTTACGTTGTTTCTAATCTTATCATACTTAATTCTATCTTCCATCAAATTAAGTTCTCATGTCCATCCAACCCCGCCGGTCTACTTATTCACCACAATCGTGCATGGGGCTCGAAACAATGTCGAGCTTCGTTAATGGTAAGGAGCGAAGCCTTAAATTTCAAGAGAGTATCATAATTCCATTCATTTAATATCCACGAGATCTCTTTGGAATTCCCTATCAAGTAAGGTTGGGGGAGGGGGAGGGGGAGGACACACTACCAATAGAGGTCGCTCGGAGGATTGATAAAGGGTTTTTGCCTTAACATGACAGAGAAAAATTTTAATTTAATTCTAAAATATTTATATTTTCTAGGAGACTAATAAATTGTTCCATGGAGAGCAATGCATCGCCTTACCTCGTCGAAATGGGGATAGAGGTGCTTTGGTTGGCATAGAAGAATAGTTATTTCCCATCTTGTTACAACCCTTGCCCATCCTTAGGTGATAGGAGGTGTTAGGATGCATGTAAATCTCTCATCATATAATTAATGTAATATAAAGTAATCGATATATCTTATTTGGCTTATAACTCGTTGGTTTAAACTTTTGAGTGAATGTGGGTTCACCTGAATATATTAACAAACTTAGACTTGAGCTTCCTCTTGGCTATCTCTCCAGATAAAATGTACGAGCTTTGGCTGTGCACTTCCAACAAATGGTATCAAAGCTGATAGTAGATTCAAGTTGAGATATTTTGATACAAAGTGATGCCTACATTAAAGGGGAGTATGCTTAATACTGAGTTCACATGTGAATAAAAGATTGACAGGATACACATATGAGTTATTAGAAAAATCTCACATTGAAAAATTGTGTGGTATAGAGTAATTAATAAATTTTAGTTAGCTCATAACTAATTGGTTTGAGCTTTTGGGTGAAGATGGATCTAATTGAATACATTAACAAGCTTAGACTTCGACTTCCTCTTGACGATTTCTCCAAGTGAAAGATATCAGATTATCGCTCCACACTCCTAATCAGGGGAGATAGATGTATATTAATAACAAATTCTTTGTTTGAAAAGCAAGTTTGGGAATAGATATGTCTTATTTGGGGGAAAAAGAAACTATAAACAAATATAGAGGTGTCTTAAAGAATACTTTCAAGCTGAGGTTGACTATCATTGTTGGGTAAAAGTTCATTATCTTACTTCCCTCAAATCTTCGTTGGGACCTCTTTACTAATAGATCTTTTACTTCAAGGTATTACCATGATTTAAGGATTGAGAGAAATTTTTTCAAAAAGTCATAAACAAAATGTACGACTGTTAATTTAGTCAAGTCATAAACCTTTCAATTATGCTAATTAAGTCATAAACCTATTGATAACTTGTCGTTTACTCCTAAAATTTTCAATTATGTCAAATTAAGCCCAAACCTTTGATAATTTATCAATTTATTCCTTCCGACTAAATTTGATTAGAAATTGTATATGTAGGGATTTAGTCAACATTAACCGTCTTACATCACATAGCAGGTTCTTTATTCTTTTTCTTTTTCCCTTTGGCAACCTTCACCGACCTTCAACATGGCTCGGTGGAGGGAAAAAGAAAAAGAAAAGAAAAGTAAAAAAAAAAGAAAGAAATTTAGAAAATTACAAAATTTGTCTATGCCAGTGCTTGCCATGCTAGGTAGAATGATTAATACTTAGCAAATCGTTAAAAGAATTGGGACTAAATTGGTAAATCATTAAAGGAATTAAAACTAAATTGGAATATTTGAAAGGTGTAAGAATAAATTGTCGAAAGTTATAGGACTAAGTTGATAAAATTCAAAAATTCAAAATGAATCGGTCATCGTATATTAGATTTATGATATTTTGGACAATTTTCCCAAGGAATGACAAGGGTCATATTCATGTGTACCCCCAAAAAAATACTCATGATTTCAGTTGAGGACAAACATGACAACTTATTATGGAAGGTTTCCCTTTCGAGCGATATTCTTTTTGAAGTTAGAGTCAATTGAGTATCGAAAGTTAAAAAAGCGATGATAATGATTGATTATATCTATCACATCGGTATAATTAAAAAGGCATTGGATGGCCTTGATGGAGATGCTTGCTGATGTCACATGCAAATCGGAGGAGGGCGCTGCCTCCGAAACTGGCCGTCATAATAGGCAGTGGATCCCACGAATCGTCAACGTTGGAGTCTCCGCCAATTTAGGTTTGATTTTCTAGAAGGAAGAAATTTCTCCTTCGGCAATTCCGAGGCGGACCTTTTCCTCTGGCCGTGTGATTTGGAGTCGCCCCAAATTTTTTTGGCTTTTCTATTTTCCTTTCGGCAGAGTGATTTTTGGCTTGACCCAAGTCAAGGTCAACGCCTCCCATGTGAAAACCTATGTGAAATTCGTGTCCCCCTTAATAGGGTTTTCGAGACTTTTATTACCACAAATTGTAGTCAGAGCCGACGGGGCAGGAAAAGTGGTTCCTAGCAATTGGATATTTTATTAATTTTATTTTTGAAGCAACTTTCTGAATAGTAGAAATATTGAATTGCACAACCGATTTTCCATAAATCATTATGAGAACGAGGATTGGACCACACGCGACTATGAAAAAGTCTTCTCATCCCTTTATAAAAACATTGACAACGATAGTCACGGAAACAACATTTGAATTGATTAAGGATAAGTGGATGCATCTAGACAGGCCCAGATTTATGAAAAAATTGTTTGCACAAGCCGGCCCATATGTTATTCTTTTTTTTGCCCTTTTTCCAAGGTATAAAAATGGGAGATATGATTTCCATGTTTTTTTCTCTTTTTAAGTCCAGTCTATCACGTTAAGCTAAACCCGTGGTCCCTATGCAATGGACCGACATGTGTATAGCGTGACTCGTGGGGCACCAAATTTTGGGTCGAATCAAAGCTTGACCCGGTTTAATTCGATAATGACAAAAGGAAAGGTAATAAAGTAATGAGAAAGGAAGATTATTCTATTTTGGCGAATATTTCTGTAGGTTAAATCGCATCGAGGCTATCAAAAAGAGAAATAGGGGGCGGCAATCTTGCGGGATGGCTAGGGTTGGATCCAATATTACAAAGAAGTCTTAAACCGAAAAAATAAAAAAGGAATTTGTTAAAGCAGAGATTATTATATCTTGGCGGTATCAAGATGATCTAAGCCAAGGATACTTTGTTTCACATTTTGATAATTTAGTAAATGACACCTAGATATCATCCGTGTTGGAAGAAGAAAAAGAAACTACTAAGATGATATAGACACGACAAGTACGTGCTGACAAGATGATAGCATAGGTAGCTTTTGCGATTTGATTCCTGTAGATGTGAGTGCGATCGAGATGGTCATAGATTCAAGATGACCTAAGCCAAGGGTACTTTGTTTCACATTTTGATAATTTAGTAAATGACATGTAGATATTATATGTGTTAGAAGAAGGAAAGGAAACTACTAAGATGATATAGACACGACAAGCACATACTGACAAGACAATAGCACGGGTAGCTTCTACGATTTGATTCCCACTGACATGAGTGCAATCGAGATGGTCATAGATTTGAAATCGATGATGGTAGCGAGCGGTCATGGAGGCAATGGAATAGATAATTGTCCATGCTCACTCAAGCAATGTAGAGTTTTGGGGGGTGGGGGAGGGAACTCCACGGAGTTAAAAGGCACAATGTCTCAAAGCAAAATCTGGGGGATTATTTCTAATAAAAAGTGTTGAGAGTGCGTAGTAGAAATATAAAACCTTCACCGAGGAGATCACCAAAGGGAGGCTAAGTTTGAGCCTGTCTGCATATTTGGTTGAACTTGCTTTTGCTCAAAAGTTTAAGTCAATGAGTTACCAACAATTATGATAAATTAACTACTTCACACCATTAAGACTTTTCCGATATGGTTTGCATTTGCATGTGAGTTCCATGTCAGGTTTGATTTCCCTTAATTCGAATATCTTTATGCATCGACATATCTTATCTGAACCTCTAATGCCCACCTTAATTCATGATCTCTTTCTCCAAGTCAAATCATGGGGTTGCCATCAAGAGTCAAGATGGCATTGCTATGCATGATCTTAGTGTTAGGCTTGCTTTTATTTTTATTTTTATTTTTATTTTTAAATTTATGTATCCTTTTGCATCAACATGTCTTAACCTAAATCTCTAATGTCCATCTTCATTCGTGATCTCTTTCTTCAAACAGAACCGTGAGATCACATCGAATCATATTGCCACACCACAATACCCATCTCCGTCATTGGTCTCTTTTGGCAAATCGAGCCATGAAGGCTACTCAGAAACCATGTTAGTCATGAGATTTCTTCCTTGAGATATTCACCAAATGCCGATAGTCATTGGAAGTAAGCTATCATTCAACCATCGGCTCTGACACCAACTTTGAGACATTTCTAATGGAGAACCCAAGTCTGAGCACATTAGCCTATTCAAATGGGCACACTTTCACTCAAAAGATTAAGATAATGAGTTATAAACCAATAAGAATATACTAATTACTTCACATAACATAAATTCTTTTAAGTAAAGTTTTTTTTTAACACAATTCACACATGCATCTTAACATATTGGATACGACTTAAAAAAAATGGAAATGTTAGAAATTTTCTTGACTACAAAAGGAGATTGCAATCATATATAAGTGTTTTTTTTTTGGGGTCAGCAATCATATATAAGTGTTTACCTCCATGTTTCCTCAGCCATTTTCGTCCCTATTCAACCTATACCCTGGCTCGGTCACTGTCCGCACCCCTCTATGCGCTTCCGCACCTACGACAAAGCTCAAATATAGTCGCTCCCCATCACGGGTAGAGGTCCAAAAAAGAAGAGAGCAAAAAAACTGGGATGAAGCTTGTTCGATAAAAATAGAAAATAAAACAAGTATCGAATTTTAAGTATTGACCACATCGAGTGCAAAAAATGGAAAATGAGATGTTGTTTCCTATAAGTTGAGTATTAAAGTAATATTAGCTTCCTACCAAATACGAGATTGTGAACGTTCTTGGTAGGTTTTGGACTTTAAGAACGTAGTAGGTAAGATTTTGATTCCTGCTTACACATATTTATCTATTGCACAAATTAAGCAATCTCATCATCACTTAAAAAATTAATCATTTGTTTTACTTAATTGAATTTTTGAAATTCAAAACTAGTTACGGTCATCAAGCCTATTTAATAAAATAAGTGTTGAATAATTTTAATTTTCGATAATTATTGGAATTATCATACAAGATTTCTCCACCCACAGGTGTAGAGGTAGAACTTTCGAGGATTTTCTCCCAAGCCTGTTTTATATATGGGCCTTGTGGGCTTCTCTTTTAATTTTTGTTTGAAAGAATAAAATTTGGTCCATGGGCAAATTGATTATGTAAACCAGCCTCTTCTTTGGGCTTATTGCATCTTACTTCATGTAAATTTCTCACTTGTACAATATAATACTAAGGCACTTTAAAGAAAAAAAAAAATACAATGCGATGAAGAGAGGTCAATGGTGATCCATATATCAGGGGCTCATGGCCATTAAAATTCTCAAACCTACACCCCCATAACATTACCCCAAATTAATTTTTGTCTCACAAAAAAATCTCAAACCAGCATCCATGATGCATTTCCCTCAAATTGGTAGGTTGACCCAAATCCACCCTCCATTGGCCGCTTGGGGTTGGACGTGGTCAGATAGATTTGAGCGAGAGTGCCAGTCCAGGAATTTCAGGAGATAGATTGAGATTTATTTTCAAATGAAAATTAATTTGAGATTTTTAATTATATTAATCCTAAATCGGCGGCGAATGCAATGGGTGGGTAATATATGGCAATCTAGTAGTTTTTTTTTTGCATATTTTTTTCGAATACGCTTTATATTTCTACTAATAAAACGAGGTAGAGAGTGATGTTTCGTATGCACACGCGCACTGTTAACGTCTGGCCCTTTCTTTCCAAGGATCTCCTACCGTCCACGACTCTTCCAGGTGGAATGAGTTGTGCTAGAGCTGCCACGTTCACGTCGATATTCTCAATGCCCTTCTAACGGGCGCCCGCCGGCCCACACGAGCTTGACTTCGTTCATCACTGGCCAATGCTGAGCACATTCTTGGTAAAATAAGGACAGCGACTGTTTCTTCAACGCTGGTGCAATGTCTCTTCCCTTCCCCTTTCAAGGTCGAACACCGTGGCTTTGTTTGGAAAGAGGCAAGGGTGGGAAATTTGTCCGAAAAATCTCATTAATTTATTGAGCTTTTATTAATTCGGTTATAAATTTTTTAATTGTGTTAATTGAATTTTAAATCTTTTCATGATTGACTAATTGAGTCCATTTGACCAATATTAGTTGAAAACCGCTAACATGAACGCTGATCGTTTTACATGGTACGGCCGATACTAACATAGATAATTTTTAATGTTTTATCAATTTTATATGTTTTTTTTTTCTTTTTCTCTTCCTTCTTCTTCCATACAACTGACCAAAGGTGCCCTTGGCAATGCCGCAGTCTATCTTGTTGGACCTCGCCTCTTGCCAGTCGTTGGCTATCGCCTAGGCCTAACGACCAACTAGAGGAAGAAGGGATGGAAAAAAAAAAGGAAAAAAAGAGCCGTTGTAATAAAATATAGCTGCTCTTACGAAGAATATAAGGTCACCTCTATAAATATTATTCCCCCGACATGGGGAAACCAAACGCCCCCACCCCCCGGGCCCCAAAACAAAAAATGCCGAACTTAGATTCTTTCGCAACATTAGTTTCTACTTATTTTCATTATTTCTACACATTATACAAAGGATTTTGAATTGAGTGATGGTATATAGATTTTCATGGTCATCGCCGTGCACTCAAGATATTACTATTTGTCTTGAGTTGGACAAATTTTCAATATAAAAAATTACATAGGTGAAGATAACAACTGTAGTGATATTGAGAACACGTTGGGATCGCCACGGTACTCGATAATTTAGTGGGATAGGTTTGGGATTTCATTTACGAAACCTTAAAGATTCTGGGAAAGATGGGACAAAAATCAAATGTCCCAAACTATCACAAATTCGTTTCGTTGCCACCCCTACGGATCCTGCTTATGTCTTTCCTCTTTCCCTCCTTTCCTGGCACGGCCCAGATATGCAAAAACAAAGGTTTCATATTATAGTAGATACAGATGCTTCGGGTTTAGTATCGAAACCGCAAGCAGCTCAAACGATTGTATGATTCCATATTTTTATGAAAGGGATTGTATAAATGGTCTTTGAATTTTTGTCAAATGTGTAATGCGGTCCCAATATAGCTCCGGACTTTTGATACATGTTTAATTTACTCCGAAAACTTATATGGAATATTCAACTTCAAAGATAACATCGAACAGTTTCATATAACTCATGGACTAAATTAAACATGTCCCAAAATCTAGAAACTATGTTGAATATTTTAAAAATTCAAGGATAATATTGGACTAAAATTTAGGGATTACATTGCACATTTAGCTAAAATTTAAGGACCATTTATATAATTTTCCAAATTTATAAGTATCAACAACAACTTTTAAGCATGAATATCCTCAAACCTATATATCAAGCTATGATGTCCCCAAAAGTTGTCAAACACTCCAAATGTACCATACCATCAAATGGATTAATATGCGAGATTACATAAATTTATCAAATTTATGACTGAATAATCGTAAAAAATAAAATTCAATTTCTTGGCATACGATCTACTTGATTAGAAATGATTAGACCTGTCGAAATGGATCTTAAACCCATATATGACCTGTTTAAAAAATAAATTAGTCATATATTGATCACTTCAATTCTGTAGACCTTCCTTAAATGGGTTTAAAATTTTAAAGGTTACAATAAGTGGGTCTAAATGGGTTGAGTTTATGACCCATTTCCAACCTAAGGCTAGACTTGTTAAAATGGGTTTTAAACCCATATATGATCTATTTAAAAAATAAATGGGTCATATGGGTTTAAAATTTTAAAGGCCAAAATCAATGGATCTAAATGGGTTGGGTTTATGGCCCATTTTTGACTCAAGGGGCGCGCGCGTGCGCGCACACACACTCTCCCTTTTCAGCCTTACAAAATTAACTTTTTTTTTTAAAAAAAATTGGAATATGGGTCATATGGGTTTAAAATTTTAAAGGCCAAAATAAATGGACCTAAATGGATTGAGTTTATGGCCCATTTCTGACTCAAGGCATGTGCGCGCAGGCGCACACACACACACACTCCTTTTCAGCCTTACAAAATTATATTATAAAAAAATTTGGAATTATAATTATAATTTATAATTATTTTTTCTTATTTCTTTTTTTCTTTCTTTCCTCTTCACACACACTCTTTTTTTTTCAGGCTTACAATTTTTTTTTTTTTTAAAAAAAATGGAATTATAATTATAATAATTATAATTATAATAATTATAATTATTCTTTCTTATTTTTTATTTTTTTTTTCTTTCTTTCTTCTTCCTTCTTTCATCTTCCTCCGATGACCAGCGACCAGCCAGGCGAGAGACAAGCCGTTGGTCTCGGGCAAGCTCGAGGTCGCCGATTAGGTGAGGCCTTTGCCTTGTTGACATTTGGCGAGGCTCAAGTTTCACTGATCTAGCGAGACTCGAGCTCACTGACCTCGAGCTTACCAGATTAGCAAAGGTTCGAGACTCGCCAGCCTTGGGGGAGTTGAGGTCACTAATTGAGCAAGGCTGAGGCCTTGCTAATGTTTGGCAAAGCTCGAGCCTCATCGATCGGGCGAGATTTGAGCTCACGGACCTCAACCTCACCAGATTGGCGAAGCTTTGAGACTTACCAGCCTTGGGCAAGCTCGAGGTCATTGATCGGGCGAGGCCTCGAGCTTGCCAATCTTGCGAGGACTTGGGCAACCTCAACCTCACCGGCATTTGGCGAGGTGGAGCCTCGCCCAAGGCTGGCAAGGCTCGACTTACTGGAATTAGCTCAAGCTCATTTGTGGTCAATCATTGGCCATCGTCATGGTCGGGATTGGCCGAAGAAGAAAGGAAAAAGAAAAAGAAAAATTAAAAATAATTAAAAAATAATATTTTTACAATAAAAATTTAATTTATTTACAAATATAAAAATATGGTTATTTTCTTGGATTTTTTTCAAGAAACAAACATAACCTCAATTATTTAAAAAAATATAAAAATGTCCACTAAATTTGAAGTGCATGAAAATATATTAGTAATATCATTTTTTTTTTAGAAAAATCATAAGAAACAAGATCTCCTAAACTTAATTAAATGGATCGGGTCAAGTATAAGTTGAGTATGAATTAGGTCGGTTATATGTCAATAAATTTGCTTTATGATAAATAGATCATAAACATGTTAAATAGTCAATTTGGATTGGACTATTTATGACCTAACCTAAACCCGATTTGACATGCTCATTTAAAAGGTCTAGAAATGATCGAACCTTATAGTAGTGCAACCTTTTATTTTGTATTGTTTCTTGATTTTTTTTTCCTGAGCGTACTTATTCTTCCTCTTTTAAGCTTTGACAATGAAGTATCAACTGAAGTTCTGAGAGCAACGTGCATTAGACTAATGAAAGCAAGTCTGATGACTTTCTCTCCTTCTCTAAATTAATATTTTCCATAATTATTTGAAACTGTTTATTTCTGTAATTTCGGTTTTCGAGATTTGCATGCAAAAAAAGAATAAAAAGTTCTTAGCTCATGTAATCACCAGAAAAAGAAAAAGATGCTGGAGGTTACGCACACGTTTTTCAACTGAATTGATTGGTGCATGTGATTTTATTTATCATTATTTGAATAGGGGAAAAAGAAAAAAAGAGAGAAAAAGAATTCGAGTAAAATAAGGTGGTGTCTCGCGAGCAAAATAAATTAATAAAGAAAGATAGAAAATTTAAATAAAAACGAAATAACCTAGAAAAGATCATTGAATTTTTAAACTGAACTCCATTATTAAATAATTGTTTAATCAAATAAATAGAACGGAAAAAGGGCGCAATAAATTAGCCCGAGATTAGAATATTAACCTATCGGCCAATCAGATTGCGACATAGCATGTTCGCACGTGGCATGAACCCAGTAGACGACAGACCAACCATGGGGTGCAGTTTTTTTAGTCTGGTTTGTTTGCTTTTTTCTTCTTTTTTTAGCCTTAAACTCGCTAACCTTTTTACGGAAAATACTGAAAATCATTAAAAAAAAATCATTTTTTAACGTGCAAACATAAAAATGGTAGCATTAGTTTAGAGTCACTTAAAGTTTGTTTTAATATTTTTTGTAAATCAAAAGTACCGTAGATTCAAATATGACTTATTAAGAGGTTTACTTGTTTCTTTTTTCCTTTTAAAAAGATGCCCAGGGAAAAGAACAAGATAAAAAGAAAAGAAAAGATGAACCTGTTTTTTTTTTTTTTTAAAGATGCCCAGGGAAAAGAACAAGATAACAAAGAAAAAAGAAAAAGATGAACCTACCTTTTCATTAGCAGAAAAAGCATAAAAATATGCTTTAAACTTTCAAGTAAACACGTGAGCCACGGACGCGTGCCATTTGTTTTATTAGCAATGACGATGAGTGAGCATGCCCTAATTTTCAAAAGATATTTCTCAATGCCAACCTCACTAACAATCTTCCTTATTAAAGTTATTATTCCCTTTATTCCTTACTATATTTATGCTGTGTTTTTTTTTTTTCGGTTAAAGATAATACTCAATTCATTAACTAGGGATAGAGTCTGTGACATGTTTAAATGAAGCAAGCCTAAAAGAGATTGCGGGGAATTGGACGGCCAATATGAAGGAAAAGTCTTTTTATAATGAGCTTTCACAATTCAATCTACTAAATGAATTACCTCTCTTGGATATTGGGCTATGTGGACAAACTGATACTGGCCTAACGAAATCTTGCAATCTTCCACCCAAGTGTCACGGGTCGATAGTTTCCTTGGCCGCGGATTAACTCGTGCGGCGTCTGGCGAACGGAATTCACCAAGACAACCTTCCTTCTATAGTAGTTCCAATGAACAATACTGTGAATAGCTCTTTTCATACGAGATCGTACCACGCCCAGCTTGGCTTGGGCGTCTAGTCTATCGAGTGAGACAGCAGCCTTCTTTAGGCTCAACAACTAGTTTCGGCCTGCCATGGCCTCATCAGAAGAATGGCATCAGCTCCCAACCAGTTTGTGCACGGGGAGGCCAATCCCGCCTTCAGAGCTCCTGAGTAATATTATCATTCTATCCTAGAACTCCTAGCACCAACCGTTTTGACGCCACTCTCACGGACCAGTTGTGTTCATCCTCTCTGCGCCCTCGCTCTTCACTCAATAACCCAAAACTTCACTCCCAAGGGTTTATGGGTATGGGAGAATCATGGACCGTGTCAAACTCTCCCACTCAATTCCGCAACGCCCTCGTTGCGGGCTGTTCTGTCGCTTCCCTACGTTTCCCTAACCATCAGTGCCACTTCCTGGGACTTACGTAGATGGCAACGCTCGCCCAACAGAACAAGTTGCACCACTCCATTGCTTGCTTCCCTCGATCAAAACTGTTCACGAATCTCCAGTCACTTGTACTTCCTGACAAGTGTGGCACCCCTAGCCAATTGCACCACTATGACAGCACCTTCTTCGCCTACTAAACTCCTCCTGATCTCTACAAGCCAATAGAGGGTCCCCTTGGTGGAAACGTGATTGCAGACCTCTTCTTAAGATTCGCTCATTGATCCAGGAATTTTATCACCATTCAGCGAGCAATTTGATTCCTTCCTATGTCCCCATTGCCATTCTAGAATATAGACGAGAGCCGCACATTGTCCGAACCCCTTTGGTCTCGGCGATCACTCCCCACCCTCATAGGACCGGGAAGACCACATGCTTTTCCCCGAATCACTCACCTACTGAAGGGATCCTTGCTTTGATTCCATTTGTCACGAGTTGATAGTTTCCTTGGCCACGGATTAACCCGTGCGGTGCTTGGCGAACAGAATTCACCAGGCCAGCCTTCCTTCTATAGTTGTTCCAATGAACAATACGACGGATAGCTCTTTTCATACGAGATTGTACCACGCCCAGCTTGGCTTGGGTGTCTAGTCCATCGAGCGAGACAACATCTCAACAACTGGTTTTGGCCTGCCATGGCCTCATTAGGAGAGCGGCATAAGCTCTTGACCAGTTTGTACACGGGAGGCCAACCCCACCTTCATAGCTCCTAAGTAATATTATCCTTCTATCCTAGAACTCCTAACACCAACCATTCCAACGCCACTCCCACGGACTAGTTATGTTCATTCTCTTTGTGCTCTCGCTCTTTACTCGATAACTCCAAACTTCACTCCCAAGAGTTCACGGGTACGAGAGAATCACGGACCGTGTCACAAGCCTACATGTGCCATGAGTTTTGAATGGTTCCCTCAATGAACTGAACAACTGATACGCTATTACTTTCTAGTTCAATGTGCATATTGGTTGCCCCTTGTAGATCATGAAGATTTCTCCTGTGAAAGAGAGCTTCGACCAGAGCTTGTGTTTCTACTTCGATCACCGATGAAGCTCGACATGATTTCACAAAGCCGTTAGTGATTACGCCATTGAAGTCTTGACACACTCTAGCAATTGATCCTTCCTTCTCTCCCTCTATCCAAAACCGATCCATAATGAATTTCAATACCCCTCTTGGCAACAAAATCCACTTTATAGTAGGGTTTCTGGTCCATCATTCTTACAGTTTGCCTCTCAATCCCACCTCATGAATCTTTCCTGTAGAGCAAAGGCTTCATCCACAACCTAGGTGGGATCCAATTTTCAGGATCGAAAGATGAATGTGTTTCTTGCTTTCTAAAGCGACCACAATACTTCAGCTAGTAATTCTCTCCTCGGTGAGTTTTCCTTTGCTTCGAAATATCGGTGAACCCATTAATCCACTCTCGTAATCCCGTTCTCCCTAATTTTCTTTTTCAATTTGGGATCCGCCCAAATCGCTTCAGTCTAGGGGCATAACAAGAACAAATGTTCTACTATTTCTGGAATTCAATGACACGATTGGCACATAAGGTTAGGTAAAGCCTTCCTTTTGTAAAGATTTTCTATTCTTTGGGATTGCGTTCCGACATAAATTCCATAAAAAAGGGTCAAATTTTTGGGGCAGGAGTTTAATTTCCATAATTTTGTCCATAATGTATGAGGAACTTTGTATGCAGAGGATGCTTGAGTTATGTTTTGTTGCTATGCTTCAGATTTTAGCTTATTATATGAACTCTTAATAAACTACTGGGGTTTGCTTCAATGGCCACTCTTCCAATATGGAAAAGGGGAGGTGGGGGTTCGAATCCCCATATTTTCAGGGGGTTAGGTTGAGGATGATTTAGTTTCAAGTATGGGTTTCGACTGCCTTGCAAGGAGGTAGAGTAAAAGTCTGAGAGTAAGAATTAGAGTAGGAGTAGAATATGGCCGAAAAAAATAAATATGAACTCTTGATAATAAAGATCCCATCTTTACTTCCTTCCACACGAACTTATCCTTTTTTGCATTTTTACTTGGTGGAATGGACATGATTTCATTCATTATATTCTCATAAAAAAGATTATTCAATTTCTGTTCATCATTCCAAACCATATCTTCTTGAATGATAAGCTCCCTCACAACTCTAGGATCCCCCTGATTTGCTGGTCCTCCTATCACTCCAGCTGATACCCACTTTGTCTTCCCAAAATGCTTATTGATTTTCCATCACCCACGATCATTGTATGTCATTTACAATAGAATATTTGCCCATCAATAAGCTTTGTGATTCTCATGAAGGCCTAGATCCCTTATATACATTCCACAAGTCCCCTTTTAGATAGTAGATACCTTTCTAAAGACGACTCCATAGGCTTGAAGGTGATTGTGAAAACCTTCAAGCTTGTTTGCCTATCATCGCCTTATTGAAAGTTATTAAATTTCGAAATCCCAATCCTCCATTATCTTTTTACTTTGAGGTGCTCCCATTTCTTCTCTTGAAGTCCACTTTGTGTATTATTTTGTTTCTACAAAAAGGACACGATATTTTTCTCAATGGCTTTACACACTAATTGGGATCTTAAATATGGACATTGCTTATTGGGGTAAAGCTTGCACTACTGTTTTGATTAAGACTTTCTTTCTGGCCTTTGACATTAACTTCTCTTTCCAGCTCTCCAATTTCATGTTCGCTCTCGCTAGAATCCTGACAAATAGTTACTTTTTTTTACTGCAATTTGAGGGTGTTACCATATATTTTCCTATCTTTTCAATAACTAGTACTCTCACTTCATAGGCCATCCTCCTTCGAAGATCTTGTGGACAACTAGCGTCGAAATAAATTTCAAAATTGTTTAAGTTAATTGCCTGTGGTGCAACGAAGCAATATTGGTTCAAAATTGCAGCCAAATTTTGACAATCTGAAATTTTTCGCCAAGGAAGAAAATAGCATCATCGGCAAACAACTAATGGGATAGTGTTGGACATAATCTATTGACCCAAATTTCTTTGATGCTTCCATTTTCTACTAAACTGTTCAAGTGATGACATTGGCCAGACCTATGAATGGGTACAAAGATAGAGGATCTCCTTGCCTAATCCCGTGAGTTGGCTGAAAGTACTCAAGGGTTTCCCCATTTTATTTCACACTAAACATAACTGAGGAGATGCACTTCATGATCATTGAGACTCACTACCCCTTGAAAATCCCATTCCACCCAATCATATGACTATTGAGGCCCACTTATTTTTTTTTCGTGTTAGAATCCTGAGGCGAGAAAGAGAATTTTACAATTATGCTCATTTGAGGAAAATCTTTTCTCAGAAATCCAAATGATTTGGCACGTTTGAGTCAGATTGGGTTTGATTTATGGAGAAAAATTGTTCACGAAATGAGGTCCCCTGGGAGTGTAAAGTGTCACTTAATAATTAAACGGATAGAGACTTAAAAGGAGCCAATGAAAATTTTAGGTAATGCATATTAGCAGATGACGTTACCAGTAAATTACCATTAAAAAAAAGGTCGTGTTTTTTTTTTTGATAATTTTTGTCTAAGGGAAGTAAAATCTGTTTGATAAGAGCTTGTCCAAGCATAATGATCATTTGGGCTATGTTAATATAACAACCTTTGGATTATTGTGAGAATAACAATTTGTTATGAGCTTATGAGCTATAAATTCTTAAAAGAGTGGACCTCACAATAATTTACAATTATTTATTTTTTGATTTTTGTGGTTCAAAACTATCATACAATCATTTCTTTAATCATTTTATTTATCAATTCTCTAATGAAAGTTATATAGGTGAAGATAATTACTATTGAGCATGATTGGGATTCTCACAACACTAAATTAAAAACTATCATACAATCATTTCTTTAATCATTTTATTTATCAATTCTCTAATGAAAGTTATATAGGTGAAGATAATAACCGGGTGATATTGAGCATGATTGGGAACGCGAACAAGTAAGAATAAAAGAAAAATTTTTTTGACATTTCGGTAATTTTTTTTGTTTCTTGTTTCTAGGGGGGTTTGAGATTCTATTTAAATTTTTTTTATAAAGTTGAGGATAGATTTGGGATAAAATCAACTCTCCCAAAACATTACAAAATCGTTCCGTTGCCACCCCTACACTTCTTGCTCTTGTTTCCCTCCTTTTCTTGCAAGACATCCATGTGCGAAAACAAGGGTTCATTTCACAGTAGATAGAGATGCTATGGGTTTTGAATCGAAACCAGAAGCAACCCAAATAAGTCGATGAATTCTACAAGTTTTTAACTATTGACGACAACCGTAGAACAGAATATCCTCGAACCCACATATCAAGTGATCGATGTACCCAAAAGTTGTCAAACACTCCAATTGTACTGTACTATTGATTAGATTAAGATGCGAATTTATGTAAATTTTTCAAATTTATAAATAAATAAATGTTAAAATTAGATTTAAGATACTTTGGTGATAAAGTTGTACGGTCACTAGCATTGGTTCCATGTATATGAAATGATTGATTAAAGCAAAAGAAATTAAAGAGATGCTGGTGTAGCGAATAAGGGTGAGTATGGTTTCATGGTAGAACATGGAACTGAAGAACCGAATTAGTTCAAATTTCAAGGCATGCAGGATAGGCCTTAAGTTCAAAAAGTTGGGGAATTGGTTTTGACTGGTAAGTTCAAGGTTCTCGGTAGGTGGAACCTGGAACCCATTTCTCGATCTATGTCTTTGTGCTATCTTGCGGTATTCCATGATGTCCAATGATTAATGTATAATCTGGAATAACTCGTCTAAGCTTCTATTTATGATTGAGACTTTGTTAATGTTGCATATTCTTTGTGTATCTAAATATAAGTTGTGGTTTGTGAATTATAACAATAAGTAGTAGTTATTAAATGTGATGATTCATTACAATAGTTTAATTAATAATATAGACAGAACCTAAGTAGACCCTATAACATGTGATAGAGTAAATTCCAGATTCCAGGTTATGCAAAGTAACTTCCAGATTCCAAAAAATGAGAAACTTATACCAACAGGTAGGTTTCACGTTTCAAGTGAAATTTGTATGGAACCTGAAACTCCTCATCCCTAATAGCAACTCATACTTAGTGAGGAAAGGCCTAGTTATGCATTGTATTTTTTTTCTCTCTCGATAAGCTCATTTATCATATGTTTAATAAGCGCATCTGGCTTTTATAGCCGATTTATGAAACTAATGTAGAAAAATAGTTGGTGGCCTTTTTGACATGTTGTTTTAATGAGTGTAAGCTTTTTGGTGCCTGAGTTCCCCTGCTGTACAACTATATAGCTTCTTGGTTCTTTAGTTTAATATATATCTTACCTTTTACCAAAAAAATTAGTTGGTGGCTTTTTTCCCTCCCATCCCAAACATAGCTAAATTAATGGCTTAAATTTATAATTTCCTTAAGGCACATAGCCTAATGAGACTGTGGCCATCGGATCGAAAAGTAACAGATCTCAATCGCTCAAGTTGAAATCTGTTGAATGATTGAGGAATATCACATTTAATCAAACGGTAATTGGAGGTACAGTGTCTTTTGAGGACCATGGACTCATCCAAATTGACAAAGCTTCTGTTTTATACTTACTACTGCTATTACGTTCTGAAAGCAACGTGCACTAGACTAATGAAAGCAAGTCTGACTTTTTTTTCTCCATATCTAACTTAACATTTAGCCATTAATAATTTGAGAGTGTCTAATTATGTAATTTCCTTTTTCCCAGTATTCGCCCGCAAAAATAAAAATAAAAATTGTGGTTCATAGAATCTCCAGAAAAAAAAATAAAAAAGAGAGAGAGAGAGAGACTCTGGAGGTTACGTTTACGTTTGTCAACCGAATTGGTTGGTGCATATGACTTATTTATCATTATTAGTACGGGAGAAAAAGGAAAAAAGAAAAAAGAAAAAGAATTTGAATAAAATAAGGTGGCGCCCCGCGAGTGAATAAAAAAATTCCAATAAAAATGAAATGAATCAGAAAAGATCTTCGAATTTTTTAACTAAAATTCATTAATAAATAATTGTTTAATCAAATAAGTACAACGGAAAAAAAGTGCGAAAAATTAATCTTGCCAACTTTTTTTAGAATACTAACCTGTCAGCCAATCAGATTACAGCGGGTCCCACCATTTTGTGCGCGCACGTGGCAAATGACCCAGTAGAAGACGACAGAGCAACCATTTCATGGTCCGCAGTTCTTTATTTGGTTTATTTGCTGTTTTTTTTTGTTCGGTTTTTAGTTTCGGTCGAGTAAAATAATGAAAATATTTAGAAACATTAATTTTTCAACATGAATTTGTTTTGTAATATCTTCTATAACCTAAAATGTTATTGTCGATTCAAATAAGGTATAAGCCATTAAAGATAATATTAATATCACGGAAAACCTTAAATTGGTACACTAGTAACAAATTCATGCTAAATTAATTTTTGAATTATTAAAAGTCCTAAACTAATGTATATGTAACAAATTTACCTTAAATTAATTTTTGGATTATTAAAAATTCCAAACTGATACATGCGTGATATATTTTCCATTTATTAGTTTCTACAAATTTTATGATAAAATTGTTAAACTAAATAACATAGTTGACTTCTTTCTTTATTTTTTCAATTAGCCATAATTTGAAAACAAATAAGTCTTTCTCTCACATAACCCTCTGATCCTTCTGCGTCTTCCTCTTCATCAAGCAATTTTTTAGTTAAAAATTAATTTATGGCCACTAACCCATTCAAATACGATTTCTTAAGAGACTACAAACTAAAAAAAAGCCCTCGGGGCTCTTCACTTACAAGCATGAGGGATCTATCCTTCTTGAAAAGGAAAAAGAACAATATAAAAAATAAATAAGAAAAACCTACCTTTTCATTAGCAAGAAGATACATCAAAATATGCTTTTATACTTTCCAAGCAAACACGCGTGATGTGAACGCCCTAATTTTCAAAAGATACTTCTCAATGCCAACCTCAATAGCGACCTTCCTCATTATTCCTTTTATTCCTTGCTATCGTAAGATATTTAGGTCATATTAAATCGCATCAGAATCACGAGATGAGAAGAGAACCGTATGATTATACTAATTCAAGCGAAATCTTTTGTTTTCCCCTTTCAAAACCTGAATGATTTGCATTGTTGGATTATATGGATTTCGCATAAAATCCCCTTATTTCATTTATATAGAAAAGTTGTCCATATGATGTCGTAACAAAGGTTCCCCGCAATCGAAAGAATCTAACATATTAATAAATGGATGGAGACTTGGAAGGAAATATTGAAAATAATAGGTAATGCGTATTGGAAGATGCTGTTAACAATAAAATTACCAAGAAAGTCCGAGTTCTTATCGAGCATTTTCTGTTTAAAAGGGAAAATAAAATCACTCGACCTTGTAAAATACGGCATAAATAAAAGGGCCAAATGGATTTAAATTATTGCAAGATAAGGAAGGTTGTCTGGAGATGGAATTTTATTTTTTAACATGGCAATTTTAATCCTAGTTTGGGCAGCTAAGCCTGATAACTTTTCCACTACGATTCAAAGTTTCCCCTATAGATCCTTGGTAAATGTCGAGTTGGTAAGCATCATGCGAATACAGCAGTTTACCTCGAAGTCTCGTGAGGCTAAATATCCTAATAATCCAAACATTCCATACAGAGCTGTAATCAGCCTGTATTCATTGTAAACTCTCTCGTCCATATTGTCAATGCCGTACTTCAATATTTGAAACATTCCGTACCTGTTCGTAAACTTCAAAGCCCCATGTGTAATTGGTCCTCATATGTCACAATTTTCCTCAATAATTAATAACATTGGCAACCTCATAGACGGTAACTTTTCTTAAATGTCCATAAGTTACTGACATCCGCCTGCATTTCTGCCCTTTTTGTCCTAGGGTTCGAATCACGCACAAACCATTGGACCGGATCATGGAATTTTACCCCGTTTGGGAAAATCCGGTTGAGAGCCGAACTTGGACTTGAAAATATCGACCCGAACTCACTTTCTTCCCTTTTTTAGTTATAAAAGTTAATGGCACGAAAAACTCTAAACTGGTATACCAGCAATAAATTTACCTCACTCTAAATGTTTTGACCACTAAAAATCATAAATTTGTATATTTGTAACAAATTTCTCATTTGTTAATTTTCGTTAAATTGGATTAATATAACGAAAAATCACAAACTGTTATACTTATGATAAACACAAGGTAAAACCCAAAACCAAAACACCCATCAATTGTTATGTGATATTTAACTCAACAATTTTGAACAGAAACTAACGAAGGATAAATTTGTTGCGGCGCATCAGTTTGTGATTTTTGTAGAATTAACTCTTATTATAAATTTGGAAAAAATGATTTTCTCTTTTTCTTTGGGAAATAAAAATAAATGAAGAAAAGGGAGGGGGCGGGGAAGGAACAATCCGGAATCTTTTCACGGCAGATGCCATTCTCGTTTCACCCGCTTGGCGAGCGTACTGCCGCCGGGGGGGGGGCCCACCACGCGTCGGCACACGCACAGCTGGGGGTGCTTCGCTCGCACCAACCCCCCATCTTCCCTAAATTGCTACGCCGTCACCAAACCCCAACCCCTTCCAAGGAAAAAGAAAAAAAAAAAGAAAAACAAAAACAAAAAAAACCAAAAAATCTAAAATGATAATAATTTTAATCACTCGCTACAAGAAAAGGTAACCCAAAAAAAGAAAAATTATAAAAATATAAAAGAATCCACCTGCCAATTCCGCAAAATTTTTCCTCTATATATATATATTTATTTTTTTCGCCATTTTACACGCTCGTTCATGGATATATGCATATCTCTCTCTCTTCCTCCTACGCCATTCGATGCTTGATTGAATCTCGTACGTCCGCCATGGAAGCTCTGGATTGAGCTCTTCTTCTGCTGCTGCTGCTGCTGCTACTGTTCTTGTCGATAGGCTCTTCTGATGCTCGGGGTACTGTGCGCGCGCCCCAAGCCTTGGATCCTTGCCTCCTGCTTCTCCCACGCCTCCGCGGCCCACCACTGCGGCCGCCTCGCCTGGGTCTCCGCCGCCGCCGCCCGGCTCCAGCTCGCCGCCGACTCCCCGACCGGTGGCGCCGCCGCCGCCACCACTCCAGCTCCTGCCGCCTCGGCGGAGGCGGCGGCGGCGCGTCGTCGTCGTGCGCTCACCCCTGCGGGGTCGCCTCCATATGGCACGCGATCCTCCCGTCCGGGGAGGGCGACCCCCGAGGAGGATGGACCAGCCCCGGCGGCCGGTGTTCCGCGGGGAGGGGTCGTGGAACGTGGCCTGGGACGCGCGGCCGGCGCGGTGGCTGCACCGGCCGGACTCCGCCTGGCTCCTGTTCGGCGTCTGCGCCTGCCTCGCGCCGGTCGACGTGGCGGAGCCGAGTCGCAAGGAGGTCGTCCCGGAGGCGAGGGTCGAGGATCGCGATTCCTTGGACGAGGCTAAGCGGAGCTCTCCTGATTACCGAGTGACAGGTCATTTCTGGATGAATCGTGTGTGCGTGCGCGTGGAGAATGATCGATTGCACTTGCGCGATGCGTGTCCTCTGTTTGCGTGGATTCTTTTGCTGCTTCTTGCTGGTGTATCCGCAGGCTACTTGTGGGACTGTGTTGTTATGATACCTCTACAATGGAACAGTAGCTCGCTGATTTTGTTGTTAGCTTAAATTGATACGTTTAATCTCATCGAAGTGTGATTTTTTGGGATTTGACGTTTTCGTTTTGCGCTTTTGCTGAAATCGAATTTTTCTGGAATTGACGACGGTTGATCATGTTGGGTTGGTGGCTGACGTTTACGTTTGTATTCTAGATTCAAGTGTTCGACTGCTTTGCACTGAGTCTTTGTTCTAATGGCTGACTGGAGTTTCATTTGCGTGTTTTGGATTGGAACTTAATTCTGGGACATCGAAAGTTGTTTGCTAAGTGATGTGACAATTTCTTCGGTGGTTACTCATGCGAGTTAACTTTTCAGGTTTCGCCACACTCTAAATAGATACTTTGTGATTGATTCTGTTGTTGTCCTGGGATTACTGTCCCGAAATCATTCTTGGATGCTGAGCTTGATGTCAAGTAGACAGGACTAGGAAAATGGAAAATTCCTTTTCTCCTCATACATGTTTGCATATGTAAACTTGGGGGTTGTTAATAGATGAAGGGATAGATTGTTCATTCCAATTCTCAAGTGGCGCGATTCTTAACCGTCCACCTTTATCTTGTGCTTCCAAATTGCCAGAGTATATTGACTTGTGAATTCAGTTCAATCTGTATCTGATTGCGAAAGAATGATACAGGTGTGCTGGCGGATGGTCGATGCCTGTTCAGAGCAATAGCTCATTGCGCTTGCTTGAGAAAGGGAGAAGCAGCTCCAGATGACAATCGTCAAAGAGAACTCGCTGATGAATTGAGAGCTGAAGTAAAATTGGCATAATTTCTCGCTGGATATGAATTCTTCTACCAGAATTATCTTACTATGTTTCAAAATTAGGGTCGTCTCATGATACTACGATCCATCTGCCATGCAGGTTGTAGCTGAGCTCTTAAAGAGGCGGGAAGAAACAGAGTGGTAAGTTTTCGTTAGATGAGCATACACAATGAGTAGCTGATGGATTAAGGCATGATGTGGTTTTCATTTTATATGTCCAGGGCCATTGAAGGAGATTTCGATGCATATATTGAGAGAATCCAACAACCTTATGTATGGGGTGGAGAGCCGGAGCTGCTGATGGCTTCTCATGTGCTGAAGTAAGTTCTTTGGCCATTGGCTTACTGATTTTGATATTTCATGTAGCAAGCAATTTTTTATTTTATTTTACTCTGACTGCTTGGCATACCTTAAGACTGTCGTGGTACAATCATAAGAGGATCTCTGTCATAGTAACTCTGACAAACTGAAGGATCATCTCTGTTCCAGATGATGTGAGATGATGCGAGACTAGTCATTACTCTTGCATCCCTTTAGTATAGTAGTGCCTTAATTCTCTCAGTATTGAGGTTTGATTTTAAGCTTAGTCTTCATGTTTGAATTCCTTCTTTACTTGAAGAAGGTACATAAGTTGTTGTGTATATGTTAATATGTTTTGGTCTGGATTTATGTGTACTCAAGTTTGTGTTTGCATTTACACATTCACATCATTGGCTCAGGACCCCTATCTCGGTCTTCATGGTGGATAGAAGCTCTGTCAATCTGGTCAACGTTGCAAAGTATGGTGAAGAGTATAGGAAGGATGAAGAGATTCCTATTAATGTCCTGTTTCATGGGTATGGTCACTATGACATACTGGAGTCATTCCCCGGCCAAAGCTATTAGATAGCACGCATGTAGAATTTGAGTAAGAAACTTCCAATGTCAATCCAGTTTTGTTAGATGAGTTATCTTGTGAAGTAACAGCTGAAATTTCACATTAGGGTATTTTTCCTCCGTTTCGAAAAGTTTTTCCTCAGATCAGTTGATGCAACAACCATTGGTGGAGAAGATTACTAGCTTCTTTCTGTAGATCATGTTTCATTAGTTTGATTGAAATTCCGACGATATCTTCTGTTGTTTCATGGTATGTGAATGTAGCAACCTTAACGAGCAGTTGTGCTCCAATAAATGGCTCAAAGATCAAATTCTGTGCTGTCATATCATTTTTCGAAGCGTAAGATCTCTGTCCATGAAGTTGTAGAGTAACCTGGTTTCTTTTGTTCCGCTCTCTCTCTCTCTCTCTCTCTCTCTCTCTCTCTCTCTTATTCGCGTTCCATAGACAGATTCTTTGTATGCTTTATGTCTCCGCTTAAATTGGTTCTAACGTCATTTGGTGTTGCTGTGTAATGGAACGCGAGGCAGGTTTTCTTAATTCGCATTTTCTCTGGCACTTTGATTTCCATTTCTTGAGTGGCCGGGGACTCACCAAAGGTGGAGAAGTGGTTCTCTATCTTTCATGAGATTATAAATTTGAGCCACATCGCGAACGAGATGGCAAATGAGATATGAATGTTTTACCTTCGTCGCTCTCTGGAGACATTGATCGGGGTGAAAGCCCAAAGTCCCATTAAGCACGGCACATGCATAACACAAAGTTCTTCGTTGGCTCGATGTCAAAAGCATGGTTGGCTCGACTATCTGCGAATGCATTTACGTCTTGGTAAACCTGCTTAGTTTGTAGAATTCGAAGGTTTTGAGCTAGAGCTTTGAGAGGTCGGTCGATTCAGGAATGACCTTCTTTAGCCCCAAGTGCCATGACAACTGCAGTCCCCTCAGCAGAGGAATGGCCCAAGAAATTAGCAGTACGTCTGCTGTTTCCCGAGCTATTCCCTTTGATTAAACCGTCCGCAGAAACGAGTCCAGGCCCCGTTTTGGCATTGGGCTCCATCCCTCCCAGTCTTCCTTCTTTGGGTTGTTTGACATTTAACAATTGAAACATCGGCCCAGTATTCCAAGACCAATTTATAGAATCGATTTATTAAACGAGTTGTCGGACTATGACTGCATCTTGAAGTAATGAGTGAGTCGCATTCAACACTTACCGGCAAACCTGTTACACCATTTAATAAATCAAATTTGTAAATTAGTCTTAGAGTGCGTTTGTTTGAGGAAAAAATTTCATGAAAATAGATTTTTTTTTTGGGGAATCATTTTTTAGGAAAATCATTAATTTTTCTTTATTTGATGATATGCGACAGAAAACGTTTCTTGATGTTAGAATCTCATTTGAAAAATGATTTCAATCTCATGATTTTATCTCATGCAAAAAAAAAAAAATCTTTTTTTTTTTTTAAATTATAAAATTTTCAGTTTATATTCTTTTTTTTTTTTTTCCCTTTTTCCGCTTCGCTAGTTGTTGGGCATTGGAAATGGCCACGATAGGGCACTAGCTTCATCATCGAGGCCTAGTGAGGCTCGACTTGGCTAACCTCGGGTGAGGTTGAGCTTATTAAGCCTTGCCAAATCTCGACGAGCTGAGCCTCGCTAGATCCTAGAGAGCACAAGCTCGCTTGAGGTTGGCTTGTGCCTATGACTGGTTGCCAAGGCCTGGCGATCGGCATAGGGGAAGAAGGAAAAGAAAAAAGAAAAAGAAAGAAAAAAAGAGAAAATAAAAGAAAAAACAAAAAAATCTAATTTTAAAAGAAAAGAAAAAAAAAAAAAAATAAAATTTCAAGGTGAGCAAATTTCAAAAAGTATTTTCAACTTCTTAGATTTCGAATTCACTTTCCTAATTTTATACATGAATATTTTTCTTGATGGGAACTTGTTTTCAGTTGACTAATAATTTTTTATGAATAAAAAGGTAAAGGTTCAGAAAACTAATCTTTAAAAATACTTTTCCTCAAACAAACGCACCCTAGTAAACTTAAGATTTCACTCTTGAAAATTTATTGGCATTTATATTGATATTTTCTAAATTTTTTCCGATAGATTTTCGGAAATGGAATAGTACTTTTTCGGGCTATTTCTAAAATCATTACAGCTAACTCGACTATTGTTGAGAAGATGATTAATCAATAAAACCATGGGATAAGTGCTGTAGAAGTCCTAAAATTTGTCACAAAAATGCAATTGAGTCCTAAAACTTACAAAAAGTGCAATCAAGTCCTAAAACTTGTCAAAATGGTTCAATTGAGTCCTAAAGTTAACATCGTCGGTTTTATTGATGGAAAATGTTGACGTGGTACCGATGTAGCATTTTAAATGATTTTTTATTTTCCACCTGGCTTTTTAAAATAATTTTTAATTCAACTTTTTAAAAAAATTATATTTAAAAACTAAAATTCATTTTTGAAAAAACTGTTAAAAAAAAGAAAAAAAAGAAAAGGGCAGCTCCTCCGCCCCCGTCAGCGCTGACTATCGCTGGAGGGGTCGACGACGGTCGCCAGCCGACGACCGACTAGGGCGAGGCCTTGCCGGCCCCAAGCGAGGGCCGGCGACCCTCGCCGGCGCGAGCGCCCGGATCTATCAAAAAGAAAATTCAGTTAGCTAGCAGAGTTTTAATTTTTTTTGTGTCCATCAATCAAATTTAACGCGATGTAACAAACAAAGAATCAAAATAAAATGATTTATTACTTAAAATCAGAATTAAAAGAATATTTACTCAAATGCCTATCACGTGACATTTCACTTTACCTTTGTAACTGATCAAGTGACAAGACACATTTCATAATTCAACCAGATCTATCCATTTCATTTAGCATAACATATCCAACTAGGAATAAAACAGGTTCTTGAATTATTTTTTTATTTAAATGATACAGTTCCTTTCATTCAAGCAAATATAAGAACGATTGAAGTGATAAGAGTCTTTTTTTTTTTTGGTTGTAAAAGTGACTGTCGATTTAATTCAGAAAATTTTTGCGAAAATGAATTGCAACTTAATAGACAAATTCTTTTGAACTCCAGTTATTTAAGTATAGCTTTTATCTAAGTTAAACAAATATGTTCACAAGAAAATGGAAATGAGAGTACGATTCGCTGAAATACTAATTACTCCACCTCACATCACATCGGGGATGTGGGGCTTGTTTTAAGGTGAAACCCTCACATGTGAATGGTTGCGAATTTAGAAATGGAGAGTAAATTAGGTTTTCTTAATAGTATAACATTTAATGATAGTTACCTTAATAAGATGGCAATATAAAAAAAGAGGTGCGCGGAATTTATACAAAAATGAAACTCATATTGGAATAGTAGAACACACAATAGATTATTTGGGGGAAAAAACCTAGTAATCAAAGATCAAGAAAAGACAGTCAGAACACTTGTAATAACAACATTCTTCTTTGAAGGTCAGAGTCTCCTTACAACAAGATCCACTCCAAATTCAGGCTCTATGACCAACCTCAAAGTTGGGAAGTGTCTGTAGTTGGGCGAGATTGAAAAGGAGAAGTTGGAAATTATGAGGGGCAAGGAGGACTTTCAGCTCGGCCATCGCGAAGTTCTGCCCTTGACACGTCCGAGGCCCGACCCCGAAGGGCATGTACGTGTACGGGAGCTCACACGCTCCGATGACTCTGTTTGTGAACCGCTCTGGGTTGAACCGGTTGGCGTCGGGCCCCCAGATCCAGGAGTCTTGGTGGAGGGTCGCCATGAGGGTCCAGACAATGACGCCTTTCGGGACTTGGATGTTCCCAAACTTCAAGTCTTCAAGAGCTTCTCTTGAGACAACGGCCACCCGTGGGTAGAGACGTATCGACTCGTTGATTACCATCGTCAACTGGAATCGATATCATGAGTACAGGCTAACTAGTAGTCAATGGTTGTTGACAATAGGAAAAGCTTATTTCATCAGTTAAGGCTTTCGTTGTCATTCTTTTTTCCGATCAAGAAACTCTTTCAATACATGGCATCGTAAAAGAATTCATATTTGATATGTGTTCACTGATCGTTTTCATCTTCCGTATTGGCATCGGGTACTTGGCCACCATGCAACACCTGCACGACCTCCTCGCGCACTTTGGCTTGCCATCCCAGATTCGAGGCCAACGGCACCAACGTCCATGAGGTTGTGACGGCGGTCGTCTCATGCCTGGCCTGGTAAATGTTCTTGCAGTTGTCCACGACGAATTGGTCGGTCGCTTCGCCGTGTCCCATCTCGCCGCTGTTTTTGGTGCCTTCCAGTATCATCTGAAGCAGGTCCTTCTCTGAGGTTGCTTCCTTTCGTCCCTTGACTACCTTCAGGATTAAGGACCGAACCTCTCTCTCCAGCTTCCATATTTCCCTGTCGCTCTTGGTTGGCAAGTATCTAGAAGGAATTACCATGTTTTCGTTAATTATTTTCATTCTCTGAAATAATTAATTTCGTGCGGGAATAATAGATTCATGTGCTCTGTCACAAACTCTAACTAAATAGGACCGCATGCATTGAATGATGAATAACCAATGAAAGATCGCCAAATCACTTAACAAGAGAATTTTAATAGGAGGTGGCGTAGCTCCTACATGAATTGAATAAATGAATGTTTCTTTCGAAAATTTAGCTTCGTTGACTTAAACAGAATTGATTGGCACAATTTAAAAAAATTGAATAAATTAAAGATACTCTCAATTCCCATAAAAGGATTCCTTTATTCATTAATTTATTTGAATAAATTACCTAAATCCAGGGATCGTAGAGGTGAAGACTATCTTGGATACTGCTTCCTGGAGAGCCCTAAGCTTCAAGAAAATCTCGTCCCTTGGCATAGTTGCTCCCGAAGCATGCCTTCGAGATCACAGCCCCAGAAAAGCTCCTCAAGCGGCTGTCAATGTTGATCTCAGCAACTCCTCCTCCCTTCTAAATCTTTTTACCCCATGAATTCACCAAAAGTAACTGAAGACTCCACCATCAAGTCTATCATACCCTACACAAGAGATTAATCACCGTAAATAATCATCCAAACGGTGTCTACTTATTTGAAATAGCACCTTGAACCCTAGCCTGTTTGGCTGAAATGAGAAATCATTTCATCGGATCCATAATCACTTTCTTGGAATGCATTATGATTGCTTATGTTTCATCACGTCAGACATGCGCCTGATGCATTATGAATGTTCTCTCTGTCTAGGAATAATCTTGGGTCTGAGTGCCGGTGCGTTTAAGATCACCTTGACTTTGTCGACGTAAAACTCAGCAGCAAGAATCTTTCTCTGGTGTGCCCATTTGGCGCCATTGGAAGTCAAAATGCCTTGGCCTAGCAAAGGACCCGACTCCCTCCGCTGGTAAGAAGGCTTTCCAAATTCCAACGAAATGCACGTGCTTATGTCCCTCACTGCCTGCTCATCGTACACGTATAGGATCTGCAGGTTCCCCATCAAGAACATGAAAACAGTCCCTACATGCCCTAAACAAAAAAAGAAAATCAACGCGTTGTGTTAGAAAACAGATTCCCAAAAACGATCCGATACTCAATCGAACGCCGAAAACGAATGCAGAAAACGTGCCCAGAAAACACATGTTACACCGATCATAAGATACATTACGGAGTCGAACATACCTTGTATTTCACAGATTAAACACTGTTGTCGCAGTTTGATGAGGAATTCTGATACTGTTCTTCAAAAGAGCGTACTGTACTTGGGGAGAAACTGAGAGAGCGTAGAAAATAGAGAGAACGTGTTTTCTCTTATTTTCAGATTACGTAGCAGCCGCTAAGATTTTCTCATTTATTCAAAAATCCCCATTTTTCTTTTATCTACAGTAATTGCACTCTTCTTCTATGGGCCCTTCACTTATGGGCCGGGTTTTTGGCTCAACATGGGCGGATGGGCTTAAATAAGCCCATCAAAACATAAAAACCCATCATCTCCCACTCGCACATGGTGGGCCGAACAAAATCCTCCTCACCTCTCTACAACATTCATACCGGTGAATAATCCGTGCAGCCAGCATACTTTGAGAGTTCGTTGCCATACATTTGTTAGGAATATATAGCAGCTCATAATGGGCATCATATTTTTGAGTAGATTTAGTATGCAGTACCTTAGATCGGTCGATCACATTTATATCTCTCTTGATCCCCTTTTTTTTTTTAAAATAATGATATATTGTATTCACAATTATTATCATCCCAAAAACAATCATAATTGGTCGACCATTAAATACAAAACTAGAATGTGATTATCCAAATTCGATCTTCTTCTTTCCTTGAAACTTTCAATTTCAGTTCAACTTGCTTTTCTAGAAATGTCCTATTAGATCGAATCAATTCATGATCATTGGCAACATTCTAAGATAGCAAACACTGAATAGAAATCTTGAGAATAAGTAAGAGTCATAAGGGCACTTAATTGAGGAACTTTTTTCCTCAAGAGTCTCACATGGCATAATAATTGAGATCAAAACTTTTGCCACTCTTGTTGGTTGTCTTATGCATACGTAGTGTGAAATACGTATTACAGTATTAAATCATTTCCCATGGAGCGTATGTCTACACCTTCAATACCGTATAGATGATAGTTCAGACATACCCAATGTCTAACTTGAGTTCACGCATCTACTCTTTCATGGAATTCATCAGAACTCACATTTGGCATCATAGACAGATAAAGTAAAATATGTGGATTATTTTACTTTCGGACATAGTAAATATTATGTCCTCATCTTAACACTTAGTTAAGGTGACATATATATTTTAAGCTTGAGCTCTTGATTATCACCTAGATAATAATTTTAAAAACCGTCTCATCCCTATTTATCACATAGTAAATAGAAGCGATTACCCGTGTGAGTGGGCTAATATTTTATGTGGCATCCCAAAATTCATGGCAATCTCTAGAAGAATTAAAGTCCATGATTAGGTAATGGAAGTGCCATTGGATTTTGTATTAGCCATTGAATCAATGAATTTCAATTAATTTAAGGCCGAGCATTGTAATGGACAATTGTTTGGAGGGAGATGTGTCTACAAGTGACCCAAGGATTTTATTAAGGTGCAAATTGATATAGAAATCTTATTCTTGGTGGTGCACTTTATAAGTAGCATTTTATTGATTTAAATTACAAAGTTTTGTGAGTTTATAAGTTGAAATTAAGTGTTAATTTAAATGAGGGTTAAATGGAATAGGAATAGGAGAGGGTGGGCTGATTTTTAGGCCCAAAGACCATCCAACCAGCCCACGCCAGCCCCCTGGTCGACCGGCCCATGAAGGCCCAAGGCCCGGCCCATGGAGCCCATGGGGTAGCCAACGCATGAAGGAGGTGAAGCATGGTGGACACTTGTCTTTGAATTGCCTCCACTTGTTCATTATTTGAAGCCATTTGTCCATGCATCTTCCACTTGTCCCTTACATGCAAAAATAGAGATAAATTTGTTAATCAAAGAGCAAAAAGGGAGGGGGATTTCGACCAGAAGGGAGAGAAGAGAGAGAGTACCGTCCAAAGAAAGAAGAGAGAAAGGGAGGAAGAGAGAAAGAGAGGAAGAGAGTTCGTCCGCCTGTTCGTCCGCCGTTCGTTGCTGCTTTGCCTCTGTTTGTTGCTGTTTTTGTGCTTGAATCTAAGGCAAGTTAGGATCCTCTTCCTACTCTTGCATGTGTGTCTTGCATGTATGTTTGGAGTGGTGTCGAATTTTGGGTGGTTAGGAGGGAGAAACCGGAGTTAGTATGTCTTGTTGTTGATGTATGCTTGCTGTTTTCGTATGAACCGCCTGAGCCAGAGTCTTGTGAGAGCTTGCATGCATGTTTTGAGTTCTATTTCGACTTTGATTCCTTAATGAAAGTTGTAGCCAACATCTTAAACTACAACATACTAAAATTTGGTGCAAAATGGTGGAGATTTAATGGGTCAAACTCTCATCCTACGGAGACACTAGATCTGGAACTGTTTTGCTGACCTTGTGGTAGATTTGTGGTTGCATGTTGATTTTTATCAAGAATCTCTCTTCGACTTCTTCATGAAACTTGTAGAGAACATCTTAAAGACTAACATACTCAAATTTGAAGTAAAATGAACAAGTATAGCCTAGTAAATCGACTTACTCTTGAAGACGGTAAATCTGGAGACGTGGTACTGGACACCCGAGACTTCTTAGACCTATATGGTGACTATCCTTTGAGAATCTCACCTAGATCCCTTAATGAAAGTTGTAGTATACTTCTTGAGGTAGAAAATATCAAAAATTTAGAGGAAATGAACGAAAATAGGTCGGTGAAACCGTTGTCTTTTGAAGAAACTGGATCTGGGAAAAACGCTGCTTCGACCTAGTATGATTTCGGGATTTTTATAAAATCATACAGTTAAAATTTTATAGTGTGTCCTTAATGAAAGTTGTAGTTAATATTCTGAGGAACAACATACTGAAATTTCAGAGTAAATGGACCAGTAATGACCAAGGAAACGATTTTTTCTTCAACACGGGTAGATCTGGAAAACGATACCGAGAATAGGAAAAGTAAATCGATTTTATCTTTTAATCCAGAACGAATTGGACTACGATTTCTTCATGAAACTTGTACTTCTAGGTCTTAAATACAGCGTGTCCAGATTTCAGAATTTTCTGAGTTTATTTAAGGGATTAATCGAAATTGTTTTCAAAACTGTGCATGGATGATGTTAAAATCCTTTTCGGTGATGCATGGACCTGTACGTATTCTGTGAAGCCTTGTTTGATATGGTGTTCTTCACGAAATGTGTTTTCTTAGATCTTATCTACATTGTGGTAAATTTTCAGAATTTATTTCCATCGTTTGCTAATTTTCTAGAATCTTTCATGAATAGTACGCATTCTGTTTAAGCTGGAAATTGTTTTATTTACTGCTTATTGGATTTATTATGTAAATCATGATATCCTGGATTATTACTCGTGCAATGACATGATGACATCCATACATTTCGTATGACATCAAAGGATTGATGGATTTTCATGAACTCAATGAAGTTTCAAAACCATTGCATCAAATGATACTTTTCCCAAGGCATATTATATGATTTTAAAAAAAGGGCTGCTGTCAAATCATTGGCATTGTTGCATCAAATGTGAAATTGAAAATGAGATGTATGGGAATATGCATTGTGGTGATGAGAAGGCCGTCGGAGGTGTGAGCCGACGATGCCCCGGGAGTGTCGGGATACCCGGAATGTGGGGGTGCCGGATGCCCGGTTGTATTACGATACATGCCCGGATGTCCTCGGGAGTTTCGAGATGCCCGGTGGTATACGGTACGTAATTCCAGGGGGAGTGCCTGGTGGTATGGCGGTACGTAATTCCGGAAGCCTCGGAGGTGTGTGCCGAGGGGATACCTCGTGATGCCAGTTGGAATACGAGATGCCCGGAATGTGGGGGTGCCGGATGCCCGGTTGTATTTTGAATACATGCCCGGAGGTTCCTCGCGATGCCTGGTTGGATGCGATCGATAAATTGTGGGATGCAAACATTGGTCCCTGGAAAGAAAAACTGATGAGATCCTTGTGAAAGATAAGAATTGAAAATAAATCATGTGCATGGGTGTATGCATATGGCATGATGCATGATCTGCTTATGAAAGTAAATTAATGCTATTTGATATTGAAAATGCGATCATGAAGGCATGAATGGATCTCATGGTGATGTATGCTTGATAGCATGGATGATATGAATCATGGTGGTATATGCACATATGGCATGGATATGAATGAATGCTTGATGATGAGTGCATGGTGGTATATGCACATATGGCATGGTGATATATGCATGAATGCTTGATGATGAGTGCATGGTGGTATATGCACATATGGCATGGTGACATATGCATGGCTGCAAGGTAAGTTATGCTTGAATGCATGAATGATATGTGCTTTGTTATGATGCCTTTATTGTTCTGTTTGACGCAATGAGTAGTTTGGTGGATCTTTACTGCTGAGTGGTTGTACTCACCCCGTTTGGGGACTAACATTTCAGACTAGATAAGACACCTCTGCTACCACTGCCACCGGTAGATGGATCGAGTGTTTGGATATGACTGCGAGGAGGAGGATAGCAAAGGAAGGAACTTTTGGACGCCGACACTGAACGATGGACTTTGAGTATACGACTGTTGGAGGAGATGTCGGTCATCTTTTGAAGTATAGCCAAGTATAGAAAACCATGGCATGTTGATGTACCGATGAATGATGTCCATCTGGTTTAAGTAAATAAAAGTGTTCGGCTTTTACCTATAAATGTTTAGTTGGTGTGCATCGTTTTCTGAATATAGGGAAGGGAGTTGATGGATGTGCTTCCGCTAGATGAATTGCGCAAGGGACCGATAAAAAAAAAAAAAATGTAAACCCCCAGGTTGTATGGACCCGCTGCAATTGAAATGGTATCAGAGTGACATGCTATTAGGGAAAGTGAAAGGTAAGCGAACTGTGGCGACCCTAACGGATCGGGGGCCGTCGAGGGGTGCCACATTTTATCTGTCCAACATACTTTCTCAACTTTATATAATGCACTAAGCATTAAGATGCATAAACATTAAACAAAAATTTATAGGCATTAATAATGAAAACACAAATTCATTAAATGTGAACACTTAAGGGAAATTACAATATTCAGTACATTAGCCTCTACGTAGTCCTAGAGATTTCACATGGCCACAAAACACATTTCTAGGTATGAGTTTTGTCATAGGATCTGCTACCATTCTATGCGTAGATATGTACTATAAGTTCACATCTTTTCGTGCAACCATATCTTTGACAAAATTATACTTGGTATCTATATGTTTGGTCTTGTCATGATATTTTGGATCTTTGGTGTACGTTATTGCTGCTTGGCTATCATAGTTAACCAACAATGGGTTTGCAGCATTCTCAATAACACCTAAATGATCCAAAAATCTCTTAAGCCAAACACCTTCTTGTATTGCTGCTGATAATGTCACGAACTCAGCTTTCATCGTGGACAAGGCTATACACGTTTGTTTCTTATTGTACCAAGATATAACGCCATTATTCAGTAAGAAAATAAATCCAGAGGTAGATTTCTTTTCATCTAAATCTCCTCTCCAATCAACATCTGAATAGCCCTCAAGTTGCAGATAATTTCATTGGTAACTCAGCGTATAACCAGCAGTTCCCTTCAAATACCTTAGTATTCTTTTAATGGCTTTCCAATGTGCTTGACCTGGATTGGATTGGTATCTACTCACCATTCCAACTGCAAAACATATGTCAGGTCTTGTACACATCATAGCGTACATTAAGCTTCCAATAGCACTAGCATAAGGAACACCCCAAAAAGTGATTGGTAAGTTAGCATGCGCCATCATGGACCTAACCATTTTCAATATGGTTCTGTTTCTTCTTTCCGCAATACCATTTTATTGAGGAGTATATGGAATAGACAACTGTCCTTCTATTCCTTTTTCATCACATAAATTTCTAAACTCATTAGATAAATATTCTTGACCTCGATCGGATCTCAATACTTTTATTTTTCAATTGATTTTCTACCAAGCTCATAAATTTTTTGAAACAACTCAGTGCTTCAGATTTATGAGAAATCAAATATACATATCCAAATACAGTATAATAATCTATAAATGTGATGAAATAAACAGCCCCATGCCTTCCCCTCACATTCATTGGACCACAGATGTCAGAATGGATTAAATGCAAAGGGAATTCAGCTCTTTTACATTTTACAAATGGTTTCCTTGTTATTTTCCCTACTAGGCAATGCTCACATATGGACAAATTGACTTTTTCAATGTTACCCAACAAGCCCTATTTGGCTACCCTATTCATATGTTGTTAGCCAATATGACCAAGTCTAGCATGCCACACATTCATATAGTTATCATATGAATTAGAAGACGTGAAAATGGAATAATAAACATTGACATTACCACAGTCAACATTCAATACAATAAAACCATCTAGAAAATAATCACAATCATAGTAGTTTGTCTTCAAAATACAAATCCACACCATTATTATGGAAGTTCATACTTAAATCAAGTTTTACCAACACTAAAATAGATATCAAATTCCGACGAATCTCTGGAGTATATAATACATCATGTAGGAACAAGGTGCGTCCACCACGCATATTTAATTAGCAAGTGCCAATCCCTTTTACTTCAACTCTAGAATTGTTTCCTATATAGATTCATTTAGTTCCAGTCGATATTCGTTGAAATTCTACGAAGGATTCTCTATTCTTCTTACATGGTCTATTGCTCCCGAATTTACAGTCCACAAATGATTAGATTCAATTAAAAATATAGAACTTGATAAACAAGCAAAGTTCTTAAGAGTACAAGGGGTGTCTACATTCTTTGGCTCACGACAGTCTCAAGCATAGTGACCCTTCTAGTCATAGTCATAACATTTCACCCTTGAAATTCTCTTCACTCAAGGATATTTTCCTATCTTATGTTGGTCAACTGTTAGTTTTTTGCTAGAAGGACTTGATCCCTTACATTTCTACATTTTGAACGAATCAATGCGCTTACGCTTAGAGCTCGAAGCCTCTTCTGAGCTAGGACTAGCACAACAGACATTTGTTTCCTGCTCAAATGCCTATAGGCGGTCCTCTGCTAGCTCAAGATGTCATACATCATCCTCAAGTTCTTCCATAATATGGTTAAGAGCTTTTAGTGCTTCTTGCTTTTTAAGCACATATTGAATTTTCATATTCAATATTTCACAGTTCTCGCCGTTCAATTTCTCTTCTTTGTTCAACTCAGCAATTATACTCTTAGTTGCTGAAGCCATTGGATTTGAACATATTAGACACATATGCACTAATTATTAATGATTATCATTTATACATCCATTTTGCATATTCTCATCATATTAATGAATAATTTCAAATAATGTTTCGGAATCAAAAGGTCATTATGTTTCTAATCATCATCCAAAATCCTAACTTGAAATTATCATTAATATAATCGTTCATGCAAAAAAAAAGTTCAACAAAGTCACTAAAACTTTCTTGAACTTCCCACAAAGAATTGTAAATTAACATACTAATTTACAACAATAGATAACATTGAACTTTCAACAATTAAACATGTCCATTACACTAAATAATAGATTCAGAGAAAATATATCTACATAGAAAGAGATATTTACACCTAAATCATTTCAAACTAATCTAAGAAAAAATAAATAATTAAACACAAATATTCTCATTTATCTCATATACTGGGAAAGTCTCTCATAACCTCTTAGTAAAATTCTCTAAGAATTTTGAAGGCACTTTAGTCAACCACGAAAAAACCTTTGGAGAGCTCTCATGTCACCTCCAAGACGCATTCATTATGCGCCATGTGACAGTCAACCCAAGGGTTGAAGTCTTGGTTAACTCGATTCTATGGTACTCTCTTACAAAAGCTATTGCTACCCTCCTATAATCCGGGACCACGTTGACCTCCCATAGCCGATCTAACACTGCTTGCCATTCAGGTGGAAGAGTGTTCATTAAGGCTGACACCTTCTCAAAATTTGGCATAGGATAACCATTCCAGATAATTTCTTGTATCATCTGATTGACCTAGACCACGTGTGATATTACATCACTGTCATTCCACCGATAATTAGCTAATTCTGTTTTTAGCCCTTTAAGTTTCGCATTTTCCTTGTCCGTTTTCAGAAATGTAGGCATGCGTGTAAAACGCATCATGGTTCCTACAAAAAATGTAGAACAAAAGGGATTACTTATAATCCACAACGAACAAAATCGGAAAAACATAATTTTCCTTTTTTTTTGGGGTGCCGGTCAACGGTGGTCAACTCTAGTCAACGGTCAACGGATGACCGGGTCGAGTCAACGGGTCAACTAAGGGCAAAATAGTAATAACATCGAACAATAAGGGCATAATCATAAAAACAACCATCAATGGAAAAAATGTAATATTCTTGAGAAAATAGGGGAATATCGGTAAAAACATGTAGGCACGTGCACAACATGCGCACGCGTGTGCGTTGCACGCACTTGCGGTTTGCCCCGCGCGCGTGCCGCATGTGCGTCGACGATGTCGGGTCTTCTGGCTGCGCGTGGCGGCGCGTCCAGTGGCCCCCAGTGGTGATCCACCAATTGTTTTTCTCGTCTTGACGAGAACTATACCCTGCACTATCAGAAACGAGTTTCGATTTATGGAAAATCAAAAAGGGGGTGTGAACAATACGGGTGTCGGGATTTCCTTCCTCGAGCGATCGACAGCGGCATTTCACAAAAATTCAACCAAAAAACAATTTATTAACATGAACAGTAATCGTGAAACATGAACAACATTGCTCTGATACCAATGTAGGAAAACAGATTCCCAAAAAATGATCTGATACTCAATCGAACGCCGAAAACGAATGCGAAAAACATGCCTAGAAAACACATGTTACACCGATCATAAGGTATATTATGGAGTCAAACATCACATTGTCTTTCATAGATTAAACACCGTTGTCGCAGTTTGATGAGGAATTCTAATACTGTTCTTCAAAAGAGCGTACTGTACTTGGGGAGAAACTGAGAGAGCATTGAAAACAGAGAGAACGTGTTTTCTCTTATTTTCAGATTACGTAGCAACCGCTCAGATTTTTTCATTTATTCAAAAATCCCCATTTTTCTTTTATCTAAAGTAACTGCACTCTTCTTCTATGGGCCCTTCACTTATGGGCCGAGTTTTTGGCCTAACATGGGCGGACGGGCTTAAATAAGCCCATCAAAACATAAAAACCCATCACGTTGTTTATTAACCAAAGACAAATCTCATTGCAACCGAGCGCGATATGATCAATTCATTGATTACCATATTGTTGTCCTTAGCGGTCTAGGAATGTGGAGAGCTTGGAGGAGCAGTCGTGCATTGTGGCCTGCTGATCTTCTTGCGATGGTGATTTCGAGGGTGTGGTGGGATGTGACTGAAGCTTCTTTATCTTGCGGAGATTTCTGATGAGAAAATAACCTGGAGGGCCTCGGATGCCTTGTTCCCGGAGCTTCGACTGCAGCCTCCGTGGCCTCCATATCACGATGTCGAGAGTTCGAATCACAGCGCTCAGGAACGCGACCGCGATGGCTGTGAAGATGAGTTTCAATACTTGCAGCTCCATCTCTCTATGTGTCTCTCTGTGTCTATCTCTCTATCTAGACGGTGGTTTAATACAAAGTCCTGAATATGAACAAGATACATCCATGCGCATGCGATGCCTCAGTTTATTCAATTTTTTTTTTTCCCGGGGAGCATATAATAGACATGAATATTGAAACAAAAAGGAAACAAACGAACCAAGTGAGTAAATTAAAATGAAATAAATGATGCAACCTTATCTTATGATGACCGACCTGCTTTAGACATATACGTAAAAAACAAAAAGCAAAGCACATGAGGCCATTATATTAATGCATGCAGTAGAGACACAATGTGATTAGTGAAAATGACATGATTTATGCCATAAATTATGTATTAATACACACCAAACAATATCCAATGTCCTACGGATTAGGCTTGATTGAACCAGAGGCGACTATCTTTCCCAGTCGATCCTTGGCCTCGAAGGTTAGTCAAATTGCCAAGCCTATTTAACTTACTCGTTCGAGATCTGAATTCAAGCCGCTATACTTGTGCTTTTTTCTTCATGTAAGAGACCACGGATGTATACTTCCGATCGGCAAAATGTGCAAGGATGGTGAGTTAAAAAGAGGAAGTAAAAAAGACTTCTAGGGGCAACATATGGAGAGAAGGTGGAAAAATGAGAGCATATATAGGGAAAAAAAAGAAATTAAAACGCGTATGGAAGTCAAAGTGAATTGGGGGATGAAATTGAATCGGTCAGAATAATGGTTTTGGTACGCAGAAGATAATTTAATATCCGAAGAGAGTCGACCACCTTCGAAAATGAAAACCCTGCCAAAGTCAAAAGACATGCATGCCATCTAAAGTGTTAGATTAGACAATTGTAACCGAGTAACTTCTTGTAGGGCTAATATCCATAAAAGTTCAAGGTAGACATTCATCGTGGTAATATATACTTTATTCGATCCATTAGTTTAGTCCTTATGGATAACAAGAGGAATGCGGACAAAACCATTCGATATGCAGAAGAATAGATATCCGAGCGGGGATCAAAGTGGATTGAATACATATTTTGCCATCTATTTCGCTGCTTGGTATATATTTGATTGCTTTGTTAAGGGGATGCATGTACACCCTACCGCAGTGATTGGCCTAGTGATCCAAAATTTGGTTTGCAAGCTGAAGGAAGTTCGGTTTCCTATCCTTGGTGTCGGGAAACCTTGATTAATTTGCAAATTGTGATGCCCAGGCTTAGGTATATCATTGATCTTGAGCTCTCCACTCGTATTATGAAATAAGATTTGCTAGTAATCACATCATTGTCGTAATATAAAGGATCTCAATACTACCAAAAACTAGGTTGCTATTAGGGGGATGTGGCAATTGGGATGTTTGATTAAGATCAAGGATTCGATCCCTATTTGGAAGAACATTTAGAACTAAAAATTTGAGGAGGTGAAATGGTAAAGAAATTTCCTCGCAATTGCATCACCTAGGCCTGGTTGTTGGAGACTTGGGCATGGGCATTGACTTTCAAGCTTAGTCTCATGGATTAGAGCTCAAGTGTCAAGGAGCCAAGCTTGAGAACCGAGGACCCAGGTCACTGTAGTCCTCAATGAACATTGAGGTCTCGTGCTCAACTTTGTGGACCAAGCTCGGGTGTTGGGGATCCAAGCTTGGGTATTGAAGGCTTGAGTCAACTTTATAGACTCAGGCTAAGACATTGGGAAGCTATGCATGGCCACCGGGTTCTTAGTTTTGGCTTTCGTGGACCTAGATCAGTGCTTGTGCTCTTGCTTGAGAGCTAAATGCCTATGCTCGATTCTCAAAGGTTGGGTCGGGATTGGTAAAAGAGCACCCCAAGTGCCACAGTTTCACACAACGTACATATAAGTGTCAAAATATCCAAAAGGTACACTTAAGTGCTAAAATAAAGGACATGTAAACGAGTTTTGACAAATAAGCTGGCAGCTTTGTAGGTAACCAAAGAAGTTGTAAACTGGGATGAAGAAGCTGCAGATGTTGCTATTGTTGGTGATGATACTGATTATGAAGAAATATCGAGAACGCTACTTTTGAGGACGAGTTTGAAAAAGATTAAGGAACCATGCATAAAAGGAAAGTAAGTTTTGTTCCTATAATCCATCCGTTACCTCTCATACTTTGTCTGTAGGTATGAAATTTCATGATGCAAAATAATTTAGGGAAGCTATACTCAAGAATTTCATTGCTGAACGAAGAAATCTTAAATTATGAGAAACACTAAGCCTTTTGTAAGAGCTAAGAATTTGCAACCTAATTATCCATGAAAGATCTCCTGTGTGTTCATGAGGAACAATAATTATAAATGTAAGTTTTGTTGGTTGTATTTAATTTATGGCACTTCCCTTTTGCTCACAATTTCATGATGTTTTTTTATAGCTTGAGAGAAGTTTTGAGGTTCTTATCTCTCAAGACCCAACTCAAGAGTCAATGGCTGTGCCAAAAAAGAAGAAGACATCGGGTGCAGCTTCAAAACAGCAGGCAAGAAAGAACCCAGCACCGGCTCCTTCTGAATTAGTGCATCTTGGGATAGGAAGGTCGGTTGAAGAGGTTGAAGAAGAAGTTGTATGTCTAGTTAGAAAGAGTGGAATGATTATGCGTTAAGTAAAAAGTCCATCAAAAGGAGTACGAACTGGGGGCTATGTATATCGACTGAGGGAATGGGATGGGGTTTGTGTCTCTAGTTTTGTTAGTTTAATATTTTCGTATTGGTAGGAAGAACATAACTTCTTATGGATGATGTATTTGTTTTAGTTTATTATTCAACTTGAGACTTAATTTCAATATCAATGGATCGATCTTTATTTAGTCAATATTTTTTAGCTTTTCCATATTTTGCTTTGTTCAGCTTGTACTTGATGCTTGTGTTGGTGGCTAATGCCTAGTGGTGGTTGGTGTAAGCACCAATACTTGCAGCAGCACACTACCATCACAAGGGTGGCTAGTGGTGGTTGGTGTAAGCACCAATACTTGCAGCAACACACTACCATCACAAGGGTGGCTAGTGGTGGTTGGTGGTCATGGTGGCTGCTTGGTGGTGGCGACGGCAACAACGGTTGGTGGTGGTGGCTAGTGCAGGTGCTGGTGCAGGTGCTAGTGCAGGTGCTGGTGCAAGTGTCCACATCTTGCACAAGGTGCTTGCAGCAACATACGATCGCCATATTGGTGACTGCTTGGTAGTGGTGGTAGCTGGTGGTTATGCACATCTTGCATAAGGCGCTGGTGCACCTTGCAACAATACGATACCACCATAGTTAGGGGTGTGCATGGTCCGGGTGGGCGGTTCTCGGCCTAGAACCGAGAACCGCCCACTAAGGACCGGTTCCAAAAAATTGGAACTGGGATCCACCCCGGTCCGGTCCGGTTCCCGGGTGGATCCATAGAACCGGTCTCACCAATAATAATATCGTTTTCCAAATCCCGACGTGAGTACTTTTCATATTGAGTAATATTTTTCTTTAAATTGAACTGGCTTAATTAAGGGTACCATTTTTCTTTATTTTATTGGAAAACACTACCAAAGAAGAGAAATAGGTTTTTTTTTTCCTATTTTTGAATCATTTTAGTTGAAATCTAAAATATTCTTTAAGTTCAAGATTCTAGATGATTGTTATATGTAGATCATCTTTTCCTTTATCCTCTAACAATGCTCAATGTCTTACAATATTTGCTTTACTGTTTTTTTTTTTTTGTAGAAATAATTTCACCAGTACTCCACATATTTTTTAACATAGTGCCATATGCGAGTCCCAAAAGTATCATTTGAATGAGCCATTTGTTGAGTTGTTGAAAAGTAGTCATGGAAACCATGAGAGGAGATGGAGCCCTAAAATTTAGATTTGCTAATTAGTAATTTCGAAATTTATTTTAATATTAAAAATTAATATATTATTATATTATAATTGGTCCGGTCCGGGTGGGCGGATCCGCCCATGGAACCGGGAACCGGACCGGTACCCACTGGTTCCCATAAATTGGAACCGGGAACCGGACCGGTTCCCTCAAGAACCACCGGTTCCGGACGGTTCTGGTCCGATTTCGGGCGGTCCGGGCGGGTCCCGGTTCTTTTGCACACCCCTAACCACGGTGGTGGTTGCTTGGTGGTGGTGATGGTGGCTAGTGCAGGTAGTGGCGTAAATATCACCAAGTACCAGTGCAACTGGTGCAAGTACCAGCACCGTACAATATCACACCACCACCATAGTGGTGGTTGGTGGTCGTGATGGTTACTTGGTGGTAGTGATGGTGGTGGCTGGTGTAAGCTAATACAAGCACCGACAACTTGTGGTGGTACACCACCATTATGGTTGTGGCTGGTGGTGGTTGGTAACTGTTGCTATTTAGGTAAAACGTAAAAATTTGGCACTAAGTGATCACTTTTTGTAAAACTTAGTACTTAAGTGATCACTTATATCATAACTTGACACTCATGTGATCATTTTTTTTAACTACGATTGGTACTTAAGTGATCACTAAATACAACTTATTGCATTCAAGTAATTACTCGTGTCTATCTTATGTATATGTTAATTCGCAACAAACCAAGTAAACAACTCATTCAATTCATTTTGTTTGCTAATTTATATTTAGTTCAACCAAAGAAGCGACCGCAACACATTGATCAAATACATGTCCTTATTGGTTTATATTGAAGAACAAGCAAAAACATAGGAAATATACATAGGATAAGAGCAACCCATTTACCCATTCCTTTTTCTTGAAATCCCCAAAAGCACAAGAAGTAAGTCACAATTCATAGGACAACACAAACAAGAAGAAAGCCATAATCATCTTGTGGACAACACAAATAAAGTAGGCTACATGGGACCCAATACAATTACATTTTCCACAACTTTTCAACTATGGCAGACTGCAAACCTTCTTCTCATCTTCAAGCGCTTTACATTTAATCATTAAGTAGGTTACACAAAAAAACAACACTGCAATGAATGCTCAATAATACTTTCTTCCAATTTTCATCCTTGCAATTTCATTATTCAAATGGTTGGCCGAAGACACTTCAGCTTGTATTGAGTTAACATCGTCCAAGTTGTCCACGAACTTAGTTGGAGGTTAATGTCGTCTATCGAGTAGGTCCAATATCACCTTTATGGCTTGGCTAGAGAAGTTCGCATCGACCTATTTGAAGCATTTACACTTCGAGCCTTCTCTATATCTAGCGTATCCATAGAATATTCTCCTAGAATTCAATCAAGTTGGTGATGTTCTTCTTGAACTCAATAGCCCACAATAATAGAAGCATTCGCTTTCTCCTTCACTTCATTGAGAAGAATTTGAATCGGTGCTGAGGTCCCGCTCTCTATTTCCAAGATTCAATGGTGTAATTTGGGAGCAAACTAAATCAGGGCTCGGGGGCCTTCATTTAGGGGTTTTGGTCGATTAGGATTTTTAATTTGGGGGGAACATGGAGGACGGCATCGTTTTACACATGGATTGCTAAGTGGATACTTCGGCGAGCCACGTAGTTCAGTTTTATTAATAAAATAATGCTACATCGAATTTCCGGCAAGTCTCATCGGAGTTGGCACTTAAATGTCTAATTTTCAAGAAAAGTGACACTTAAGTGTGCATTTTGAAAGTTTTGGCACTTATGTGTCTCTTCGTGCTAAGTTGTGACACTTAGGGTGTTTTTTTTGCCGATTGGAACTCATTGAGCTTGGACCCAGGGTCTTGATGCTTGTGCTTGGTTACCCCGGCTACTGGTGTGCAAGTTATTAGCGCCTGAATTGTGTATGTAAATTTAGTAAAATCAAATTGAATTTTCCTTTCCAAATGATGGAAAATATCCCCCTTTTCATTTTTAGGTTTTTACCAAATACTAGAAAATATTGCCATTTTTCTGAAAAATGATTTTTTCGAAAGACATTTTTTAGAAATGTAACAACTTTCGACAAACAAACGAAGCCTCTATGCATCAACTTCATGCGTTCATTAGTTAATGTCTCTTAATCATACGAACTTTAGAATTGCATCATTTCCATGTCATACTCGCTGTTTTATTTCCGCAAGTCTCATGTTGTTCAATATTAAAAAAAGTCGCACGTTGGCCGTTACTTATTTTAGGTTTCATCTCAATTAAAAAAAATCACCGAGATATATCTAAGGGTGCATTTAGAAAAGAATTAGACGATTTGCATATTCGTTTTATATTGCTTTATTCTCATGGAATGGCACATCTTAGAATTGCATTATGTTAAAATCTATATCCGTGTTTAACGGTTTATGTTCGAGATAAACTTTATTTAGAATATTATTTTGAATAGCATACTATATTTGTCCATCTATATTTCCTTTTATGTATTAGTCTAGTGAAGATAATTCGTATAGACCTTTCCATTCATCATTATGGGGTCTTATGCCAGGGCTTAATAACAAGGCTATATATTAATTTTGTCTAATACAGCTTGGGTTCTTTATTTTCTTTGTCTGAATGGATATTATTTGATCTTTATTATTGCTTGCTTGTTTATTTTTACTGTTTGAGTACCATGCATGATCACCATATTAAACATGTAGAGGATTTATGTAATAAAATAGATGAAAATTGCATGCAAAATGTTTTCATAAAGAGATGAGGTACCATAAAGGCATTAAATTAATTTAGTGTAACAAAGTCCCATATTCAAAACGTCCAGTAAGTAAAAGTATCCCACATTTTACTTGCCCCTAAAAGAAAAATAAAATTCACAATTAATCGAGAAAACCAAGTTGCAAGGTTTGGGAGAACTTGTCCCAAGCAAAAGGGGTGGCAATCACTCAAACATTTCCCTTTGAGAGGATTGTAATAATTTAGCAATTTGACTAGTGACAAGTTAAAACAATTAAAGGGTTTAAGCATGAATCCCTCTCTTTTTTTTTTTTTTCGTTCAAATGTTTTTGTTTGATCTCCAATCATATGCGGTGGAATTTCACGTTGCTAACGACTACGTCAGATGGTGTTGCAGGTGGGACTTCTAAAGGGTGGTGTCTATGTTAACCTTCATTTTGCAAGGTGTTAAGGATTTATGGTTTAATTTTGAGTAATTTGAAGCGGGTTATGCATTGGTATCACTTGTTGTGCACGCCGTACTTGCTTTAGGATTACACTTCTGCACACGCGTCTTGCGATCCAAAGCCTCTGGTTGCACTTTAGGAAACCAACTACCATGGTGTTGGGAACGACAAGGCCGTCCTACAAGTTGCCGACAACATTGAGCCAACTCAGCCTCACTCATCTCATAGGACCTCGCTTTTCCAATGGGATGGAAGCATTAAGGCCCCTAATGTATCTCACCTTGCAGGCGTCGAACCTTACAAGTACATACGCATGCCCATGTCTCGTTATGTTGCCACTAACCTGTTCGTTCGTAATGTTTATTTTCAGCATCTTAATTGTTTTCCTTTCGTTTAGGAACCTGGGCCTTTCAAGCCTTTGAATTTGTCCAAGTGGATCAATTCGGCAAAGCCCATATCTTAAGTGTTCTTGAAAGAATAGAGGGATAAATAAAGGGATAAGAAAATATATTGGACTTCATGCAATACAGGCTCATTTTTCAAAAGACTCGTAAGAGTCCATTAGACCTCGATATGTCATTTGGCCCATTCCTCTTACGTGAATTTTAATCCAATAAAACCCAACGCAGCCCAAGGTTGCATTTCGCCTTTCCATGATCCGTAGACAAACCATAATTTCACTTGCAATTAGGTAAACAGAACCAATCTTCGTCAACCAGCGATCGCATTTCGGCGAGATATGGATCCAGCAAACCATAACTTCTACTTATACACAAGAGACAGAACTAATGAAGCACATCAAAGACTATGTTTTTCTTACTTGAGGATTTTTCAAAATTTTGTCAAATTTCTATTTAATGAAATATGGAGCTCCTTTTTTGTCTTTTCTTTTTATTCCAATCTTCGTGGGCTATATACATAAAAGATAAAGGCACAGCAAATGCTCACCAAATTATCACTCTATTTGTGATCATCTAATATTTGCGCAAGAGAGTGAAAATTTGGGAAAAAGACTTAACATTTCCCAATTTTCATGATAGCTTGCAGAAGAACATCACTGCCACTTGTATAAAACTCCTCTTTTTGGGCCGTCACTTATATACAAAATTTCAAAAGCTTAAATCGATGTATTACAAGTAAAGTAGGATACATTAATTGCTTCCCATTACATGACAGTCCTAACGTGGGATTTCTTTCGTTTAATAGTCTAACATCCTCACACGTAAAATTTGACAAAGTGACAATTTAACTATAAGTACCTACGAAATGTCATTGAAGAATATGGTGTGTAGAATTTATACTAACGTCAAACAACTGTTGGGATACAAGACTGTGGAATCGACTATTTCAGGAAAAAAACTAGTAATCATGGTTTAAGAAGAGATAAGTAGAACACTAACAAGAGTTACTGATACATATCCTTTTATAAGTTGAGCAAATAAAATGCAATGCGCCATTATTATAAAGAGAAAGGGGCTTTTACATTTTCTTAACTTGAAATGTGGAACAAGATTTTCCTTTGAAGGTCAGAATCTCATTACTTTAAGATCCACTCCAAATTCAGGCTGTGTGACCAACCTCAGAGCTGGGGAGTGTCTATATTGCAGCGAGATTAACCAGGAGAAGTTGGAATTATGAGGGCAAGGAGGACTTTCAACTCGGCCATCGCAAAGTTCTGCCTAGACATGTGCGAGGCCCGACCCCAAAGGGCATGTACGTGTATGGGAGCTTGCATGCTCCAGTGACTCCATTTGCAAACCGCTTCGGGTCGAACCGGTCGGCGTCAGGCCCCCAGATCCCGGGGTCTTGGTGTAGGGTCACCATGGGGGTCCAAACGTTGACACCTCGTGGGACTTGGATGTTCCCAAATTCCATGTCTTCAAGTGCCTCTCTTGAGACAACGGCCACCGGTAGGTAGAGACGTAGCGACTCGTTGATTACCATCGTAAACTGCAATCAATACCGTGAATATAGACTGACTAGTCTATGGTTGTTGATAATGGGAAAAGCTTATTTCACTACTAAGACCAAATGTGTTTTTTGTTGTGTGAGTGACTTATGCATAAAGGAAAAGTTTCAAACTAAACAGTGTAGATAGAAAATATTAGTCGGCCAAAGGGTCTCGTTTTCTTTTTTCTTTTCCAGTCAAGAAACTCATTCCATATAGCGTCGTAAATAGTTCATGTTGGGTATGAGTTCACTAACCATTTTCATCTTTCGAATCGTATCAGCATCAGGAAGTTGGCCGCCCCGCAACACTTGCATGACCTCCTCGCGTACTTTGGCTTGCCATCCTGGATTCAAGGCCAATAACATCAACGTCCACGAGGCTGCGACAGCAGTCGTCTTGTACCCTGCCAAGTAGATGTTCTTGCAGTTGTCCACGACGAAACGGTCTATCGTGTCCCCGCGCCCCAGCTCGCTGCTGCTTTTAGAGCCTCGGAGTATCATCTCAAGCAAGTCCTTCTCTGAGGTTGCTTCCTTTCGTTCCTTCACTACCTTCAGAATTAAGGACTGAATCTCTCTTTCAAGCTTCCATATTTCCCTGTTACTCTTGGTTAGCAAGTATCTAGAAGGAATGACCATGTTTTCATTAGCTATTTTCATTCTCTGAAATAATTAATTTCGTGTGGGAATAATACATTCATGTGCTCTGTTACAAACTCTCTAACTAAATAAGACCACATGCATTGAATGATGAATAACCAATCAAAGATCGCCAAATCATTTAATAAGAGAGGTCTGGTAGGATTTTTAGGCTCTTTTTTGTTTTGTAGAAAATGGGGTTAATACCTGAAAAACCCCAAACTGATACACCTGTGACAAATTTACCAAAAACTATTTTTTTGACAACCAAAAACCCCAAACTGGTATACCATTTGACAAATTTATCCCAAATCGGTACACTTGTGACAAATTTACCCTATGTTAATTTTTGTTAAATTTTACAGTCAAATTATTAAGTTAAATGACACGTGACAGTTGGCTGATATACCAATTTGGGATTTTATGCTCCATTTGTCACAGTTTACAATTTTTGTGATTTTTTTTGTGGTGTTAATCCAATTAAGCGAAGGGTATATGTGTTACAAATTTACCAGTTTGAGGCTTTTTGCGGTTGAATAAATTAGTTTGGAGTAAATTTATCATAAATGTACAAGTTTAGGGTTTTTTTATGGTTAGTCGGGGTAAATTTGTCACAAGTATACCAGTTTGGGGTTTTTCATGGTCAAAAAAATAGTTTAGGGTAAATTTGTCACAGGTGTACTAGTTTGGGGTTTTTCAAGGTATTAACCTTAGAAATTGTTTTCTAGAAAAATGACAATATTTTTTAGTATTCGATTGAAACCTAAAAATGAAAGAGAAAATATTTTTGCCGTTTGATATAAAAAAACGGATTTGATTTTCTCGGGAAAAATTACCAAAAAAATCGATTTTTAATTATTTTATTTCCTTTTCTTCTTTTATTTTTTTCTTTTTCATTTTCTTCTTCCTCAGGTGGTCGTTGGCCATGGCGACAATTGACAACTGGCCACAGGGGAGAGACGAGCTCACTCGAGGTCGACAAGCTCAAGCCTTGCTAAATCAGCTAGCTCGAGACCTCGTAAGAGCTTGGTCTACCCAGTAGAAAAGGTGGAGGACAAGTCACATGACTTGCCTAGTGAGGCTCGAGCCTTGCCAGGTCCGGCAAGTTAGGCAAAACTCAAGCCTTGCTGGAGGTTGCAAGAGCCTTGCCGGCTTGTGGCGACCTTGAGCAAGCTCGTTAGTTACTTGTGGTCTGTCACCAACTGTCGCCGTTGCTGGTTTCTGGTTGAGAAAGAAGTGAAAAGAAAAAGAAAGAAAAAAGAGAAATAATTAAAATTTTGATTATTTTAAAGATAAAATAAAATAATGAAAAGGAAATGAAAAAGGAAAAATAAAAAAATAATTAAAATGAGGGTAGGAGGAGACGTGCTTGGTCTAGGTGAAGGAAGGGGATGGAAAATGATTTCTTCTTTCAATCTTCCACACTTTCAAATGTGTTTTTTCTATTGAATGAAAATGTTTTTTTTTTTTTCACTCATTTATATCCATGATTGGACGCTAGAAAATTCGGAAAATATTTTCCTAAAAGTTATTTTTTGAAAAACGAATGGAGCCTTAATAGAAATAACATTTCTCTTTTAGTAAGTACTATGTTAATGTTGTCTTACTTTACATAATGTGGAATTTTTAGTCCATAATAGAAGATTGCAACTTGTCACAGAGGATAAATGGATATTCCTTTTCAAAATATCTTTGTTAATTCAGATAAAATTCAACAGGCGCAATGTTGAATTATCTTTCAAAGGGTGCACAAAATTAAAGATTATTTCCATAAGAACAAATTCTTTTATCCAGTAATTCGTTTGAATAAATTACCTAAATATAGGGATTGTAAAGGTGAACGTTATCTTGGAGATTGCTTCTTGCAGAGCTCTGAACTTTGAGAAAATCTCGTCTCTCGGCATAGTTGCTCCCCGTTGACATCATCAACTAGGTCTACATTCTGGTTGGAATTCTCAGAACGGATAGTTATCTTTCCACACACTGCGAGGACGAATTATCCTCGTCGGTAGAGGAGCGATTCTCTTGACTCCTTATTTTTGCCATCAACACCTCCTAGGAACGGAACATAATGGTCCCACCAAACGTACCAAAAAAGATGTTCGCTGGGAAGGATTCCATGTCGTTCTAGAAACGACTTATTCATATACTATGGGCAATCAAAATACAAGAAAAAATAGGATAAAAGTAAATATGCAATTGAATGTAACAGTGTGGTAAAAGAAAAGGTAACTAGTTGAATGTGTCTTTGATTGTTGATTTTGGCAAAAGGTCCTCTACATGAACACCTCTTTGGCTATTTATAGTGAGATCCTATAAATACCTACTCTTTAGTGGTTACAGCTTCAATTTTGAATTATTCCGGAAGCTTCGACGATATAGTGATAACTGTTTTGCCTCATTTGCATTCCCGCTGGTGCCGATTCTTCAAAACTGCCTTTATTTTTATCTCGTTCCTCCTGACCGGTTTTTGGATGTCGCGCCTTTCGACACCTTTGCTATCGACTACTATCTTCTCGGCTCATTGTCTGTGGGTTCTCATAAATTGGGCCTGACTACGCTCGCTTATTTCTGAAGCCCAGTATTAAGCCATTTTTGACGCCAACACTCCCAAAGCATGTCTTTGACATCACGTCCCCAGAAAAGCTCCTCATGTGGCCATCAATCTTCATCTCGGCAACTCCTGCTTCCTTCTCAATCCTTTCACTCCACGAATTCACCAAAGTAATTGGAGACCCCAGCATCAAGTTTATCATACCCTACAATGGCTCATGTTCCATTGAGAGAGAGAGAGAGAGAGTTTAAGATCACCTTAACTTTGTCGGCGTACAACTCAAGAGTAAGAATCTCTGCTAAACCGATTTGGTGCCATTTGAGGTCAAAATGCCTTGGCCAAGCAAAGGAACCATCATCTTCTGCTGGTAAGAAGGCTTTCCAAAGTCCAATGAAGCGCACATGCCTATCTCCGTCATTGCCTCCAAATTGTACATGTTATGGTAGATGCGAAAATTATAACGAAATTGAAATTAAGTAACTAAAAGAACACCAAATTTTACATTGAAACCCTGCAGGAAAAATCACAAGGAGAGGAGAAGTAAATATCACTATAGAAATCAATGATTATAAAATGTGGCTTTAAAATACTTGGACTCTTTCTGTCTCAATTTCTTATTTATAGGCAAGAATGAAATCTAAAGTAGGAAACCTCTTTTTAGGAAATCTTCTTCAACTAGAAAAACCATTCAATTAGGAAACTTATTCAGAATAGGAAACTTACTTGAATTAGGAAACTTTCCTTTTGGTCTCAAACTTAAGACATATCTAACAATCTTTACCTTTACTCGACGTTTGAGTCAAGTTACAATCACTTGGCTTGAATTCTACATAAGCAACAAACAATCTTCACCTCCCATTAGAGTAAAACTTAGTTGCAGCAAATATTAACCAAATCCAAGCAATGCTTGAATTTGGCGATAGGTTAAGGCTTTGTTAACATATCAGCTCGATTGTTTTCTATACCAATCTTCAAGACCTTGATATAGCGATCAGAAAGAATGTCTCGAATAAAATGACATCGCACATCAATATTCCTTGTTTTCTTGTGATACATCTAATCTTTAGTAAGATTTATAGCACTTTGATTGTCACAATGGACAATAGTCACATCATGATCCATGCTGAGCTCTCTAAATAAGCCTCTTAATCATATGGTCTCTTTAACTACTTTTGCAATAGCCATATACTCTGCTTTTGTAGTAGACAAAGTTACTATATGTTGTAGTAGCTTTCTAACTGACCGCACAATCTCCAATCTTAAAGATGTACCTAGTCAAAGACCTCCTCTTATCAAGGTCACTAGCATGATCATAATTAACATATCCCATAAGAATGTCATTAGTTTTCCTAAACTTTAAACCCAAATCAGAAGTATTTTTCAAATATCTTAAAATCTACTTGATAGCTTCCGAATGAACTTTTCTTGGGCATAATAAATATCTGCTTATCACACTAATATCATGTGAAATATCGAGTCAAGTACAAACCATGGCATACATAATGCCAACAACTACACTAGAGTATGGAATATGTGATATATATTTTATGTCCTCATTTATTTGTGGACGTAAATTAGCCGATAATCTAAAATGAGTAGCAAGAGGAGAATTTATTGGTTTGGCATTTTCAGTGCCAAAACGATCTAACACCTTCTCAATGTAGCTTTTTTGGGAGAGATATAATTTTTTCCTTTTACAATCTCGCTGAATTTCCATGCCTAGGATTTTCTTCAGTGCACCTAAATCATTCATCTTGAATTCATCACTCAATTGTGCCTCGAACCAAAGCCTTTCGAAGGAACTTTTGCAGGCCCCTAAAGATAAGAGTAAATATATTCTAAAGTGCCCTTCCTTGTGTAAATTCCTTTCTTGAAACTAATCCTTTTCTATTTTCCAGACACAATACTCATAGAAATCCAGTTTTCCAATTTTCCAGACCACACAAAAGACCTCTCTTACTCAGCTCCTCCATCACTCTAATACTGATATGGCATAAATCTCATATGCCATAATTTAGTGTTGTTTGCTTCCGTCATAATAGATGGAATTGCAACTGAACCGGTAACTATAGTGCCTTGCAGCTAATATAAGGTGCCACTTTTTAGTCCTTTCACCAATAGAAGTGAGCCTCTCATAATGTTCATAACTCCACCTTCAACTGTAAACTTATAACCATTAGCATCAAGTGTACCCATAGAGATGATGTTTTTCTTCAAATCAGGAACGTGTCTGACATTATCCGAAGTCCTGATATTGCCATCATACATCTTAATGTTGACAGTTCTAGTCCTAATTGCTTTGCATTTGACGCTGTTTCCCATTAGAATAACTCCATCATTAAATTCTTGGTAAGTGGAGAACTAGTCATGATTAGGGCACATGTGTTACCAAAAACCTGAATGAAGAATCTAGTTATCACTAAATTTGTCTTTATCATTTGCAACCAATAACCAATATGTGTTTTCTTTATTAGCAACACCAACTTGAGTAGGGTTTTTGTTTCCCTGATTTTGCCTGATCTGATAGTTCTGACTATTTTGCCGATTTGTGTTTCCTTAATTTTGCTAATTCATATAATTTTCTCTTTGCTGTTTCGCCTTCAGTTTTAGATAATTTATCTTAATATGCTTTTGAGACTCACAATAGTTGCAAATCAAATCCCTATGCTTTGATTTTGATCTGGACCTGCCACTATTACTTCTTTCAACAAACCTTCCTCTAGCAACTGAACCAGCCCCATGATCATCACAGCCTTCAAAAGTCAATTCTATATCTAGTTTTTTGCTTATTTAGACGATTAGTCTTGACATATTCAATATCAATAGTTTTTCTACTATTAATCATGGTTTCTCTAAAATTTTTGTAAGAGGAAGGTGGTGAAACTAATAATAAGAGAGCCTGATCCTCATCTTCAATCTTAACATGAAATTTTTTAATTTAGAGATAATAGCATTGAATTCAGAAAAATGCGAGATTTAAGAGAAGTACCTTTAGCCATACGAAGAGTGAAAAATCATTACTTAAGCCTTAACCAATTGGTGAGGGATTTTCTCAAAAAAATACTCTCCAATTTATTCCAAAAACCTATAGCCGTTTTCTGATCTAGTACCTCCTACAAGACTTCATTCGTGAGACATAACTGAATAGCAGATAGAGCTCTTTCATCCAATTCTTCTCATGTTTCATCTAACATGCTTTCCGATTTCTTCCATTTCCCAAATAGAGTTTTCTTTAAACCCTTCTACATACGAACAGCCAACATATGAACTTGCCATAGGTTTAAATTGCCGCTCCCATCAAATATCTCAATATCAAATCTCATTGTTGAACTTGAAGCCATAACCAAAAGATTGAGGAAAAAAAAACCTAAGGCTTTGATACTAGATTGTTATGACAAATACGAAAACTATAAAGAAATTAAAATTTAGAAGAATAAAAGAACGCTGGATTTTATGTGGAAACCCTTGCGTGAAAAAACTATGTGGAGAGCAGAAGCAAAATCCACTATTGAAATCAAGGATTACAAAAGGTGGCTTCGAAAAACTTAGACTATTTCTTTCTAAACTTCTTATATATAGGCAATAATAAAATCCAAAGTAGGAAATCTCTTTTTAGGAAATTTTCTCCGACTAGGAAAACTGTTCAATTAGGAAATCTATTCAAAACAGGAAATATACTCCCTGAATGAACCCAAGAAATAAAAATTAAATAATCAATAACTTCGTAATCAAGCGATGATGAATCTCGTTATAATTGAGTGGGACATTATTAGTTAATCAATAACCATATTACTGTCTCCAGTGATCTAGGAATGGGAAGAGTTTGGAGGAGCAGTTGTGCGTTACGGCTTGCTGATCTTCTTGTGATGGTGATTTCGAGGGTGTGGTGGAATGTGATTGAAGCTTCTTAATCTCGCGGAGATTCCTGATGAGAAAAGAACCCGGAGGGCCTCGGGTGCCCTGAGCTTCGACCGCAGCCTCTGTGCCATCCATATTACAATGTCGAGAACCTGAATCACGCCGCTGAGGAACACGACCGTGAAGGCTGTGAAGATGACTTTCAACCCTTGCAGCACCAACTCTCTCTTTAGAGGGTGAGTTAAGTGGCGCCGAGTTTGGATGGCTTTTGAATCTCTTATTTGTTAGAGAGAGAGAGAGAGAGAGAGAGAGAGAGAGAGAGAGAGATCTGTGATTAATATAAAGTCCTCAATATATACAGATACATAATACATACTCGTGTTTATGGCTCTTGGCTTTTTGCTTGAGCATGCGAGACCTGAATTAATAAAGACCTGAATTGAAAAGAAATAAAAGGACAAACTTAGTAAATTAGATGGGAAAAATGATGCTAGCTATAATAATGAGTAGATATCCGTCATAATAATAATAATAATGAGTAGATGATTTCTTTGCTCACGGCTTTATTGACCCGAATTAATATGGAGACCTGCTTCTTGGGTTTGAGTTAAAAATTAAAAGATGATTAAAACAGTGCCAAATTGAGGAAAAGTTTATTTTGCCGTCAAGAGCTAAGCAAAGTGAGGTCAATGTTTGGAAATGTTTGATTGTGTGAAAAAGTTTTTCGGAATCCATCAATAGCAACAAGAAAGAAAATATTGCAAGATGAAAATTAGTGTGTGTGATGATAGTGAATAGATATTGAAGATAGCCAATCAAAGTAGTAAAACACACAATAGTTTATAGTGGTTCAACTTCATTTGCAAACCTATGTCCAATTCTAGATAACAACCTCAACACAGGCTAGATTTACTAATAATCTGTAATGCAAGTTACAAAAGCGAAATGTTGCTTCTTTATGATGATAGATTACATTATCAGAGTACAACTACTGCTCATATATTTGCAATTGCAAAGCAATCCAATTGCTAGAAATATCAGATAACGAACAATGAAGCTTTCTTATTTCAGACAATTATGACGAAGTGTAACAACAATATTCCTTTCTTTTTTTTTTTCCTCATCCATTTCTTTCAACCTTCGTTGATCCTCTTTACATAGAAATCTTCAGACAACCTATTGGAGACTCCGAAGAAGATCAAGATAGCCATTTGAAAATACGTGGAGACTCTTGCCGGAATCGGGATTGCTTATACCATCGTTTTCTTTCGATATTTGCATGTTTCCGATGATAGATCCTGCTGCAACTGTCACCTCATTGATATTTGGTATGACACAGAAAGCTGAAGTTGCTTTTTCAATTCTTTTCTAGTTTTTTTGCTAGGGTTCCAAGCTTGTGACGACTTATTTTATATACTATCAATGGTCATATTTACATGAATTGAAGAGAAAAAGTGAGTAAATTGGAGGGGAAAAACGATGCTAGCAAAATTACTGAATAGATAATTCTTTCCGCACGGCTTTGTTGACCTGAATTTATATAAAGACCTGCTTATTGGGTTCGATTTAAAAATTAAAAGATTATTAATGTAGTGCCAAATTGAGGAAAAGTTTATTTTGCCATCAAGGGCTGAGCAAATTGAGGTCAATGTTTGGAAATGTTTGATTGTGTTTTTTATTTATTTATTATTATTAGAAAGTTGAAGGTATAAACAAATAAGAAATAAAAGTGGATAACCGTGACGTCTATATATCGCTAAGTAGTCTACATCCAGCAAAGCATTCATACATAACCCTATCCAGACATGTAAATAATAACAAAAAGCAAGGTGCATAAGGCCACTAGATTAATGCAGTGTCCCATAAATATTTTTTTTTATGAGAAAATGTTTGATTTTTAAAGTATTGACTGTGAATATCGCGAGGACAATAATGAGTTGAAGATTGCAAAAATCCTTATTTTGATATTTAGTGAGACATTTGATCACAATAGAGTTGCGTTTTTGGGGGAAAAGTGTAAGAAAAGTTCTAAACTGATTGTATTTGTGTCAATTAGTGTTAAACATTTTAATTATGCAAATTTAGTTCAAAACCTTTTGACCTAATCCCAATTTAGTCATTTTAGTTAATTTTGATTGAATATTACTGACGTGGACATCGGTTATGATACTGCAGATGCTGATGTTGACAATTTTTAATTAAATTTTAATATTTTAATATTTTTTCATTGTTTTTAGGCCTGCATGGCAACGTTTTTGTTTATCCCAATTTCTGTTCTTTTGTTCCCCGAAACAAAAAAAGAACAGAAATCCGTTTAGTAAAACTTTTGTTCCCGGGAACAGAAACAAGAAAAAAAAAATGGCTTCTTGTTCTCGGGAACAATTTTTAGAAATAAACCAATTTTTCTTTTCTTTTTTTCTTTTGTTTTTCTTGCTTGCTGTAGCCTTGGGTGGCCACCGCCAACCACCGGCCACCTTCGACGGCCGCGGCCACCGTCGGCCGACCGCCGCCCCACCGGTCGCCGCCGCCGTCTGATCGTCGTTGCTGCTGTCGACAGCCCATCGAACACCCCTGACTGTCGATGATCGCCACTGATCGCTGTTGCCACTGTCGACTGCCGACCGTCACCGCAGGATCGCCGGCCGCCGTCGTCGCTGCTGCCTAACCTTAATCACGGCTGCCGTCATCGTTGCTAATCGTTGGCCATCGCCCGTCGCCGCCGACCACCGCAGCGGACCGTCGGTCGTCGACCGCCGCCGCACAATCACGGCTCACGCCCACCGGCCGTCGCCTCCCACGGCCGGCGGCGTTCGGTGGCGGGCGGTGGGCTGTGGGCGTGATCGTGCGTGGCAATTGGCGGCAACGATCGACGGCGGGCGATCCCCGCTCTGGCGGGCGCGGCGATGGGCGGCGGGCGCGGCGACGGTCGGCGGTCCGTAAGCAAGAATAAAAAATAAATAAATACAAAAAATAAAGAATCGTACCAAACACATTTCTATTCTTTTTCTATTTCAAGAATATAAATTTCGTATAGTTACCACACACCTCATTTTACTCAGAAATTATTTCTCGGAGTAGAAATAGAAAAGAACTATTTATGAAAAGAAATTGTTCCCCAGCCAAGAAGCGTTACCATGCGCATCCTTAGTCTCTCTCCCACCCTCCCTCCCTCTTGACTATGGCCAACACCATGGTAGGCTGAGCTACACTTGCCTAGAGAAGGGTTTATTCTTCTTTTTGCCTATGGCCAATACCATGGTAAGGTGAGGTAGCCTTGCCTAGACGAGGGTCGTTGTCACTCACCACAGGCGAGGTCTGGCCAAGTGAGGGCTAGTGCTTTGGCATGCCCACCCCTCTCCCCCTCTCTTCCTTTTGATTATGGCCAAACCATGACAGGGTTAGCTACACTTGCCTAGACGAGGGTTTATTCTTCCTTTTGCCTATGGCTAATACCATGGCAAGGTGAGATAGCCTTGCCTAGACGAGGGTCGTTGTTACTCACCACAGGCGAGGTTTGGCCAAGCAAGGGCTAGTGTCAGCAAGGGCTCCCCTCGCTGGGCTTCGCCTTCTCTTGCACGGCACCCAATAAGGCCGCCTTGGCCTGGAGAAGGGGAGCCCTCGCAGAGGCTCGTTGGTGGGTGACAATGATCCTCGCCTAGGCGAGGCCATTTTGCCCTGCCTTTGTTGGTGGTTGGCCATCGCTTGTGGCCAATCATCGACAAAAGTAAGAAGAAAAGTAAAACGAAAAATAATACAATTTTTGAAATAATAATAAATTATTATTAAAATTTATCCATGTCAGTGCCAGTAGAGTTATGTAGGCCAATTGGCATCCGCATCAGTAATATTCAGCCAAAATTAACTAGAAGGCTCAAATTTGCACTAGATCAAAAGGTTTATAACTTAATTGACACTATTAAAAGGTTTAAGATTAAATAGGTACAAATGTAATAGATTTAAGACTTTTTTGACTTTTTTTCCATGTTTCTAGGGATGAAGTTAGGAATTTTTGTTGGTGGCAATAACGAGGAAAAGAAAGATGCGTCTGAATATTCCCCAGTAATCATTTATGAGAGTTAAAGCTTTAGCTGGAAAAGGATGCATTTCATTTCTTCGACCTATAATACCATCCAAGATTAAAATTACTCATTACACCCACTCCAAGTGACCATCGATGCAAGTATCTTTCAAATTTCTACCACATCTACTCCCAAAGTGACATCCAGTTCCTCCCAAATTGATTCTTTTCTTGCAATATATTTATATTTAACCACCCAACGTGCATAGCACATTCCTGCGCTCCGGTAATCATGCTCACCTCTAAACTTCCCTTCTATAAACCCATTCACAATTTTCATAACTTCACCATTTTCAGAACAAAGTAACTGGGTGAGAATTCATGTGTCATATAATATCTATCTATGTTAGATAAGTTGAACCAAGTTTAATACGTTTACAAAATTTTATCATTTAGTTTTTGTTTTCAAACTAGAGTACAGCCAAATGACATGAGACAGTTTGTAAATCCGATCCCCCTTTGTAAGATAGCACTTTGATTGTTCTTCATGTCTTTTTTTTCTCTTGTACTCTGAAATTTTCTTCTTGTTGTAAGTCAATTTTGTTAATTAGTAAAATTCCATAATTTTAGGGTCAACTTGAGCGTATAAATCATTGAATAGTGTCGAAGATTGAAACAGATTCAGCAGGGGCACTTCCCCCACTGGACATGTATTGGTGTGGTCCTTGCATGTTCCTCGATACAGAAATTTTATAAATGCAAATCTCAAGAAAAGGCATTATTAAAGATACATGCCGGATCGATAAATTTAGGTTTGACGAGTGGATCAAAGGATTTGTGATTAAGTTTTCTTATTCAGTCAATGCCTAGAACGCTGATGCATTGTAGATCTGAAGATCTATTGGTTGAGTATTATGTACATAAGCATAAGTTTACTTCGATATGATCCTTTACTCTTTCGGCACACTTTCCGCATCAAAGCACGTGACTTTGATATGCATGCATATCGATGTTGGACCTTGTTTGCTAATTCGGTCGGGTTCAGTGTTCGGAAGATAATCGATGGTCAACTATTGTATCTCTGATATGCATATGTCACGGCCAGAGGTTTTCAAGACCTAATGAATTAAGGAACTATCTAAGGTGACTGGCCGAGTCTTGAAGTTTCTAAGTGCCTAGAATTTCTTGAGTGCTCTAGAACACTCTTAAGGAGAACATGAGAAACGTACACTATTCTAGAATATTTTTGTAATTAATGCGAATAGTTGGTAGATAGAGAGATGGAATCTTGACGATTAGATCAAGAGGAAATCTATGGCTGTAATTGGAGGGGTTCTTGCATAAGTAGGGGTCACTTCCCTTTTATTTGTATCATCTCACAAATAATAGAAATCCAAACCTTATTTCTCTATGAGTTTCTTTCTCTAGAATCCTTGTGAATGTGCTGAGTAAGGTTGACTTCAGAAGAGTTTCCTAAGGTCACATCGGGTAAGGGAACATTAAATCAACGTGACAAGTGGTATAAAAGTAGAACCGATCAAGGTGACCGCTTCAAGATGACGTCCATATAAGGTAAAGACCCAACGCGATGGGAAGGTCATCGAGGAACAAAATAAAGGGTCGTTGACTAACAAGTCACCAAGGGAAAAATGGGCCCTGCGAGTTCAAGGGATGTGATATCTACGTTGAAAGCCCATGTGGCGAAGGTGGAAATGATCATGGGCGAGATCCAAGAGACATTTGAGAGACAATTGAGGACACAGCCAGAAGCATCGAGGGCTTAAATTCGGAGTGGGGAAGATCCACGTAGAGGTGCAGGAGCTTAAATCCGGGATGGAAGGGGTCTAAGGGGAGATGCTGGGCACCTTCAGCACTACTGCCAGTGAACTCCGACAATGGAATGACTCTTTGGAAGCGTTGGTGAAAGCCATGTGCCGAAATAATCAAGCAGAAGGCAGAGTTCACCGGATTGATGGATGCATGTGCAAACGAAGCGATTGCTCCGCAAGCTAGTTCATGATTGGACGCCCCTAAGTCAAAAGAATTCAAGGGCTCAAGGATGGCTAAGGATGAAGACAACTTGCTATGGTACATAGAGCAGTACTTCCAAGCAACAAGGGTTACCAAAGGAGCACTTTGGGTGAGTGCCGCAATCATGTATTTGACTGACAATGCTTTATTGTCGTGGCAACGCAGGTGCGATGATAAAAGCAGTGAACCCATTGTTGCGACCGCAACCTCACTGGCTAATGATTGGCCAAGGATGGGGACAACTTCCTTTGGCTAGCCATTGGCCATGGTGGGGTGATTGTTGCCATTGCCCCTCACCTCGCCACAGGCGAGGCTCGACTAGGCAAGGGTTAGCCTCACCATTGGCCTAGGTGAGGCCGACCCTCGCTGAGCCTCACCTAAGCTAGATTTGGGGAGGTCGACACTTGCCTCGTTCAGTGAGGCTACCTTAGCTTGTGAGAGGGTCAGCCTCGTTAGATTTGGCGACCTCATTAGATTTGGCGAGACTCGCCCTCGCTGGGGCTTGCCCTTGCCCAAGCTAGTAGTGAGGCTAAACCTCGCTCGACCGGGCCTTGCCTATGGCAGGCGACAAGAACCCTCACCCAGGCGAGGCCAACTCGCCCTGCCATGGTCGTTCATCGTTTGTGGCTAGTCATTGGCCAATGAAAGAAGAAAGGCGCAATTTTTTTTTAAATTATTAAAAATTATCAATGTCAGCACTTGTGGTGCCTCGTAGACCAAATGGCGCTTTCTAGCGTCCATGTTAGCAAGATTCAATCCAAATTAGTGGGAATGACTGAATTGGCACTATATCAAAATGTTTAGCACTAAATTGGCACCAATAAAGGATTCATGACTAAATTGATACAAATACAATATGTTTGAAAATTTTTTGATACTATCCCCAAATAACAAGGCTTTGTATTAATTTTACCCGATATGGATCGAGTTCTTTATTTTCTGTGTACCTTATCTGCTTGGAAATTGTTTGACCTTTATTATTGCTTGCTTGTTTATGTTTACTATTTGAGTATTGTGCATGATCACCTTATTGTCGCGACCTCTTTTTTTCGTTCGGCGCCCGATCGGGGCGGGCGCCTTCCGGAGGCTAATGGCTCGGCTAAGTCTGATTAAGCGTAGCCTGGACTCTCCCAAGTCCACCAATTCACGACTTAATAATCCAAGTTTTTTAACTTGTAAGTTAATTTTAAAACGGAGTCGCCATTAATCGGTTTGGGGTGGGTCGATTAGAAATCCAAGCGACGTATCGGGAGAAATACTTGCTCCTGCGCAACCGAGAGAAATTAGGATCGGGGACTTGATTACACTAGTTAATCACCAATGCCCTTTCGGTACCTAATCTTGTTTAAACCCTGAGGCTTTTTGGATTTTGAGGGATTTTCCATGCATTTGTAGAGGAAAAACACTTTTTTTGGGGTCTTCTTCTATTTTTGGACGAAAAAGCATTTTTGGATTTTTTTTTTTTTGAGCATAAAAGGGATTTTTTTGATTTTTTTGTATTTTTGAAAATATAAATCTTTTTTGGCTTTTTCTGATTTTTTTGGCATTTTTGGGAAAATAAGAAATATTTTTGATTTTTTGATTTTTTTGGGAAAATAATTTTTTTAATTTTTTATTTATTAAAATATTATATTATTATAAAAATGAATCGGGTCGGATCCCGGGTTGGGTCCGACCCGGTTTGCCGCCCGCATGGCCAACTGCCGCCCCGAGACAAGCCCGCACACAAACGGCTGCGCGAGGCCGGCCCACACACACACGGCCCGATCGATTTGTCATGACCCAGCCCAAATAGTGACCCGAACCTGGCGCGCTTTGAAGCCAAACCCTACTCGATTCCAACCTGGTTTGTGACCCGACGCGACTCCTCCTCTCTTCTTCGCCTAAAGGCGGCGCTGATGGAGGGGCTGGGACGGCGGGTCGGCGTCGACGACGACGGCAACACAAAGGACAATAGCTAGGGTTTTGGCGACGACGATGGGCGGTTGCTAGATTCTCAAGGAGCGGCGACGACGACGACGGGCGACTACCGGGTTCTCGGGGGAAGGACGGCGGCGACGGAGATGGCGTGAGCACGGTTCGTCGTCACCTGTCCTTGGCGTCGGCACGGCACGACGGCGCAGCTTGAGGCGGCTGGTCTGGGGTTAGGTCACAGTGACGGCGTTAGGGGGATGGTAGCGATAGTCGCGACGAGGCAGCGACGGCGGATCCTCGGCTTCTCAGATCTAGTCCTCTGTCTTCCAGATCTGGCCCTTTTCCTTCTCTCTCTCCGGTTTTGCTCACTGTTCGGCCCTAGCTTCACCGACGAGCTCCTCCGATCTTCCTCCGATCTTGGCCGTCCTTGGATCTCGGCCTGCTCGTCCTCGGCTCCCCTTCTGAAGTCTCTCATTGGGAGGTTTTGAAGATTTGCAGCCCTCGATCCTTCGCCGCTTCTGTGTGTTCTTCGACGGAGGTAGTGCCCCGCTATTTATAGGCGAAGGATCCGGTCGTTGGAGGGCCTCGGCCACCGGTCTTTGGCTTGCTGACCGGTCCCCCTCGGCTGAACCAGCGTCCCATTCGAGCTCCTCCAACAAGGCGTGCTCGGCATTGAAGGCAGCCAATAATGGCGCCTGAGATCTGTCTCTTCCGGCCGACGTTGGCCTACCCTCCTCGACCGTAGGTTGTCTTCGAGCGCGTCGTCGTCGCTGCGCGTGAACTACAGAGATGGAGAAGGAAGGAGCGACGAAGAAGAAGAAGGAAGAAGAAGGAAGAAAGAGGCCAGGCCGGATCTAGGGAAAAAAGGCTAGGCCTGGGCCTGCGCAGGGGGAAAAAAGGAAAGAAAAGGGGGCTGGGCGCAAAGGCCCAGCCTGCCCAGCCCTTAGCGGCTTGCTGTCGTTTTTTTGTTTTTTTGCTTGTTTTCATTAATTTTTTGTTGTTTTTGTTATTTATTATTTATTATCTGAAAAAGGAAAAATAATGATTAAAAGAGACTAAGACCTAATTTAAAAAACCTAATCAAAATTTAGGCGTCAACATTTGCCCCTTTTTAAAGGTGAGCTCGCAGAAGTTGCATTCAAAGACAAACTGATGCCTAAATTTTATCCATGCATGTGCAGCAGATTTTATTTGGGACCTATTGTCCTATGCAAAGAAAGAGCAATATAACATTACACATACTAAGACAGATAAGAAGATACCTGTAGTTACTTACTGGGAGTGAGTGAGATAGGTGTGAACCCCGAGTTTGGCAAGTATCAAGGCATCATCTTACCTGGTGACTGAGGAGGTTGATTCTCCAGGACCCGAACCATTCTTCGGTCGCTTGTTAGAGCAATCAGTAGTTTGTCGAGGACCCGAACCTTTCTTCGGTCACCTTGACGGGGAATTGCCTTTTCCAGGACTCGAACCATTCTTCGGTCGCTTGTTAGAGCAATAAGTTGTTTGTCTTGGACCCAAACCTTTCTTCGGTCGCCATGATGGGAAATTGCTTTTCCAGGACCCGAACCATTCTTCGGTTGCCTGTTAGAGCAATAAGTGGTTTGTCGAGAACCTGAACCTTTCTTCGATCGCCTTGACGGGAACCGCCTTCCCAGGGACCCGAACCATTCTTCGGTCGCTGTTAAAGCAATAAGTTGTTTACTCGACCTTTCTCGGGGATGCGCCGACCTTTCTCGAGCATCTGTTTTTGGGCGCCCGATCTCTATCAAGGACACCGGTTGGGGGTGCCCGAACATTCACAGGCATTGAAAAAGTACCTGGATATTCACAAGTACTAACCTGGAGGATACCTAGTTGTTCGCAGGCATCAAAGGGGTACTTGGATGATCACAAGTACGAACTTTGGAAGGTGCCTAGATGTTCGCAAGCGTTGAAGGAGTACCTGGTAGATGGCATATTAAGGACATACCTGAGATATTTGTGAAGGTTACCAACTTCCTTGACCTTCCGGCACTGGGCAGGCGTCAGCCCCCATACATGGTCTTACGACTTTGCGGAGACCTGTGTTTTTGGTAAACAGTCGCCCGGGCCTGGTCACTACGACCCCCTTTGTGAGGAGGCACCCCTTCTCCCGAAGTTACGGGGCTAACTTCTCATTTTTTTCTGACAGATAAAAAAGAAAATAATAGAAAAATATTCAAATTGTATTTTTTGCTTCGAACCGCGAAAGATATACTCTGGAGTACCTGAGATATTTGTGAAGGTCTCTCACCTCCTGGTATGTGGAATATCGAGGATGGGCCTCACATATTCATGAAAGTCTCCCACCTCCTGGTAAAGGGAATATCGAGGACGTGCCCCGCATATTCGTGAAGGTCTCTCACCTCCTAGTAATGGGAATATCGAGGACGTACCTTGGATATTCATGAAGGTCTCTCACCTCCTGGTAGTTGGAATATCGAAGACGTGCCTCGCATATTCATGAAGGTCTCTCACCTCCTAGTAGAGGGAATATCGAGGATGTGGCCCGCATATTCGTGAAGGTCTCTCACCTCTTGATAATGGAAATATCGAGGACGTACCTTGGATATTCATGAAGGTCTCTCACCTCCTGGTAATTGGGAATATCGAGGACGTACCTTGGATATTCGTGAAGGTCTCTCACCTCCTGGTATGTGGGAATATCGAGGACGTGCCTCGCATATTCATGAAGGTCTCTCACCTCTTGGTAATGGGAATATCGAGGACGTACCTTGGATATTCATGAAGGTCTCTCACGTCCTAGTAATTGGGAATATCGAGGACGTACCTTGGATATTCGTGAAGGTCTCTCACCTCCTGGTATGTGGGAATATCGAGGACGTGCCTCACATATTCTTGAAGGTCTCTCACCTCCTGGTAATGGGAATATCGAGGACGTACCTTGGATATTCATGAAGGTCTCTCACCTCCTAGTAATTGGGAATATGGAGGACGTGCCTCACATATTCGTGAAGGTCTCCCACCTCCTGGCAACATAAATTCGAATGTGGCATGAGACTTACCTGGATGGCTGGAGGCGCTTGGAAGGGCTGGAATGGCAGCAGGTACTTGAAAACAATGGGATACTTGAGCAGTCACGATTATCCATACTGTGGGGACAACTCGAACAGGTCGAGTGTCAAGAAAAGGGAGTATCCGAACGGTGGCCGGTATTCAAAGACAATGGGATACTTGGACAGTCACAAGCATCCAAACTTTAAAGACAACCCGAATAGGTCGAGTGTCAAGAAAAGAGGGAGTACCTAAGTAGCGACAGGCACTCAAAAGCAGGGGGATACCTGGACAGTCACAAATATCAATACTCTGGGGACAACTCGAACAGGTCGAGTGTCGATAAGAGGGAGTACCCAACAAGTGGTGGGTACTCAAAGATAATGGGATACTTGGACAGTTACGAGCACCCAAACTTTAAAGACAACCCGAATAGGTCGAGTGTCAATAAGAGAATACCTAGACAGTGGTAGGTACTGTAAGACAAATGGGGATAGGGATATGCTTACATGGCAATATCTCTGATTTCAGGAAGTATGTCTGCTATTTGTACAAAATGCACACATGATTATATATGCTGCAATTTCAAATGGGATTCATGCATGATAACTTTGTCAGTTTTGCATCATTTGAGTTCCACTGGGGAAAATTTTGAAAGACAACCTTTATTCAGAATGTAGATGTCTTGAGCATGTCAGATGAGGGACTTTCAGTTTGAAAGGACTTTTCACTCACTTTCATGGGAAAGACTGTTTTATCCTGACCATTGATGCAGGATTTATAAAGACCACACTATCTCACTGTCATCATGTCAGCAGATGTTCGAGTATTCTCGCAAGTGGTACGATTTTACCAGTGTGAGAGGTCTTCTCCGAGACCGTAATATAGGGTTGGTCAACGGCTTATCAAAGGGGACCATCAAGGTCACGGCTCTGTGAAGTGCCACACGATCATCTCCAGGTTTTTGCAAGTCAACAATCCTGTGAAAAGAGATAGAATAATCTTGCTCGTACTTCTTCGAGCGATGTTTATAGACATATGAAATCCTACGTTAATTGAAGTGCCCTAGTCTGAAGAGACTTTTACAATGGGATGCAATGTAGGCTTGACTCGTGTAAAAAGGTGAGAGTTGGTGATTGCCTTGGCATTTGTCACCTATCTTCTTTTCTCACTGTCAGATGGAGGCTCAATTAATCGAACCACAAAAGCAACCTCTCTTGGGAATACAAATGGTTGTATTTTTTGGTTGGGGGCATTGGCCTTGCTTTTACTAGGCACACTGCTTTTTCATGCCCCTAGTTTTTATTCCAATTTTTCTCATTTATTGGCATTGACCTTGCTTTCACCAGGTACATTGCTTTTTCATGCCCCTAGTTTTTTTCATTATTATTGCTTGAGAAACTGACCTAGGCAAGTTTAGGCAAACGTTGTTGTTAGACTGTTGAGTCTTCATCTTTTGCCGGTGCTCCTGATTATGCTGCTCGAATGGCAGTAACTTCTGTTTTGCTTCCATGTGAGGGTGAATTTACAAACTCAATTGGTTTGTACAATGAAGACAAGTGCGTAAAGAAAGAATTGCTCTTCATCATTTCTAGGGCACTTAAATTAACGCAAGTGTTCATATGCAATAAAAACACCCAAAGATTGATGCAAGTGCGAGCAAGAAAATTTCTATTCCTTTTCTCACCTTGTGATTCTGATTTGCCTTGTCTTTGACATGCCCCAGTGTGGGGTGATTCTTGATGAGAGAAGCTTCACCAGTGTATGGGGCTCAAAAGGGGGTGAGCAATGAAATACCTCTCACTGTTTTGGTTATCGTACCATTCGCGAGAGAACTCTTTACCCTGCAGTGATGGAATCTTCTGCACTCATCTCACAAGTGTATAGATGGGGGACTGTGTGTAGGATATGACTTGCCTGTCATCATTATGACGCGCCTCATCTAGCATGCTCAATCATTTTGTATTCTTCACTTAATTGTCTATTCTAATAATCCTCAATGGAATCAGTGATTTAGACAGACAAAATCATCATGCAAAAATCCATTTGGAGAAGGCATACCGCATTTTTAAGTATGAGAGAGTTTGTACTCTCAAAACAAATGAATGGTTTTTACTCAAGAAACCCTATTGACAACTTTAGGGGTGTTTACTTGGTGGAATTGTATTTGCAAATATATTGAATTTTGAACATCAAAAGAGTTATTCACAAAGGGGTGTAAATGGATCGTCCCTATTGAATAGGGAGATGACACAAGAATGATCAGTCAAGGATTGGGAATCTGATCGGGCATCTCTGCTTTTGCTCCTATAGAAGAGAAGATGTACAAGTAGATCAATTAGTCTGGCCAAAATCAAATGTGAGAATAGTTAACAATTAGATGATGACAAAATTATCAAAGATGGACATTCCTTATTTTTATTTAACAACGTGCGAATAGTTCCTTGATTTTGGCTAAGTACGATCAATTCCCTTTTCAAATCCTACTGCAGCTGCATGAGCCCTTCCCGCGTTGAGGCCTGAAGATTTTCTGTCATTTGCTTTGGTGATTACTTAGGACGCCATTTTGCTTAGGAGAGCTTATCAGAGTTTGACATGTCTTTCCTTGATTTGTTATATTTTTTACGGTCCAGTTATCCTGCAACATTTAAAAGGGATCATGTTAGTCAAAAGCTCTTTCAGGAGTCGAATAACTTGGAAGCGATACAACATTACCCTTCACTAGTTTGCAGATGTTTGAATAAACCTGAAGTATGAGGAGGATATGAAGTCCTGTAATTTTCACTTCGTTAGGTCACCTGCTCTCTCATAATTTGCAGGCGCAAGAGAAGCAAAATTTTTTTATTTTTTTTTCTACCAAGTGGCTAACTGCTGCGTCGGGGATTCGAACCCCCGACTTCGGACCGTTTTACTTCTTCCCGGGTACTACTAGGCTAGAGGCGCCGACGATGTCCGTAGGGTGCTTCTTTTTTCATTTAACCGAACCGGCTCCTGGACGACACGTCCTTTCATACCAAGTTAGGTAAATCGATATGAGTTACTTGATGTGCCCAAATTAACCATTAAGCTTGGTTCTTGAATCCCAATGCTTCCTGTCAATAGGGGGAATATGTCAAAAATGAGTTCAGATAGTGAGTGTTGGAAACGATACCAAATTACCTTTCCCCAGAGTTTGTATGTGCTGGCTCCTAGAGATATTTGAATGTCGATGAAGGCCTTTTTGTCTCGACACAGTTCAACGTTTCTTTCGATTGGCCTTTCTCATTTGTGGTCATGTATGCATGATTGTTGGTCGTTGATTCATCTTCAACGCCTTCCTTCTGTGGAATTTCTCCTTCTGTCTTTGACTATAGCAACATTGGGCATAGTCATGTACTTCAAGCTTTCATGGAACCTGAGATTGGACAATCAAAGTCTCCAGTCTTCTGATGGCAATTATTTCTTGGAAGAATATGCGTCTAGAACACGGAGTGAAGCTTTCGGATTCTAAAGTCGTTGTCTGGAGTGGGGGGGCTATAGATTGCCTTGACTGTCTAGATTTTCTCCCTGTTGACAATAATCAATTCAAATAAAGAGAAGAAATCCCTTCCCTGTGCTTCTGAGCTTGTCGAAGCTGGAAATTCTATTAATGAAATGGCAACGTCTAGTTGTTCGGGCACGTCGGGGGGGAAGAAGATATTGCTCTGACTTGAGAAGGAGTTGGATAGGAGCGAGGTGGAGTGCACAGAGCTCTTGAGGACGGCTTGCAAAATGGGAAGGTCGAAAATAGCATGGGGGAGGTTATCCTGCCTTGAGCTACCATGGTGTGCATGCTTCGAGTTTAATCGTATGCCTATGCCTATTACGTCCTATCTTTCGTTTCCTGTACATAGAAGAGAGGGGATATGTTTAGGGAATAAGACTTACCCTTTTTGAAACAACATGATCCTTTTTTGTTTGCCCTTACTTTCTTGAAAGAGTGTTTTTGAACTTAGCGAGTTCACATGATGTGCCAGCTTCAAATGCCCCCTTCACACTAAGTCAAAGGTGATGGGGGTGATACTCTGAGACATGAAGTGAATAAGTTAGAAAGACAAATTTAACATCTTGTTTTGACAAAAACTTTTGGTAATGAAATGTTTTTTTTGTTTTCAAAAGTATATATCTTTGTGGGGAAGAAAGCATGAGGAAGCCCAGCCCTCATATTCTTCTTGGATGATATTTTCTTTTCATGGTTGGATAGCATCACCGGGCTGGTTTGGGATACCACCTCGTGCTCTCAAAATATTTTCAACTTTATTTAATAGGTGGATTTACATTTTGAAAAAGTGTTTTCAAAAGTTAGTTCCTCAAGCGGAACTAATATTGAAAATAAAACAAGCCATACTTAAAAAAGATGTACAGGGGAATATGCAATGAAATTAAAAAGGGTTCTACTCTAGCGGGCCTGCACCCATTTCCCTTGACGGTCCTTCGTCGATAGCGCCCATGCAGAGGTCTCCAAACATGGTGGTCATGTCGTCTAGCTCTTCTTTCTTTGTTGTTAAGGGTGGTACTTCATTGCCTGAATAATACCCAGCCTATACTAGCCCTTGATAAATGTCAGCGATATGTGCTTTGACGTTTCTGATCTGACTGACTTCAGAACTGAATACTGCGTTTACTTTGTCGGTATGATCAGGGAGTGGATTGCTCTGGAATGAGAAAGCTTTAGTGTCTAACAGGTTCTGGATTCGACTCTTGAGGGCGAAGCACTCATCAGTCGAGTGCCTCGCTTCTCTCATGTGATAGTCACATATCTTTGACGGGTTGTAATTGGAAAAGCTTTCAGCGTTGGGTCGTTTTGGCTCAATTGAAAGGAGGTTCTTCTTCCGGAGGACTGCTAGTACCTGTGATGGAGATCCAGGAAGAGGAGTAAATTGTCTCTTGTTGCTGTAACGCTAGGACGGCTGACGGCTGGTGGTCTGTTGCTGTCCTGCACTTGTTTGAATTGTTGGAGAATGATTGTAGGTCGCATTAACATCTACTAGGGGTTCTTTATCTTTCTTCATGTTGAACCTGCCTGTGGGTGCAGGTTCAGTGAACCAACCATACCTCAACCCTATCTCGATTTGCTCCCTCACTGGAATGAGTTGATTAAACGATTCGGCGATCGTGGTTACCATTCGATTGCGGTACTCATAGGGGAGAGTTTTGATAAACGTCTTTCTTAGCTCGACATCGGTTGGTTCAGGACTGATTTGGGCGGCCAGATTCCTCCATCTAATAGCATATTCTTTGACGATTCGTGTTTTTTCTTTTTGGTACGCTCGAGATCCTCACAAGAAGGGGTAATGTCCATTATGAACTTATACTGCTTGAGGAATGCCTCACTCACTTCGCTTCATGTTTCAAGGAGGTTCACGTTCTTCGTGATGTACCACCTCAGGGCCGGGCCAACTAGACTTGATTGGAACAGCTGAATCATTAATGGTGCATTATTAATGTATTGGGTCATCCGAACCAAGTACATTTGCAAATGAGCCCTTGGGCAAGTCGTGCCATCGTACTTCTCAAATTCAGGCATTTTGAATTTTTCCAGCATTTTGACCTTGGAATAAATGGAGAGGTCTGTCAAAGTAAGATCTTAGACGCCTTGCAGTTGTTTCAGCCTCTCCTCAAGCTTTTCGAGGCGTTTGTCATGCTCAGTTTTAGACAAACTGTCTGGCTTCGTTTTCTAAATTGCGGTTTGGTGCGGATCATCCTCCAATTCAGGCATGTTATTGTCGGTATGTCCACCTTGATCATCCCTGGTAGATGATTGTGGCAACAATACCTCGATTGAGGCCTGGGCGGGAGTGAGTTTGCCCTAGATGGAGTCTATCTACTTTGAAAGTTGTTGAAGCACATTGAAGACTTGCTTCATTTCACTTTCTACAACCGCAATACGGCTTGGTATATTTTCTTCGGCCATTCTTGCTCTTACTTTTGAGCGAGTCTGGATCGGCGAATGTTGACGCTCTGTGATTACCTGCCCATGAAAAACAAGCATGTGTGAAGACAAGGTGTAAATAGGGAGTCAGTCCATGATGACGATCTAATCCTACTCTTTTTGTTTATTCATGAAAAGGTAGAGGATTTCCTAAGCATGGATTGAAAAAGGGTTTTAACCAAAATTAAAATAAACTTCTAAGCTACTGACCTGCATATAGAAAAAAAAACAAAAACAAGTCAGTAAAGTGTTTAAACAAGATAAAATGGCCTAAGTCCTCAAATTGTCCCTAGCGGAGTCGCCAAGCTGTCGCGACCTCTTTTTTTTCGTTCGGCGCCCGATCGGGGCGAGCCCTTTCCGGAGGCTAATGGCTCGGCTAAGTCTGATTAAGCGTAGCTCGGACTCTCCCAAGTCCACCAATTCACGACTTAATAATACAAGTTTTTTAACCTGTAAGTTAATTTTAAAATGGAGTCACCACTAATTGGTTTGGGGTGGGTTGATTAGAAACCCAAGCGAAGTATCGGGAGAAATACTTGCTCCTGCGCAACCAGAGAAATTAGGATCGGGGACTTGATTACACTAGTTAATCACTAATGCCCTTTCGGTACGTAATCTTGTTTAAACCCTGAGGCTTTTTGGATTTTTGAGGGATTTTCCATGTATTTGTAGAGGAAAAACACTTTTTTTTTTTTTGGCCTTCTTCTATTTTTGGACGAAAAAGCATTTTTGGATTTTTTTCATTTTTGAGCATAAAAGGGATTTTTTTGATTTTTTTGTATTTTTGGAAATAGAAATATTTTTTGGCTTTTTCTGATTTTTTTGGCCTTTTTTGGGAAAATAAGAAATATTTTTGATTTTTTTGGGAAAATAAATTATTTTTTATTTTTTTATTTATTAAACTATTATATTATTATAAAAACGAACCGGGTCGGATCCCGGGTTAGGTCCGACCCGGTTCGCCGCCCGCATGGCCAACCGCCGACCCGGACAAGCTCGAGGTACGGGCCCGCACATAAATGGCCCTCGCGAGGCCGGTCCACACACACACGGCCCGAATGATTTGCCATGACCTAGCCCAAATAGTGACCCGAACCCGGCCCGCTTTGAAGCCAAACCCTACCCGGTTCCGACCCGGGTCGTGACCCGACGCGACTCCTCCTCTCTTCTTCGCCTAAAGGCGGCGCCAATGGAGGGGTTGGGACGGCGGGTCGGCGTCGACGGCGGCGGCGACACGAGGACAGCAGCTAGGGTTTTGGCGACGACGACGGGCGGTTGTTGGATTCTCAAGGAGCGGTGATGACGACGATGGGCGACTCTTTTGGGTTCTCGGGGGGAAGGACGGTGGCAACGGAGATGGTGTGGCCGGTTCGTCGTCACCTATCCTTGGCGTCGGCACGGCATGACGGCGCAGCTTGAGGCGGCTGGTCTGGGGCTCGGTCATAGCGACGGAGTCAGGGGGATGGCAGCGACAATCGCGACGAGGCAGCGACGGCGGATCCTTGGCTTCTCAGATCTGGTCCTTCGTCTTCCAGATCTGGCCCTTTTCCTTCTCTCTCTTTGGGTTCGCTCGTTGTTCGGCCCTAGCTTCACCGACAAGCTCCTCCGATCTTCCTTCCATCTTGGCCATCCCTGGATCTCGGCCTGCTCGTCCTCAGCCCCCCTTCTGAAGTCTCTCAGTGGGAGGTTTCGAAGGTTTGCAGCCCTCGATCCTTCGCCGCTTCTATGTGTTCTTCGACGGAGGTAGTGCCCCGCTATTTATAGGCGAAGGATCCGGTCGACGGAGGACCTCGGCCACCGGTCTTTGGCTTGCGGACCGGTCTCCCTCGGCTGAACCGGCGTCCCATCCGAGCTCCTCCAACAAGGCGTGCTCGGCATTGAAGGCAGCCAATAATGGCACCTAAGATCTGTCTCTTCCGGCCGATGTCAGCCTACCCTCCTCGGCCGTAGGTTGTCTTCGAGCGCGTCGTCGTCGCTGCGCGTGAACTACAGAGGCGAAGAAGGAAGGAGCGACGAAGAAGAAGAAGGAAGAAGAAGGAAGAAAGACGTCGGGTCGGATCTGGGGAAAAAAGGTTGGGCCTGGGCCCACGCGGGGGGAAAAAGGGAAAGAAAAGGTTTGCGCCCGGCCCCGCCTAGCCCTTAGCGGCCTGCTGCCGTTTTTTTGTTTTTTTGCTTGTTTTCATTAATTTTTTTGTTGTTTTTGTTATTTATTATTTGTTATCTGAAAAAGGAAAAATAATGATTAAAAGAGACTAAGACCTAATTTAAAAAAACCTAATCAAAATTTAGGCGTCAACACTTATCTATAATCAAAATCTCTAGTTAACAAAAGAAAAACTATCTTCCACGTTTTACTTGGCTGCTAACCGGTCTCTAATAGGTTTCACAACTCCAAAAATAAACAAAACAAATTTTCATAATTAATCAAGAAAATCAACTTGCGATCAATGGGATTTGAGAGAACTTGAGCTAAGTGAGAGGGACTGTTTATGCTCACTTGGCATTCCATCAAAACCCCTCAGGATATCTCATCTCCTTTTGAGAGGGTCGCAACTGCCTATGTAGCACTGACATAGACACACGACACGTGACATGTGACACGCGCGACACGACACGCCGACACATCATTTCTCAAAAAATAAAGAATTCCGATATGTTCGCACACATCATTTATTAAACATATATTTTTTATATATAAATGCAATAAATAAATAAATAATAATAATAACATAGAATTAATTTATACTAAAAACATTAATCCAACATTTGTTAATATCGGTCATTGTTTTAATTTGATAGAGATTGAACGAGAAATGCAAAAATTGCAAACACAAAACAGTAAACATGAATGAACATGTCCTGTTTTCTTACACTTGTCAAAGATTAGTGAGATTTCTTATAGTCCCAGATAGAATTTGGAGTTCTCGATAAGACTAGCTCGGAGCTCCTCTGTAAAATAAGGTTCCGGACAAGAACTAAAGAAAAGGAAATCACTAAATTCACCATGGAAAATGTGAGAGATAACTCACAAGCCAATGATATACACCAAAAGAGATAACTCGTAGGGGACGCTTGCAAGAGGCGGAAAGAAGCAAAAAATAAATAATAAAAAATCACAACTTCGAGTTTGCTTTCACGAATCTATGAATCATGCAAATACTAGGTCTCTTCTATTTCATCCTTATCAATCTTTCTGACCATGAGCCAACTACCCATAATTGGGTCACGGAATCACTAAATCCCAAATAAGCAAAAAACATAGAATTTCCTAACCGAGTCTCATTCCAAAAGTAACGAAACTACTCAAATTCCAAGTTCTGATCGAATCTAACTCCTCACGGCAAACGTCAACCTTGTCCAACATTTTTCCTAGATGTAACCACACAATGAAATGGATCTCCCAGAAAGGGCTATCAAACAATAGAGTTGGATAAATTTACACGTGACAAGCAACTCTCCAAGAAAATTTCAGACCCCAATTGGCCGAATCAAGCTACAAAAAAGGTAAGGAAACACACTTGGCGGAGGTGAGGTTAGGGTGAGTTGGTTTGGGGTGGAGGCAGCTGCAGTAGCTGGTGGTGTCACGCCTCGACCTGCTTTGAGTGCGCGGCACCCCTCGCTTCCATACTTATGGTCGTTCGATTATGACATCCTAGGATGTGTCGTCAACCTAATTCGCAATAACGATAAAATGCACAAGTAGAAGTGTAAACAAATCTCCATTCAATCATCAAACATGGATAGTTAAAAACATACTCATATATCTATATGCATCAGAAGTCAACATCACATACATGCCATTTTCAATATGCTAATCAAACCATCATAATCCTAACAAGCTTTGCCACATCCGATTAGTTCAAAATGCTGTCACGACCTTCACCAAAAAGTGGTCTGGGTTACACCTAACACCTCTAATGCTATGAGGGCAGTTCAAAAGTGTCACTAACCTCACTATTACCTAAAGCCTCTATGGGCTTCGGGATCCATGTTTTTGGCTCGGTGATCAACTTGGGGTAGAGCTCAGGGTCGGACACATCCCCATTGGGAATGTTCCCATCCTTGGCATCCCAAATGATGCCTCTCCCTGAACCTCCGACACCTAGTGGACCATTGAAACCACGGATGGGACCATGGTTCTCATTACCCATTTAGAAGTCCCGAGCCACGAATCAGTGAGGCACAAGGTTAGGTAGGTCCTCGTTGACCCAGATGGTCGTTACGTAGCACGTGTAATGCACATTGACCCTTCCCTCTACGAGATACTATGTCACTTCTTGGTTGTACTTTACAGGGAGGCCGAACCGGATCTGGCAGAATGGCTTAGCCATTCTTAAGGCCTATAAACATTTAACAAACAACAATGAGATAAAATCAATGAGTAAACTTTCTAGATCTCGCGTAGGGAAGTCGTTCACCTTGGAAATGCCCTATACATGCAATTTTATATTGATCACAAAACATGGCAACGCTCTTCTTGCTTTACCCTCACTATTCACATAAAAACGAATATATTGTTCAAGGCCATCAATATAGACACATAGGCAATTTCCATGATGTAGTCCATGCTCTTGAGCCGAGCATATGAATGTGCATTATGGTTTAAATCATGCGCTCATGCCATGCAATAATCCGGATCTGAATACATACGAATCTCATGCACTTTCCATACAAATATGTCTACATTATTACGACCATTCAGGACCCAAGGCCAACTTGAAGGTTCGCAGTCATCCGGCGTAATCGGGCATTGTCTCGCCTCATCGAGCACGGTATCATCTCATGTAAAATGTATTGGGATGGTCAATCCTATAAGGAGCTTCATTCCGAAATCCATCTGCAAAAAACGCATTAGAATGGGTTTACACCCTGCGTAAAACATATCAGGGTCTTAGGTGATCACACGGGCATACTATCACACAATTCTTTTAATATCTTTCTTATTAATCCACGTGATACCCATACAATATGCCACATCACTTGTCAAATGCCATCATGTTACACACGTGCATCATACTATATCATATATAAATACACCATTTAATTCACAAATCCATGGCATATAGGCCACTTTATCAAAATAGATTAAAGTCATTTACCACGTGCCATCATCACATAACTCATCTTTCAATTACCACGCCATGCATTACCCATATAACTCACATAAAACGTGTAATACACGTGACATTTCAACACGTACAATACATAATATCTTTAACCCATAACATGAGTAACATATAATCCGTACTAAATATAACACATACATCACATAATAGTCTATCATCCTATTATGGCATAATATAACAACATATCAACTTCACTTGGCACAACTCGATAGCTTATCACCCTACACATGATAACCTATCGTCAAGAGCCTGATAACTTATCATTTAAAATTCGATAACCCATCGCCAAAATCCGATAATCTATTGCCCTAAACGTGATAACTTATCATCCAAGGTTTGATAGCTTATCACCTAAAGTCCGATAACCTATCGTCAAAAGGTTTGATAACCTATCGCTAAAAGTCTGATAATCTATCACTTTAATCTTGATAACTTATCGGTATATGTTCGATAGCCTATCTAAACCCAACAATTACTTATCACACAACATCCATTTATCACACTAATAAATCACCATTTAGCCATAAACAAACCTTAAACTACTCCCTAAATGCAATGATAACCTTAATCAAGGGCTAGAAAGCCACTCATGCCGACGTTCATGCTTCCACAAGCGTCGAGGGAAGAGCGGCAAGGATGGACAGCCACAGAGGGCCGCTGGTCATACATCCACAAGGCACGAGGGAGCTGGACGGTGGTTGGTCGGCGGTCTGGCGGTGGCACGACGGTGGTTCGGTGGTGATTCGGCATTCGGGCTTCGCGGGAGACCAAACCGAAGAAGAAATGAGGGAGAGGAAGTTGCTGTGGGGATGGACAGTGGCCTCCACATTTTCAAAAGCTTGGCTATGGCGACGGAAATTGCGTGTGGAAGGCAGTGTGGCGTCGGGGTGCAATGGACGGTTGCAGGTAATGGAAAAACAAGAGAAAAAATGGAAGAGCAAGCTTGAGATGGACATGAAAATGGAACTGGTGGTTCAGCTAGGGCTAAGGAGAGAGAGGATGAGCTTGAGGACAAACAAGTGAGGAAAAATGAGAGAAAGTGAGAATGAGGGAGAGTGGCCGGCAGAGAGAGAGAGAGAGAGAGAGAGAGAGAGAGAGAAGTCTAGTCCATTAATGGTCCATCAAATCTTGGACTCATGTTAATCAATCAAGGAAGACTTATTGAATAAGCAAGATCTATGCATTAATGGGGAGATTTTGAGCACTTGAGTGCATAGGGCTTATCTAGACTAGTTAGGTAGACTAGAAAACCTTCAAGCTCCCTCTTTGCCGCCCCCCTCCATGCATGTGCCGTCCCTTCCCTTGCCAATTTCCATCTTTGCCCTTTTGTCTTTAGTCCAAAGGAAGGGCATTTAAGCATTTTCATCAAAATCTCTCATTATTCATACACTATTTACGTCATTGTATGCATTAAATGCCAAGATTTTGCTAAAGGATGGCTTGATGGGCTTGAAGGGCCCATGGGCTTCTCTTGGCTGCCCACCCCTTGGGCGTGTGGCCTTGGGCCCACTCGGGTCCTCGCTCATGGCCCGTCTCCTCCTTTCCGAACTTTTAAGTCTCGTTGATGAAAAATCGATTTTTATCCCAAAGTAGCCTTTTTGATGCCTTTGTGGTTTATTGATCCTCAAGGTAATCCCGTCTGACAATCGCTTGCCAAAATAATTCCGCTCTGAAAAAGGGGTTGGAACGAGGATGTCATAGGTGAGGCGGGCCGTAGGGGCGGCAGAGCAACCTCGACGAGAAGAGGGGTGTTCGATTGTCACTCCCACTCAAAAGTGAGAAGTTTGAGAGTGAGAATTTTCTTCTTTCACCTTTATTTTTGTTATTTTCATTACTTTTTCATATATCTACATTTTGATCCCTTAAGTATTGAAAATTTTTAAAATTGATCTCATGTGTGTCAGAATTGCATATTGGAATTTCATATTTGCGTGTCGGAAAGAGTTGACCACGTGTTGGATTTTTTGACATTCGTTAACCGTGTGTCGGAATGTGTGGGAGCGTGTCGGACAGGAGTCGGAGTGTCGGACATGAAGGCTCTCGAAAAGTGTCGGTACTTCTTAGGCGACAGCTTGGCGACTCAATTAGGATCGATTAAAATCAATAGTGGATTTATGCTCGAATTTCTCTTTTATTTAAATTTTTTTATGTGATCTCCAATCATCACTTGTGGAATTTTAAGAAGGTCACTAACAATCGTGTTAGATGGTATTGTAGGTAGGATTTTAAAAGGAAGGCATCTATGCTAAGCTTTATTTTGTAATAGGCATTAATGATGTAAAATTTATTTTTTAGTAATTACAAGCGGTGTATCCATTGATATCACCTGTTGTGCACGTTGTACTCGCTTTAGCACTATGCCTCTAGACACACATCTTGCAGTCCAAAACCCCTAGTTACTTTAGGTTCCAACTACGATGGTATTGAGAAGGTGGAGGTTGTCCTACGAGTCGCTGGCAATAGTGAGCCAGCTTAGGCTTGCTCATCTCACGTGGCCTCATTGGGATGGGAGCCTCGAACCCTCTAGTATATCTCACATCCCCACTCTATAGGTGTCAAATCCCACAAGTACTAAGGTATGTCTATGCCCTGTTATGTTGCCAGTAACCCGTAATTTTGTGATGTTTGTTTTCTACACATTAATTGTTTTCCTTTGAGTTAGGAAACCGTGCCTTTAATTGTTAGAATTTGCCCAAGGGGATCAATTTGGCAAATCCAATCTCAAAAGTGTTCCTAAATGGATAAAATATTATTTGGATATAGGCTCATATTTCAAAAGACTCATAAGAGTCCATTGCACCATGAAATGTCATTAGGCCCATTCTTTTTAAGTGAATTTTCCCTCCAATAAAACCTAAAGCCCATTTTTTTCAACAGAAAAACAATCGAGATTACATTCGGCCTGTCCATAATCCGTAGACAAACCATAATTTTACTTGCAATTATTAAAACAGAATTAATCTACTTCAACCAGTGATTACACTTTGGCGAGATATGGATCCAGCAAACCATAACTTCTAGTTCTACACGAGACAGAACTTATGAAGTGAATATGGATTTTGTACGTTTTGCCAAATGCCTGTTAAGTGAAATATGGAGCTCTCTCTCTCTCTCTCTCTCTCTCTCTCATTTTGATCGGCTAAATACATAAAAGCTAAAGGCACAGCAAATGCTGAACACATCATCACTCTACTTATGGTCATCTAATATTGGCATAGGATGTTGCGGAAGGCGAGCGATCGAACAATAACATAGATAGAAGAAGTTGGATACCGGATTTACGTGATTCAATCGTAAAAATCTACGTCCATGGGAAAAGTAGAGACGGATTTCACTATAGATCAAGTGATACAAAGAGATTACACACTCGAATCACTCAAACACTCTCTCGGTGTTTCTCAAGCCGCGATTACACCCAATAATGCATGCAGTATTTAGTCCCGAAATTCCTCAAAAAATAATTTCTCAATCTCACAAAAGAATTACACGTAAATCTTATCACAAGATTTGTTGGAATCGACGGGGCAACGGAAGCATATCGTAATAATTTTGCAATTATATTGGGAGCTATAGAAATCGATAGAAATAAAACGAGGAACAATAAAATGATACCAGAAATTTACGTGGTTCGGTCCGAATGTAGGAACCTATGTCTACGGGGAGAGCCATCAAAATAATCTACTATAAATCGGAGAATTACAAGATTACAATCACTCATGCACTCAAGTATTTTCCAGTCCTAGTGTATACCTAATACCCATGGTGTTTAATAACTCAAGTCAATGGGACTCAAGCACAAACTCTGAGCTCGCGCCTCTCACTCTCTCTCGAGCTCTTTCCTCTCGCTCTGTCTGCATCTTCAGACGTCTTCTCCTTTTAGCGAGGAGGGCAGAAAAACAGGACAAAAATGAAAGTGAACGGTCTCATTAAATGCAGCACAGGCGCCCACAAGACAAGCCCACAATCGGCATCGACGCCCACCATATTTGTAGGCATGCATGCAGATCGTGCATGTGCATGGGCACGCATTTAATGAGGCAGAAGATATGAGTGATAATAGTCAACAAACGTGTGCCTATGAGCCTTGAAGATAACCGTGAAGTGAGAGGTGGGCCGCCGTCTTTGAATTTCTTGTTCCTGGAGAGAAGCAAGCGTAAAAGAAGTCTTCTTCATGCATTTGCAGCAGGTTGTGGGTCCTTTATTTAATGCAGAAGATTGTGGGTGCCCTCCTCCTTCGGCTGAAGAAAATCTCTCTTCTTTGACTTCGCTTGCCCACCTGAAAGTCAAAGAACTTAAACCACTCATGCGGCTTTCTTTGGCTTCTTCCTTCTACGCATGGAGATAGGATTGAAGACATCGCAAAGTCTCCCCTGAACTTTGTTTATTTGGCCTGACTTATGCGTATTTGTCTAATGGCCTCAAACTCGAGATATAATTTAACAAGATTTAATCGGCTACAAACACTAATTCTTCTCCGATGTAATTGTACGAACAAAAACCCGCCAAGCATTCGCTAGAATAACGACGCTTCAATGCTCGTATCAACAAACGGTGCTGACCACAATATTCATGCAAGCAAGCCACACCTAAGAGAAACCCTCGAATACATTTATATATGCCTCCGCCAAAGAAAGTCCTAAAATTGGATTTAAGGAGTAGTCAACATCTACTGGGTTAAGAAATCGAATCAAGTGGAATTCGGTTTTCACGTTTGCCGACTTCTAGTAGAGTTTGATTTTCTTATTTTTCCTTTTCCGTTTCATTTATTTATTTCCTCTCTTGGCCGAGGAAGTTGGCGTGTGCATCCAAAATCCAAGTCAAAGTTCTAACTTTCCCTTTTTGATTTTCCCTTGCCAATTTCCACTTGAATGATAGGAATATTTCCTTATCCACAAGTTAACCAATTTGAGGTCCGATTTGTTTAATGAGCTTAAAACTTGAGACATATTTTAACACAGGAGAGTGAAAAATTAGAAAAACATTTAACATTTCCCAATTTTCTTGATAAGTTGCTGTTGAACATCATTGCCATTTGTGTAAGATTTTTTTTCGATCCGTCGTTCAAAAGTTTAAACTAATGAATGAGCAAATATGATATAGTAACTACTCCCAATTGCATTACATTCCTGACGTGGGTCTTCTTTCGCTTAATAAGCTAACGTCCTCCCATGTAAACCTTAATAAAATGACAATTTAACTATAAGCACCCCGCTAAATGTTATTGTAGAAAAAGAAGTGCGGAATTTATACTAATGTCATAATACAAGCGGAATATAAGAACACGGAATCGACTATTTTGGGGAAAAAAAGCTAGTAATCTTAGGACAAGAAAAGACAAGTAGAACATTAATAAGAGTTACTAATAAGAGCAAACAAAATGCGACACACCGTTATTACAATGATAAAGGGGTTTCCACGTTTTCTTAACTTGCAATGTGAAATAAGAATTTTCTTCGAAGTTCAGAGTCTCCTTACGAGAAGATCCACTCCGAATTCAGGCTCAATGACCAACCTTAAAGTTGGGGAGTGTCTATACTTGGGCGAGATTGACAGGGAGAAGTTGGAAATTACGAGGGCAAGGAGGACTTTCAGCTCGGCTATCGCGAAGTTCTGCCCTAGACACGTACGAGACCCGAACCCGAAGGGCATGTGCATGTATGGAAGCTTGCAAGCTCCGATGACTCCATTGGCGAACCGCTCCGGATTGAACCGGTCGGCGTCGGGCCCCCAGATCTCGGGATCGTGGTGGAGGGGCACCACGTGGGTCCAAACATTGACCCCTTTTGGGACTTGGATGTTCCCAAACTTCAAGTCTTCAAGGGCCTCTCTTGTGACGATGGCCACGCCTGGGTAGAGACGTAGTGATTCATTGATTACCATCGTCAACTGTAATCAATACCGTGAATGCCAACTGATTAGTCTATACTTGTTGATAACTGAAAGAAAAAAGTTTAAATTCTCATTAAGACCATGTGTGTTTTTGGTCGTATAAGGGGCATATATAATTATCGTGGATTATTTCTTTACACGGTAGCTCTGACTGTATTTAAGACATGCACGTGAAAATTATATAAATTAGGTGGTTCGAGACCCAATTTACTCGGAACCTTTTGTCAAGTGGATCGCCAAAGAAAATATAAGTTCTCGTCTCACATAATTAACTGTGAATCCATGAGAAATGATGGATTTCATCACAAGTATATGCATAAGGGAAAATTTTCAAGTTAAACCGTGCTTTTATATTGGTTTCCTATCAAGAAACTCATTCCGTATATCCATTGAACATAATTCGTGTTTTGTATGAATTCACTAACCATTTTCATCTTCCGGAGCATGCTGGCATCGGGAAGTTGGCCACTGTGCAACACTTGCATGACCTCCTCGCGTACTTTGGCTTGCCATCCCGGATTCGAGGCCAGCAACATCAATGTCCAGATGGCAGTGACGGCCGTCGTCTCGTACCCAGCAAAGTAGATGTTCTTGCAGCTGTCCACGACGAAACGGCTCATCGCATCGCCGCGTCCCAGCTCGCCACTGTTTTCAGCGCCTTCGAGTATCAACTGAAGCATGTCCTTCTCTGAGGTTGCTTCCTTTCGTTCCTTGACTACCTTCAGGATTAAGGACTGAACCTCTCTCTCCAGCTTCCATATTTCCCTGTTGCTCTTTGTTGGCAAGTATCTGGAAGGGTTTCCCACGTTATGCGAGATGTATGGATCCGTAAGATTAGAAGGAGCAGAAATTGATTTATCCATGTATGCACTAATGGACTATTTTTCCTCTAAAATTTGACGACAAAACATATTATTTAAGCTTTGACAAATTGCTAAAATATCACTAAGAGGAAAGGAAGGGATCTTCTTGATAGTATAGGAGGGGTCTCCCAGAAGAAACCCAAGGGAAACATACTCAAAATTGACAACAAGTCAAAATTTAAGAGTATATTTCACTCTAATGCGGAAGAACGAGGTTTTTTTTTTTTTTTTTTTTTTTTTTGGGAAGGAATAATTTATGCCTCCAACTAGGCGCTTGAGGTTTCTTAGCTCTACCCAACATGTGACGATCTCCTATAGATTCACAACTGCGTTAATGTCGTCTTAATTTACAAGTTCAATTTGCAATTCATAATAGTCAATTGCAACTTGTCACATGGGATGTTAGCGGCCACTTCGCTCCGGCAAGGCTTGGACGAATGAATATTCCTATTGAAAAATTATATCTTCATTGATTTAACTAAAACTCAACAGGGCACAATTTTAAATTTCCTTTCAACCGGTACGCAAGGTAACTTAGATCCAATAAAATGATCCAGCAATTCATTTGAATAATTTACCTAAACCCAGGGATTGCAGAGCTGAAGGCTATCTTGGCGATTGCTTCTTCGAGAGCTCTAAGTTTCGAAAGGATTTCTTGTCCCTCGGCAGAGTTGCTCCCAAAGCATGCCTTGGAGATCACATCCGCAGAAAAGCTCCTCATGTGGCTGTCAATCTTGATCTCAGCAACTCCTCCTTCCTTCTCGATCTTTTCACTCCATGAATTCACCAAAGTAGTTGAGGACTCCACCATCAAATTTATCATACCCTGCACAAGAGATTAGTACCCTAAATAATCATTTAAAGAGAGTCTCTGGGTTTTTGAAGCAGCATCTTGAACCCTTGCCCGGTCTGGTTCAAGACATCGAGCGTGACATGTCCCACTTGAACATAGCAAAACATGCTGAATCGTATTCCTTTAAACTTCAAATTCAATTTTTTCTTTAGTAAGATTCATAATTATAATATTTTCATGGAAAGTTCTATAATTGCTTGCGTTTCATCACGTCCGGTGTACTGTCTCTCTCTCTCTCTCTCAGAGAGTAATAATCTTGGGTCTACGTGCAAATAGAGACAGAGAGAGGGAGAGGGGGTGTGTTTAAGATCACCTTAACTTTGTCGACGTAGAACTCAGGTGCAAGAATCTTTCTCTGTTGACCCCATTTGGCGCCATTGGAGTTTGCAATGCCTTGGCCAAGCATCGGACCCATCATCTTCTGCTGGAAAGAAGGCTTTCCAAAGTCCAACGAAGTGCACGTGCTTATCTCCCTCACTGCCTCCACATCGTTCACGTACAGCACCTGTATGTTCCCCATTGAGAACATGAACACAGTCCCTAGAAAGATACCCAAGAGACAAAAAAAAAGAAACCATTAACCTTGTGGTCAACCCAAAATAAATCTCATTAGAACTGAGTGCCATAAAATCGATCAAATTAGTTACCATATTGCTGTCTCCAGCGATGTAGGAATGGGGAGAGCTTGGAGGAGCAGTCGTGCGTTATGGCTTGTTGATCTTTGCGCGATGGTGATGTTGAGGGTGTGGTGGAATTTGATTGAAGCTTCTTTATCTCGCGGAGGTTCCCGATGAGAAAAGAACCCGGAGGGCCTTGGATGCCTTGCTTCCGGAGCTTCGACCGTAGCCTCTGCGGCCTCCATATCACGATGTCCAAAGTTCGAATCACAGCGCTCAGGAATGCGGCCGCCAAGGCTGTGAAGATGAGTTTCAATACTTGCAGCTCCATCTGTCTCTCTGTCTCTCTCTCTCTCCTCCTCTCTCTCTCTCTCGCGGGTGAGTTTTGAGTATATTTAAATGGGAAGAATGATGCAACCTAAAATTGTGAGTTGATTATTAGTTCGCTCACGGCGATGATGACAGGTCTGCTTCATGGATTCGATTTAAAAATTAAAAAGACACGTGTCTCGTAAGTTAATCGTAATGGAAAAGGTAAATACACAAAATATAAGTTGGTCTTCGTCCATGAGTCAACTATCCGGGCAAAAAGAAAAAGGAAAAGTTCACTTGGACATCAAGAGCTGAGCAAAGCTTGTTTAACTTAACAAATTTTACCCATATTCAGAGGTCCCTGTTTGGAAGTCTTCGGTTATGCTCCTCTTTCACTATAAAATCAAAGTTACAAACAAATACGAGATAAAAGTTGATACGACATGATGTGTATAGTTTGCTAACTAATACCTAAGTAGCACTGATACGGACACGCGACACGCGATACGACACGTTGTATATTAAATAAATATTTTTATATTATAAATTATTATATTTAAATTAATTTATTCAAATTCATAAATAAATAAATAAATAAAAAAGCCTAGAATGAATCTACACTAATAACATTAATAAACTTATTCATAAAAAAATTGGAAAGATATTTTTTGACACTAATAACCTATCTATTTTTATCTTTTAGCCTTACCATTTATTAATAAATTTATTTAATATTCGGCATTTTTTTTTGGGCTAAATGGGTCCCACCCATTTATTTAGCCCTCTGCTTCTTCCCCCACCCTATCCACTGCCAGCGCCTGTCACTTCCCAAAATTGAAGTCACGCTGCACAAGGCTCCATCCTCCCCTCCCTCCAAAAAAGAAAAGAAAAGAAAATCACCTTGCACAAGGCTTTCGTCCTCTGCTTTCTTCCCCCACCCCACTCATTGCATGTGCCTGTCACTTCTCAAAATTGAAGTCACGCTGCACGAGGCTCCATCCTCCCCTCCCTCTAAAAAGGAAAAGAAAAGAAAATCACCCTGCATAAGGCTTTTGTTTCTTCCCCAGCAGCCGTTGCCTCCTCTCCTTGCTCCTTCTTAAAACCGAAAACGCAACCTCAGTAAAGTAACAGCCCACAAACCCTAGCAGTCACCTTCTCCTCTCCCTTGCTCGGTCTCTACCTCTTGATCTTTGCTCTCTCTCGGGCACCTCATTATAATCGCTCGCCACTACCTCACCTCCGTTCCCTCCCCCCTTTGCCGTCATAGCCTCGCGTCCAACCCTCCATCGCGGCATTGCGGTTCTCCATCTCGACATTGCAGTCGGTGGTCGTAGCCTTCTCAATCGTCTTAGTCTTTGCTCTTCCTCTACCCTCCCACGCCGTCGCTAGCGGCATCGCCTCCACTCTCTCACCCTTGCCTCCACCCTCCATGACCTTCTTCCCTTCACACTTGCAGGCCCGCCCACAAACCTCCGGACACACGCGTCGAAGCTTGTCGGAAAGAGTTGACCATGTGTCGGATTTTCCAACACGTGTTGACTGCGTGTCCGACCGTGTCCAAGCATGTCCGACATGTGTTGGGGTATTCGACACAACACGGAGGCCCTTTGAACATGTCCGTGCTTCATAGGCTAATACATAGTCAGCCCATTATATTAATGCATTGTCTAACTAATTCTAGAGAGATGATAAATAGGCGATGGACTAGAAAATTCAAAAGGTGAATATATATGTGTATATATAATTTTTGTGAATGAGTAAAGGCACAAGGTGACCAGTCAAGTGACGTGTGAACAAGCTGATCAAGATCGATCAAGTACTTTTATAATCTCAAAGGGTTTCTTGCAAAACAATCTACATTTTCGAAATTAGCAAAATAGCACAGTTGGATTTTTCTTTCTGATTATCGTGTTTTTTCTCTTTTACTGAACCAAAGTTTCAATCTCATCGCCATCAATCCACCTTCTGCTCTCGCCTGGAGCATGTTTCTTCGGTCTACTTGGTTTCAAGCAGAAGGACCAACCGCCGAGAGAGATTATTGACCCAGGTTCAGTAAGATACCCTCTCATTTCCTTCCTAGTTCATTTCTTCGACGGTGTTGCTGGACGGTTCCACCAAGCGTGGGTCTGGCCTGGGCAAATCGCGCGCTGGTGTGTACGTCTTCTTCGCTCTGTGCTGGCCTGGTTGCTGCTGGAAATTACTTGCTGGTGACACCGCATGTTTAGCCTTCTTTCCACCGTGCCGTTCTAATTGCTGCTGTATATTATCTGCCGGTGGCACAAAACGATAAGCATAGGCTGGTTGATTTCTTCATTCCTGGCAGCATAAACCTGCACGGAAGTTATCGTAGATGGAAGGGGAAAATGAGAAGGCATAAAAAGCCTCAAACGACGTCGTTCAACAAGAAAAATCAATTTCTTGCTGACGACCTACAGAAATGGGATGCAGAGGGGGGAAAAGGGAGTCCAGCAAGAGAGCGAAAGGGAATTAGTCCAGCAAGAGAGCGAAAGGGAATTTCTCTCTAGCTACTTGTTTGGGCAATTCATCAAAACCACCTCAAAGTCCGCCGTCAACAAAGTCGATTCGTTGAAAAACCAAGTCTAAAACGGATAGCTCAGTCGGATCCATTCTCGGCCACACATGGTGAGGAGTCCAAGTCGCGATTGGTGTAGCCTCCTTCGCCAGCCAAGTCCCTGAAGGCGGTTTTTGCAGCTGTTTTTTCCCGATCTACCCAGCAATCGCGTTCGACAACTTTCCCTTCACAAGGTATGCCCAAGCTCGTCTATTCCCCCGTTTTGTCCAATCGGCGGATTAGGGCTCGCTACCCTCAGTTCGAGCATGTTCCTGGCCTAGTCATACCTTTGTCGGTGTACCATTAGTGTTGTTTTATGGTCATGGTTGGTTCTAGTCTGAGTTTGCGCCCCGAATGCTTTCCGATTCTCCTCTCAACTGTTGTACCTTAGGTGTTCGATGAAATGTCTAAGGGCCTATTTGTTAAAATCCATTTCTGTTTCCTAGAACAACTATTTTTGTTCTTTTGTTCCGAAGAATAAAAAAAGAATAGAAACCTGTTTGGTAAAACATTTATTTCCAAAAACAAAAAATCTATTTTTTTGAAGTGGTACATTCGCATCATATTTATTTTAAACTAATTTTTGTGTCACAAAAACTCCTGAATAGGTACACTTTTGCCATATTTAACCCAGACTAGTGCACCTGTGCCACATTTACCCAAATAAAGTTTACGTAACAAAAACTCACAAATTAATACACCCATGTCATATTTACTCCCAAAATTAGTGCACTCGTGCCACATTAACCTCCTAAATATCCCAAATTTACCACAAGTTAGGGTAAATGTGGGATCAATTGTACCAATTTAAAATTTTTTGTGACACAAAAATTAATTTGGAATAAATGTGGTACGGGTGTATCACTTAAGGTATTGTTCTCATTGAGACGGAAACAGTGAATGCATTAGGTGCTCACACTAAGTCAAGATTGAAAATCAATCCTTAGGGTGGAACTAATTTCATCCACTGAAAGGACAATGTGATCCTTCATTTATCTGAATTTTGTATCGTTTACATCTTGGTCCCCAACTTATGAATATATTTAAATGCTCCTGATTACATCTACTTTTGCTTAATAGGCTAACACCTCACACGCCGGATCTTAACAATATGACATATAACTAACCAACCAAGTAGACGTCATTATTAAAAAAGGGTGTGCAGAATTTATACGAATATCAAACTACAAGAACATAGAATTGACCATTTCGGGGAGAAAAAAAAAACACTAGTTACCAAAGCTCAAGAAAAGACAAGTAGAACACTAATAAGAGTGCATCTAGAGCATTGTCTTTGAAGGTCAGAGTCTCCGTACAATAAGATCCACTCCAAATTCAGGCTCTATGACCAAAGTCAGAGCCGGAGAGTGTCTGTACTTGGGCGAGATTTCTAAGGAGAAGTTGGAAATTATGAGGGCAAGGAGGACTTTCAGCTGCATCATCGCGAAGTTCTGCCCTAGACACGAGCGAGGTCCGGCCCCAAAGGGCAAGTACGTGTGCGGGAGCTTACAAGCTTTGGGGACACCATTGGCGAACCGCTCTGGGTTGAAGCGGCCAGCGTCGGGCCCCCAGATCTCAGGGTCTTGGTGGAGGGTCACGGTGAGGATCCAAATGTTGACACCTTTTGGGACTTGGATGTTCCTAAACTTCATGTCTTCAAGCGTCTCTCTTGCAAAAAGGGCCACAGGTGGGTAAAGACGTAGTGTCTCATAAATCACCATCGTCAACTGCAATCAATAACATGAAGTCGGACTAATTTGTCAATGGTTGTTGATGATGAAAAGATTATTTATATGTTAGGACCATTTGTTGTTTTGACTATATAAGTTCTCCTCTCACATATATAACTATAAATCTGTGATTAAGATACAGCAATTTGTTTTGGATTCTACATTGTGTGCGGAAATCTCAAAATTGAGATATGCCAAAACTCCAAATTCTAAATGTTGGAATAGTTATAACCTAATTGCAGTAAATATCGAAATTGTAACATTGTATGTGTTGATATATAAATGTCCTATTTGAATGAATTCCTTCTCTTTTCCAATCAAGAAACTCATTCCGCATATGCATTGTGAACAGTTCGTGTAATGTACGTTCTCACTAACCGTTTTCATCTTCCGAAGGGCATCAGCATCGGGATATTGGCCGCCACGCAACACTTGCACGACCTCCTCGCGTACTTTGGCTTGCCATTCCGGGTTCGAGGCCAATAGCATCAGCGCCCACGAGGCTGCGACGGCAGTCGTTTGGTAGCCGGCCAAGTAGAAGATCTTGCAGTTGTCCACGATGAAACGGTCCATGAGGTCGCCACGTCCCAGCTTGCCACGTTTCTCAGCACCTTCCAGTATCATCTGAAGCAGGTCGTTCTCTGGGGCTGTCTCCTTTCGTTCCTTCGCCACCTTTAGGATTATGGACCGAATCTCCCTCTCCAGCTTCCATATTTCCCTATTGCTCTTGGTTGGCAAGTATCTGGAAGGAATTACCATAATTCAATACTCACAACATTATATTTAATTTCAACTTATGCACAAATAAAAAATCCTTTTCAATCCCATAAAAAAGATTTTTTCTTTTTTTTTTATTCAACAATTCATTCCCATAATTTACCTAAACCCAGGGATTGCAAAGAAGAAGGCTGTCTTGGAGATCTTTTCTTCGAGATCTCTAAGCTTCTGAAAAACCTCTTGTCCCTTGCCAAAATTGCTCCCGAAGCATGCCTTTGCGATCACATCCCCAGAAAAGCTCCTCAAGTGGCTGTCAACCTCGATCTCAGCAACTCCTCCTTCCTTCTCGATCTTTTCACTCCATGAATTCACCAAAGTGGTTGAAGACTCCACCATCAAGTTTATCATACCCTACACAAGAGAATAAAGGGAGTCCATGTGAGAATAGAGAGAGAGAGAGAGAGTATGCGCTTTTGAGATCACCTTAACTCTGTCGACGTATAACTCTGGAGCAAGAATCTTTCTCTGGTGAGCCCAATGGGCACCATTGGAGCTCGAAATACCTTGGCCAATCAAAGGACCCGTCACCTTCAGCTGGAGAGAAGACTTGCCAAAGTCCAGCGAGGTGCACGTGCTCATCTCCCTCACTGCCTCCACATCGTATACGTACAGAATCTGTATGTTCCCCACCGAGAACATGAACACACTCCCTAAATGCCCAAAAAAGATAAGACTTAAATAATATAGAATAGGAAAACCATGACTTTTAATAGCGTGGAGGAGCAGGAAAGTGTTTCACCAGATATACTTAAATATCAAAATTGGAGAAAAATGAAACACTTATGTGCTAATGACGAGAAATTATGGTCAAATTGCTTACGTGGCATTTTTCTGACGAGACAAGTGCAAAACGACATCGTTTTGAAGCTAAAGTGGCCCCAAAATTGAATTTTAATATAAACATAATTTAAAATAAATTTAATTTAAAAAAAAAAAAAAAAAAAAAGAAAAGAACGAGGTGTAGGTTTGGTGAGGGCCTCAACCCTCACTGCCGCCACCCCACTATTGCCGACCTAGGTTGTTGCTAGCGGTGGGCTAGGGTCGTCGATGAATGTCCAGGGGCTGGCAACCCCACTTGACCCTTGCCCCACTATCAATAGCCTTTCCTGGCAACGGTGGGGCGGCAGTGGCGGCATGGGCTATGCAAGCCCTTGTCGATGCTTGCTGCAGATCTAACAAGGCCATTCTAGTCACAACTAGCAAATCTTTCCTGCCATGAAAGGTGAGTGCAAGATGCACAATTCGTAATGGATATGCTAATATCTCTTTTGGGTCCACCATTTGGGAAATTCTGGGGGAATCTGGAGAGTAACAAAATACTCTTTTTTTAGTAATTGGAATAGGATGCTAATCAAACTTAGAAGACTATACATACTTTTTTTTTACCTCTTTTGGAGTATGGCAGATAAGATGTCGTATAAAGCGGATGAGAGAAAATGAAGAAGAAGGTTTAGCAAAAGCTGAATAAGGGTTTATAAGTGGAAGCTCGGTTTTAGAGATTTTATTATCATCACTAAGAGAGACTTCATAAAGATAGACGATCTTAAAAGTATTTGATACATGAAAGTCAGCTAAAGAGGAAGAAAATGAAGACGGAGAATAGTAATGGGAGTATTGAGAGTTACTAGAGTAATATCCAAATCAACCATAACGAAAAGGGTATCTTCTCAATACTGGATTTACCATCTAAGTGCATGGAACAAATGAAGTTACAAATGAAACCAGGCTCTGATACCAGAGAGGGGATCTATGCTTAGAACAAGGGAAAACCAGGTCAGTTGCAGTAGGTATGCTATCCCATAGTAGGTGAACCTCATGTTCAAGCCCTCTGGGGACTACCTTTTGGCTGCAAACTACCCAGAGATTTAGTTTAGAGTATAGAGACACTCGATGATGCAAAGATGATAACATTTCTAACTAACTGAGCTGCATTTCTCAAATGATCATACCAAGCTAAAGAAGAAGAAGTTTTTAGAGAGAATTTTCGACAAGCACACACTTTACTTCAAAGGACTCTATTCAAAATCATTGCACCCTCCTTACCTTTTAGAGGCTCCAAAAGGTCACATATAACAATGACCATGCTCATGAGTCTTGAGATAAACACGAGCTCTAGGAATCCCGGCTGGCAATAATTTTAGGTCATATGAATAATGACTATAAACAGTGATTTGCGTACTACTATAGTCACTGGTATTACAGTAACTTTGTTACAAGCTTATCTCCATCCGGAGTTATAGTCATAGTTTGAACTGTCTGAGCTATGATGTGTAATGTGTTCTTTCATGTGGTGTAGTTCAAGACCAATGTCCAGAGCAAGAGGATTTTCTAGGCTGTGAGCGAACTCTAATTTATTTATTTTTTAATTTTAATTGATATTCATATTAAAAATCAATTTTGGGGCAAAATGACTTCGTTTTTGCCAAATCATCACTGAGTTGATTTCCGGTGAGCCACGTACACCATATATTATTAAGAAAATGTCACGTTGGATTTTTAACTACTCTCGCTGGACTAGGCATTGAAATGTCTTACTTTTAAAAAAAAGTGATACTTAAATGTACATTTTGGAATTTTTTGCATTAAAGTGTTCATCTATGCCAAGTTTTGACACTCTTGTTGTACTTTTTTAAGAATGAGACTGAATTACCGTATTTTTGTCTCCAGCAATCTAGGGATGGGAAGAGCTCGGAGGAGCAGTCGTGCGTTAAGGCTTGCTCATCTTCTTGTGTTGGTGGTTTTGAGGGTGTGGTGGAATGCGATCGAAGCATCTTTATCTTTATGTCACGGAGGTTCCCAATGAGGAAAGAACCCGGAGGACCCCGGATGCCTTGTTCCCGGAGCTTCGATCGTAGCCTCTGTGGCCTCCATATCATGATGTCGAGAACCCGAATTGCGGCGCCGAGGAACACGACCGTGAAGGCTGTGAAGACGAGCTTCGACAATTGCAGTTCCATCTCTCTCTCTCTCTCTCTCTCTCTCTCGAGGGTGAGTTAAGTGGGGTGAAGTTTGGATGGCCTTATGTTTGAGCGCGCGAGACCTGAATTTATAACGACCTGATCTTTTTTTCAGATATACATAAATTGAAAAGAAAAAGAAAAGACAAAGCTGGTAAATGAGATGGTAAAAATGATGCTAGCTAAACCAATGAATAAATGTCTGAACAACAAATATATAAATGAGCAGACCTTTTCTTTGCGCCCGCCTTTGTTGACCTGAATTAATATAAAGAATTGCTTCTTGGATTCGATTTAAAAGTTAAAAATATTATTCAAACAGCGCCAAATTAGAATAAGAGTGACATGATATGATTGGTAGATCTAATGGAAGTTGCTGACATGAATCGTAAGGAAGTACGGAGTTGGTTTTCAGATGCACTTCGGACAAGTTTCCAATTTCAATTTCGATTACTCTCCGATATGGAATATCCGGTGAGATCATCGAAGGTATTCTGGACGACATTAGCAAAGCGTGGCCACGTTTGTTGACCTAAATTAACGTAAAGACCTGCTTCTCGGGTTCGATTTAAAAGTTAAAAGATTATTAAAACGGTGCCAAATTAAAGTACTGAAAAGGTAACTTGAAACGATTGGTAGATTCTGTTAAAATATATTTTGAGTTTAAGTACGTAAATGAAAGTCTTGACATAAATCATAGGGAAGCGCGGAGTCAAATTTTCATTTGCACTTCGGACAAGTTTCGAACTTCAATATTGATAATTATTGGATATGGAATATCTATCGGGATCATCGGAGGAAAATATAATAGGAAAGTTCATTCATTGACTTTTGAACAAAAGTAGAAGATATTCTGGAGCAAAAGCTAGAGACGTAGCTTTCCTTTTACAATTTGTTGTCGGTTTCCAACATTGGCATGTGGGAATTAGGGGGATATTGATTCCATGCTCTATATAAATATATAATTATTTTGCCTAAGAGGTGAATGTGAAGTAGAAGGCACTGGTGACGGCACATCTATTTGTTTGGATTAAAATTTGTTAAGATTTTCATCTTGGCGCTGCACCTCTTCTTGTCAACGGTGGGTTGAGTGATCGTAGGTGGAAACCAAGGTAGCAAGCTACCTGTGAAGGCTATTCCCAGTAATCTCCTAATGAGGCACCAAACAGAATTATTTTCCTTATTTTAACATGCCGATACTCACACGCCTCACAACCCCTAATTAGTTGTGAATATTTTTCTTCTCCAACCAAGCAGGGAATATCAATGATTTTACACTAAAGAAGAGCTGTCACTTCAAATCATTCTCATACCAAATTCCCTCTAGAGGGTCATTGAATGTGTTTCATCTTTGCATCTGTGAGATAGCCAATTAAATTCTTGTGGTAAGAATTTGTGTATAATTATTTCATGAGATTGATAAATTATTTTGCGAAGAATTGTGAAGCTAAATACCGCATGTTATTGGGTGTAATTGGGGCTTAGGAAACACTAAGGCTACGCATGACAAAATTTCTAAAACATAAATTGATTTCTAGCCAGAAATCAATTTCTCAATTTCTATTCCCCGGACAAGTTTCTGAGCAAAGAAACCCGTTTGATAACGACTCAAAATTTCTATTTCTGAAACAGAAATCTGTTTGATAACAGAATAAAATTTCTATTTCTAGGAATAGAAATTGATTAGATAACAATATAGGAAATCCTCAAATACAAAATAATAGTCGAAATAATACTAATACATTACAAAAGTTAAAAATACAATTTCATGGAATTTTCGACATATTATTATCCATTGCCATTTTATTGGCAATGGTTTTCCTAAGCGTATTTATTTGGTTTCCCTCCTCGGTCAATGTATCGTTCGCAAGCTCATCCTGCATAGGTTCAGACAAGTACTGCGGAAGCATGAATATGGGTGCCATCAATGGTGCCTATACAGCCTTGTCATTTTATCAAAGACTAGTATTATACAAGATTATCAACAAAATAAAATTGATGGTGTAAAAGAATATATGAGAATTCTACCTTGAAGTAACGTTTATGGTTAGGAACCAATCGGGAGAATGTCGGTTTATTTTGACTCTCGAATTGAATAAGTCCAGTTGCTCATCTCTAATTTCTTTATTGTTGCTTAATGAACCTTTAATGGCCCTTGCATAGCAAAGAGAGAGATTCTCTTGAATCTCTTGCATTTGAATTAAAATTCAAGATTGTGTAACAATCTAATTATTTTGATTTTACAAGATTTTTTAATCCGTAAATAAACAAGGTTAAATTTCTATGCACGTTTTTTATTCATCTATTACGTAAGAACTTTCTCTTTAACTAGCCATGCGCGTGCCCTTTTTAGGAGGAAAGAGCCCCATTGTTTTTAAGTAAGCATTTAAGAACTTTAGTCATTTTTGAAAATTGGGGACCCATTCGATTGCCTTTCATCCTAAAGAGGAAGTTATCAAAAAAATAATTGAAAAAAAAAAAGAAAAAAAACACGAGCAAAATAAGAAAAAGAAAATTAGCAATAATTTGTGAAGTTGTGGTTATGAGTGAATTAAGTTAGCAAGAAAGCGCAAGGTTCTTTTATATGGTTTGACTTCAGACTTCGATTTCTATTTCGAAACGAAGTTAAAAATTTCAGCTTCTGATTTCTTCAATTTCTCTATTTCTGGAATAGAAATCTGTTTCAGAAATAGAGAAATCAAATTGCGTTACCAAACGGATTTCTGTTCCAAACCTGTTCCGGGGAACAGAGAAACAGAGAAATCGAGAAATAGAAATTTTGTCATGCGTGTCCTAAAAATGCTAAAGTGACTTGAATGTGGTTATAATCTCTGTGTATCACTTGATTTATAGTGGAATTTGTTACTGCTCTCCCCGTGGATATGACTGAACCACGTAAATATGGTATTTGATCTATTTTCCTTATTATGTCTATTTTATAATTCGATCACTCGTTTTCCACAATAGATACAATCCCACTTTATGTAAGATAACATGTCTTTTGTTTTCTTGTACTCTGAATTTTTCTTCTTGTTGTAACTCAATCTTGTTAATTAGTAATAATCCACAAGTTTAGGGTCAACGTGAGTGTCTAAATTATGGAATGGGATCGAAGATTAAAACAGATACGGGAACAAAACCAAATTTCCACTAGGAGAAGTCTTGAAGTGAAGCAGGGGCACTTGCCCCACTGAACATGTACTGGCGTCGTCCTTGCATGCTACTGGATACAAATATTTTACAAATGCAAATCTCAAGGAAAGGCATTATTAAAGATACGTGCCGGATCGGGAAATTTAGGTTTGACAGGTGGATCAAAGGATTTGTGATTAAATTTTCTTGTTCAGTTAATGCCTGGAACACTGATGCATTGTAGATCCGAAGATCTAGTGGCCGAGTCTTATGTGCGTAAGCATAACTTTACTTTAATGCGATCCTTTACTCTTTCGGCACACTTGTCTGCGCCGAAGCACATGACTTTGATATGCATGCATGTCGACGTTGGACCTTATTTGCTAATTCGGTCTTGTTCACTTACCGCAAATGATCAGGCGAATATTGATGGGCGACTATTGTAACTCCGACATGCATATGTCATGGTTTAGAGGTTTTCAAGATCTAATGAATTGAGGAACTATCTAAGATGATCGGGTGAGTCTTGAGGTCTCTAAGTGCCTAGAGTTTCTTGAGTATTCTAGAATACTCTCAAGCGCAACATGAAAAATATACATTATTCTAGAGTATTCTTGTAATTAATGAAGATAATTGGTAAATGAGGGATGGAATCTCCGCCACTAGATTAGAGGGGTCGATATATAAATAAGAGTCACCTCCCACTCATTTGTATGATTTAAAATCTAGAGGTTTTATCTATACGAATTTTTTTTTTTATCTAGAATCCTTGTGAATGTGGTGAGCTAAGTAACACCAACACGGATGTGCGACACGATACGGCACGATATGCTAATATGCCGTTTATATTAAAAAAAAAAAAAAAAAAAAAAGAATTCCGACATGCTGAGACTTGTTGGAACATATTGTATATTAAATGTATATATATATATATATATATATATATATATATATATGCACATGATAAATTATCATTTTTACGATTATTTTAATCAAATTAATTTGATTCAAATTCACAAAAAAAAAAATTAATAAAATGGAGCCTAGAATGAATTTACACTGAAAAGATTGATCCACTATTTATTAATATCATTCATTGTTTCAATTTAATAAATTCAACTTCATTCCAATAATCCATAAAACTATAATACCGCAAAGTGACATTTGACGATTTGTAAATTCTGTTAAAATATGTCTTGAGTTTAAGCCCATAAACGAAAGCCTTAACATGAATCGTAGGAAAGCGCGGAGTCAAATTTCTGAGATGCACTTCAGACAAGGTTTGAACTTCAATTTTAGTAACTCTAGGATATGGAATATCCCATTGGATCATTGAAGGAAACTATAAGAGAAAAGTTCATATGATGACTTTTGAATAAAAATAAAAGATATTCTAGACAACATCAGCAAAGCGGGAGACGTAGCTTTCCTTTTACAAGTCCTCGTTCCTTTCCAATGTTGGCCTACAGCATTCACAGGGATATTGATCCGATGCTCCATATAAATATATAATTATTTTGTCATGGAGGTTGTCATGGAGGTGACCGTGAAGCAAAAGGCATTGGTGGTGATACATCTATTTGTTTGGATTAAATTTCGGGATTTTCATCCTAGTGCCGCATTTCTTCTCGCCAATTACATCTTTATATATGTGAGATAGCAAATTACATTTTTTTGGTAAGAATTCATGTATAATACTTTCGTGAGATTGAGAAATTATTTCGTGAGAAATTCTGAGGCTAAATACTGCGTGCATTATTTAGTGTAATTAGGGCTTAGGTAACACTGAAGGTGCTTGAGTGACTCAAGTGTGATTGTAATCTAAGTAGCACCATTACCGACACGATGTTTATAAAAAAAATAGAGAATTCTAACATATTGGGACACGTTATATATTAGATATACATTAAGGCCCCTAATATATCCCACCTTGCAGGCGTTGAACCTTACAAGTACATACGCATGTCCATGTCTCGTTATGTTGCCACTAACCTGTTCGTTCGTAATGTTTATTTTCAGCATCTTAATCGTTTTCCTTTCGTTTAGGAACCTGGGCCTTTCCAGTCTTTGAATTTGCCCAAGTGGATCAATTTGACAAAGCCCATATCATAAGTGTTCTTGAAAGAACAGAGGGTTAAATAAAGGGATAAGAAAATATATTGGACTTCATGCAATACAGGCTCATTTTTCAAAAGACTCGTAAGTGTCCATTGAACCTCAAGTGTCCTTTGGCCCATTCCTCTTAAGTGAATTTTAATCCAAGAAAACCCAAAGCAGCCCAAGATTGCATTTCGCCTTTCCATGATCCGTAGACAAACCATAACTTCCCTTGCAATAAGGTAAACAGAACCAACCCACGTCAACCAGCGATCGCATTTCGGCGATATATGGATCCAGCAAACCATAACTTCTAATTATACACAAGAGACAGAGCTTACGAAGCACATCAAAGACTATGTTTTTCTTACTTGAGGATTTTCAAAATTTTGTCAAATTTCTATTAAATGAAATATGGAGCTCCTTTTTTTTTTTTTTTTTTTTTTTCTTTCCTTTTTATTCCAATTTTCGTGGGCTATATACATAAAAGATAAAGGCACGGCAAATGCTCACCAAATTATCACTCTATTTGTGATCATCTAATATTTGCGCAAGAGGGTGAAAACTTGGGAAAAGGATTTAACATTTCCCAATTTTTATGATAGCTTGCAGAAGAACATCACTGCCATTTGTATAAAACTCCTTTTTTTGGGCCGTCACCTATACACAAAATTTCAAAAGCTTAAATCGATGTATTACAAGTAAAGTAGGATACATTAATTGCTTCCAATTACATGACAGTCCTAACGTGGGATTTCTTTCGCTTAATAGTCTAACATCCTCACATGTAAAATTTAATAAAGTGACAGTTTAACTATAAGAACCTACGAAATGTCATTGAAGAATATGGTGTGCAGAATTTATACTAATGTCAAACAACAGTTGGGATACAAGAACGTGGAATTGACTATTTCGGGAAAAAAAAAACTAGTAATCATAGTTTAAGAAGAGATAAGTAGAACACTAACAAGAGTTACTGATACAAATCCTTTTATTAGTTGAGCAAATAAAATGCGATGCGCCATTAGTATAAAGAGAAAAACGCTTTCACATTTTCTTAACTTGAAATGTTGAAAAATATTTTCCTTTGAAGGTTAGAATCTCCTTACTTTAAGATCCACTCCAAAGTCAGGCTCTATGACCAACCTCAGAGCTGGGGAGTGTCTATACTGGGGCGAGATTGACCAGGAGAAGTTGGAAATTATGACCAATGTGTTTTTTGTATCACTACTAAGACCCAATGTGTTTTTTTGTTGTGTGAGTGACTTATGCATAAAGGAAAAGTTTCAAACTAAACAGTGTTGGTAGAAAATATTAGTTGGCCAAAGGGTTTCGTTTTCTTTTCTCTTTTCCAGTCAAGAAACTCATTCTATATATGCGTTGTAAATGTTAGGTATGAGTTCACTAACCGTTTTCATCTTCCGAATCGTATCAGCATCGGGAAGTTGGCCGCCACGCAACACTTGCATGACCTCCTCGCGTACTTTGGCTTGCCATCCTGGATTCAAGGCCAATAACATCAACGTCCACGAGGGTGCGAGAGCAGTCGTCTTGTACCCTGCCAAGTAGATGTTCTTGCAGTCCACAACGAAACGGTCCGCGTCCCCGCGCCCCAGCTCGCTGCTGCTTTTAGGGCCTTGAAGTGTCATCTCAAGCAAGTCCTTCTCCGAGGTTGCGTCCTTTCGTTCCTTCACTACCTCCAGAATTAAGGACTGAATCTCGCTTTCAAGCTTCCATATTTCCCTGTTACTCTTGCTTGGCAAGTATCTAGAAGGAATGACCATGTTTTCATTAGCTATTTTTATTTTCTCAAATAATTAATTTCGTGTGGGAATAATACATTCATGTGCTCTGTTACAAACTCTCTAACTAAGTAGGACCGCGTGCATTGAATGATGAATAACCAATCAAAGAACGCCAAATCACTTAATAAGAGAGGTCCAGTAGGGTTTTTAGGCCCCTTTTTGTTTTGTAGAAAATGTTTATTAGGAAAATGACAGTATTTTCTGGCATTTGGTTGAAACCTGAAAATTAACAAGAAGTTCGATATAAAAAAAACTGATTTGATTTTCTCGGGAAAAATTACCAAAAAAATCAAATTTTGAATTATTTTTTATTTCCTTTTCTTCTTTTATTTTTTTATTTTTCATTTTCTTCTTCCTTGGGTAGTCATTGGCCACGGCAACAATCGACAACTGGCCACAGGTGAGAGACGAGCTCACTCGAGGTCGACGAGCTCGAGCCTTGCCAAATCAGCGAGCTCGAGGCCTCGCAAAAGTTTGGTCTACGTAGCAGAAAGGTGGAGGACAAGTCACACGACTCACCTAGTGAGGCTCAAGCCTTGCCATATTCAGCAAGTTAGGCAAAACTTGAGCCTTGCTCGAGGTCACAAGAGCCTCGCCGACTTGTGGCAACCTTGGGCGAGGTCATTTGTTGCTTGTGGTTGGACACCGGCCGTCACCATTGCTAGTTTTTGGTTGAGGAAGAAGCGAAAAGAAAAAGAGAAAAAAAAAAAGAGAAAAACTTAAAATTATATTTTTAAAAATAAAATAAAATAATAAAAATAAAAAATAAAAAATAAAAAATAATTAAAATTAGGGCACGGAGGAGACATGCTTGGTCTAGGTGGAGAAAGGGGATGGAAAATGATTTCCTCTTTTCGAATAGAGGAAACAATTTCTACACTTTCAAATGTGATTTTTTTTATTGAGTGAAAATGTTTTCCTTCACTCATTTATATCTATGACTGGACACTAGAAAATTCGGAAAATATTTTCCTAAAAGTTGTTTTCTGTAAAACGAAGGGAGTCTTAATAGAAATAACATTTCTCTTTCAGTAATTACTGTGTTAATGTCATCTTACTCTACATAACGTGGAATTTTCAATCCATAATAGAAGTTGCAACTTGTCACATAGGATAGATGGATATTCATTTTCAAAATATCTTTGTTAATTTAGATAAAATTCAGCAGGCACAATGTTAAATTATCTTTCGACCGGTGCACAAAATTAAAGATCCTTTTAATTTCCATAAGAATAAATTCTTTTATGCAGTAATTCATTTGAATAAATTACCTAAATCTAGAGATTGTAAAGGTGAAGGCTATCTTGGACATTGCTTCTTGCAGAGCTCTAAGCTTTGAGAAAATCTCGTCTCTCGGCATAGTTGCTCCTTGTTGACATCATCAACTGATTCTACATTCTAGCTGGAATTCTCGGAACGGATATTCTCTTTCCCACGTGCTGCAGAGGCGAATTATTCTCATCGGTAGAAGAGCGATTTCCTGCTTCCTTATTTTTGCCATCAACACTTCCTAGGAACGGAACACAATGGTCCCACGAAGCATGCCAAAAAGATGTTCGCTAAGGGTTCTGTGTCATTCCGAAAACGACTTATTTTTATACTATGGGCAATCAAAATACACGAAAAAATAGTAGAAAAATATACAATTGAATGTAAAAGTGCGGTAAAAGAAAAGTTAACTAGTTGAATGTGTCTTCGATTGTTGATTTTGGCAAAGGTCCTTTACACGAACACCTCTTGGCCTATTTATAGTAAGATCCTATGAATACTTGCTCTTCAGTGGTTACCGCTTCAATTTTGAATTATTCCGGAAGCTTCGTCGATATAGTGCTAACTGTTTTGCCTCATTTGCGTTCTCGCTGGTGTTGATTCTCCAAAACTGCTTTTATTCTTATCTCGTTCCTCCTGACCGGTTTTTTGATGTCGTGCCTTTCGACACCTTTGCTGCCAACTACTACCTTTTCGGCTTATTGTCTGCGATTTCTCATAAATTGGGCCTGACTATGCTCGCTTATTTCTAAAGCCCAGTAAGCCAATTTTGGCGCCAGCACCCCAAAAGCATGCCTTTGAGATCACATCCGTAGAAAAGCTCCTCATGTGGCCATCAATCTTGATCTCAGCAACTCCTCCTTCCTTCTCAATCCATGAATTCACCAAAGTAATTGAAGACCCCACCATCGAGTTTATCATACCCAACGATGGCTCATGTTCCATCACCAAGAATTCCTCTTTTAAGGAGTAAGCTTGGGTCTATGTGCACAGAGAGAGAGCATGTGTTTAAGATCACCTTAACTTTGTCGGCGTACAACTCAGGAGCAAGAATCTTTCTCTGCTAAACCGATTTGGCGCCATTTGAGGTCAAATTGCCTTGGCCAAGCAAAGGACCCATCCCCTTCTGCTGGTAAGGAGGCTATCCGAAGTCCAATGAAGCGCACGTGCTTATCTCCCCCATTGCCTCCAAGTCGTAAATGTTATGGTAGATGCGGAAACTATAACGAAATTGAAATTAAGAAGAATAAAATAACACTAGATTGTACATGGAAACCCTTGCAGGAAAAATCACAAGGAGAGGTGAAATAAATATCATTATAGAATCAATGATTATAAAATGTGGCTCCAAAAAGCTTGGACTCTTTTTGTCTCAACTTTTTATATATAGGCAAGAATGAAATCTAAGGTAGGAAACATTTTTTTAGGAAACTTTCTTCAACTAGAAAAACCATTCAATTAGGAAACCTATTCAAACTAGGAAATTTACTTGAATTAGGAAACTTTCCTATTGGGCTCAAACTTAAGACATATCTAACAATCTCTACTTTGACTCGATGTTTGACTCAAGTTATAATCGCTTGGCTTGAATTCTACATAAGTAACGAATAATCTTCACCTCCCATTAGAGTAAAACTCAGTTGCAACAAATATTAACGAAATCCAAGCAATGCTTGAATTTGGCGATAGGTAAAAGCTTCGTTAACATATCGGCTGGATTATTTTCTATACTAATCTTTGAGACCTTAATATAGCAATCAACAAGAATGTCTCGAATAAAATGATATCGCACATCAATGTTTTTTGTTCCCTCATGATACATATGATCATAAGTAAGATTTATAGCATTTTGACTGTCACAATGGACAATAGTCACACCATGATCCATGCTAAGCTCTCTAAATAAGCCTCTTAATCATATGGTCTCTTTAACTACTTCTGCAATAGCCATATACTCTGCTTCTGTGGTAGACAAAGCTACTGTATGTTGTAAAGTAGCTTTTCAACTGACCACACAATCTCCAATAATAAAAGATGTACCTAGTCAAAAGCCTCCTCTTATCAAGGTCACCAGCATAATCATATTTAACATATCCTGTCAGAATGTCATCAGTTTTCGCAAACTTTAAACCAAAATTAGAAGTATTTTTCAAATATCTTAAAGTTCATTTGATAGCTTGCTAATGAACTTTGCTTGGGCATAATGAATATCTATTTACCAAGCTAATAGCATGTAAAAAATTAGGTCGAGTACAAACTGTGACAGCCTGAATTTTCAGAATTTGTTTTAGATTAAATAAACCGAGCCTTTCATCGACGCGCCTATCTGAGAATAACTAGACTATCTGAGGAAGCCATTAAGGGATTTTAACGCGATGGACTTGAGAATTCGACTAGGAATTGACTGTTCAACCGTGTTAACCTGCAAGAGTCATTACGGCATCGTCAAAAATCGATCAGAGACTGGAGATAGGTCGATTTGATAAAGGTTTGTGATTAGTGTATGGGTGATTCCACCTAATTGCAAAATTTACGTCGAACGGCACTAGATCGATTTTTCTCGTCATTTCTGCACTACCGTGCCCATATTTGAAATCTCGAGATTTTTGCGACAACCGAGAGTCGCCAATGTGTTGAAGATGTACGTTGTGACTTGAGATAAATCGATCACGGGTCAATTGCACTAAAAATTCCAAAAAGCTATCTGATAGGTTAGGTCACGCTAAAGTCGCGCCAGATTGAAATTAACCGCGAATTTAAGCCCGATTTCAGAAATTGAAAGTTTTGTCATGTCACGATTTATTTTAGGAACGTCGACTCATCCTCCGAAGAATTTTCAGAGATTCCGAGATTTTTTCGGAAAATCGATTTGGACGTTTCAGAAAACAAACGGAAATTCAGATTGGCCAAATTGAATGGATTTTTGGCCTCCTTACCAAGCCTTTGAGTGTTGGGAACTAATAGAAAGTTTGTGGGATTTTTCTTCGGCAAAATTGGACGTCGAATTGGAGAATTTCGGGAAGAATTGAACCCAAAGTTGTGAAATTCGGAATTTGGCAAGGTGCTGCAATTTTTGGCTTCAACTTGGGTTAATTGGTGGAATTAGCTTTCAAGAAAGAATCGGGGATAAAGAGGATATGTTTGTGGGCTTTTGGGGGACCAATTCATGATGAATTTCAGGATATTTTTCTTGACTTATCTCCCCTCCTTCGGCTTTTCTCTTTTGCATGCCAATCTACTTTTGCTTTCCTTTAACTTTCTTCAACCGAAGCCACCGATCCACTTCACTTTATATTCTGCTCTTCGGTTTCCTTCATCCCCTCCACCAAAACACCTTCAGCAGTCCCCACCAAATTTCCTCTCCCACGCGGCTTCAGTCCCCCGAAACTGCTGCCAGCTCACACCTCCACCATCAACTTCTGCCAGCGTCTGTCTCCCTCCATTGTTGACCGAAGCCCGCTCGAAGCCAGCCCCACAATCTTCCTCCAAGCTACCGCGTGCTAGCTTCCACCCACGAATTCCCCCTCAAAATCTGCCAGCATCTTCCGCCATGTTCGATTCCTCTGCTGCAGCTCCACGCCAATGGCTCCACCCAATTCACGTTCCCTGCCACACGTTCGTAGCCACGCCGGTCAACTTCTCTCTCTCTCTCTCTCTCTCTCTCTCTCTCTCAGCCCCTTTGTTGACTCTGCTGCCGTGTGTCTTCACTTCACGTCGCTGCTCCACCAGCGAATTCTCCTCTGTTGCTGCCTCGGTTTGTCCAGCTTGTTCGTGCCAACAGCCCACGATTGGGCCCATCTTCAGCCCACTCAGCTCAGCCCACAAAATTTACAGCTCATCCCAAGCAAGTTCAGCCCATCTTCTCTTCAGCCTTTGAGGCCCAGCGAATTCGACCCATCTCCAAAGTTCAGCCCGCAGGTTCAGCAGCCTAAGCCCCCGAAGCAAGCCCAGCCCAACTCAATAACAAATCTCAATTTGGGCTGAGATTTGTTGGGCCGATTTTAGGCCCGGTCCAAGCCCGTTGGCGCCACCGCAATTCAAGTTTCAGCCACCGTCACGATGAACCGGTTTTCGCATTACACCGGTGAGTTTATGCATTAAACTCTTCTTAGTAGGCTAATGACGTTTAAAGGATGTTTAGTTTAATTTAATTAGGAATTAGGTGGTTAGTTAGATTAGATTAGTGATTTAATTAGTTAATTATGTATGTTAGGTGGTTAGAATGGCTTAGTTAAGGACTAGATAAATTGTATTATTTATCTAGATTGGTTCGGAAATTTTCCGGGCCCGTCTCGGCATTTAATTAGGCATTTCTAACTTAAGTTAGTATTTTTAGAATTTAAATTGAATTATTTAATTAATTTTCGTAATTATTTAATTATTAAATATTTTCCGAAAAATTAGGCCGGGATAGCCGGTGACCGGAATTTTGTGATTTGCAATGGTGTGGTTAATTTCTACAATTGAGTGTTAATTTATGCAAATTGAGTGCTGATTGGATTTTTGGTATTTACTTCCAAAATTTGTGAATTTCAATATTTATTCAGAAAATCCCGGATGTCGGATTTAACACCGAAAATGGTTTTATATACTATATAAAATAGTGGGATTTTAAATTGAGGGATATCACTTTTTCTGGGTCGAATTGACCGTGTACCCGTACACGACTATTTTACTGTGTATTTCTAATACAAAGAAAATAGATTAGGATCATCATTTTAATGGAGATGTTTAAGTGCAATGCACGGTGCCCTGGGCCATAATTGAGTGATCGTGTATTGGTTAAGAGCCCCCGTCCCGGGCTGTTAAGTTGAACGTTACCTCTATATGGGATGTCCCTAGACAACGGGAAGCCGGTCGCAATAGATTCTGGACATGTGCTCTTTCGAGAAAGCCGTTTTATGGAGACGTGCCATGCTCAATGGGGTAAGACAATGCCTGGCAATGCCAGAAGACCGCCGAACAGAGAGTAGGCCGTGCTATATGCCGAGATCAAACTAGGAACGCATGATAAATTGAGTTGAATGTGTCGGATTATGGGACAAAATTGTGTGGCACGGTATGGGATGTGTCATAACGATTTGGCCCTATAATTAGGACCCCTGTGCTTGTTTGCAATTTGAATGTGGCGTTCCAGTTAATTGAGCTTGGTTGTTGCTCATACTCTCATGCTGTCTGTGATACAAATTGTACTGACATGCAAGGAGGATCTAAGACGAGGTAAGTCTCCTTGGTTGTGTGATTCTGTGGCTAGGACGCTTCTTAGCGTATTTCCCTCCTAATCGGGGTTTAGAGTGTGAACTCGTTGAAATTTATATCTCACCCTGTCGTGGGCTCAATTTTCAGGACCGTAGAGCGGAGGACCTAGAGCCGTGTTGAGGTGATTTGAAGTCTAGGTCAGTTAGGACCACTTCTTTTTGGAGAGCTAGTCTTTTGTAGTCTTTTGGCCGTAGACTTTTATACATGACTCAGTGTATATATATATAAAGGTGTGTTTTGTTTGTGAATCTGTTGTCCTGCTTTTTTCTATCTCGAGCTGCTGATGTCAGGGGATTTATTATTCGCTTCCGCATGTGAAATAAAATGAAATGGTTGGCGACTCGTTCTGGGAAGTTGCAAATTAAAATGGACTAGAGAGGGATGGACACGCGCTCAAGGATCGGGGCGTGACACAAACCACGACATACATAGTGCCACCAATTGCACTATAGTATGGAATATGTGATTTGTATTTTATGTCATCATTTATTTGTGGACATAAATTAGCCGACAATCTAAAATGAGTGGCAAGTGGAGTATTTACTGATTTGGCATCTTTCATGCCAAAACGACCTAACACCTTCTCAATGTAAGTTTTTTGGGAAAGATATAATTTTTCCATTTTATGATCTCGCTGAATTTCCATGCCTAGGATTTTCTTTGCTGCACCTAAATCCTTTATCTCAAATTCAACACGCAATTGTGCCTCGAACCAAAGCCTTTCGAAGGAACTTTTCTTAGGCCTCCAAAGATCACAAAACTAATCATTTTCTGATTTCCAAAGACACAATGCTCATAGAAATCCAATTCTTCTCATGTTTCATTTGATGTGCTTTTCGATTTCTTCCATTTCCCAAACAAAGTTTTCTTCAAACCCTTATGCATAAGAACAACCAACATACAAACTTGCCATAGGTTGAAATTGCCGCTCCCATTAAATATCTCAATATCAAATCTCGTTGTTGAACTTGACGACATAACGAGAAGGTCAAGAAAAAAAACCTAAGGCTTTGATACTAGATTGTTATGACAGATGCAAAACTATAACGAAATTAAAATTGAGAAGAATAAAAGAACACTAGATTTTACGTGGAAACCCTTGCAGGAAAAAAACATGAGGAGAGGAGAAGCAAAATCCACTATAGAAATCAAAGATCACAAAAGGTGGCTTCGAAAAACTTAGACTATTTCTTTCTAAACTTCTATTTCTTTCTAAACTTCTTATATATAGGCAATAATCAAATCTAAAGTAGGAAACCTCTTTTTAAGAAATTTTCTCCAACTTATACATTCATAGAAGTATGCGGTCACGAGTTTCCCCCGACCAAGGAAATAAAAGCAAAGTTATATAGAGGGGCAGCTGTTGACACCTAAATTTTGGCGATCTGGTCATTTATTTATTGCATAGAAAATTAGGGTTTAATTTTATCCCTGAAAAAATATTAATTGCATAGTATATAGATTTAGATGCATTTATTTTTATTTTTTATTTGCATTTTTTGCATTTTATTGGACCAGTGGTGGATGGATTCAAATTAATTGGACCATGCCCACGAAGCGAGCAAGTTGGCCCAAGCCCATTTTTTTTTAATGATCGAAGGTTATCTCGTGAGAAAATAGAAATTTTGAAATTTTGAAATTTTTCCGGAATATAAATTTTTGAATATGGCAGATGGGTAAAAAATATTGCGATTTATCTTTGCAAGATTTGGATTTAAAGAAAAATTCCCTCGTAATCTTGGATCCTTATCAATATGGGATAAGTTGGTGAAAATATATTGCGGATGTTGATTCAAAGAAGAGATGAAAATCCTAACCCCTCGACTATAAAAAGGCATACGCGTATGAGAAAGTGGGGCTTTTTCTTCGTTTTCTCGAAAAAATTGAAGCCAAAGAGAGGAATTCGTTTTTTAGGGGTTGTAGGAGTGAAAATCAGGGTTTAGTTTTTTGGAGGAAAAAGCAAAAGGAGCAAAAAAGGAAAAGGGAGTGGACGTGTGGCAGGAGAGAGGGGAAAAAAGCAAAAAGTACAAGGTGATGGGACCTATACTGTTCATCATCTTCCTCTAGACTTGCTGCCCGATCTGTCACGCCTTTGCTGCTCCTAGCCGGCACGCCGGCCACCGTGCGGCACCCTCGTTCAGCCGCGCTACCTCACCGCTGTGCCGGTCTCCGCCTGCTGTGACCCGAGCGTCGACGCCGACGCCACTGCTCTGCCTTCCGTCTCCGCCTGTAGCACCGAAGATTCCGAGTCCCCTGCCGTCGTTGTTCTTGCACCGTCTGCAAACTCCAGATCTCGCGATTCCGGCGGCTCGCTGCTGCTCGAGCCTTCTGCGCCGGCCACTGCAGCCCTTGCGACGACCCACGACAACCCAAGCGCCACCGTGCTTGCAGCACTTCTGATCAGCGACCCGCCGCCTCGTTCGAAAGCTCCGCCCTGTCTCGACCCACCTGACGCTGTCCGTGAAGCTCGACGCCGGAGCCGTTCCTGCCCTGCTCTGCAACTCTCTGCCCGCGACGCCCCTATTCCGACCAAGATCCGCCCAACAGCTCCGCCTTGCGACGCCAGCAGCTACTGTCGCCGGTCCGCCTCGCCTCCGCCCGCCGGTTGCTGTGCTTTAGCCTTGCCGGTGACGTCGGGTTCCCCTGCTTGCAGTCACATCCTCCGAGTGACGCCCGCAGCCAACCACCGCCGAGCCGTTTCGCCCCTTTTTGCCTGTCGAGACCAAATTTTTGTGTGAATCACCTAAGATTTGGCTAATGGATTGACATGCCCTAAATTTCTTGCTCGCTCTTTCCAAACCTATACTAATTCACGACTTAAGTTCAAGTTCTTAACATGCAAATAATTTTCAATCAGGAGTCGCCATTAATCAATTTACGGTAAGTTGATTAGATATCTAAGTAAAATAATGGGAGAATTATTCTACTTCTATGAACCAGAGTTTTTAAGTATGGGGACTTGATTACGCTAGATTTCTCTAACGCTCTTTCGGTACCTTTTTCTTTTATTTTGAAAAATGTTTGGTAGGTAGCTGAATTGATTTTAATTCACTCTCTTAACATGTGAAGTTATCATGCGAGTGCACAAACCACTAATTAAATACCAAGATAAAGTAATGAATAAATTGCAAAAACTTACCTCATATCAACGAAAGCATCTGCAATGTTATATCAGAATTCACATCAACGGTGCTAGATATGATTTCTAATTAACACGCAATTTCTTTTGTTGTTTTCATTTTTTTAATGAAAATTATGCTTTATGCAATGCATGCTTCTAACCTAACATGAAGTGATATGGCATGACAATATGACCTAAGCTATACGACATAAATTCAATAAAAGCATGCAATCTATCCTAAAGAAAATTATCTCTAACTATAACTAAGTAGAAAATAAAGTTAAACATGCAAGTCTACCATAATATGCAATGACGTACAAAGAATGCCTTAACTCTAAGTTTTCTTTTTTTCTTTTTCATGAAATTCAAAATTAAAGAAATGAAACAATTAAATATGCAATCTAAATTAACCAAATAACCTAATTCTAATGACGAACAATTTCTAACTAAATAAACCTAGGAACAATCACTAGATGACGAGCATTTTATGAAACTAATCCTACATGACATGCGCATGATTTTTTTTGTATTTTTTTTTATGAAAATTAGTAATTAAAATTGCTAAAAATCAAAATCTAACTAAAGTGAGACATTATCTATTTTAAGTTAGGAATAGACCAATCTGAATCCTATCTTAATCTAGAAAATTATCTCGTTATGCAGTCCAATCCAAAAATATTATCTAACCTAGGTACTACATGCATTAAAAAAAAAAAAAAAAAAAAACTATTCTATCATACAACTTTATCTAGGAAATCAACCTTAATCTACATGATATGCAAATGCAATTTTTTTTTTGTATTTTCGGGATAAACAAAACAATTAAGAGATAAACATCAAACTATCCATGGCCATCAAAAATGTCATCCATCGTTCAAATTGAAATTCAAACTTGATTATCTCGCTAATAAAATCAATAAATTAATTTTAAGTCTTAAAGATCAATATATCAATTTTACTCCCGTGGGAATAATTATTCCATCTAAAGCCTTATAGATGGAATAAAAATTCGTGCGGTTGCGAATCGAAGCTATAGATCGGGAATTTCAATTGTGCAATGGGAAATATTTCAAACAAAAAAATAAAACATCAAAACTAAAATAAGATAAAGTAAATTTTTCTAAATAAATTAAATCTACCTAAAAATAAACCTATAAAATAAAATAAAATAAATTTCTACCTAAATTTGAATTTTTCCCAAAAATTCAATCGGTAGATTGAAGTATGAAGGAAGCTTGGTGCGGCCAAGGATGGTGGCTGCGATGGTGGGTCGTCGAAGGGGGTTGGTCTCGGTCTTGCGAAACTCCGGCGAGGTCTGGCCAGGGAGGAGCAATAGCGGGCAGGGGCGGAGCAACTTGAGTTGCAGTGTCGGGTCATTGGTTGGAGGGTGCTTTGCAAGGTAGCTACTCGGGTTTTGCAGGTAGCTTCGGCGGCAGGCACTGGCGCAGCGAACAGGGGTGGAGACGCGGCATGTGCGGACTCGCGAAGGCGATGACCGGCGAGGTGCAAAGTAGGGCGGAAACGGACAAGCCGAGGACTCGAGCAACGGGGGCGGTAGCGGCCGCGTCAATGGAGCTAGGCGGACACGCAAGTAGAGACGCAAACAGGGGACCCGAAATTAAATCGCGGGCGCGAGTGCGTCGATGGCGCACTTAGCATTTAGCACTTAGCACGCTTGCGCGCGCCCGCGATTTAATTAGCACTAATCCCTTTATTATTTTATTTTTTTATTTCGTATGGTTGTCTTATTAACTTAAATCAATTCAAATGTTGTTTTTTTTTATTGATATTTTTCGGAAATTAATTAATTAATCAATACTAATTTCGAAATTTTATTTATTAAATAATAATTATTAATTTTTATTCCGAATTTTGTTTGTCTTTTCAAGACAACCTTTGAAAAAGATTCCCGTTCAGTTTGCAACCTTTCCCGAAGGGTTGCATTTGTTTGGTTTTTTTAACTTCTTACGAATGGACACCTTTGTTCTTTTGAGCAATTTTCGAAAGAATGTGTTTGTTCATTTTCGCAACTTTTCACGAAGAGTTGCCTACGTTTTTAAGACTGTTTTATATATACATGTCAAATTAAAGGAAAAACGTGTGATCATTCTTCATCTTTTCGAGTCTTCTTTCTGGAAAAACTACAACATTCCTTTCAATTGTTTCCTAGAGAGACCCTGGAGAAATACTAGAATTGCTATCTAGTATTCTCATTTTGAGACTTTGTTGTATCCTGGAGGATATTTGCCGATGACCATTAGCAACTTTGTGGGGCAAATAAATCCTTAAAGAAAGTGATATCACGCCTCAAAGTCCGACTCGAGTACTCTAAAGATCCATCTTTATTGTTCTACCCTATTCAAAACCATATTTTCCCAACAATTTTAAGGATTTATTTTTCAACAATGGAGTCGAAGACAATCAAAATGATGAATCAAGACATGGTCAAACTGGATCGGTTCGATGGGAACAACTTTGCTCGCTGGAGGGATAAGATGATGTTCTTACTCACTGCTCTGAAGATTTCCTACATATTGGATCCTAACTTGGCGCCTATAGAAGATCTGATGCCTACTATCGAAGGAGGATAGCCAAGTGCGGAAGTCATTGAGAGGGTTAATAAAGAGAAGAAGCAACGTGCGGAGGACGAGTTACTTTGTCGAGGACACATTCTGAATACTCTGTCTGATCGCTTGTACGACTTATTCACTGAAATGAAGTCGGCTAGAGAAATTTGGAATGCATTGGAATTCAAGTACAAAGCGGAGGAGCAAGATACTAACAAATATCTAATCGCAAAGTATTTTGATTTCAAGTTTATTAATACTAAACCCTTACTGGAACAAGTCCATGAACTGCAAGTGCTTGTCAATAAAATTCGTGTCCTCAAGATTGATATTCCTTAAACTTTTCAAGTTGTAGCAATTATTGCGAAATTGCCCAAGTTGGAAAGACTATGGAAAAAGGCTGATTCACAAGTTAGAGGACTTTACTTTGGAGCAAATACAGAAACATCTTCGTATTGAGAAAAAGTCATTCTTACGTGATAATTCTGTTTTGCACAATTCCAATGTGAATACTGTGGAAAGAAAATGGAAAATCGGCTAGAACTTCAAAGTAAAAAGCGGACATAAATTTAAGATAACACAAAAGAAGAAAAATGATTGTTGTTTTATTTGTGTCAAATAGGGACACTATGCCAAGGAATGCATTCATCGCAAGAGCATTTCAAAGGACAAGAACATTCCGACGGTGAATGCAGATGCAAATCTGGTTGAAGAAAATTATATAACCATAATTTCAACCATGTTTTCGAACATGAAAATTTCTGAAATTAATGATACGATGGCTATGGTTTCTGAAATTAATTCTACCACTGTCCAATCCGGTTGGTGGTTAGATTCTAGAGCAACAATCCATGTGTACAAGGACAAATACATGTTCAAGCAATTTGAGGAGACTGTTGACTCAAATGTTCAAGAGATCCTGATGGCGAATAATGCTCTTGCAAAGGTTGCTGGAAAAGGCACGGTGGAGATAGACTTCACTTCTGAAAAGAAGATTACTCTTCTTAATGTGTTATTTATACCCGAAATTAGAAAGAACCTAGTTTCTATTGATTTACTTTGTAAGAGGGGGTTTCGAGTTTTGTTTGAGTCCGACAAGATTATCCTGTCGAAGAATGGGCTGTTTGTTGGAAAGGGTTATGCCAATGATGGCATGTATCAACTGAGTATCAATAATAATATTGCTAGTTCTGTTTATATTGTTGAGTCTTCATTTTTATGGCATAGTAGGTTAGCACATATAAATATTCGTTATTTGAAGAATATGAAGAAGTTAGACTTAATAAATTTCAATGGCGAATATGATAAATGTGAAATATGTGCTAAGTCCAAACTTACTAAGAAACCATTTCCTAGTGTTGAAAGAAATTCGAATTTATTGGATTTGGTTCATAGTGATATATGTGAATTCAATGGTATGCTAATACGTGGAGGTAAAAGGTATTTTATTACCTTTGTGGATGATTGCAGTAGATTTTTATATGTTTATCTCATGAGATCGAAGGATGAAGCATTTATCATGTTTAAGAAATATAAGACTGAAGTAGAAAATCAATTAGAAAAGAAAATCAAAGTTCTACGTTCAGATAGAGGTGGAGAATATTTCTTAAATGAATTCTCTTCATTTTGTGAAGAACATGGTATTATTCATCAAGTTTCAGCACCATATACTCCACAACAAAATGGTTTGGCTGAAAGGAAAAATCCATCTCTTGGAGAAATGGTTAATTGCATGCTTTCAAATTCAAAGCTACTAATTAATCTTTGGGGAGAAGTATTACTTACTGCATGTTATATTCATAACAGAATACATTCCAAGAAAAATGACATAACCCCTTATGAAATATAGAAAGGTAGAAAACCAAATCTGTCATATCTTAAAGTGTGGGGGTGTTTGGCATACTACCGAGTACCGGATCCTAAGAGAACAAAACTCGGTCCTAGAGCTATCAAAAGTGTTTTCGTTGGGTATGCTGAAAACAGTAAAGCTTGTAGACTTCTTGATTTAGAGTCCAATGTTATTGTAGAATTGAGAGATGTTGAATTCTTTGAGAATAAGTGTTTTACAAGTTCTGAAATTATTGAAAATAATTCAAAATCTATGGAAACTCAAAGAGATTCTCAAAAGAAAGAAACGAATGATTCTAAAGACATGATTGAACCAAGGAGAAGTACTAGAGTTAGGAAATTAAAAGACTTAGGTCCTGATTTTATTACTCATGTTTTTCTTGTTGAAGGAGATGGAGATAATAACGTGATAAACAAATATCCTTTAGTATTAAATTTAGAAAATGATCCTAGAAGCTTTGATGATGCTATGTCTTCTAGAGATGCTTCTTTTTGGAAAGAAGCTGTGAATGATGAAATGGACTCAATTATGTCCAATAATACTTTGGTATTAGTAGATTTCCCGAAAGGATAAAAACCTATTAGGTGCAAATGGGTTTTTAGAAGAAAATATCGTTCTAACGGTTCTATTCAAGCCTTTAAGGCTAGACTTGTGGCCAAGGGATTTAGACAAAAGGAAGGAATAGATTATTTTGATATGTATGCTCCTGTTACACGTATAACTTCTATTCGAGTTCTTTTTGCTCTAGCTTCCATTTATGATTTTTGTGTTCGATAAGACTGCTTTCTTAAATGGAGACTTAAATGAGGAGATTTACATAGAACAACCAGAGGGTTTCGTTCTTCCTGGAAATGAAAGAAAAGTATGTAAATTGATTAAGTTTCTTTATGGGCTTAAGCAAGCTCCTAAGTAGTGGCATGAAAAGTTTAATTCAGTTATATTATCAAATGGTTTCATCAATAGTAGTGCTGATAAGTGTATATACTCTAAATTCACTAAAGACTATGGTGTCTTAGTATGCTTGTATGTTGATGATATGCTTATCTTTGGAACGAACATGACTGGAACTATTGAGACTAAGAAGTATCTAACTTCCATGTTTAAAATGAAGGATTTGGGTGAAGTAGATACTATTTTAGGTATTAAAGTTAAGAAACACAGTGGAGGTTATTCTTTAAGCCAATGTAGTTATGTTGAAAAATTATTAAATAAATTTCAACATCTTGGTTTCAAGGAAATAAGTATTCCATTTTATTCCAGTATTAAATTAAATTATAATACTGGTAGAGCGGTGGCACAATTAGAATATGCGAGTGCTATACGGTATTTAATGTATGCAATGCATTGTACTAGACCTGATATTACTTATTCTGTATGCAAGTTGAGTAGGTATACTAGTAATCCAAGTATAGAACATTGGAAAGTTATCACCAAAATTTTTTATTATCTTAAGAGAACTAAAAATTTAGGATTGTTTATTACCTTTTACCAAAAAAAAAAAAAATTAGGATTGTTCTATAATAATTATCCAGCTGTATTAGAAGGATACACCGATGCTAGTTGGATTACAAGTATGGGAGATGAGCGTTCCACTTCTGGATGGATTTTCACACTAGCTGAAGGTGTTGTATCTTGGGCAAGTAAGAAACAGACATGTATAAGTCACTCAACAATGGAATATGAATTTATTGCTTTTGCAGCAATTGGGAAAGAGGCCGAATGGATTAGGAATTTGTTATTGGATATCAAATTATGGCCTAATCCTATACCTCATATTTCTATCAACTGTGATAGTTAGGCTACTTTGGCAAGAGCCTATAATAGCACATATAATAGTAAGTCTAGACATATTAGTCTAAGACATGAATATGTGAGACAATTGATTAAAGATGATACCATAACAATTGTCTATGTGAGGTCAAGTAATAATCTTGCCGATCCTTTGACAAAGGCTTTACCAAGAAATATGGTAATAATGACCTCACAAGAAATGGGGCTGAAACCCTTTAATTGAAATCACCAATAATGGTAACCCGACCTTTTTCTAGAACATCACTAGTTACAAGGTTTAATGGGTAAGAACAAGTTATTGGATGTGATTGTTTGATACTGACGTAGCCCTGATATGAGAAATCAGTATCGTCTGTTACGTTTTGAAGGTTGAATTGAATTCTTAATGAAGTATAGTACAAACTTGTAATGTGTTGATAGTAACAGAAACACATGGTAGATACTTCATTTATATGAGCTTAGAAGTGGTGCCGCTTCTTATGAAAGTGAGGATTGTTTTCTAGAGAGCTCATGAAACATGATCAAGCACAAGACTATAATAGTGCGGAGTACTATAGAACTTCTCATTGAAACAAGAGGTTAGTGTATGTGTGGTATGTCCGGTGTACAAGTTTAAAGCCGAGCTACTTGTCACTTTGATAGAGCTTTGATATACTTGCACTAAGTAAAGGTTTAATTCGAAAGAGATCTTTATGCATGTATATTAATCTTACTGAAATTTTGGCTGTACGGTTTTTAAAATTTTAATTTTTGTTTTACAAACAAAGTGGGGGATTGTTGGAAGTTTGTTTGTAAAAAAAACTGAGTGCATTTTTATTTGTCTCACATGGAAATGATAGGAGGAAATGGGCTAATTTATAAGCGTGAGGTTTCCTTTGTGTAATTAAAGGAATTATTGGGTGTGGGCTAGACCTCACCGTACCCGCGTGCGGTGTGCGAATAATTGCGCGATTTTGGTGCACTTAATTAGCACTTAGCACGCTTGCGCGCCCGCGATTTAATTAGCACTAATCTCTTTGTTATTTTTTTTTTTTTTCGTACGGTTGTTTTATTAACTTAAATCAATTCAAAAGTTGTTTTTGTTTATTGAGATTTTTGGAAATTAATTAATTAATAAATAATAATTTCGAAATTTTATTTATTAAATAATAATTATTAAATTTTTATTCCGAATTTTGTTTGTCTTTTCAAGATAACCTTTAAAAAGATACCCGTTCAGTTTGCAACCTTTCCCAAATGGTTGCATTTGTTCGGTTTTTTAACTTCTTACGAATGGACGCCTTTGTTCATTTGAGCAATTTTCGAAAGAATGTGTTTGTTCATTTTCGCAACTTTTCACGAAGAGTTGCCTACATTTTTAAGACTGTTTTATATATACATGTCGGATCAAAGGAAAAACGTGTGATCATTCTTCATCTTTTCGAGTCTTCTTTCTGGAAAAACTACAGCCTTCTTTTCAATTGTTTCCTATCCATCTTCATTGTTTTTTTTTTTTTATGACCCGGGAACCGCCGTCGGCCGGCATATCCGTCTTCATTGTTCTACCCTATTCGAAGCCATATTTTCCCAACAGGATTGCGGGCACGACGTCGGCGAAAGGCTCGGGCAGCAAGGGAGGCAGCAGGTGGCTTCGCTTGGTCTCGGGCGGAGGGAAAAACCCAACAGCAGGTTCCCGGTGGCGTCACTCGGGTTAGGGGACAGCCGGCAGAGCAGGGGTGTTGCGGGCGCGGATGAGCATCGCGGGAGCGGCGACCGGTAGCTGCGCAGGGAACCGGCGACTGGGGGCGTCGGAGCAGAGACGGAGCTGTCGGGCGGAGGAGCAACAGCAGGCGAGCAGACGTGGGCGCTGGGAGCTCCGGCAGCAACAGGATTGTGCGACAGCTTCGGGCTGTAGCTCCGGTGCCGCGAGCAGAAGCGGTCAGTCGTTGCAAAGGGGGAAGCAGAAGCGGAGCCGGTCGTCGCAGCGCAGGTGAGGAGAAGCTCTTGGCATGGTGAAGACGCGGGCAACAAGTGTGGAGGAGAAAGTGAACAGTAACTGTCCAATCACTCCTCCTCTGTCCACTTCTGCCTTTACGTTTGCCCTCCCACCTCCTTTTTCTTTTTTGACTTTTCTTCAAGCTTTCCCTTTTTTGTGTTTCTTCTCTCTTCGAAGACCCACGGACGGCAAGCTCTCTCCCTTCCTTTTTCTTCCTTTTCAGTAAAAGAAGAAAAAACCTTTTGACTTTTTTCTTTTAAAACCACCCCCTCCCGAGCTCGCTTTCTCATACGCGTAGGCCTTTTATAGGGGAAGTAATTAGGATTTCAATTTCTTCTTCAAATCTACATCCGCAATATTTTTTCACCAATTTATCACATATTGATAAGGATCCAAGATTATGATAGAATTTTTCTTTAAATCCAAGATACAATATTTTTTCACACATCTGCCCTATAAAAAAAAAAAATTCATATCCCGGAAAAGTTTCTATTTTCCACAATATAATTTTTATCATTAAAAAACGGGCTTGGGCCAATTTGCTCGCTTCGTGTCTTAGTCCGAACTTGTCAATTTAAAGTTCAGAATAACTAATTCAAATCCACCCATCACCGGTCCCAATAAATAAATGCAAAACATGTAAATTAAAAATAAATACACCTAAATTTACATGCTATGCAATTAATTTTTCTTAGGGATAAAATTAACCCATAATTTTTTAATGAAATAAATGACTAAACGGATCGCCAAAATTTAGATGTCAACATTTGTCAATAAGTGTTCTTTGGGAAAACCGTTCAATTAGAAAACCTATTCAAAACAGGAAATATACTTTAATTATGAAACTTTCATTTTCGAGCTCAAACTTGAGACATATCTAATGGTACACACACAGCGTTTGCAGGTTCCCTATCGAAAATATGAACATACTCCCTGGATGAACATAAAAAATAAAAATTAAATAATCAATAACTTCGTAGTTAATCGATGATGAATCTCGTTACAACCGAGTGGGACATGATTAGTTAATTAATAACCATATTACTGTCTCCAACGATCTAGGAATGGGAAGAGTTTGGAGGAGCAGTCGTGCGTTATGCCTTGCTGATCTTCTTGTGATGGTGATTTCGAGTGCGTGGTGGAATGTGACTGAAGCTTCTTAATCTCGCGGAGATTCCCGATGAGAAAAGAACCCGGAGGGCCTCGGATGCCCTGAGCTTCGATTGCAGCCTCTGTGGCGTCCATATCACAATGTCGCTGAGGAACACGACCGTGAAGGCTGTGAAGATGAGTTTCAACACTTGCAGCTCCAACTCTCTCTTTAGAGGGTGAGTTAAGTGGCGCCGAGTTTGGATGGCTTTTGAATCTCTTATTTGTTAGAGAGGGAGAGGGAGAGAGAGATCTGTAATTAATGTAAAGTCCTCAATATATACAGATACATAATACATACTCATGTTTATGGCTCTTGGCTTTTTGCTTGAGCATGCGATACCTGAATTTATAAAGACTGATCTTTTTTTTTTTTTTTTAAATATACATGAATTGAAAAGAAATAAAAGGACAAAGTTAGTTAATTAGATGGGAAAAGTGATGCTAGCTATAATAATGAGTAGATATCTGACCAAAAAAGAAAAAGATAATAATGAGTAGATGATTTCTTTGCACACGGCTCTGTTGACCTGAATTAATATAGAGACCTGCTTCTTGGGTTCGATTTAAAAATTAAAAGATCATTAAAACAGTGCCAAATTGAGGAAAAGTTTATTTTGCAGTCAAGAGCTGAGCGAAGTGAAGTCAATGTCTAGAAATGTTTGGTTGTGTGAAAAACATCTCTGGAATCCATCAATAGCAACAAGAAAGAAAATAATACAAGATGAAAATTAATGTGTGCTCGATAATAATGAACAAATATTGAAGATAGCCAATCAAAGTAGTAAAACACACAATACTTTATAGTGGTTTAACTTTATTTTCAAACCTACGTCCAATTCTAGATAACAGCCATAACGTAGGCTAGATTTACTAGTAATCTGTAATGCAAGTTACAATAGCGAAATGTTGCTTCTTTATGATGATAGATTATATTATCGGACAACTACTGCTCATATATTTGCAATTGTAAAGCAATACAGTTGCAAGAAATATTAGATAACGAACAATGAAGCTTTCTTATTTTAGACAATTATGACAAAGTGCAACAATAGTATTCTTGTCTTTTTTTTTTGTTTTTTATCTCATCCAACCCTTTCAACCTTCGTTGATCCCCTTTACATTGAAGTCTTCAAACAACCTATTGGAGACTCTGAAGAAGATCAAGATGGCCGTTTGAAAATACGTGGAGACTCTTTGCCGGAATCGGGATTCCTTATACCATCGTTTTCTTTCGATATTTGCACGATTTTAACAAATTTACTCTCTGTTAATTTTCGTTAAATTAGTTGAATGATACGTGACAATTGATTTGTTATAATCGTACAATTTTTGTATTTTTTGTGATATTATTCTAATTTAACGGAGGGTATATTTATTACAAATATATCAGTTTGAGGTTTTTTAGGGCATTAACCCTTTATATAATATTAATGGTCATATTTAGATGAATTGAAGAGAAAAAAATTAGTAAATTGGATGGGAAAAACGGCGCTAGCTAAATTAATGAATTGATAATTTATTTCCGCATGGTTTTGTTGACCTGAATTAATATTAAGACTTGCTTATTGGGTTCAATTTAAAAATTAAAAGATTATTACTGCAGTGCCAAATTGAGGAAAAGTTTATTTTGCCAACAAGGGCTGAGCAAATTGAGGTCAATGTTTGGAAATGTTTGATTCTGTTTTTTATTTTTTATTATATTATAAAGTTGAAGCTATAAACAAATAAGAAATAAAAGTTGATAACCGTGACGTCTATATGTCGCTGAGTAGTCTACATCCAGCAAAGCATTCATACATAACCCTATCCATACATGTATATATTAACAAAAAGCAAGGTGCATAAGGCCACTAGATTAATGCAGTGTCTCATAAATATGTTTTTCATGAGAAAATGCATGATTTTTAAAGTATTGACTCTGAATATCGCGAGGACAGTAAGTGCGTTGAGATTGCAATAAGTCCTTATTTTGATATTTAATGACATTTTATCACAACGGAGTTGCGTTTTCAGGGGAAAAGTGTAAGAAAAGTTATAAACTGATTGCATTTGTGTCAATTAGTGTTAAACCTTTTAATTGTGCAAATCTAATTCAACACCTTTTGACCTAATCCAAATTTAGTCATTTTGGTTAATTTTGATCGATTATTACTAATGCGAACACTAGCCAACATACATGATATTGCAGACGCAGATGTTGACAATTTTTAATTATATTTTAATATATTTGGATTTTTTCATTATTTTTACTCCCTAGCTCCCTCCCTCTTGACTATGGCCAATGCCATGGCAAGATGAGCTACACTTGCCTAGACAAGTGTTTATTCCTCCTTTTGCCTGTGACCAATACCATGGCAAGGTGAGGTGGCTTGGCCTAGACAAGGTCATTTTCACTCACCACAGGCGAGGTCTGGCCAATCGAGGGCCAGTGCCGGCAAGGGCTCCCCACCCCCCTTAAATAAGAGATTCAAAAGCCATCCAGAACGACAAGCATAGGCTGGTCGATTTCTTCATTCCTGGCAGCATAAACCTGCACGGAAGTTATCCTAGATGGAAGAGGAAAATAAGAACGCATAAATAACCTAAAACGACGTCGTTCAACAAGAAAAAATCAATTTCTTGCTGACGACCGACAGAAAGGGAATGCAGAGGGGGAAAAGGGGGTCCAGCAAGAGAGCGAAAGGGAATATCTCTTTAGCTACTTGTTTGGGCAATTCATCAAAACCACCTCAAAGTCCGCCGTCAACAAAGTCGATTCGTTGAAAAACCAAGCCAAAAACCGATAGCTCAGTCGAATCCATTCTCGGCCACACATGGTGAGGAGTTCAAGTCGCGATTGGTGTAGCCTCCTTCGCCAGCCAAGTCCCTGAAGGCGGTTTTTGGAGCTGTTTTTTTTCCGATCTACCCAGCAATCGCGCTCGACAACTTTCCCTTCACAAGGTACGCCCAAGCTCCTCTATTCCCCTGTTTTGTCCAATCGGCGGATTAGGGCTCGCTACCCTCAGTTCGAGCATGTTCCGGGCCTACTCATACCTTTGTCTGTGTACCATTAGTGTTGTTTTATGGTCATGGTTGGTTCTAGTCTGAGTTTGCGCCCCAAATACTTTACGATTCTCCCCTCGACTGTTGTACCTTAGGTGTTCAATGAAATGTCTAAGTGAGGTTCGCACACCTGTTTGTCGGTTTCTGTGCAATGTGGGCATTCATCAACTGCTAGATGTGCTTCGTGGCTTTCTAATTTGATGAAACCAAGCGATCTCGATTGAACAACACTCTTCTCACAGATTTGAACCATGTCGTTTCTCACCCTCTCTCTTCAACCCGTCAAAGAATTCAACATCCTTTGAGACCCGTGAGTGGTTCTCGCCTACTCGCACCCTCGTCACTCTCTCGACCTCCCGCCACACCCGCTTCTCCTACGCCAAGCCCTCCGCCACTTCCTCCTCCTCCTCCTCCTCCGACGATCCTAACTGCTCTTCCACCTCCGACTACATCAATGACGACCCCCTCGCTGCCTCCGGCAGCCTTGCGACAACCATAAAAGCCTTGGTTTCCCCTAAAATCGCCCTTGGTGAGAGGGAGGTGGCGTGACGTCGTTTGCTGAGGTTGTGGCTCAGCGCGTAGGTCTGGATGGTGATGGGTGAGCGTCGGTGATGGGTGAAGCTGTGGCCGAGTAGTCCGTGTACAATGTGAAGCAGTGGGGGCGCAAAAGGGGGAAAGGAGAAGAAAAAAATGACGTGGAGGGAGAGGAGGAGAAATGTATCCATGGAAATGCACGTGGACTTTTTTTTTTCTTTTTGTTTAAAATGCCAGCTCATATTAAAATTTTAACTATAAATTCTAAGTGAAGGCACTTAAATGATTGTTTTTTCTTAGATTTGACATTTAAGTAATTTGACAAAAACTTTTGGTACTAAAGCGAGCTTCGTACTCAACTTTTGGCACTTTATACTTCTCTCCTGTTGTGGTAACTTTTACTTTAGGATGAAAACACTACAAATGTCAAGCCATAACTTCTTTTTTTTTTTTTTTTTTCAATCTGTTGAGGACTAGAACTTCTAAAAAACAATCACTTGAGTGCCAAAACTTTTTAAAAACTTTCACCAAAATGTCGGAAATCTGAGTGGCATAACAGTTTTGAATGTTTTTAAAAAGTCATGGCATTCAAATGATCGATTAAAAAATCATATGACACTTAAATTATTGGAAAAAAAAATGTTGTGGCTCTCGAGTAAGAGTCATACATAAGTTATGGCACTCAAATAATCGGGAAAAAAAAAACAGTTATAGCCATCAAGTGAGCGTCATGTGAAGGTTATGACATTTATGGTGTCATTTTCCCCTTTTGCTTTACTCAACCCATTAGTATGCCATTTGTATTTTTATTCATTATTAACAGTAAGGAAAATATGGATTAAAATGCTCAATATAAAAAGAAGGGATTCGAGCAGGAATTGAAGTGGATGGAATATAGATTTTACCTTTGTATTTCATTGCTTGGAGATTACTTAATTGTATTGTTAATGAGATCTTTTACTTGCTGTCACGGTGATTAGTTAGGGGATTAAGACTTGGTTTGCAAACTAACGGGTTATATGTTCAATTCATAGCCTATCCTTATTGTTGAGAAAAGTGCCAAAAAAGTCCTAAATCTTTTGTTTTTGTGCCGATCTAGTCCTAAACCTTTTTTTGGTGCCAATTTAATCATAAACCTTTTTACGTTGTGCCAATTCAATCATTTCTAGCCAATTTTGGCTGGATTTTGCTGACTCGACGCCGGCCGGTTGACATGGCCTGATTGGCGTTAACGTTAACAACTTTTAATAATATCTTAATATTTTAGATTTTTTTAATTCTTTTTATTTTCTTTTTTTTCCCTCTTCTTCCTCCAGCCGGTCGTCGGACGGTGAGGGTCGAGCCTCGCACTGGGCGAGCGAGGCTCACCCTTGCCGAGCCTCGCCCGCTCGGCGCGAGGCCGCCCTCGTCGGATCTAGCTAGGGTCGAGCCTCACCCATGGTCGACGAGGGCCGGCCCCGCCAGCTCGGCGCGAGGCCAATCGGCCCGAGCCGGACACTGAGAAAACAAAAAGAGGAGTTGGCGTTCGTTATGGAGCTGGCGGGGCTCGCCCTCGCCAGCCATGGGCGAGGCTCGACCCTTGCTAGATCTGGCGAGGGCGAGCCTTGCCGCCCAAGCCTCGAGGGCAGCTTCGCCGGCCATGGGCGAGGCTCGACCCTCGCCCGCGAGGTGGCTGGCGAGGGCCAAAGTCTGGCGACCGGCTGGAGGAAGAAGAGGAGAAGAAAAAAAGAAAAAGAAAATAAAAAATATTAAAATATTATTAAAAGTTGTCCACATCAGCGCCGATCAGGCCGCGTCAGCCGACCGACGTCCTGTCAGCAAAATCCGGCCAAAATTGGTCGGAAAGGACTGAATTGGCACAACGTAAAAAGGTTTAGGACTAACTCGGCACCAACAAAAGATTTAGGACTAAATCGGCATAAAGACAAAATATTTAGGACTTTTTTGGCACTTTTTCCCCTTACTTTCATAACACCTTGATTAGTTTGAAAATGATAGGCGTAGGCTGAGATGTATCGTTGATTTTAGGCTCCCATTTGCATTGTGGTGGAACTGCAGTGATGGCCTCACTGAGTGGACGGTTGATGTTTCGTTGGTGCCCTAAACTGAGCATTTCAACAACAAGGGAAGCAGGTCTCAACTCAATATAAACATTTTCTTGCATTAAAAGAAACAAGGAGATATATGTAGGACTTGAAGTTCATGAGAAAATAAAAATAAAACATCATCAAACTGGCGAATTCAATCCCTAAACATATACACGGTGAGATTTGTCAAGAATCACCTCAGAAGATGAGGGATCTGCACACCTCCAGGAACTAGGGTTGCGAGGACTGGGATGTGGCAATTTTGATGTTTAATTCGCTTCAAGGAATATATACACACCAAAAAATTGAGGACTTAAAATGGTAAGGAAATTTCAATAGTTGCAAATGAAGCATATAAAGAACCGTATTTTCCTTGAGTGAGTTAAAACCATGGACATTATTCACATTTATATTTTATTAATTTGGGTTAATACCACAAAAATCCTAAAGTGGTACATTCGTGCCATATTTATCTTAAATTAATTTTCGCGTCACAAAAACTCCCGTATAGGTACACTTTCGCCATATTTAACCCAAACTAGTGCATCTGTGCCACATTTACCCAACTAAAGTTTACATCACAAAAACTCACAAACTAATACACTCATGTCACATTTACTCCCAAAATTAGTGCACTCGTGCCACATTAACCCCCTAAATATCCCAAATTTACCACAAGTTAGGGTAAATGTGACATGAATATATCAGTTTAGGGTAAATGTGGGATCGATGTACCAGCTTAAGGTTTTTCGTGACACAAAAATTAATTTGAGATAAATGTGGTACGGGTGTCCCAGTTAAGGTATTATTCTCATTGAGATGGAAACGGTGAATGCATTAAGTGCTCGCACTCAGTCAAGATTGCAAATCAATCCTTATGGTGGAACTAATTTCATCCGTTGAAAGGACAATATGATTAGTCATTTATCTGAATTTTGTATCTTTTACATCTTGGTTCCCAACTTATGATTACATTTAAATGCTCCTAATTACATTTACTTTTGCTTAATAGGCTAACACCCTCACACGCCGGATCTTAACAATATGACGTATAACTAACCAACCAACTAGACGTCATTATTAAAAAAGGTGTGCAGAATTTATACGATTATCAAACTACAAAGGAATGCAAGAACACGGAATTGACCATTTCGGGGAGAAAAAAAAAACTAGTTACCAAAGCTCAAGAAAAGACAAGTAGAACACTAATAAGAGTACATCTAGAGCGTTGTCTTTGAAGGTCAGAGTCTCCGTACAATAAGATCCACTCCAAATTCAGGCTCTATGACCAAAGTCAGAGCCGGAGAGTGTCTGTACTTGGGCGAGATTGATAAGGAGAAGTTGGAAATTATGAGGGCAAGGAGGACTTTCAGCTGCATCATCGCGAAGTTCTGCCCTAAACACGAGCGAGGCCCGGCCCCAAAGGGCAAGTACGTGTGCGGGAGCTTACACGCTTTGGGGACACCATTGGCGAACCGCTCTGGGTTGAAGCGGCCAGCGTCGGGCCCCCAGATCTCAGGGTCTTGGTGGAGGGTCACGGTGAGGATCCAAATGTTGACACCTTTTGGGACTTGGATGTTCCTAAACTTCATGTCTTCAAGCGTCTCTCTTGCAAAAAGGGCCACAGGTGGGTAAAGACGTAGTGTCTCATAAATCACCATCGTCAACTGCAATCAATAACATGAAGTCGGACTAATTTGTCAATGGTTGTTGATGATGAAAAGATTATTTATATGTTAGGACCATTTGTCTGTTTTGACTATATAAGTTCTCCTCTCACATATATAACTATAAATCTGTGATTAAGATACAGCAATTTGTTTTGGATTCTACATTGTGTGCGGAAATCTCAAAATTGAGATATGCCGAAACTCCAAATTCTAAATGTTGGAATAGTTATAGCGTAATTGCAGTAAATATCGAAATTGTAACATTGTATGTGTTGATATATAAATGTCCTATTTGAATGAATTCCTTCTCTTTTCCAATCAAGAAACTCATTCCGCATATGCATTGTGAACAGTTCGTGTAATGTATGTTCTCACTAACCGTTTTCATCTTCCGAAGGGCATCAGCATCGGGATATTGGCCGCCACGCAACACTTGCACGACCTCCTCGCGTACTTTGGCTTGCCATTCCGGGTTCGAGGCCAATAGCATCAGCGCCCACGAGGCTGCGACGGCAGTCGTCTGGTAGCCAGCCAAGTAGAAGATCTTGCAGTTGTCCACGATGAAACGGTCCATTAGGTCGCCACGTCCTAGCTTGCCGCATTTCTCAGCACCTTCCAGTATCATCTGAAGCAGGTCGTTCTCTGGGGCTATCTCCTTTCGTTCCTTCGCCACCTTTAGGATTATGGACCGAATCTCCCTCTCCAGCTTCCATATTTCCCTATTGCTCTTGGTTGGCAAGTATCTGGAAGGAATTACCGTAATTCAATACTCACAATATTATATTTCCTTTCAACTTGTGCACAAATAAAAAATCCTTTTCAATCCCATAAAAAAGAGTTTTTCTTTTTTTTTATTCAGCAATTCATTCCCATAATTTACCTAAACCCAGGGATTGCAAAGAAGAAGGCTGTCTTGGAGATCTCTTCTTCGAGATCTCTAAGCTTCTGAAAAACCTCTTGTCCCTTGCCAAAATTGCTCCCGAAGCATGCCTTTGCGATCACATCCCCAGAAAAGCTCCTCAAGTGGCTGTCAACCTCGATCTCAGCAACTCCTCCTTCCTTCTCGATCTTTTCACTCCATGAATTCACCAAAGTGTTTGTAGACTCCAACATCAAGTTTATCATACCCTACACAAGAGAATAAAGGGAGTCCATGTGCGAATAGGGAGAGAGAAGAGAGAGAGAGAGAGAGAGAGAGTATGTGCTTTTGAGATCACCTTAACTCTGTCGACGTATAACTCTGGAGCAAGAATCTTTCTCTGGTGAGCCCAATGGGCACCATTGGAGCTCGAAATACCTTGGCCAATCAAAGGACCCGTCACCTTCAGCTGGAGAGAAGACTTGCCAAAGTCCAGCGAGGTGCACGTGCTCATCTCCCTCACTGCCTCCACATCGTACACGTACAGAATCTGTATGTTCCCCACCGAGAACATGAACACACTCCCTAAATGCCCAAAAAAGATAGACTTAAATAAAATAGAATAGGAAAACCATGACTTTTTCTAGCGTGGAGGAGCAGGAAAGAAACGAGGTGCGAACATATGCCAAAACTTAGTATGGAGAAATACTTTAGTGCAAAAAGTTTTACAAGGTATACTTAAATACCAAAATTGGAGAAAAGTGAAACACTTATGTGCTAACGATGAGAAATTTTGGTCAAATTGCTGGTGTGACATTTTTCTGGCGAGATAAGTGCAAATCGACGTCGTTTTTTGCACTGATGTGGGTAGATAGGTGCAAAACGACGTCGTTTTGGAGCTAAAGTGGCCCCAAAATTGAATTTTAAATAAACATTAATTAAAATAAATTAAAGAACGGGGAGTAGGTTTGGTGAGGGCCTCAACCCTCACCGTCGCCACCCCACTATCGCCGACCTCGGCCATTGATGGCAGTGGGCTAGGGTTGTCGATGACTGTCCAGGGGCTAGCAACCCCACCTGACCCTTGCGCCATTGTCAACGGCCTTTCCCGGCAACAGTGGGGCGGCGGTGGTGGCATGAGCTATGCAAGCCCTCGTCAATGATTGCTATTGATCTAACAAGGCCATTCTAGTCACAACTGGCAAATCTTTCCTGCCATGAATGGTGAGTGCAAGATGCACAGTTCGTAATGGATATGCGAATATCTCTTTTGGGTCCACCGTTTGGGAAATTCTAGGGGAATCTTGAGAGTAACAAAGTACTATTTTTTTAGTAAATGGGATAGGATACTAATCAAACTTAGAAGACTACACATACTTTTTCACCTCTTTTGGAGTATGGTAGATAAGATGTCGTATAAAGCGGATGAGAGACAATGAAGAAGAAGGTTTAGCAAAAGTTGAATAGGGGTTCATAAGTGGAAGCTCGGTTTTAGGGATTTTATTATCATCACTAAGAGAGACTTTATAAAGATAGTCGATCTTAGAAGCATTTGATACATGAAAGTCAGCTAAAGAGGAAGAAGATGAAGATGGAGAACGAGTAACAGGAGTATTGAGAGTTACTAGAGTAATATCCAAATCAACCATAACGAAAATGGTATCTTCTCAATACTGGATTTACCATCTAAGCGCATGGAACAGATCAAGTTACAAATGAAACCAGGCTCTGATACCAGAGAGGGGATCTATGCTTAGAACTAGGGAAAACCAGGTCAGTTGCAGTAGGTATTCTATCCCACAGTAGGTGAACCTCATGTTCAAGCCATTTAGGGACTACCTTTTGGCTGCAGACTACCTAGAGATTTAGTTCAGAGTATAGAGACACTCAATGATGCTAAGATGATAACATTTCTAACTGACTGAGCTGCATTTCTCAAAGGATTATACCAAGCTGGAGAAAAAGAAGTTCTCAGAGAGAATTTTGAACAAGCATACACTTTACTTCAAGAGACTATATCCAAAAACATTGCATCCTCCTTACCTTTTATAGGCTCCAAAAGGTCACATAAAACAATGACCATGCTCACCAGTCTTGAGATAAACACGAGCTTTAGGAATCCTGGCTGGCAATTATTTTAGGTGATATGAATAATGACTATAAACGGTGATTTGCGTACTGCTACAACGACTGGTGCTACAATAACTTTGTTACAAGCCTATCTCCATCCGAAGTTATAGTTATAGTCTGAACTATCTGAGTTATGATGTGTAATATGTTCTTCCATGAGGCGTAGTTCAAGACCAATGTTGGGAGCAGGAGGATTGTCTGGGCTATGAGCGAACTCTAATTTAAATTTTTTTTATTCTAATTGATATTTATATTGAAATTCAATTTTGGGGCAAAATGACTTCGTTTTTGCCAAATCATTGCTGAGTTGACTTCCGATGAGCCACGTACATCATATATTATTGAAAAAATGCCACTTTGGATTTTTAACTACTCTTGCTGGACTAGGAATTGAAAGGTCTCACTTTTTAAAAAAAAAGTGATACTTAAGTGTACTTTTTGGAATTTTTTGCATTAAAGTGTTCTTCCATACCAAGTTTTGGCACTCGTTATGTTTTATTAGGAATGAGACTGAATTACCGTATTTTTGTCTCCAGCAATCTAGGGATGGGAAGAGCTCGGAGGAGCAATCGTGCGTTAAGGCTTGCTCATCTTCTTGTGATGGTGGTTTCGAGGGTGTAGTGGAATGCGATCGAAGCATCTTTATCTTTATGTCACGGAGGTTTCCAATGAGGAAAGAACCTGGAGGACCTCGGATGCCTTGTTCCCGGAGCTTCGATCGTAGCCTCTGTGGTCTCCATATCATGATGTCAAGAACCCGAATCGCGGCGCCGAGGAACACGACCGTGAAGGCTGTGAAGACGAGCTTCAACACTTGCAGCTCCATCTCTCTCTCTCTCTCTCGAGGGTGAGTTAAGTGGGGTGGAGTTTGGATGGCTCTATGTTTGAGCGCGCGAGACCTGAATTTATAACGACCTGATTTTTTTTTTCTAGATATATATAAATTGAAAAGAAAAAGAAAAGACAAAGTTAGTAAATTAAATGGTAAAAATGACGCTAGCTAAACCAATGAGTAGATGTCTGACCAAGAAATAAATAATGAGCAGACCTTTTCTTAGCGCCCGCCTTTGTTGACCTGAATTAATATAAAGAACTGCTTCTTAGATTCGGATTAAAAGTTAAAAATATTATTCAAACAGTGCCAAATTAGAATAAGAGTGACATGAGATGATTGGTAGATCTAATGGAAAAAATGAATCGTAAGGAAGTACGGAGTTGATTTTTCAGATGCACTTCGGACAAGTTTCCAATTTCGATTTCGATAACTCTCTGTGAATGTATCCTGGATGACATCAGCAAAGCGTGGCCGCATTTGTTGACCTAAATTAATGTAAAGACCTGCTTGTTGGGTTCGATTTAAAAGTTAAAAAATTATTAAAACGGTGCCAAATTAAAGTAGTTAAAAAGTATCTTGAGACGATTGGTAAATTCTGTTAAAATATGTATCGAATTTAAGCACGTAAACGAAAGTCTTGACATGAATCATAGAGAAGTCGGAGTCAAATTTTCATTTGCACTTCGGACAAGTTTTGAACTTCAATTTTAATAATTCTTGGATATGGAATATCACATGGGATCATCGAAGGAAAATATAATAGGAAAGCTGACTTTTGAATAAAAGCAAAAGATATTCTGGAGCAAATCTAGAGACTTTGCTTTCCTTTTACAAGTTGTTGTCGGTTTCCAACGTTAGCCTGCAGGAATTAGGGGATATTGATTCCATGCTCTATATAAATATATAGTTTTTTTGCCTAGGAGGTGAACATGAAGTAGAAGGCATTTGTGACCACACATCTATTTGTTTGGATTAAAATTCGTTGAGATTTTCATCTTAGCGCTGCATTTCTTCTTGTCAACGGTTGGTTGAGTGATCGTAGGTGGAAACCAAGGTAGCAAGCTACCTGTGAGGGCTGTCCCCAGTAATCACCTAATGAGGACTCAAGCATTTCAGTGTTTCTCAAGCCCCAATTACACCAAATAATGCACACAATGTTTAACCCCACAATTCCTCACAAAATGATTTCTCAATCTAATGAAAGTATCATACATGAATTCCTACCACAAAAATTCAATCAGCATTAGGATGAGAATCTCACGAATTTTAATCCAAACAAATAGATGTGCCGCCACCAATGCCTTTTGCTTCACGCTCACCTCCAAGACAAAATAATTATATATTTATATGGAGCATGGGATCAATATCCCTCTAAATTCTGCAGGCCAACATTGGAAATGAACGAGGACTTGTAAAAGAAAAGCTATGTCTCTTGCTTTGCTGATGTTGTCTAGAATATCTTTTATTTTTATTAAAAAGTCATCTTATGAACTTTCCTCTTATAATTTCCTTCGATGATCCAATGGGATATTCCATATCCTAGAGTTACTAAAATTGAAATTTGAACCTTGTCCGAAGTGCATCTAAAAAATTTGACTCCACGCTTTCCTACGATTCATGTTAGGACTTTCGTTTATGGGCTTAAACTCGAGACATATTTTACATGTCACTTTGTAGTATTATAGTTTTATGGATTATTGCAATGAAGTTGAAATTATTAAATTGAAATAATGAATGATATTAATAAATATTGGATCAATATTTTTAGTGTAAATTCATTCTAGGCTCCATTTTATTAATTCTTTTTAATTTGAATCAAATTGATTTGATTAAAATAATCATAAAATGATAATTTATCGTGTATATGTGTGTGTGTGTGTGTGTGTATATATATATATATATATATATATATATATATAAAAGATCTCTTAAATAAAAAACTCATAAGAAAAAGCCGAGTCACCATGGAGCCGCTCTTGCTTTCTATGTCAATAAAAATGTTGAACTAGAAAGAGGAGTTCCTAGGTTAGTTATAAATTATAAACCTCTTAATACAGCTCTTAGATGGATAAGATATCCAATACCAAATAAAAAGGATTTGTTAAACATATTATGTAGATCAAAAATATTTTCACCTCCAATACACCATCAAAGCCAACAGGCTTGACACCTATCAAGTCATGGCTCCAAATGGCGAAAAATAAGTCATTCCTACAACAACATCCAATACCAAATACACCTTCAAAAGAAGAACCCATATCAGCCCTAGCCCAACTAGCTGCCATACTACCCAAAGAAACACTAGAGTTACTTGCCCAATCTTTACAAAAAACAGTAAAGAAAGAGCCATCTAGTGCCATTGAGGTAAGCAACAATCCTTCCCCGCTTGTTACACAAAAACAAGCAGAATACAAAAGAATTTCAAATGAGGTGGTCATTAGGCCACAGGCAACCCCTCATTCTCAAAAATCAAAGTTTTTCCCCAAAACACCTTTTCAAAAAATACTGATTGTGGAAGATGGATTCTTCGATGAAGATCCAATCAAATTCGCAAAAAACATCTTTCCAAAAAATTGGCTTTTCAAACCACACAATACAAACAAAACCCTTGCTTATTATGAGCAAATTCTAGTGGAGACAGAATCGGCAAGGTTCACTCACTTTACTGACAAAAACAATACAGTAAACATATTATACTCCACCATATCCATCAGTAAAGTCATACACCCCTCACACTGGGAGCTTCACCTCATACACCCAGAAAATTCCAAACCAGACTTACCCAAAGTCTACCATATTCCTCCTCATATACCTATTGGGACTACCAACAAGCTTGGTGGAATGTTTTCTTCAGACAAAATACAAATTTCCAACATACTTGGCTAGTATTATTCAAAGACAACTTCCCAAGACAAAGCCTACCAAACTGGTTCAACTCCTGGTGGGATCTCTTTGATCCTTTGGAAGTAATACTACACCCCATAGTCGATCATGGATACCAAATAGATGTAGATCTTCTAAGTAAGCTCATACTTAAGATCGGAACTAATCCTTCTTCGGAACCGTTACAGAGCTAAACCAACGGTCTAACAGCCACTCAGGGACTTACGGCCTGGGCCAATCTGTAGAAACAAGAAGGATGCCAACAAATGGCTCTCAATCTATGAGTATGCTCTTAAAAAGACTATCTATACCATATATACCTTCCCTCTGGCTCTGATACTATAAAAGGGGTTAGGATCGGAGTAATATATGAGAGAACAAGGAAGTATATGAGATTAATAGATCTAAAAGATAATTAAGAAATTAATGTATGGATAAGACTGAGATTAAGACAAATATATGATTCTAAACATGTAAAAGATTATATAAAATCTTGTGAATTAAAGATAATATAAAGAGCGAAAGCAACATATAAGATGTAAAGTAAGAGTATACATAAACAAAAACCAACCATGAAGGTGGTATGAATTTGTATTATATAAACTGAAAATTACATGTATTGAAAGATGCAGAAACTAAAGCATCAAGTCATCCACTAGGGCGGTAATCCGCACTCCAGGGAGTATTGATGTTTGTATTACAAGAAATGGTTAACCAACTATCATGTAAGTTGGTAACCCTGTATAAACTATGCTAGATGTATTTGAAAACAAACTTACTTTGTAACTAGGGGTACAAGGTAAGAAAGCTTGAGCTTGAAAGGATGAGGGTTTACAAGAGGGTAAGGAGGAAGAAGAGAGAAGTGAGGTCTGAAAATTTCGAGTCCTCTTCTTCTGTGTCAAGAGAGTGTATTTATAGGAGGTGCTACAGTACTGAATATTGTAAAGTGAACAGTACTGAGTGAACAGTATAAAGTGAATAGTACTGTGTGAATAGTGAATAGTGAACAGTAGATACCTATCTTGCTACAGTGTATAGCCTTTGCGCCGCTGCAACAGCGTCAGCATGTGATCTTTTGTCTTTAATTTCTGTCTAGGCTGATCCCGTAGCAATCGTCTTCATTGGTGTTTCCACTATGATGTGATTGTGAGGATCCGTCTTCATTGTCTTATGATTTGAAAGATCCACATTGTGATTCTTCCGCTTCTGAGAGTATTGTTCTGAGGATATTGATGTATTCCTCCCTACTCTGAACTGCAGCAAGTGCTACACTTGCTATGGATTTTTCTTGTAAAAATGATGTATTTGATGGGACTGTAGTTAGTTGGGTTTTCTGGCTATTTAGCCAAGTTTTAACCGCAGCTTCGGATCTTTGTTCATGGTATTTGAATCCATCCCACCATTTTGTTTTGTATTTTCGAACAAGTACTAGTACACCAGGTTTGGTGGATGTATTGTATTCAAATTCCCGAGCTGTTACCCATGAGATTTTGAATATTATGAAAAAATGCATGAGGCATGGGAATCTTGTATCATGTGGTGTTGGTACAAAGTATTTACGAAATATCTGGTATCCTTGATCGACTGTGGGGTGTAGTATTACTTCCAAAGGACCAAAGAGATCCCACCAGGAGTCAAACCAGTTTGGTAGGCTTTGTCTTGGGAAGTTGTCTTTGAAGAATACTAGCCAAGTATGTTGGAAATTTGTATTTTGTCTGAAGAAAACATTCCACCAAGCTTGTTGGTAGTCCCAATAGGTATATGAGGAGGAATATGGTAGACTTTGGGTAAGTCTGGTTTGGAATTTTCTGGGTGTATGAGGTGAAGCTCCCCAGTGTGAGGGGTGTATGACTTTACTGATGGATACAGTGGAGTATCTTATGTTTTCTGTATTGTTTTTGTCAGTAAAGTGAGTGAACCTTGCCAATTCTGTCTCCACTAGAATTTGCTCATAATAAGCAAGGGTTTTGTTTGTATTGTGTGGTTTGAAAAGCCAATTTTTTGGAAAGATGTTTTTTGCGAATTTGATTGGATCTTCATCGAAGAATCCATCTTCCACAGTTAGTATTTTTGAAAAGGTGTTTTGGGGAAAAACTTTGATTTTTGAGAATGAGGGGTTGCCTGTGGCCTAATGACCACCTCATTCGAAATTCTTTTGTATTCTGCTTGTTTTTGTGTAACAAGCAGGGAAGGATTGTTGCTTACCTCAATGGCACTAGATGGCTCTTTCTTTACTGTTTTTTTGTAAAGATTAGGCAAGTAACTCTAGTGTTTCTTTGGGTAGTATGGCAGCTAGTTGGGCTAGGGCTGATATGGGTTCTTCTTTTGAAGGTGTATTTGGTATTGGATGTTGTTGTAGGAATGACTGATTGTTTTCTGCCATTTGGAGCCATGACTTGATAGGTGTCAAGCCTGTTGGCTTTGGTGGTGTATTGGAGGTGAAAATATTTTTGATCTACATAATCTGTTTAACAAATCCTTTTTATTGGGTATTGAATATCTTATCCATCTAAGAGCTGTATTAAGAGGTTTATAATATATATTAACCTGGGAACTCCTCTTTCTAGTTCAGCATTTTTATTGACATAGAAAGTAGAGCAGCTCCATGGCGACTGGCTTTTTCTTATAAGTTTTTTTATTTAAGAGATCTTTATATATATATATATATATATATATATATATATATATACGATAAATTATCATTTTACGATTATTTTAATCAAATCAATTTGATTCAAATTCAAAAAAAAATTTAATAAAATGGAGCCTAGAATGAATTTACATTAAAAATATTGATCCAATATTTATTAATATCATTCATTATTTCAATTTAATAATTTCAACTTCATCGCAATAATCCATAAAACTATAATCCTGCAAAGTGACATGTAAAATATGTCTCGAGTTTAAGCCCATAAACGAAAGTCCTAACATGAATCGTAAGAAAGCATGGAGTCAAATTTTTTAGATGCACTTCGGACAAGGTTCAAATTTCAATTTTAGTAACTCTAGGATATGGAATATCCCATTGGATCATCGAAGGAAATTATAAGAGGAAAGTTCATATGATGACTTTTTAATAAAAATAAAAGATATTCTAGACAACATCAGGAAAGCAAAGAGACATAGCTTTTCTTTTACATGTCGTTCATTTCCAATGTTGGCCTGCAGAATTTAGAGGGATATTGATCCCGTGCTCCATATAAATATATAATTATTTTGTCTTGGGGGTGAGCGTGAAGCAAAAGGCATTGGTGGCGGTACATCTATTTGTTTGGATTAAAATTCGTGAGATCTTCATCCTAGTGCCGCATGTCTTCTCGCCAATTACATCTTTACATATGTGAGATACCAAATTAAATTTTTGTGGTAAGAATTCATGTATAATACTTTCGTGAGACTGAGAAATTATTTTGCGAGAAATTCTGGGGCTAAACACTGTGTGCTTTACTTGATGTAATTAGGGCTTGGGTAATACTGAAGGCGCTTGAGTGACTCAAGTGTGATTGTAATCTAAGTAGCACCAACACCGACACGATTTTATCAAAAAAATAGAGAATTCTAACATATTGGGACACGTTGTTTATTAGATGTATATTTATGTATAATAAATTGTCATTTTTATGATTATTTTAATCAAATTAATTTGATTCAAATTCACACATAAATAAATAATAAAAAAGAGCCAAAAATGAATTTACACTAAAAATATTAATTCACCATTTATTAATATCATTCATAATTTCAATTTGACAAATTCACCTACATTCCAATAATCCATAAAACTATAGCAAAGTGACATGTGACGATTTGTAAATCCTGTTAAAAGATGTCTCGAGTTTAAGCCCGTAAACGAAAGTCCTAACGTGAATCGTAAGGTAGCGCAGAGTCAATTTTTAAGATGCACTTCGGACAAGGTTCGAACTTCAATTTTAGTAAATCTAGGATATGGAATATCCCGTTGGATCATCGAAGGAAACTCTAAGAGAAAAGTTCATATGATGACTTTTGAATAAAAGTAAAAGATATTCTAGACAACATCAGCAAAGCAAGAGACATAGCTTTCCTTTTACAAGTTGTTGATTTCCAACGTTGGCCTACAGAAATTAGAGGGATGTTGATTCCATGCTCCATATAAATATATAATTATTTTGTCTTGGAGGTGAGTGTGAAGTAGAAGGCATTGGTGACGGTACATCTATTTGTTTGGATTAAAATTCATGAGATTCTCATCCTAGTGTTGATTGAATTTTTGTGGTAGGAATTTATGTATGATACTTTCATTAGATTGAGAGATCATTTTGTGAGGAATTGTGGGGTTAAACATTGTGTGCATTATTTGGTGTGATTGGGGCTTGAGAAACACTGAAATGCTTGAGTGACTCGATTATGGTTGTAATCTAAGTAGCATCAATAATGACACATTACCCGCGCAATTTACAATGTTTTTCAAAAAATCGAGAATTTCGATATGTTACGACACGTTGTGTATTAAATGTATATTTATATATATAATAAATGATCATTTTTATTATTATTTTAATCAAATTAATTCAATTCAAATTCACAATAAATAAATAATAAAAAGATTCTTAAATGAATTTACACTGATAATATTAATCTACCATTTGTTAATATTATTCATTATTTCAATTTAACAAATTTAACTCCATTTCAGTAATCCATAAAATTAGAAAACTACAAACTGACATGTGACGATTGCTAAATTCTATCAAAATATGTCTCGAGTTTAAGTCCATAAATGAAAGTCCTAACACGAATCGTAGGGAAGTGCAGAGTGGATTTTTTAGATGCACTTCGGACAAGTTTCGGGCTTCAATTTTGGTAACTCTAGGATATGGAATATCCCGTGGGATCATCGAAGGAAAGTATAAGAGTGTGATGACTTTTGAATAAAAGTAAAAGATATTCTAGACAATATCAGCAAAGCAAGAGACGCGGCTTTCCTTTTACAAGTTGTTGTCGTTTCCAACGTTGGCCAGTAGAAATCAGAGGGATATCGATTCCATGCTCCATATAGATATATAATTATTCTGTCTTCCTTTTACAAGTTGTTGTCGATTTCCAATGTTGGCCTGCAGAAATTAGAGGGATAATGATTCCATGCTTTATATGAATACATAATTATGTTGTCTTGGAGGTGAGCATGAACCAGAAGGCATTAATGACGGCACATCTATTTCCTTGGATTAAAATTCGTTGAAATTTTCATCCTAGTGCCGCATATCTTCTTGTCAATTATTGCCGCCGCCGCCTCCGAAGACGGCCCCTACGAGTCCTGTGCTTCTCTATTCATTGGTTTTCCCCTCTCTCTCTCTCTCTCTCTCTCTCTCTCTCTCTCTCTCTCTCTCTCTCTCTCTTCTTCTTGCTCTTCACTCTGCTCTCTCTCTCTCTCTTGAAGCAAAAGACAATATAATATTGCATGAGCTCTATCTCTCTCTCTCTCTCTACACGAGAGCTGTTGACACCCAAAATTACCTCTGGTATCACGTGCTAGCCACAAGGGGATAATTGGAGTGAAACGCCCCGTTTTTCTCATGAAGTTGGAGATAGCCAACATTCGTGAAGGGGATTTGAGCTTGGTGTCAATGGAATTCTAGACACAAGTTTAGGAGTAGACAACAGGGAAATATTTACCACGTGTTAGGCTATGAGAATATTACGTCAAATTTGGAGTTCAAGTAAAATTAGCATTGGAATCTAGGCGAGAGAAATTGCAGCACAAAGTGCACATAAAAATAGGGAGTCATTATTTACTTGATGAGCAAGTTGTGCGAGCGTCGTCGACAAGTCAAGAAGCAATTGCTTATAGATAAGGGTGCCAAGAAGAAATGGAAAACATGGAGAATGCGAGGAGTAGCGTCCAAAGAGAAGTAACCAACTAATAGCTACTCGTCCACCTTATAAATACCTTAACCAGTCCAATGAGAAGCCTTCTAACAACACAACAACTATCTATACTTTGTTTTTACTTTATTGTATTTTAGCTATAGTTTTTCAAGATTTATATCGTTGATTAAATTCTGTCATGTATCTCTATCTAGTTCAGTATCATTGATTAAATTCCAATGTTGTTCTACAAGCCCAACATCGTTGATCAAATTCCAACGATGTGTTTCCTATCCAAGAGTATTGCTGTCAATTAGATTCTCGCTTTACGCCTAAAACAAGTTGTATCATAGATTAAATTTTGGCATAATTTGAGTTCAAAGCATAGGTTATTTAGTTGATATGTCCTGATCACATCGTTGATTAGATTCTAGTGTGATTTGTGCTTGGAAGCAGTTAGTCTTTGAGCTATCCAAGTATCAATTATTAGAGCTGTATATGTTAACAAAGCCTTTCCATAGTCTATTCTGAAGACTTCAAGACCAAAGTGTCAAAGTCTGAAGACCGCCAGACTTTAGGCTCAAAGTCTGCTCACACTAACAGTTTCCAAACTGAAGTATGAAGACTTATCCTGATGCGAGATTATCTTTATTTCTTCAAGGATTCGATTCGTGCGGTTTATGGATGGTTTTCTAGTTGGATATATTACCTACATGGTTGATTATTCTTAATGGAATCAATTCCGATAATCAAATCTTTTGAAAGGCAAGCAAATTTGGAAAGTTCTACTTATAGAAACCAAGATCCTGATTATATGAGCGAGCAGGATTGATGGACTTTCATCTCAATCAATCAATCAACTTGAGATCCCCTTGATTGATTCTATCCAACGGGTAGATTGAAAGAATTCATTTGGAAAGTACCAACGGCTTTGAAGGCATGAAGGAGTATTTAAGGTGGACTCTCTAGTTGTTCGAGGGAGAGTGTGAAAGAAAAATTTTGAAGTCTGAAGCTTCCTAGTTCCTTGCTATTTCATTTACTAAGCTCAAAGTTGTGTACAAAAGAGAGAAACTCATAGTGAGACTTTGTGAGAGACTAGTAGAGACTCTTCACTATAAAGTCGAGACTGAAAGATTGTAAAATCTCTTTTGATTCTTAGTGGAATCAAGCCAATAGGTTGTAAGCGTGGGAGAGTGGACGTAGGCTTGTTTACTATAAACCTTGTGTTCTTATTCTCTTCCCTCATCTCCTTTATTTTGACTCGTAGCTTTATTTAATTGTTTGAATTTAAACTCTGTGCTTTGTTCATAGTTTTATCTAACTGTTTAAGGTTTGAATTCATTTAAAGTCTATCTCATTATAAAACAAATTATTTCTACTAAGCCTTGCGAAAATTTTTGTTTACACCTATTCACCCCCTCTAGGTGAACTACTAGCCCTTTCAATTAATATCAGAGCTTGTTGAAGTGTTTTGCTTATTTTGTTGAAGTGTTTTACTTCCTAAGCTAAAGATCTATGGCTAGTATTTTGGCTCCAAGTTTGGTTGAAGGCCAAAGCAACATCAGACCTCCTTACTTTGATGGGAAAGAGTACAATGTGTGGAAAAACAAGATGAAGGCATTTCTAAGATCGAAAGATCCCCTGGAATGGGATGTGGTAGAAAAAGGGATCAATCCCAAAGCTACATTAAGCTCGGAAAGAGGAAAGGAAGTTACAGAAGCTGACGAAATGGCACAAGAAGAATTAATCAAGAGACAAGCTCTTAATGCTAAAACTATCTACTATTTATATTATGCCTTATCTCCTACTGAGTATAATCGAATTTCTTCCGGTGAAACAGCGAAAGAAGTCTGGGACAGGTTGCACGTTATCTATGAAGGAACTGATCGAGTAAAGGAAACAAAAATCAATAATCTACTCGGACAGTATGAAGCTTTCAAGATGAAGCCTGGAGAATCTATCACTGATATGTTTAGTTGCTTCATAGAGATAGTAAACGGCCTGGCATACCAAGGACAGCCAATCTTAGGACCAATGAAGGTCAATAAATTGCTGCGTGGACTCTCCAAAGACTGGAATCACGTGAAGACATCAATTAGAGAAACCCAGAAGATCATGCCTCTTTCAGTAGATGAACTTGTTGGCACACTTCAATCATATGAAGTGGAGCAAATCAATGAGGAAAAAGATCCTAAAGGTAAGAAGTCAATTGCTCTAAAATCTAACGATGATTCTGATGATACAAATTCAGAAGATGACATGGATGATGAGGAGCTAGCACTCATGATTAGGAAGTTCTAAAAGTTGAATAGAAAGGGAAGAAGATTCAACTGGAAAAAGCAAAGCACGCAAAATTTTCAGAAGAGATCAACTGAGGACAATGAGATCAACAAAGATGTAATATGCTTCGAATGCAAGAAAAATGGACATATTAGACCTAACTGTCCCTTGTTGAAGAAAAAGAAAGAAAGAACTGAGAAGTATAAGAAGGCTCTTAAAGCTGAAACCTAGAGTGACACTGAATGCGAGGAAAGTGATGAAGAATATGCCAACATTTGTCTAATTGCAAATTCATAATCAGACTCAGACTTTGAAACAGATTCTTACTCAGACTCAGACAAGGAAATTAAGGTTAGCAATTTAAAAATTCCTGTTAAAGTCTCGAAGTACATAGATGAACTATGTCTAAGCCTCAAAACATCTCTTAAAAGGATTTCTGAGCTAAAAATGGAAAATTCTAAACGAGGCAACATGAAACTTTTTGGAAATAAAAGTTTGAAAATCTAGATAAGAGTTTTGTTGATTTGAAAGAAAATTTAGATTCTCTTTTGAAAGAAAATACTTTTTTGAAATAAGATATTTCAAATATCACAAAAAGATTTTCAAAAGGATCTGAGAAGTTGAAGAAAATTCTTTCTGTACAAAGACCTTATTTTAACAAAATTGGTTTGGGAATGACTTCAGAAACTATTTTTTTAATTGATTTTCCAAAGTTAAAGAAAGAATTAAACAAAGACCTACCAATGTATCTTACAAAAATCATTTTCAAAAGTTTTTTGTAAAACCTGTTGACCGAAGTGCTCTCAAATGTTCAAAATGTAAAGCTCAGAACATTTCGAGAAGTAATGTCCCAAGGTTTGGAGACCTGTTAAGAGGCATTGGGTAAAGACTGTTTTTCGTACTAACTCCTCTAGACCTAAGAAAATCTGGGTACCAATGAAAGCTTGAGTTCTTCTTTTGATCACAGGTCACTATCAAAAAGAAAATCAAATGGTATTTGGATAGTGGCTGCTTGAGACACATGACTGGAGATTCAAGTTGTTTTATAAAGCTTATTCAAATAAATAGTGGAAAAGTTTCTTTTGGTGGGAACAACAAAGGAATAATTGTTGGTTGTGGAACTGTGAATATTGGAAGCCTCACTATCAACAATGTCTCATTGGTGGAATGTTTGAATTATAATCTACTTAGCATAAGTCAACTTTGCGATATTGGATTCAAGATTAATTTCCAAGAAAGCATATGTTCGGGAACAAGTAAAGATCTCTCTCAATCGTTCACTGGACGAAGGCATAGAAACATTTACCTTATGGATATAAAACCAGAAAACTCTTAGTGTCTTATATCCATTCAAGATGAAGCAAATCTTTAACATCGAGAGCTTGGCCATATTAACATGAAGCAGATTGCCAAAATTTCTTCTAAGAAGCTTGTTCGTGGTCTTCCCAACCAGACTTATCAAAAATCCGAATTATGCACTCCATGCATTTTGGGAAAACAGGTTAGAAGTTCCTTTAAATCTATAAATCAAGTTTCTACTAATTGAGTTTTGCAACTTTTGCATATGGACCTCTTTAGACCAACCAAAACTCAAAGTATTGGTGGAAAGAAATACTGCTTAGTAATTGTGGATGATTACTCTCGTTTTACTTGGGTTTACTTCCTGGCAAATAAGTCTAAAGCCTTTTCTTACTTCTCAAAGTTTTCCAAGAAGGTTCAGAATGAAAAGGGATATGCTATCTCAAGCATAGGAACGTACCATGGAGATGAGTTTGAAAATCAAGACTTTGCAGAGTTCTGTGATGAATCTGGTTTCCAGCATGTCTTCTCTTCTCCATACACTCCAGAGCAAAATGGAGTTGTGGAAAGGGAGAATAGATCCTTGCAAGAGATGGCAAGAACCCTCTTAATTGAGAGTAAAATTTCCTCTCGATTTTGGGGTGAAGCAGTTTCTACAGCTTACTACATTATCAACAGAGTGTTCTTGAGGCCTATTCTAGGGAAAAGTCCTTATTAAGTGTATAAAGAAAAGAAACCAAATGTTTCTTACTTTCATGTGTTTGGCTGTAAATGTTATGTTTTGAAAAATGCAAATGATCGAACTGGGAAGTTTGAAGAAAAATTAGACAAAGGAATCTTCCTTGGGTATTCAATAAGAAGACTCAATCTGTAGAAGAATCTATGAATGTCAAGTTTCAAGATTCTATGCAGAATCAAGTGGATCGGACTCAACTTGAAGAATCTGAACTTGCTCTAAACTTTACAAAGCCTACATCCCCTGAAGTAGTTCGGACTTCTGAAGATCAGCAACAAGTAGTATTGGAAAGATTCAACTGAAGCAAAGGATTAGCATACTCTCAAATCAACCAACAACTGGAAACATAAGTCCACTCATCCCAAAGAACTCATCATTGGAAACATTGATGAAGGAGTTCATACTAGATCCAAAAGGCGAGAAGAGTCAAATGCACTAGCATTTGTTTCCGAGATAGAACCCAAAAGTGTAGAATAAGTCCTGTCTGATGAAAGTTGGATTGAAGCTATGCAAGAAGAGCTCAGACAGTTCAGCATCAATGATGTTTGGGAACTAATTCCTAAACCTAAAGTCAAGTCTATTATTGGGACCAAATGGGTTTTCAGGAACAAAATGGACGAGAAAGGAAAAGTGACTAGGAACAAAGCAAGACTCGTGGCCAAAGGATATACGTAAGAAGAAGGGATAGACTATGATGAAACCTATGCGCCAGTAGCGAGGTTAGAAGAAATTAGACTATTACTTTCTTTTGCTTGTTATAAAAATTTTAAGTTATTCCAGATGGATGTAAAAAGTGTCTTCCTCAATGGATTTATCCAAGAAGAAGTCTATGTGGAACAACCACCTGGATTTGAAGATCCAAGAAAACTAGATTCAGTCGACAAACTGAAAAAGGCATTGTATGGACTGAAGCAAGTACCTTGAGCTTGGTATGAAAGATTAAATAAATTCCTAATCCAAAATGGTTTTGTTAAAGGAAAGGTAGATACCACTTTGTTCATAAAAAGAGAGGGTAAAGACTTTCTACTGGTATAAATTTATGTTGATGATATTATCTTTGGATCCCCTAATGAAAATCTATGCAAGAAATTCTCTAGATGTATGCAAGATGAATTCGAGATGAGTATGATGGGTGAGTTAACCTTCTTTCTGGAATTGCACGTTAGACAATCGGAGAAATGTATCTTTATTCACCAAGAGAAATATGCAAAAGATCTCATCAAGAAATTCAAACTGGAGAACTGCAAAAAGACAGAAACACCAATGTTAAGTTCTTCGAAGCTGGATAAAGATGAAGGATTAAAGAATGTAGACCATAAGCTTTACAAGAGCATTATTAGTTCACTTCTTTACCTTACTACATCTAGACCTTACATTTTGTTTAGTGCTTGCATCTGTGCTACATTCCAATCAAATCCTAAAGAATCTCATTTAAGTGCTGCAAAACGGATCATCAAATATATTGCAACTATTTCAAAGATAGGTCTGTGGTATCCTAAAGAATGAGACTTTACTCTTCTTGGATATTCAGACACAGATTTAGCAGGTTGTAAAGTCAATAGAAAGAGTACTTCAGGTATTTGTCAACTCTGGGCAGCAATCTGGTGTCTTGGTTCTCAAGGAAGCAGAATATTGTAGCTCTATAAACTGCAGAAGCAGAGTATGTGGCTCTTGGGAGTTGTTGTTCTCAAATCTTACGGATTAGACAACGGTTAAGAGACTTTGGAATTGAAGAGTAGTGTACTGAGATCAAATGCAACAACATTAGTGCTATAAATCTCACGAAGAACCCAATTCTTCATTCAAAGGCAAAGCATATAGAGATTCGACACCGTTTCATAAGAGATCATGTCCAAAATAAGGAGATTATGATTCAGTTCATTGATTCGAAGAATCAATTGGCAGATATATTTACAAAGTCTCTGGAGAAAAATCTATTTGAATCAATTCGTACCAGACAGAACATTTTATCTCTTACTGGTTAGAGTCTAGAGTTGGTTAGACTCAATTTTTTTTACAAACTTTACTTCAGGTAAAAGAAAATCTTAAATCCAGGTATATTATTTTTGGAATAAAAAGGTACGTTTATTCGATTCGTTATTTACCTAGTTTATTTTTGGAAGTTATTTTTTGAATTTTAAATCTTTGGTAGTTTTTATTTTTGAAAAAGGCAGTTTTTATTTAGTTATTTTGAAAAAGGTAATTCCCTTTGTGATGGTTCATTTCCTTTTATTCGTAACCATTCACTTTCTTTATATATCTTCATATTTCCTTCAAGTATTTTTACCTAACCCTAGCATACAGTTTCTCTACTCTCTCATTTCTACTCTCAAGTTTGCTCTACAAGTTTTCATCTTTCTCTTTCGAACGAGTTTGTGAAATCCTCCTCAACTGTGAAGATGTCTTTCCAAAGGAAGTCGTCTCGAATTGCAAGCAGGGGACCACAAAATATGCAAGAGAGTCCTACTCATTTTGACTTGACCGAGGAAGAAGATTCGCCTCAACAACAACAACATTCTCAACAGCAGCATGCTACTCAAAATCATACGCAAGTGGAAGAAGAGATCTTGGAAGATGTCAAACCTGTAAGAACGTCAAAACCCCAGTTTATTTTTAAACTCTACAATCAATTAAAGTAGGGTGGCTCTGCGATGACGTTATTGATGAGTTTATGCTACAACGAAGATATCGAAATGAGACTCATTTCTTATGATCAATGGAAAGATTAGGCATAGTGCTTGAAGGAACGACAGACAGAACGTTTACTAACTTTCCCGTTGATCCCCAGTTTAGTTCTTTTAATCAGCCAGAGGTAAAGGATGATGATGAGAAAATGTACGCGAATTTTTAGCCTAGAATGGGTGTTGCTACTAATGTGATTGTTGAAGGAACAAATTTGTTTCGTTCTAAAGAGCATAAAAGGACTTACTTGAAACTGTTGAAAAGAGGAGTGATGAACCCTCGATCTATGGATTTTCATTTCTTGGATTCTTTAAAGGTGAACCTGAGGGAGAAGTTTGCCCTTCTTTAACTTGAAAGATTTTGCTCTGAGACCTCTGTTGCATACCCTGAATTAACTGCTTATTTCTATTTGAATTTGTCGTTTCTTGACGCGAATAGATTTTGTTTTACTATGAGGGGAAAAGATTTCGTGGTGGAAGTGGACACATTGACGGATATTATTGGTGTGGAAAGAAGGAGTTTCCAATCAATAACTGTGTCTGTTGGTCATGCAACAATGTCACTTGTTAAGAACAGACTTGTTGAAGGCGGCATTACCTATTCCAGAATGTTTGCCTCAAATATCTTCCTACACAAGGTTGTGATCAATTGCATCCAACCCACCTCCAAAACAAACGTCTCTCGTTTTGAAGCAAAACTGATGTTCGACATCAGTAATGGGATGAAGTTCTCATTGCCACACACAATCCTTATGCACATGTACAGGACTATCGTGAAGGAAAAGGGACAATTTCCTTATTCTGCGCTAGTCACTAATTTGTTTCGACACTTTCATATTCAATTTCCAGCATCTCTCTACGTTAGAACCATTGCTCTTATGGTGATAGGATTGAAAATGGTGTCAAAGATGAGATTGAAGGAACTGAACAAAGCTTTAGAGCGCTTCAAGGAGAAGTCCCCCAGCAAAGCAAAACAAAACTCTACCGCACAGAAAAGAAAAGGCAATGAGCCTATGAGTGCACCTACCAAGAAGAGAAGAACCTTATCTTGCAGGATGAAGAATATGAGGATGATCTCACTATTTCTACATTTGCCTTGAAAATTTACAGATTTTTGTTAGTTTTGAGCAGCCAGAGGACAGAGAAGCAAGAAGAGGAGAGAAGAGAAGAAACAGAGCAAAGAAGAGAAAGAACAGTAGAAAGAGAAGAAGAAGGAAAAGAAGCAGAAGAGGAAGAGGGTGAAGATGACTCTTTTGAACCAACATTTGTAGTATCCTTGTCCGAGGATTCTGAGAAGACTAGGAGTGAAATTGCAGGAGAAATAAGAGCAAAAGAACATCATTTGGGAGCTGAAGCTGAGAAAGAAGAAGAAGAAGACTTTCTTTCTCCACCTGTAGCCACAGAGATTGGGGGAGCTATTGAGAAATTAGGTACTTCTTCTTCACTTGTTTTTACTAGTGATGATGTTAGTCGCTCTCCTGCCGATCCAGAGGATGTTTATGCCTCTCGATTTCCTGAAGCTGATATTGAGGCATCCTCTCCAAGTCTTGGTGATAGATGTGCTAACGTTCCCTCAAATCTCTCAACTCACCTAGTGCACCAACAGAAAATACTGCAGACTTTCAAAGACACTAGAGCTCCTTATGGAGTTAAAGGGTCAGCAATATGGAATGGAGTTTGAGATCAAGAATCTCCACAAAGCCTTGAAGTCTACTTCAGATTCTCTACTCGAGCAGGTACAGACCCTTAAGCTTTAAATTTAAGAGACTGCAAAGGGTGAAGATATTGAGAAGCTGAAGGAGACTGTGAGAAAGCCGGAGGAGACAGTTCAGTCTATGGGGGATTTCCAGATCGTTCGCATTCCCAAAAACACTTGATTTGATTGAACTTTTTTTTATCTTTCTCCACTTTTTACTAATGACAAAAAGGGGGAGAATGTGCATATTCAACTTTTGTTTAACTTATTTGCTTTTTTGAGTTTTGGTCTTTTGGTTCTGTTAGACCTCCTAGACCTTTTGGTTTTGATTGTTGATTGTTGAACCTCTTTGAACTTTTTGACGCTTGTAGTGACTTATTTTGGTAATACTGTTTATGGTTGGATATTTACTTATCTTATCTTTTCAAGATTAACATGTTTTCTGTGGTTGCAGAATCGATGCCATCCAAGTCGTAATCATTTTATTTTTATAAGATATCTTGTATTGCTTAAGAATTGTTTTGCAGGTCAAAAGTTCTTAAATCAGCAGGAAAGTTTTGTCACCATAAAAAAGAGGGAGATTGTTAGAGAAAACTCATTTACTGTTTTGAAGTTGACAAAACATTTCCATAGTCTAGTCTGAAGACTTCAAGACCGAAGCGTCAAAGTCTGAAGCCCGCCAAACTTTAGGCTCAAAGTCTGCTCACACTGACAGTTTCCAAACTGAAGTATGAAGACTTATCCAGATGCGAGATTATCTTTATTTCTTCAAGGATTCGATTCGTACAGTTAATGGAATCAATTCCGATAATCAAATCTTTTGGAAGGCAACCAAATTTGGAAAGTTCTACTTATGGAAACTAATATCCTAATTGTATGGGCGAGCAGGATTGATGAGCTTTCATCTCAATCAATTAATCAACTCGAAATCCCTTTGATTGATTCTATCCAATGGGTAGATTGAAAGAATTTCTTTGGAAAGTACCAACAGCTATAAAGGCATGAAGGAGTATTTAAAGCGGACTCTCTAGTTGTTCGAGGGAGAGTGTGAAAGAAAAATTTCAAAGTCTGAAACTTCCTAGTTTCTTGCTATTTCATTTACTAAGCTCAAAGTTGTATACTAAAGAGAGAAACTCATAGTGAGACTTTGTGAGAGACCAATAGAGACTCTTCACTATAAAGTCGAGACTGAAAGCTTATAAAATCTCTTTTGATTCTTAGTGGAATCCAGCCAGTAAGCTGTCAGCGTGAGATAGTGGACGTAGGCTTGATCTAAGTCGAACCACTATAAATCTTGTGTTCTTATTCTCTTCCCTCATCTCCTTTATTTTGACTCGTAGCTTTATTTAATTGTTTGAATTTAAACTATGTGCTTTGTTCATAGTTTTATCTAACTATTTAAGGTTTGAATTCATTTAAAGTCTATCTCATTATAAAGCAAATTATTTCTACTAAGTCTTGCGAAAATTTTTGTTTAAACCTATTCATTCACCCCCCTCTAGGTGTCACTACTAGTCCTTTCAGTATATACAAATTGAGAAAAAAAATTCCCTTATTTTTGACATTCTTTGTTCAAGCTTAATGTAGAACCAAAGTCTCCTATAATAAAACCAAAATGCAACGTTGGATAAAAGATTTTTCACGAGAATAAAAAATGGGGAAACATCTTTTTGGCACACCTGGTGGGACCATTTGTGTTAAGTCGAGAGAGTATTATGCCACGTATCCGAAGTTGAATCAACTTGAATAATGCCACTAATGAGCAAATACTAATGGCTGAGAACAATGCATGAGCTGAATCATCATCAACCCAGCCTCCTCAAAATGAAATAGCAAGTCAAATCCAAAAGAAAGGTACTGATGTTTTGAGGCAACGTGTGGAAGAAAAAAGATAGGCAAACCTCATGCCATTCATGCTCGTTACTATGAGGGGAACAATCGACGAAACTCAAAATGAGTTTACTGATCATATGGCCAGATGAATGACGAACATCTTCAAGCCTTTAATCATCAATACTTATCACAAATGTGCCCAAGGACAGCATGGGGTCTCAACAGGACCAACTCAGCCTCAAATAGGGCAAGTCCTTATTTCAACCGGGGTACGTTTCTATCTTGTTAGCTTTTCAAGTAATATTGGGTAATGTAGGACAAGCGGTGTTGACTTAGCCCCCTTTAGGATCATGCAAAGGGGAGAAGTTCTGCGACTATGCAAGCTAACGGGTCTATTAATTCGTATGTCCCTATCAATGCTAATTAGGGTCCTATAGTGTTTGTTCCACCAATGACTCAATAGAATACATCATTTGAGAATGCTGTTAAGGTAGATTTAACTCAACCAAATCTCATTTTGGTACCTCAGACGAATGTGTTGCAGTCCCCGAAGTTGTGATGACTCCAATTGGGGGGCACGGCCAATTCCAGTAGCTGAACATCCATTAGACGCCCCTAATGGAGACTCCTAATGCTCAGCAGTAAGTTCCTAATATCCAGCCCCACATATCTCCGAATGCTCAACCTCAAATGTTACAACAATCTTTTCCTCTTGCCCATATGAATATCCTCAACCCACATATAAACCCAACATTTGTATTCCAACAACAACTTTAGCCTTATGGACCTCAATAACAATACCATCAAGCTCCTCAACAAAATGCAAATCTAGCATTGCAACCTAATTATGCTGTACAACAAGTCCCAGGGTTTCCTCATATGGCTCCAATTCAAAATCAACCAATAGTTGATACATTATTAAGGGGATACGACAATGATATTGCGTGCTTAGCTAACATCTATAGAAAGCCGTACCTAAATTAGATGGATACCATACCATACCCAAGGGGTTTTATAATACCTGAGTTTACTCCGTTTACCGGTGAAGATGATTAGTCGACTTTTGAGGATGTTAATAGTTTCTTAGCACAATGTGAAGATGCAACACATGCAGATCATTGGAAGTTAAGGTTATTCCCTTTATCATTATCAAAAACTATTTTTACTTGGTAAACAACATTGTTGCCAAACTCAATTAATTCATGAGAACAAATGGAAAGATTATTCCATACCCAATTCTAAAAGGCTACTCTAGATCTGTTAATGGTTAACTTATCGACTATGAAACAACTATTTAATGAGTTAGTCGACCAGTTTATTTTTAGATTTAAGAGGGCCAAAAATAAGTGTTTAGTCCCCTTACTAGAGAAAACCTTTGTAGATCTTGCATTTAATGGTTTGAAGTTCGAAATTCGAGAAAGAATTGTTGGGTAACCCTATTTTGATTTGTTTCAGCTATCTACCATAGCCACTAAGCGTGAGAGCTTGCTCAAAGAAAAAGACAAATGTCATGGTAGACGAGTAGAAGTTAATTGGGTTGATGTTGCATAAGTAGATGAAGAATTAGAGCAGGTCGCTATAGTTGAAGTGACTATAGCTAAAATAATTATAGATAAATCATATGTTTGTCAAGCACTAAAGCCGGCTAGAGTAAATGAAAAGTCCAACCTCATGCCTAAAGCTAAGGAGCCTATCTACTACTCCCTTGATGCCAATAAAATTGAAAAGATAATCGATCTATTACTGGCTGATGACCAAATAAGATTGATCGAAGGGTAGAGCATACCTGCTAAAGAAGAATTGGCAGGGAAGAGATTGCAAATAATATTATTCATGGAGTCATAATACCAATGATTGCGTGGTTATTGAAAGAAACATTCCAGACATGATCAAGCAAGAGAAAATAAAGTTTGTTGATAACAAGAATACAGCTTTCCATGGAAGTTGATGTGGACCCATTCCCTATCATGATTGGAATGATATCATCTAGGGTAAGATCCATACCCATAAGTCATCACTAGCTTCGATATAGTGTAAGGTGGAAGTAGGTGATTAGACAGGAGGGGTATAGTCCCAGGCGCCAGTACTATCAATCTAGCCAAAGGGTCGTTAGCAAGGAATACAACTCAGACTTGACTACCCCATTTTGAAAAGGACCAATTCCAAATGGGCCACCCTATCCTAGAAAGTATCATGCTTATTGGAAGAAAAGAGTTGACTTATGCGATTCATAGTCTAGTAAGAATCAAGGTCCTTAATTGTGTACAAATTGTAAGCAGTTGATCCAGCGACGGAAGTACTACTCAAGGGGGCATCACAATCAACATGGTGCAATGGTCATTAATGAGGTACACAATTTAGGGAGTTCTAACCAAAGAAAAACCTGTTGCATATGAGACAAGACCCTCCAAGAAGTTTCATGCCTGTCGAGTGACTAAAAACTCATTCAAACAAAGATCTGAGGAGGAAGATCCTACCATTGAAACTCTAGCGACTATAGTTGACAATATGACTATTATGTTAGTTATAGCTCACCTACTATTCACCCTCGAATGGTTAGCCCATCTAGATAGGGAGTAGAGTTTGACGATAGAGATATGAAACCAATAGCTAATTATCACCGTCAACGCACTTTAAAGATAACCAATGATCCGCTTGCTGGTAAATGGTATAGGTTGATAGGGCTTAACCTCTAAAGAACAGTTTAACATATAATAGAAATGAAGGATGCAAAGAAATAAGAAGATACATTTACTCTTAAAGCAAATTGACCAGGTTTGCATAACTCAGGTCAAGCCCACTGTAATGGCAAACCATAAACAGAAGAAGGTTAAGGCAAAGAATTTGGTTTAAAAAAAAAAAAAAAAAGCCAGAGAATGATAATACAACTCCCAACCAAGCTAGAAGACTAGCCACAAAAGCAATTAGTGAAGGAGGAGTCCTATATCAAGATCAGTATCACCATTAAGCTCATGTATGGTATAGACAAAACTTCCTAATGAATTCCGCACGTTCCTATCTACTATAAAAATTATGCGAGGAAATCCTTGTAGATGAAAATGAGGAAACAAAGGTCTATTTTGATGCTGAAGAAGTAATGGAATTTGAAAAACCTCCAGCAAAGAGTTCGAACCACTTGAGAATATTAAATATTAATGCCAAGATCAACGGTTGGCCTATATCTTAAGTGTTAATTTATGAGGGTCTACTTTGAATCTCATCCTCTATCACTTCTACGAGAAAATGGGGAAAAAAGACAATGAAATTATCCCATCAAATATTCAGTTGTCAGACTTCATAGGGAATGTTTCGGATGTTAAAGGAATATTTTTCATCGACCTAACTGTGGGATCAAATACTTCAGGGACTTCTTTCGATGTGGTCAATGTTGATAGATCACCCAACTTATTGCTAGGAAAAGATTGGATTCATGATAACCAATGTGTACCATCGACTCTTTATCAGATGCTGTCATTTTGAAATGATAATAAGATAGAATATGTTAAAGTAAAAAAAGAAGCCACGACTAGTTTGGTCACAGACAACAATAGGGTGCTAATAGGCATTAGAGAACAATATTTGCGTAAGCAGATCCCCTTGATAGATCCGAATAATATTGTGTTTTGCCATTTTAATAAAGGGACAGTTGAGTGGGCCCCAAAAAATCAACAGAGCAATTTGATTAGGTTGTTTATGGAGAACTTTATATTATCAAAAGATCTCATTAGGATGTATCGGCCTATAGGGCTGAACTAGCAGAGCAGGATATTGAAATTGTTGAAGGAATTCTAGAGTTCAAAGAATCGCCTATCAAGGATGATGATAAGGTGATTGAGCCTCAAGACCCATTGGAAGAAGTTAATCTTAGCATGGAGACTGATTGATGCCCCATTTATATAGGTGCCTTATTGGATAATGAATTCAAATTCGATTAGTAGACCTGTTAAGGAAATACAAAGACTGCTTTGCTTGGAATTATCATGAAATGCCTAGATCGGGTAGAGATGTAGTTGAGCATCAACCACCCATTAAAAAGGGCTTCAAGCCACATAAACAACCTCCAAGATAGTTTACACTGAGATAATGCAAAAAGTCAACTAAGAAATTGAAAGATTACTCATGGCAAGCTTTTTAAGAACAAGACGATACATTGAGTGACTGTCAAATATTGTATTATTGAAAAAGAAAAGTAGGAAGCTTAGGATGTGCATAGATTTCCATGATTTAAATGCAATAACACCAGAGGATGAATATCAGATACCAATGGCTGACACATTCGTCGACCTAGCCTTTGGCAATGAGATTATGTCACTTATGGACATCATTTAGGCTATAACTAGATTTTAATAGCAAAAGAGGATGTTCATAAGACCACATTTAGATGTTTAGGAACAATTGGTACATCCGAATGGTTAGTCATGCCTTTCAGACCAAAGAATGAAGTGCCATGTACCAGAGGGTGATAATTTCATTTTCCATGATATAATTGGTGATGTCATGGAAGTTTATATTGATGATGTCATCGTCAAGTCAAATCGGATAAATCACTTACCTTAATTAGAGCAGGCCATGATGTGGAAGTATAAATTAAAGATGAACCATTTAAAATGTACTTTGGAGTTAAAGCTAGTAATTTCCTAAGATTTTTAGTTAATTAAAGAGGGATTAAAATAGATATAAAAAAAATAAGGCTAAAAGGATTCTAAAGTTGGCGCCATCAACTGCCAAAAAGTAGCTTCAAACGATATTAGAAAAAATAAATTTCTTGCGTCGATTTAGTGCTACCATGTAAGAAAATGATAAGTGTTTTCCCATTATTGAATTTGGATTAAAATTCATGAGTTTTCATCCTAATGTCACATGTCTTCTTGTCAATTACATCTTTGCATATGTGAGATAGCTGATTACATTTTTGTGATAAGAATTCGTATATAACACTTTTGTGGGATTGAGAAATTATTTCGTGAGAAATTGTGGGGCTAAACATTGCATGTGTTATTTGGTGTAATTGAGGTTTGGGAAATACTGAAAGTGCTTTAGTGACTCGAGTGTAATTACAATCTCAATAGTACTAAGTCCAACAAGAGAACAAAAGCTCTCTAATCGGCGATTGGTTCACTGTTTCTGCGGTTTCTTGTGCGGCTGTTTCCGGGCTTGTTGACCGTCCGTTGGAGCTGGTTTTTGGTGGGAAGTGGCGCCTCCTACCCCTCTCTAAAATCCCCATAAGTGAAGCCTGGTACGTCTTCCTTTTAAGCTTCGAATGGCTGAAGTAGGTTAGGGTTTTTTGCCCGTCTGGTTTGCTGCTTTGGTTGTTGGTTGCTGTGATGGACCCTGAGCTGCGACGGGCCCAAGATGGGGATGAGGGGACTAGTTCTCGTGGACTCTCTCCCGTTACGAGTGGGAAAGCTCCTTTAAGTGGCTCGCCCATAGACGAACAGGGCCGTAGCTCTATCCCCGCTGACCCGACTAAGGATTCGCACCTTCCCCGTGCGTCTGCTGGTATGCGTTCTGTTAGAAGGGGTAGGTCGCGGTCGAAGCGCCCTCAGGGCAGAGATGTTTCAAAAAACCCAGCTAGGCGTACTTGGGTTGCTGTTGCAAAACACTAAACCTGTGATTGAATTGACAGATCAAGATATGGAAGCTGCTGATCCCAAGCTTCATGATTGTCTATTGGGGTACTTCCTTGGTCGATGATTGCCGTTTAAGGTCACTGAAGAAGCGGTGAAGAAAGCATGGGGCCCGAACTTATTCGAAGTTATGTCTAATGGAAAAGGCTTATTTCTGTTTCACATTCCTGATAGAGACTATCGTAGGAAGCTTCTTGAAGGCGGGCAAATAACTATTGCCAAAGTTCCGCTCATTCTCCAACAATGGACGCCAGGCCTTGAACTGAGAAAGGAGACTTACCTTTCGGTTCCGGTGTGGGTGAGGCTATCAAACTTACCATTTTCCTTCTGGTCTGCCCAATCTAATGGCAAGGTTACTAGTGTATTGGGGAAGCCTTTATATGTAGATCAACGAACAGAACAATTGAAAATCTTGTCCTTTGCTCGCGTCTATGTTGAGATAACAGCCAATCAGCCCGCTTGTGAAGTGATCGAGATGGTGCACAATGGCAAAATGTGTGACATTGGAGTAGAGTTTGAATGGAAACTTGTTGCTTGTGCTGGATGTGGCATCTTCGGTCACAATTGTAATCCCTCTACTGCAAGGCCTTCTACAAGGCCTTCTGCAGCTCGTGTTGCTGCAGTACCTCCTGTTGCAGAGGCTGTACCTCCTGCTGCAGTACCTCCTATTCCTCAAGCCTAGGTTGAAGGTGATGGCCTTGCTCGGCGAGTCACTCTGGATCCTCAGTTGCCTACCTGCGAGGATGTCCCGGACAAGTCTCATTCAAAGAATAATAAACCTCTACTTCTGGAAGGAGCCCCTCTGGTCCCTGAACTTGCTGTCCAGCAGCTTGCTGCGAATAAAACCAATGATCCCTCGGTGTCAGCTGATAAAGGCATCTCTGCTGGTATCTCTCCGACTTGTATCTTTGAGACAGAGGAAGGCCATCAGGCAGGTTCGACCTCTCCCTCTTCTAAAGCTGATCTCGTTCTTGCTGATTTGGGGTGGAAGAAAGTAAAGGGGAAGAAAAAGAAACAGCCGGCAGCTGCCGATGCTGCCTCGGTTGGTTGGACCTCGCCCAGCGAAGCAAGGCAAATTCTCAAACTTAAGACTGCTGTGCCATATGAGTCCCTCCCTGTGCAGCCCTCTAAGCCCCCCAAAGGCCCCTCGAAGCCTACTCAGAAGTGTGGCATTGTTCGTCCATCCCAGGGTGTCAAGAAAGCGGATATGCCTCCTGTCCAACCTCTTGGAAGCTCGGATGATGAGATCAGCTCCAGTAGATTTGCTTCGTCTAGTGATGAAGACGTGCCTTCATCTATCCCCCCGACTCAAAAAGCCCCTGCTGTCTCTGTTGGTGCTGGCTCCATCCAAGACCAACTCCTGCAGCTTCGGCCAGACCCCTTTGGACCATCTCTACCGGTTATTCCAAAAGTGACTTCGGCTAGTCGCAAGCCCCCCAAGCAGAGGTAACTCTCCTTCCCCCTTTTTTTTTGTGATTATGTTTTTTGGCTTTTGGAATATAAGAGGCATGATGGACCCTATCAAAAGGGCTGAGATCAAGAAGTTTGTCGCTTCAAATAAGTTATGCCTTATTGGCCTTCTTGAGACAAAGGTACCGGAGCCTTTGTTTGAGTCTATCTCTTCTAACCTTCTTAGAGGCTGGAATTGGCTAGCTAATTATGAATTTTCTCCGTGTGGTAGATTGGATTGGGTGGAACCCTGATTCCATTACGTTTGATCTGATCTCTCTCAACGATCAAGCTATTCATGGCTGTCTGAAACTAAATTCTTCTAACATCACTTGCTGTATTTTTGCGGTTTACGGGGAGCACACTTTTGTGCGCCGAAGGCCTCTTTGGACAGACCTCCTTCACTGTGATGAATTATTCCAGGATTCCGCTTGGCTTGTTGCGGGTGATTTTAACGCAATCAAGAATCCTTCGGATAGCTTTGGGGCTTCCAATAATTGGATTCCCTACTTTGACAAGTTCGGGCATTGCCTTGCTCAAATAGAACTAGTTGATCTTAGATATACGAGACTCCGTTTTACCTGGTCCACCTCTTCGGGCTCAACCAGGAAGATGTGAAAAATCGATCGTGTGCTCGTTAACACCAAATGGAATATGGATTTCTCTTATTCGGAAGCCTTTTTTCTCAACCCGGGGATTTCAGATCACACTCCTATGGTTGTCAGGGTTGTTAATCCAATCTCGAGGAGGAAGCTTTTTAAATTTTTTGATTTTTGGGCTGAACATCCAAAATTTCGTGCTATTGTACAACAGGCGTGGAATAGCCCGGTGAGAAGGGTTCCCATGTTTAGGCTTGTCTCCAAGTTGAAGATCTTGAAAGCTCGCCTCAAAGCTCTTAATCAGGAAGTTTTTTCAGAGATCTCTTTGAGGACTTTGGGAGTGAGAGAAGCCCTGCAGTCTACCCAGGTTGGCCTTCAATTTGATCCCAACAATATTTATCTTGCTGAGTTGGAAAAAGGCCAACGCCACATATTTGTTGATCTTCGTGGTCAAGAGGAGTCATTCTACAGGCAGAAATCTAGAGTAAGGTGGTTAAAAGAAGGTGATCGCAACACAAAATTCTTCCATAATTTTGTTAAGTCCAGACATCTTATCAATCGGATTCTCTCTGTCAAAGACCAATCAGGTTCGGTTATTACGGATCCCAGCCAAGTGCCACATGTTTTTGTGTCATTCTTCTCGGATCTCTTTGCTCCGCATCCTGGCCTATCCAAGCCTTCGCTGCAAGACCTGTCTATACTTATTCGGAAGCCCCTTTCGGATGACCAGGTATGTTCTCTCCTTACCGGTCTCCGATTCCGAGATCAAGAATACTCTTTTTTTGCTAGCGAAGGGCAAAGCCCCAAGCCTAGATGGTTTTACGGCTGAGTTCTTTAAGAACAATTGGGATATAGTCGGCTCTTTATAACTAGAGGCTGTCAATGATTTCTTCTCTTCGAGATGCCTCCTTAAGGAAGTTAATGCTACCATTTTCGCTTTAGTTCCCAAAGTGCCCAATGCTTGTGCGGTGAATGATTTTAGACCTATTGCTTGCTGTAATACTGTTTACAGGATCATCACGAAGATCTTGGCCAACTGTATTGCTCCGGTTTTAAATGATCTAGTAAATCCGTCGCATAACGCCTTTGTCAAAGGAAGAAGAATCAGAGATAACATCCTGCTTGCCCAGGAGTTGTTTGTTGGGTTCCACCTTGACCCATACCTTCCAAAATGTGCGGTCAAAGTGGACTTTCGCAAGGCTTACGACACGATCGATTGGGATTTTTTGGAACTCACTCTCTTAGCCTTCCCGTTTCCTGATTGGATCATCCATCTAACTATGGCCTGTGTTCGTACACGAAGGTACTCTATTTCTATCAACGGTGAGCTTCACGGCTTCTTCCCAAGTGGTAGAGGCCTTCGGCAGGGCGACCCGATGTCACCTTATCTGTTTACTCTAGTTACGGAAATATTCTCGGGAATCTTGAACCTCAAGACTTCGGTCAAGGATTTCAAGTATTTTTGGAGGTGTAAAGCGACTAAGCTCTCTCATTTGTTTTTTGCTGATGATGTTTTCCTTTTTTGCCAGGCTGACTGGAATTCTGCTGTGATTCTTAAAAGAAGCTTGGACATTTTCTCCTCTTAGAGTGGATTAATTCCTAATAAGAGTAAGAGTGACATCTTTCTCTCGGGTGGGCTACCTTCTCTTCGGAACAATATCCCGTTGGCATTCGGATTTCAAGAAGGTAAGCTTCCGGTTCACTACCTTGGGGTACCTATTATCTCATCAAGGCTGGGGAAGGCCAACTACTCACAATTGATCGACCGCATAACCGCAAGAGTCCAATCTTGGACACATAGATTTCTATCATTTGCAGGGAGACTCCAGCTCATCAGGTCAGTGCTTCACTCAATACAAGCATTCTGGGCAAGTGTTTTCACCTTGCCGTCCTCGGTTATTTTGGGTATCGAACGTATCCTTAGACAGTTCTTATGGAAAGGCACTTCCTTTGGTAGGGGGTGCCAAGATCTCGTGGGTAGATGTTTGCCTACCTAAGGAGGAAGGTGGTTTGGGTATCCGTTGTTTAAAGGATTGTAATAAAGCCTCCATGCTCAAATATATCTGGATCCTCTTCACAGATAAGGAATCCCTCTGGTGCCGTTGGATTCACTCCAATTTTTTTTTTTTTAAAAAAAAGACAACTTTTGGGTTTCCTCTCAACCTTTAGTTTGCTCCTGGGCTTGGAAAAAGATCCTCCAGCATAGAAGTTTCTTCAAACAATCGCTCGGTTGGGAAGTTGGTAACGGCCGTTCTATTTCTATTTGGTTTGACAACTGGCTTCCATGCGGTTCATTACACTCTCTAGTTCCCTCCTCCCTTATGGATGACTCTGGCCTCCCCGTTCATGCGGTTATGTTTGATCTTTTCTCCTATGCTGGTAACTCGTTCAAGTCTCAGCTGGAAGACTGGGGTCTCTCCTTTCTGTCCTTGTCCCCCCGTGAAGGACCACTTTTTATGGCATGGGGAGTCTTCTAGATCGTTCACGGTTGCCTCAGCCTAGAATCTTATCAGAGCAAGAAAAGAACGTGTTCCTTGGGCTCCTCTCGTATGGGATGGCGCCATTGCTCCTCGGTTCCAATTTCTCTTATGGCTTATTACGAAGAATCAGTTGCCAACACAAATGCTCCTTCTCTCGTATGGTAGGATTGAACATACGGTCTGTATTTTTTGTAATGCCCAGCCGTACTCTATTGACCATCTCTTCTTCGAGTGTAATACCTCAGCCACACTGGTTTACTTCTGGGCTTCCAGATGTAACCTACCTTGGAGAAACAGCACTTGGGCTGACAACCTTTCCTGGGCAGTGAAGTTCCTTTCCGGTAAGGACTTCTTTCACAGCATTGCTCGTTTCTCTTTTGGAGCATTGTGTTACCTTATCTGGAAGAAAAGGAATTGTATGATCTTTCGAGGTGAATCCTTAGCAATTCCAGCTCTCAAGTATCACTTGATTAAGGTTGTTAAGGACAAAGCGATCACGTACAAGAACGTCCCTGCTTCTTCAAGGAACCGTAGACTTCAAAGAGGTTGGGGCTTCGACCCTTCAGTGTTTATCTAATAGCCTCGGGTTGGTGCTTTTTGTTGAGTCGCTCCTTCCTTTGCCTCCTACCTCATCAGCGGTCTTCTCCCTGATGTGTGTAGAGATTCGGTTGGACCGCTCCTTGCTGTTCCTTGTGCTTTGTTATTGCAAAGTCTAGCTTTGCTCATTGTATTGCCCTTCGTGGCTTCTCCTCGGCTCCCTTCCACTCTTCCTGTATTTGCAGCTAGAGTGTAAGTTTTGGCACCGTTTTGTGTACTTTTGTCCAAAGCTCATTATAATTCTTACTTTTACCAAAAAAAAAAGTCCAACAAGCGGCACAATATAACACGACACAACACGCCAACACAATGTTTATAAAAAAAAAAAAAAAAAAAGAAGCATGTTGGGACACGTTGTATATTAAATGTATATTTATATATAATGAATTATTATTTTTATGACTATTTTAATCAAATTAATTTGATTCAAATTCACAAATAAATAAATAAGAAAAGAGTCTAGAATGAATTTACACTAAAAATATTACTCCGTCATTTGTTAAAATCATTCATTATTTCAGTTTAACGTATTCAACTCCATTACAATATCTATAAAACTGGAATACTACAATGTGACATGTGACGATTGCTAAATTCCGTTCAAATATTTCTCGAGTTTAAGATTGTAAACGAAAAACTTGGCATGAATCGTAAGGAAGCGCTAAGTCAATTTTTCAAATGCACTTCGGACAAGTTTCGAACTTCAATTTTGGTAACTTTAGGATATGGAATATCCCGTGGGATCATCGAAGGAAACTATAAGAGGAAAGTTCATGTGATGACTTTTGAATAAAAGTGAAAAATACTCTAAACAACATTAGCAAAGCAAGAGACGTAGGTTTCGTTTTACAAGTCATTGTTGGTTTTCTATGTTGTCCTACAAAAATTAGAAGGATATTGATTCCATGCCCCATATAAATATATACTTATTTTGTCTTGGAGGTGAGCGTGAAGCAAAAGGCATTGGTGACAGTACATTTATTTGTTTGGATTAAGATTCACGAGATTTTCATTCTAGTGCCACGTGTCTTCTTGGCAATAACATCTTTGCATATGTGAGATAGCCGATCAAATTTTTGTAGTAAGAATTCGTGTATAATACTTTCATGAGATTGAGAAATTATTTTGCTAGGAATTGTGGAGCTAAACACTGCGTGCGTTATTTAGTATATTTGAGACTTGAGAAACACTGAAAATACTTGAGTGACTCGACTGTGGTTGTAATCTAAGTAGCACCAATACCGACACGCGATATGACGCGATACAACACGCTAACACGATGTTTATTAGAAAATAAAGAATTCCGACATGTCGGAATATGTTGTATATTAAATGTATATTTATATATAATAAATTATCATTTTTATGCTTATTTTAATCAAATTAATTTGATTTGAATTCACAAATAAATAAATAAGAGCTTAGAATGAATTTACACTAAAAGTATTAACCGACAATTTATTAATATCATTCATTGTTTCAATTTGATGAATTAAACTCCATTCTAATAATCCAAAAAACTAGAATACTACAAAGTGACATGTGACGATGGGTAAATCCCGTGAAAATATATATCGATTTTAAGTGCGCAAACGAAAATCCTGACATGAATCGTAGGGATGTACGGAGTCAATTTTTCAGAAGCACTTCGGACAAATTTGGAACTTCAATTTTGGTAACTCTAGGATATGGAATATCTCTTGGGATCATCGAAGGAAACTATAAGAGGAAAGTTCATGTGATGTCTTTTCAACGAAAGCAAAAATATTCTGGACAATATCAGCAAAGCAAGAGACGTGGCTTTCCTTGTTGTCGGTTTCCATCGTTGGCCTGCAGAAATCAAAGGGATATTGATTCCATGCTCCATATAAATATATAACTATTTTTTCTTGGAGGTGAGCGTGAAGCAAAAGGCATTGGTGAAGGTACATCTATTTGTTTGGATTAAAATTCATGAAATTTTCATCATAGTGCCGCACGTCTTCTCGTCAATTACATCTTTGCATATGTGAGATAGCCGATTAAATTTTTGTGCTAAGAATTCATATAAAATACTTTTGTGAGATTGAGAAATTATTTCGCAAGGAATTGTAGGGCTAAACATTGTGTGCCTTATTTGGTATAATTGAAGGTGTAATTGAGGCTTGAGAAACACTAAAAGTACTTTAGTGACTCGAGTGTAGGGGTGAGCATCGATCCAGGGTCAACCCTAGACCGACCCTGGACCGGCCCAACCCTGCTGGTCCTAGTCTGGTTCTCAAGGAGACTGGGTCGGTCCTTGGTCCTAGAATTCCTGGACTGGCACTGTGCGGGTCGGTCCTCTGTCCTGAGAGTTCCGGGTCGGTCCAACCTGAACCAACCCCGACTATATATATATATATATATATATATTATTTATAATATATATAATATTATTTATAATTTTTTTATATAGATAAAATTTTAAAATAAATAGCGTCAACAACATTAAATAGCTCTTTAGTGAGGAGTTCAAGTAATTTTACATTATTCTTTAATAACTTAAGTTTTTAATGTCTTTTATAGTGTCAATAGTCATAATTTACGAATGAGGAAAATATTTTTGTGAGGTGTCCTCACGGCGTCCAAAAAAGCATAAACAACTCCTTATGGCATCCTTCTCTAGTATTCGTTCTCTTTTATCTTATTTGTCCTCTTAGTCTTCAATTTGCCAAAATTGAAAAAACCAACTTCTCCGCTTGCCACTCAACACTCGCCTCGCTTGCTTTGGGTCATTCGTGCCGCTTGCCACTCAATGCTCGCTTGGCTTGTTGCTCTCCGCTCGACATTTGATGCTCATTCTAATCGATGCTCACCCTACTTGATACTTACTGCTTGCCTTTCTTAGCTGACCTCGCTCATCATCGGACCCATTGGGTCGGTATGGTCCTCGGTTGCCCTTTCAATGAGTACAAAAATGAAATAAAAAATTATTTGTTGGTCCTAGGTTGACCTGGAAACCATACCGAACCCATTGGGTTAGTATGGTCCACAATCATTTTTTTAAGGAGTACAAAAAATGAAATAAATGATCCTTCCCCAAAGGTGAGGGGTTCGAAACCCAGTGGAGGCATTTGGTGTCTTAAGTGTGGCGCCGGGGTGGTGAGTCCTCCGCTAGCGTCACTCCAGGGTTTACCCGCCGGCTAACGGCTGTATGGGGTTCCCTGGGTATAAAAAAAATGAAATAAAAAATTATTAGTTGGTCCCTGGTTGATCCTAGAACTGGACCGGACCCAGTGGGTCGGTCCAATCCTCGGTCCCAAAAATTGAGGACCAACACTGTGCGGGTTGGTCCTAGGGTTAGGGGGTGGACCGGCCCAACCCAGACCATGCTCACCCCTACTCGAGTGTAGTTATAATCTAAGTAGTATCAACACCAACAAACGACATGATATGACATGACACAACACCGACACTATGTTTATAAAAAAAAATAGAGAATCTCAACACGTTGTATATTAAATGTATATTTATATATAATAAATTATTATTTTATGATTATTTTAATTAAATTAATTTGATTCGAATTCACAAATAATTAAATAATAAAAAAGAGTCTAAAATGAATTTACACTAAAAATATTACTCCGTCATTTGTTAATATCATTCATTATTTCAATTTGACGTATTCAACTCCATTCCAATATCTATAAAACTGGAATACTGCAAAGTGATATGTGATGATTGCTAAATCTTGTTTAAATATTTTCTAAAGTTTAAGCCCGTAAACAAAAGATGTGACATGAATAGTGAGGAAGCGTGGAGTCGATTTTTCAGATGCACTTCGAACAAGTTTCGAACTTCAATTTTGGTAACTCTAGGATATGAAATATCCCGTGGGATCATCAAAGGAAACTATAAGAGGAACATTCATGTGATGACTTTTGAATAAAAGTAAAAAAAATATTCTGGACAACATCAACAAAGCAAGAGACGTAAGTTTCCTTTTACAAGTCGTTGTCGGTTTCCAACGTTGGCATGCAGGAATTAGAGGGATATTGATTCCATGCCCCATATAAATGTATAGTTATTTTGTCTTGGAGGTAAGCATGAAGCTAGTGACGGTACATCTATTTGTTTGGATTAAAATTCATGAGATTTTAATCCTAGTGCCACACGTCTTCTTGACAATTACATCTTTGCATACGTGAGATAGCCAATCAAATTTTTGTAGTAAGAATTCATGTATAATATTTTCATAAGATTGAGAAGTTATTTCGCGTGAAATTGTGGGACTAAACACTACATGCGTTATTTCGTGTAATTGGGACTTGGGAAATATTGAAAGTACTTGAGTGATTCGATTATGGTTGTAATCTAAATAACACCAATACCGACACATGCAGCACGACACGATACAATACGATACAACACACTGACACGATGTTTATCAGAAAATAGAAAATTTTGATATGTTGGGACACGTTATATATTAAATGTATATTTATATATAAAATAAACTGTCATTTTTATGAATATTTTTACCAAATTAATTTGATTCAAATTCACAAATAAATAAATAAATAAATAAGAGCCTAGAATGAATTTATATTAAAAATATTAATCCACCATTTGTTAATATCATTTATATTTTCAATTTTAAAAATTCAACTCCATTCCAATAATCCATAAAACTATAATACTGCAAAGTGAAATGTGACGATTGGTAAAGCTCATTCAAATATGTCTCGAGTTTAAGCTCGTATACGAAAGTCCTAACATGAGTCATAAGGAAACACAAAGTCGATTTTTCAAATGCACTTCGGACAAGTTTCGAACTTCAATTTTGGTAACTCTAGGATAATGGAATATCCCTATTCCGTGGGATCATTAAAGGAAACTATAGGAGGAAAATTCATGCGATGACTTTTGAATAAAAGTTAAAGATATTATGGACAACATCAGCAAAGCAAGAAACGTGGCTTTCCTTTCAGAAATTGTTGTCGGTTTCCAATGTTGGCCTGTAGAAATCAAAGGATATTGATTCCATGCTCCATATAAATATATAATTATTTTGTCTTCCTTTTACAAGTTGTTGTCGGTTTCCAACGTTGACCTCCAGAAATCAAAGGGATATTGATTCCATGCTTCATATAAATATATAATTAGGTTGTCTTGGAGGTAAGCGTGAAGCATAAGGCATTAGTGACGGTACATCTATTTGTTTGGATTAAAATTTGTTGAGATTTTCATCCTATTGCGGCACGTCTTCTTGTCAATTGCCGCCGCCACCACATCCTCCAAAGATAGGCCCCCGCAAGTCGTGTGCTTCTCTCTTCATTGGTTTTCCCCACTCTCTCTTTCTCTCTTCTTACTCTTCACTCCTCTCTCTCTCTCTCTCTCTCTCTCTCTCTCTACACGACTGGCTTGAAAAGCCTTGAGAGAGATGGGGCGAAACCCACGGATGAAGGAGGAAGAAGATGAACCGAAGAGGAGATAGAAGAAACTGATCGGAGATTATGCAACGGAGATGGACGCAGGGTGGTTGGGTTTAATGAGTTAGCTCTGAAAGCGACCCGGTTTATTTTCGTCGAATTAGACAGTGCTTGGGGTGCATGTGTGGATGGGTGGGACGACAATATAAATTAAGAACGGAGTAAACCGAGAGCAGTAAAGCTCCTACTCCGCTAATAAATAATTCCGGATTTCGTACAAGTGTAAATTTTAGGCCGATTATCTTTTTGAGAATCGACATTTTGGGGGATTAAGAGATTTTTTTTTTTTTGACAAGGGGGGATTAAGAGATTTAAGAGTAAGATAAATTTTTCATTTCCCAAAAATAAACTGAATAGTTTTCTGAAATAGCTGGAATCCTTTTATTTAACTTCCGATGTGACGTTATCATTAAATTTAAAAAAGAAAAAGAAAAATTCCATTGAGCAGTGCAAATCTTTTAATTTTCATCTACACGTCCCGCCTTCTCCATTAACCACTCAAGTAACTAATTGCTTGTTAGAAGTAAAACTGCAAGTGTGAAGTTTTTGTACACAATTCCTATAACAAATAATTGATTCTCGAACCTTTTATTGTCCAGCCAAGAAATGGTTAATGTCTTTGCTTGTACGCTTGTAATGTTTGGAAATCGGATATCATCATGTTCTCGAGGAGAGAATTAGCAGAATCGAGAAAATATTGAAAATTCATTTCAAGAGTGTCTACAGCATATGAAGTCTGTGCAATTAATTTATTATACAATTTTCTGACATGTGAGAAGTAAAAACTTCATCGATCAGCCGAATATCCAAATTGATTGGACCTGAGCAGGTCCTTAAACTGCTCATGGAGGTAAAGCAGGAGAACCGCCCTGGGGTGGGTGACCCCGTACTTGCCTCCCCATCCTCTCCGTCGGTTGGTAAAATATAGACGGGGAATTTGGGGGCTCTTGGGTAGTGGATGTAAACACTACGTCAAGGAAACTTGGCTACTACTGGGTAGGCTTGGGGTAACCAACCCCCGACCCGCGCCCGGGGTGACAAGAGGTAGGTGAAAATCCTACAAGAATTCTGTCTACCTTACATGGTAAATGTTCATTTCAAGAGTGTCTACAGCATATGTAAGTCTGTGCAATTAATTTATTATACAATTTTCTGCCATGTGAGAAGTAAAAACTTCATCGATCAGCCGAATATCCAAATTGATTTTGTGTAAGAAAAGAAAATACTAAGAGATCGTGATTTTTTATGATTGATAAATTTATGAATTTTGAGCTCATCGACCGTCGACCACCTCGGGACGAATTGCTACGGCTTTTAGAAGTTGACAATTTGAACACAAATCATTACTACACATCTTGCACGCCACATCCGGTATCTCGACCGACTCACCGAGCGAATACTCGAATCCTGAAAAATACGATACGGAGACCATTTACTCGTCAAGACGCCGTTCTCGTCTGTCCCACTGCATCCCGCCACGTCCATCGCGTTCCTCCTGTCGCTAGGTGCTAAGGTGCGCCTTCCCTATATCGCTCTCGTTTTTTTTTATTTTTTAATGTATTCATCGTTAGACAATAACACAAATGTCACAAATGATTTCTGAATTTTGGCCCAATATACAATGTGACTCTGGAATTTTAAATTTGTTTGCCGTGGTCCTTGAACTTTTAGCTCAATATGCAATGTCACTCTTGAACTTTTAATTTATTCAATATGATTTTTAAACTTTTGGTACATATTCAATTTAATTTCTAAATTATATCAAAATGTTCAATGAAATTTGACTCAACGTGTAATGTGATCCATGAACTTTAAATTCATTCATTGTGATCCTTAAATATATAATGTCCTTCCTAAACTTTTAATTGAAAAAATTAAACTCCAGTTGCCGCTTCTTTGTTGCAGCTTCTTATGAATCAGTTGGAGCCTCTGACAAACCAACAAATGATGGGTCTCTACAACCTACAGCAAACATCGGAACAGGCTGAAGATGCTCTTTCTCAAGGTATGGAGGCATTGCAGCGATCTCTCTGGCTGAGACGCTGGCCAATTCCCCACCTGGTTCAACTGAATCTTCTGGTAATGTGGCAAATTACAAGGGATAAATGGCCATGGCAATGGGGAAGTTGGGAACGTTGGAGGGCTTCCCTCGCCAGGTTGTTGGAAGATATGCATGAAATCCTGAAGATATGCTCGAGAATCTCTTTTGATTATGATCGTGCACAAATTAGTTAGGGATTTAGATTGAGATTTGATTTGATTTCACAGAATATATCATTGCCATTATTGTATCATTTCTGTATTATATTTATAGAGGTCTGTACATCAAGGAAATACAATGAAAATATACATTTTCCCCAAAACCATTACACGTTTTCTTGCTTCCTTTCATGGTAGCAGAGCTTCCAGGCTTCTGACCTAGCTTCCGCTTCGATTGCCTACCAGAGGAATTCTGACCTGCAAAACAAATTTACCATCTGGCATAGGAATCAGTCTTAAAGGAAGAAGATTTTTTACTTACCATGACCACTTCGCAAAACAACGTTCCTGCTACCGACGACCAGTCCGCTGGAAAAGTCTCCTCACAACTCTCGCAGACTCAAAATAATCTTGTAACAATTCCAGTAATGCAACAACAACCGCCCCAGGCCCAACCTATGCAATCGTGGCCCACACAGGCTCAGTTTAATCTAAGGTAGCCCATTGCGGGCCAACCTTACCAATGGGTACCTTATCCTTGGTACTTTGGGCCGAGCCCAAGTTCATCATCACCCGGATATCTAGGCCACCAGAGCCACGTCCAAACCTATGGGAGCCCACCAACCACGAATGGGGCAAGCCCAACTATCGGATTGGAGCAGACAAGCGGGTCGAGTGAACCGGGTATGGGAACAAATCCCTACCCAGGATATTTTAATGCGAGTTACCAAGTCGGGTCGAGTGAATCGGGTTTAGGGACAAATCGCTACCCAAATTTCTCGCCCGATTTCTTGCTGTTTCCAATCACTAGCCGACCGGAGCCCGGTGACCCCCTATACGTATCGACTGCCGACAGTCCTAAGTTACGACTAATTAGCCTATAATTCACCGGGTCAGAGAACTATTCCAGGTGGTCCCGAGACTTCCGGCAAGCCCTAGTGACAAAGGACAAGGATGGGTTCCTCGACGGAACTATTCCGATTCCCTCCGACGATCGACTAGCTCGACACTGGAGAAAATGCAATCAGCTCGTTCGAACATGAATCGGCAACTGCATATCCCCAGAAGTCGTGGCTGGTCTTCCACTGACGGAGGACTCGAAGAACATGTGGGAAAACATCAAGCAGATGTACGGCAAGTTAGACCAAGCACGGATTTTCTCTCTCATGCAGGAACTCAATGAGCTCAAGCAGGGAAACATGACAGTCACGGCCTATTACAACAGGCTGTCATCCCTGTGGAACGACCTCGAAGCTGCTGAAGAAAAGCTCGAGGGACCAGAGGAGATGCTCGCGTAGTACCGATCCATGAAAGAAAGGGAAAAGGCGACCCAATTTTTGTTAATTTTGAACGAATCGTACCTGACTTTCCCTTCATAGATCCTGGCAATGGAACCGGTTCTACCTCTCAGGTGGATCTTTCAATTGGCTGTCCAGGAAGAGAGCCAGCGGCTCGCATCACCGGAGCCGACGAAAGGAGGTGGCAACTACGCGCTCACGAGCCGCGGCGAGCAACGAGACTTAGGGTCGAAAACCCTAGGCACGAGAAAGAGTCACATAAAAAGGCGCTAGGGTTTGCAGCTCTGGATGTGCTCTCCCTTAAAAGGAAGGGAATGGGCAGTCTAGATCACCAGCACCGATCAGACAGCTCAAAAGGGTCCATCCACTTAATTGGATCGGACGATGGGGATGACTCCATGGCAAGAGGATCTGACGGTCAGATTTTTTCAGCATCTGCGAAAAATTTTAATCAAAATTCAAGAGGGAAAGGTAAATTATATTGCAAATTTTGCAAACGTCCACCCCCTATAATAGATAATTGTTGGAAATTGCATGGTAAGCCCGGAGAAAAAGGGAAAATGAAGGAATTTTCTGCAGCATATCAAGTTAGCGGTCCTAATGCCGATCGGCCCATAACACATGAACAGTACCAACAGTTGATGCAGGCACTGCAGAAGTTGGACACTTCAAACAAGGGAGGAAGCTTTTCGGTATATCTCGCTGTTTGATTAATACTATCTCAAGGAAAGCTTGGATAATTGATTCAGGAGCAAGTGATCATATCATTTGTGAGAAGGCATTATTTTCATATATGCGTAAGAACTTGGATCTTCCTATTTCTGTGCAATTACCGAATGGGAATGTTACTCATGTCACAATCACGGGAATAGTCAAGCTTAGCTCTCAAATCACACTCCAAAATGTCATTTATGTCCTAGAGTTTCGATTTAACCTTATCACTATGTCCAAAGTCTGCAAAGAAAATTCATGTCGTGTATTCTTTGATTCTGACACTTGCTTCTTTCAGGTCCTTTCGATTGGCAAACTGATGGGCTTGGGCAGTCTTTCTGAATGACTTTCAATTATTCTATGGACTAATTTTCCAAGTAATTTTGATTTGTCGTCCATTTCCTTAAATAAAATGTCATTGTGTAACACGACTGCCAATGATAAAGAATATCTTATGCATTCAAGGTTGGGTCATAGTGCTTCATTCCCTTACTCTAAGTGTCATATATGTCCCCTTGCAAAACAGTCACGTATTCCTTTTCCTTCCAGCAAAAACCGTGCAAGTGACATTTTTTCCTTGATTCATGTGGATGTTTGGGGCCTTTATCATACATTACATCATGATGGGTCACGTTATTTTTTGACAATTGTGGATGATTATTCTCGTGCCACATGGGTTTTCCTGATGCAGTCAAAAGGACAAGTTTTCTCCCATTTGAAAACTTTTATCACTTTATCAAAAAATCAATTTGGAAGATCTATTCAACGAATTCGGACTGACAATGGGAGAGAATTCCTCAATTATGATTGCAATTCCCTTCTCTTATCTCATGGGATTCTCCATGAGAGTTCATGTGTATACAACCCACAGTAGAATGGGGTAGTGGAGCGTAAACATCGCCATCTTCTGGAAGTTGCACGTGCATTGAAATTTCAAGTGTCTATTTCGGAGAATTATTGAGGCGAATGCATTATTACTGCAGCTTATTTCATCAATCGTATGCCCACTCGGATACTAAATGGAAAAACTCCATTTGAGCTACTTTTCAAGAAGAAACCAGCACTGGATCATTTAAGAATATTCGGATGTTTGTGCTATGCAACTGTATTGGGCCCTCGAGACAAAATGGGCCCTCGCGCTCGACACTGCATATTCATGGGCTATCCCAATCTCTAGAAGGGATATCGGGTCCTTGAACCATCAACCGGGGAATTCTTTGTTAGTAGAGACGTCATTTTTCATGAGGATGTGTTTCCATTTCATGAAAAGGAATCCTTGGGTGAAATATCAGATATCACTAAACATCCTTATCCTTCCTTATCAGAAGAAGACTCGTCACCGGATATATACTGACAAGAACTCCATATTGTTTTATTCCACCAATAATGGGCTCCGATTTCTCCTAAGAATTCCACATCAGAAATTGCTATAGATCAAGTGCAAGAGAATTTCTCATAAATGGAGGACCATTCTAAGGAGATTGTCACTGAAGGAAGCTCTTCTTCTTCTCCACCACAAATGAACCCACCTCAACGATTTGGTCGTTCTACACGCCCACCAGCTTGGACAAAGGAGTATGTTTGTGCATCTCTCAACTCACCAGGTATTCATTACCCAATATCCTCTTATGTTTTGTTTCATAGGCTTTCACCGAAACATAGATGCTGTGTTAGTTGAATATCAAAAGACAATGAACCATCCAGTTATGATGAGGCAGCTAGTGATCCAAGATGGCAAGAAGCTATGGCAGCCGAATTACAAGCATTAACTGCCAATCAGACCTGGGATTTAGTCAACCTACCTCCCAAAAGGAAGCCTATCGAATGCAAGTGGGTTTATAAAATCAAATATCGAGCTTATGGTTCAGTTGAGTGTTACAAAGCTCGTTTGGTGGCCAAAGGATTTACTCAGCGGGAAGGATTCGATTACCACGAAACCTTTTCCCCAGTAGAATAAGATGTCACTGTAAGATCCTTTCTATCTGTTGCGGCTATCCAGGATTGGCCATTACATCAAATGGATGTGCATAATACTTTTCTCCATGGAGATTTAGATGAGGAAATTTATATGGATATTCCTCAGGGTTTACGGAGATAGAGGGAGAATAGAGTATGTCATCTCCGCAAATCCCTCTATGGTCTTAAGCAAGCTTCCAAGCAATGGTACGCCAAATTTGTCGATGCCCTTACATCTGCAGGCAACCAACAGTCCAGATATGATTACGCCTTATTCACATGGACCAAAGGTATGTCACCTATTTACTTGATGATATATGTTGACAATATTCTTATCATGGGCAATGATAAAAATGCTATAGAAAGCTTGAAAGAATATCTGCATATTGCTTTCCATATTAAAGATCTAGGAGCACCAAAATACTTCCTTGGAATCGAGATTGCTCGATCTGATCAAGGAATTTCTCTTAGTCAACGGAAGTTTGTGTTGGAAATCATATCAGAGGCAAGTTTATCGGGATGCAAACCATCGGTTATTCCAATAGAGCAAAACATCAAATTGACCACAACATATTATGATGCCGGAATATTTGAGAATTGTGATCCCATTCTCAATGATCCTTCAAGTTATCATAAGCTCATTGGGAAACTCATATACTTGACTATGATCAGACCTGATATATCATATGCAATGTAAACACTCAGTCAATTTATGCGCAGTCTGAAATTGTCCCACATGAATGTTGCTTTAAAGGTCATGAAGTACTTGAAGAAGTGCCCGGGACTCAGGATACTCTTATCCATAAGATGCAATATGGAAATGACGGCATATTGTGATGCGGATTATGCAACCTATCCTATGAGCCAAAGATCCATCATAGGCGTTTGTATTAAATTTGGAGAATCTCTACTTTCTGGGAAGACCAAGAAGCAGGTGACTGTATCCTTATCTTTAGTTGAAGTAGAATATCGAGATATGGCAAAGACTACATGAGAGATTGTATTGATACGGGGATTACTTCGGGACCTTCGAATAAGATTGAAGGGCCCGACAAAGTTGTTTTGTGACAACAATGCGGCACTCAAGCTTGCAGCGAATCCCATAGTGCATGAAAGAACAAAGCATATAGAAGTGGACTATCATTTCACTTGAGATAAAATTCAAGAAGGGATAATCGAGACAAGAGGAATTGGAACGGCAGAGCAACCTGCGGATATTTTTACCAAACCTCTATGTCAAAGACAATATGCTTATCTATTGAGCAAGCTAGGCATCTTGGACATCTACCAACCACCAGCTTTGGGGGGAGTGTTGGAAGATATGCAAGAAATCCTGAAGATATGCTCGAGAATCAGTTTTGATTATGATCGTGCACAAATTAGTTAGGGATTTAGATTGAGATTAGATTTGATTTCCACAGAATATATTATTGCCATTATTGTATCATTTATGTATTATATTTACAGAGGTCTGTACATCAAGGAAATACAATGAAAATATACATTTTTCCCAAAACCATATATTTTCTTCACGTTTTCTTGCTTCATTTCACAGGTAAACATGATTTTGTTTCAGCGCCAACTACTTGTGCTGGATTCTCCAATTGATTGTTGGTCAGTCATGTTGAGAAAAGACTCAACTTGGAACTGGAAAATTCCAGTTGGCTGTTTACGTTCCTTCATTCTCAAGTCTCGTTGATGTCAAGTTCATCTAGAACCACCGCATGAGCCTGGCAGCATCGTCCCTGCTTTTTGTGTCTGTTGGATGCTTTCACTTTTATGTTATTCATTTGCACGTGGTACTTTTAGGACGGAAGAAGTGCCTGAGGAAAGTAGTATAGAATTCTCTTTATTTAATGGTGAAAACAAAGAAGTAGCTATATTTCTGTCACTACGCAATTTGTCAAAGGCTGTTTTGGATTTTGATCTGATCTCAAGTTCTCAACTTACATAATTTTTTTTCCTTCCTCCAACTAATGATTCATCTTCTCTTCTGGTTTATCGCTCTTCATTTCCTTTTTCTCGTCAGACTTTTCTGACTTGGATGGACTCTTCGTGCCTTGAATCCTTCATAGAACAATCAAAGGAGTAGGACAGTTTGTACTTATTGCTGTGCCTATTTTCTTAAGGGAGGCCATTTGCTTGTCTTTTTACCAGGCCAATAATCTGCGTCAGCAAACATTACTACAAATGCAACGTATACTGACAACTCGGCAGTCAGCACGTGCTCTCCTCGCAATACACGATTACTTTTCGAGACTCCGAACTCTCAGTTCTCTATGGTTCGCAAGGCCACGAGAGTAACAGAAAATCGAGATTTTGTCCTGACTGACTACCTGTTGGCCGTTATGTTGATGGAGGTGATATCATTCTACAGACAGCGAGTCCTTTGATTGAAAGTGCTCCTGTCGTCGCCGCTGCTGATCTCGAGAATCTTGGTTTAACTCTAATTTGGGGTGAGCAAAGTCATGTCTCTGTAACAAAATCATGTGCTTGTTGTTGTAGCATTTTAGCTAGTGGTTGTATGTTGTTGTAATGCCTCCTTTAGGACGGTTGAGCTGACAAATTATTCAGGTCGAATGTTGTCATTGATTAGAGACAATCCTATTTGGCAGTGAATAAATTGAAGGTATTATTATTGATGGGTTTTTTATTTGATGAGCCAAGTCAAGCCCGTCCTCCCATGTTGGGCCAAAACTCGGCCCGTATGTGAAGGGCCCATAAGAGGAGAGAGCAGTTATTTTCTAAGTGAAAATAACTGCAACATATATAAAATAAAACGGAAATGGGAATAATGTTACTGATAGCATTTTCAGAGAAAACACGCTTCTCCTTTTTCCTTCCCCTTAAAACAGTATACTCCTCTTGACGAACGGAACTCCAGGGCTTCAAATGTTTCCTCTGAAATTGTGACGGTATTTAATTTATGGCAAATAAGGTATGTCCGTCTCCGTGATATATCTTTTGATCGGTGTTACATGTTTCCCGGGCACGTTTTTTCCGCGTTGATTTTCGGTATTCGATCATTCGAGTATCAGTTCAATTTTTAGGAATCTATTTCCTACAATAGATTTACATGCTCCGATGATGGTGCTTCATTCCTTTCTGTGGTAATGCTGTTCTATGATATGGAAGCTGATTTCATTGGTCCCTGATAGAAATGAGTGAATGAAATAGAAAAAGAATGTAATATTGGTATTCTAATCTCACTTATTTGGTATATAAATTGAAAGAATGCAGATCCTTTTTTAAGGAATTGAATGGGATAAAGATTTCACTGAATTTTGATCAGATTGTCCGAGATAGTTTCATTTAGTACGTTCATTAGACTTTTTTAATTGAATTACAAATCAATTAGCCAGGCATTGTTTTAAATCATGACTAACAAATTGATAATATTACAAATGACACTAGTTATCTTAGTAAAATTAATGAAATTTACTAGTGCAATATCCATAAGGATTTCCCGCGATTTTTTTATGATAGGTAAATCATTTTGGTTGTGAACATAGTTTAATAACATACAATAATCAGTGTGATAATCGATGCTGGATTATTCAATTTCAATAATGTGATATCTAGACTCGTGTTATTTCCACCTTTCAAATGGCTATAACATTTCCTATTACCAAGTTGGTAAAAATAACCTCAAAAGAATTAATTAATCACAATAAAAAATGGAGATGGTGAAAGTTGCTATTTATTAAAAATATAAGACCGTCCACATTAATCAAAAGAATGACGTTTTATTCTATCATCTAATGTGCTTTTCCGTTTGATACTATACGAACTTCATTTCTCCTCGGTGAAGGCTATTTTGGATCATTTAAATTTTAAGATGTGTATAACGCTATTTGAAGTGGAGACAGCGTGGAGCGGAGGATATCAAAGCAAAAGCTTGAATTTGGTAATCCACTCCCGAAATGTCATTATACCCTTTACAGAAGACATTCTCTTAATCAGTAAAATGGATGAAACGGAAATCTAATCCGCTGAGATGAAGGGATCGATGGTTTTTCGTCTTTTGGTTGCGCACCAATATCATCGATGATGGAGGGACGAAATCGGGGAAACTGATGAGAAACACCAATAAACGTGGAAGTGGAAGCTGTGGATCGGAGTATGCTATTAATTATCAATTATCCGCAAGAACAACACTATTCAGATTCATTTGTAAAATGCATGCTGCGCCGCGCGAATTTTTCCCTAGTCAAACGATGATTGATTCTCTCGCTGTTTATTTTTCTGCGCAAAATGCTACCATCCCTCACTAGGCTGATCGAACCATTGGTCCTGCCCCTCCGACAAACTCATGTAAGAATTATTGTGGCCCACATGATATGATTTATTATATGGTTTAATAATTATTGAAATGCTATAAAAAAAAATGAAATATTGATTATGAGAAGTTGCGACTCTAATAAAACGAAGAGGTGTGACTTATATGGAAGTTGAAAAGACGCTTTGATGGAAGGCACCTTTTGAAAGAACGTATAATAGAGTCCGGTCCTCTCTCCACCTATATGAACAATAATAACAGAAAAGAACTTGGTTTCTCTCCTCCATCGATAGAATATATTAAAGAATAGTGGGTTAAGAGAGAGAAATTGGATTTCTTCATTTGGTTCAAGTTCTTTGGTTTTCCACAAGGGTAACGCTATGGATAAAGGCAAGTCTTCATCTATTTGTAAAAATCATGAAGATCAAATATCACTGTTTTCTTTTGAATTTCTACATCAAAGAATTATATGTATAATCTAACAATTGGTATCAGAGCTTTGGTTTATGATCTTATCATTTTTCTGTTTATAGAAATATTATAATTTATGTAAGATGATTCGTTGAACGATCCTGTTCGTACTATTTGTTGTTGTTGAAATGTTTTCGAAGGGTTTCATCGAAGAAAATCCGAATGATGGAATGTTTTCATGGAGAAAATGGCGAAAAATGACGAAAAAAACGCCTTAATCACGCGGGGAAGTAGGCGCGTGGCTCCACGCGCGCGCTGCAGTTGTAGGTGCGTGGAACTCACGCGCAACGCGCCGACATGCGCGCGCAACCGCTGCGAGCGTGGCTCCACGCGCCTGCGCATTGGACGCGTGCGTGCGGGGACGTACCACGGGATTGCTTTTACGTTTTTGCCCCTATGCCATTTTTAAAATTCTTTTTTTGTCCTTCTCGCAATTCTACGATTTTGCCATTGCTGATTATTTACTATTTTGCCCCTGGATTATAAATTTATGGTTCTGCCCTATGGAATTATGATTTTACGGTTCTGCCCTTGCTGATTATTTAACATTTTGCCCTTGGATTATAAATTTATGGTTCTGCCCTTATGGAATTATGATTTTACGATTTTGCTCTTATGCTTTGATTACGTTTTTGTCCTTGTGTGCAATTTGGTAAATATTTGTATTTTACAATATTAAAAAATTCATACTATGAATGGTTTGTTAGTCACCAAAGTGGCCAAACCTTGAAGTCTTTTGAATTTTTGATATTGTAAATTGTTTTATTCAATTATCCATGATTAATTGATGCTATATGTGAAATTAATATGTTTCATATCATTATTGGTGTTATGGGTATATTGAAGTTCATTTATTATAAGAACTTAGGGATTAACCCAAAGGCTAATTATTTTCTTATAATTCATGAACGTTATAGTTGATAATTAATATGACTTGTTAAATTTGTTTGTATATCCAAAGATAGCAAATAAATTTTAATAAGATATATTTACAATTATCAAATAAAAGTTATTAGCATCATTATGGTTCATATATATTTGTATATCATAGGATTACCCAAAGGAGAACTATGATGTACATGTGTAGTTTAGTTTGAATCTGATTAGGTAATATTCTCAAGGCATTAATGTATGAATATTTTCTTGCATATTTGCAGTATCTATACCCGTTTCACTTCATTTGCATGCTTCGTCTGTTCCCTTATTCAATGGTATGAATTTTCCTGATTGGAGTGAACAAGTCCAGTTTCACTTTGGTGTCCTGAATCTTGATTTAGCGCTTCAAGCTGAGAAACCAGCTGCTATTACTTATGAAAGTAGTAATGATGAAAAGTCTTTTTATAAAGCTTGGGAAAGATCGAACAAACTGAGCTTAATGTTCATGCGAATGACAGTTGCAAACAACTTAAAGACTTTTCTTCCCAAGACTGACAGTGCTAAGGAATTTATGAAATTTGTGGAAAAGCGTTCTCAAACTACTAATAAGTCACTTGCTGGTACATTGATGAGCACACTGACCACTATGAAATATGATGGTTCGCGTACCATGCATGAGCATATACTTGAGATGACGAATTTAGCAGCAAAGTTAAGGACTTTAGGAATGAACATGGATGAGTACTTTTTAGTACAATTTATACTTAATTCATTGTCTCATGAGCAATATGGGCCATTTCAAATGAATTACAACACTAAAAGGATAAGTGGAATGTGAATGAATTGGCCAGCATGCTAGTTCAAGAGGAAACAAGGATAAAGAATCAAAAGGCTCATTCTGTTCATCTCTCAAGTCATCAAGAAGTTCAAAAGAATTTCAAGAGGAAAGGTTGAAGGAGCAAGAAGAAATGGTTACACGTCCTGAATGACTCTTTAAAGGCTTCTCAAATCCACAAGAAGGAACACAATCTTATTAAGTGTCATTTTTGCAACAAAATTGGACACTTGAAGAAAGATTGTCTGAAATGTAAGACTTGATTCGAAAAGAAAGGTAAACCTTGTGCTTTAGTATGTTTTGAATCAAACTTTACTGAAGTTCCTCATAATACTTGGTGAATTGATTCTGGTGCCACCACTCATGTGTCAAATACGATGCAGGGATTTCTTACGATCCAAACCATAAAGCCAAATAAAATTTGTATGATTACGGGGAATAGAAACAAAGCTCCAGTTGAAGGCATTGGCACTTACCGTTTGATCTTAGATACTGGGCATTATTTGGATTTGTTTCGAACCCTTTATGTACCTACATTTTCTCGCAATTTAGTTTCTTTGCCAAGACTTGATGTAGCGGGATTTTATTGTAAGTTTGGTTATGAATCTTTCAGTCTATTTAAGAGTGATACTCTTATTGGAACTAGAACTTTATGTGATGGTCTCTACAAATTTAGACTTGATAATACTTTTGTTGAGACATTAATGACCTTGCATCATAATGTTGGCACTAAACGAAGTTTGGTAAATGAAAATTCTGCTTATGTGTGATATAAGCGTTTGGGTCACATATCTAAGGAAAGAATGCAAAGATTAGTGAAGAATGAAATTCTTCCAAATTTGGATTTTACTGACCTTGGAGTGTGTATTGATTGTATTAAAGGTAAACAAACAAAGTACACTAAGAAAGGTGCCACAAGAAGCACAGAGCTTTTTGAAATTATACATACTGACATATGTGGTCCATTCGATATTCCATCTTTTGGTAAGGAAAGTTATTTCATTACCTTTATTGATGATTTTTCACGTTATGGTTACATTTATCTATTGCATGATAAGTCTCAATCAGTTAATGCACTTGAAGTGTATATTAAAGAGGTTGAGAGGCAATTAGATAGAAAGGTGAAAATAGTAAGATCGGATAGAGGCGGTGAATATTATGGAAAATATGATGAATCGGGACAATGTCCAAGTCCATTTGCTAAATTCCTTGAAAGACATGGCATTTGTGCTCAATACACAATGCCAGGTACACCACAACAAAATGGTGTAGCAGACAGGCGTAATCGTACTTTAATGGAAATTGTTAGGAGTATGATGAATCATTCATCATTCCCCTTGTCTTTGTGGATGTATGCATTAAAGACTTCTATGTATTTATTAAACAGGGTTCCTAGTAAGGCAGTTCCAAAGACTCCCTTTGAACTGTGGATGGGAAGGAAACCTAGTTTACGACACCTGCATGTTTGGGGTTGTCCAGCAGAAGTAAGAATTTACCATCCACATGAAAGGAAATTGGATTCAAGAAGAACCAGTGGTTATTTCATTGGTTATGCAGAGAAATCCAAAGGGTATAAATTTTATTGTCTAATCATAGTACAAGAATTGTTGAATCTGGAAATGTTAGGTTCATTGAAAATGGTGACATCAGTGGGAGTGAAAGAGTGCGTGATGCTTGCATTCAAGAAGTAAGGGTAGAAGTTCATATACCCAAAACTTCTTAAGTTGTTGTTCCTGATATTATAGTACAATCTAACAATAATCGAGAACAACAAATTAATGAACAAATACTCAATAATAGAGATGTCAATATTGAACCTCCAATAGCTGAGTCACAAGAAAATAGCATTAAGAAAATCTCAAAGAGAAATGAGGTCGGCTATTTCTGATGACTATATTGTTTATCTACAAAAGTCAGAAATTGACTTAGGAATTGGAAATGATCCAGATTCATTTTCCCAATCCATGGAATGTGAAAATTCTAATGAATGGTTTAATGTCATGGAAGAAGAGTTAAAATTCATGCATCAAAATCAAGTTTGTGATATTGTTGAATTACTTAAAGGATGTAAAAAGGTCGGGTGTAAATGGGTCTTTAAGACCAAGCACGACACAAAAGGCAATATTGAATGACATAAAGTCAGACTTGTTACAAAGGGTTTTACGCAAAAAGAAGGCATTGACTATAAAAAGACATTTTCACTAGTCTCTAAGAATGACTCACTTAGAATCAGTATGGCTTTGGTGGCTCATTATGACTTGGAGTTACACCAAATGGATGTAAAAACAGTCATTCTTAATGGGAGTTTAGAAGAAATGTTTATATGGACCAACCTGAAGGCTTTTCAGTTAAAGGAAAGGAACACATGGTATGTAAATTAAAGAAGTCAATATATAGACTTAAACAAGCTTCCCGACAATGGTATCTTAAGTTTAACGATACCATAACTTCATTTGGATTTAAGGAAAACACCGTTGATCGGTGTATATATATGAAGATTAGTGGGAGCAAGTTTATTTTTCTAGTTCTGTATGTTGATGATATTTTGCTTGCTGCTAATGATCTTGGTTTGTTACATGAAACCAAGAAGTTTCTCTCTAAGAATTTTGAAATTAAGGATATGGGAGAGGTAACGTATGTGATAGAAATAGAAATATTCCGTGATAGATCACAAGGATTATTAGGATTGTCTCAGAAAGCCTACATTGAGAAAATTTTAGAGAGATTTAATATGGGTAAATGTTTAGCAGGAATAGTTCCAATTCAGAAAGGTGACAAATTTAGCCTTATGCAATGTCCGAAAAGTGAATTGGAACGAGAACAAATGAAAAATATTCCTTATGTATCTGTTGTGGGAAGCTTAATGTATGCACAAATTTGCACCAGACCAGACATCAGTTTTGCTGTCAAAATGCTAGGCAAGTATCAAAGTAATTCTGGAATGGATCATTGGAAAGCTGCAAAGAAAGTTCTTAGATATTTACAAGGAACGAAGAATCATATGCTCACTTATAAAAGATCCGATCATCTCGAGGTGATTGGATATTCAGATTCAGACTTAACCGGATGTGTCGATACAAGAAAGTCAACGTTTGGTTACTTATTTCTTCAGGCTGGAAGGGCAATTTCATGGAAGAGGGCGAAGCAGTCAATTATTGTTGCATCCACTATGGAAGCTGAATTTGTGGCATGCTTTGAGGCCACTATTCATGGATTATGGCGGCGGAATTTTATTTCAGAGCTTGTGATTGTCGACAGTATTGCCAAGCCGCTAAAAATTTATTGTGATAACTTTGCAACAGTTTTCTTCTCTAAGAACAACAAGTATTCTAAGGGTGCTAAGCATATGGAGATCAAATACTTGTCTGTTAAATAAGAAGTTCAGAAACAAAGAGTGTCAATTGAGTACATTAGCACCAATCTTATGATAGCGGATCCCTTAACAAAAGGACTGTCGCCCAAAATATTTAATGAGCATGTTGAAAAGATGGGCATTATTGGACGTCATTAATATTTGTATTATGATTGTATTAAGTTTATGTATTTGATACTTTGAGCTCATTTACGTGTTTCTGATATTTCATGTTTTCTATTTAGTATACATTATGGAAATAGATTAATGTTAAACAGAATAGTTTCTAAAGAAACATTATAGTTGGACTATTACTGTACTTCTCATTTATGGATCATGTTAAGTAAAGTGCTATAGTTGTAGTGCATAGAATGGACTATGTCGATTAATGACATACAACCGCTGTGACTCGTATTAGTTTTCTTTACTTAATTGTGATTATTATGTGATTGCCAATTTAATGAAAATTTTATAGCATAATGTTATTGTGCACATTACAGTCTTTATTAAACCATGAAAGGAAAATCATATGGGCCAAGGGGAGAATGTAAGAATTATTGTGGCCCACATGATATGATTTATTATATAGTTTAATAATTATTAAAATGCTAAAAAAAATTAAATATTAGTTATGAGAAGTTGCGACTCTAATAAAACGAAGAGGTGCGACTTATATGGAAGTTGAAAAGGCGCTTTGATGGAAGTCACCTTTTGAAAGAACGTATAATAGAGTCTGGTCCTCTCTCCACCCATATGAACAATAATAACAGAAAAGAACTTGGTATTCTCTCCTCCATCGATAGAATACATTAAAGAATAGTGGGTTAAGAGAGAGAAATCGGATTTCTTCATTTGGTTCGAGTTCTTTGGTTTTTCACAAGGGTAACGCTATGGATAAAGGTAAGTTTTCATCTATTTGTGAAAATCATGAAGATCAAATATTACTGTTTTCTTTTGAATTTCCGCATCAAAGAATTATATGTATAGTCTAACAACTCAATCAAACAAAAAGATTGAATCGGGTGGTCAGGAAGGGACACCATCTCAACTGGACCCGACACTAGACCACCTCTGGTCGGTACACAAGCAAAATACATGTCAACAAGTAGGAAGCAACAGCGCAAATTGTTGCAGTAGACTCTTGTATTCGGCCTGTCAGATTGAATTGGGCGGTGGGGAAGCAAGGCTCCTGTAAAAATCATACGTTTTATCTGTTGATGTAAATGCGAAGTTTGGACTGTAGGGATGCTAGGCCTTCCGAAGTTGACGCCTTTAGATAGCGTTTAGCAGTGAAGAGTCAGAGCTATCATCGTATAGTTTACTTGATTTACTTTCTGATCGCGTTGCAGATCACACAGAACATGCTCAAGTCGCTTGAGAGCAAGTTCAATGAACAGAATATGAGAATTTGTACAAAGCAGCTGTGAAGAGGATGATATGGCATCTGAACTTTTTGAGCATTGGCAGTTTCGTTCCCTTCGATTAACACGGCCGGTAAAAACCAGGTGTCACCCACACGGAACACCAGTAGTATGAAGAGTAATCCGAGCCGTAGTAAAAGGGGGAAAAAAGAAGAACAAAATGACGTGGAGGGAGAGGAGGAGAAATGTATCCATGGAAACGCCACGTGAACCTTTTTTTTAAATGCCAACTCATACTAAAATTTAACTATCAATTCTACGTACTTATTTTGATCGGAATTTATCATCGGAGACACTTAAGTGATCATTTTTCTTAGATTTGACGCTTCGGTGGTCCAACGAAAACTTTTGACACTAAAGTGAGTATCGTACATAATTTTTGACACTTCTGATATACTTCTCCCCCGTCGTATTCCTGGAGCTTCGATCTCAGCCTCTGTGGCCTCCATATCATGACGTCGAGAACCCAAATTGTGGCGCCGAGGAACACGACCGTGAAGGCTGTGAAAATGAATTTCAACACTTGCAGCTCCATCTCTCTCTCTCTAGAGGGTGAGTTGAGTGGCATGCGGTTCGGATGGCTTTTTGTTTGAGCGCGGGAGACCTGAATTTATAAAGACCTGATTTTTTTAGATATACATAAATTGAAAAGAAAAAGAAAAGAAAAAGTTAGCAAATTAGATTTGAAAATTGATGCTTGCTAAATTAATGAGTAGACATATGACCAAAAAATAAATAATGACAAGATATTTTCTTTGCGCCCGCCTTTGTTGAACTGAATTAATAAGAAGACCTGCTTCTTGGGTTCGATTTAAAAATTAAAAGATTATTAAAACAGTGCCAAACTAGAATACTGCAGAGTACCATAAGACGATTAGTAGATCCTGTTAAAATATGTCTCGAGTTTAAGCCCGTAAATGAAAGTTCGGAGAAGTTTCAAACTTCAATTTCGCATATGAAAGGAAAATATAAGAGGAAAGTTCATGTGACGACTTTTGAATAAACGTAAAATATATTCCGGACAACATCAGTAAAGCAAGAGACGTAGCTTTCCTTTTACAAGTTGTCGGTTTCCAACGTTGGCTCATGCGATCATCGAAGGAAAATATAAGAGTAAAAGTAAAAAATATTCTGGACAACATCAGCAAAGCAAGACATGTAGCTTTCCTTTTACAAGTTATTGTCAAATTCCAATGTTGGCTGGCAGGAATAAGAGGGATATTGATTCCATGCTTCATACATATATATAATTTTTTTGTCTAGGAGGTGAGCGTGAAGCAGAAGGCACTGGTGACAGCACATCTATTTATTTGGATTAAAATTCGTGGAAATTTTCATCCTGGTGCCGCACGTCTTCTCATCAATTATGTCTTTGCATATGTGAGATAGCCGACTAAATTTTTGTGTTAAGAATTCGTGTATAATGCTTTCGTGAGATTGAGAAATTATTTTGCGATAAATTGTGAAGCTAAACACTACATTCGTTATTGACTCCATGCATATTGGGGCTTGGGAGACACTGAAAATACTTAAGTGACTCAAGTATGGTTGTAACATAAGTAGTATTGACACCGACATGTGACAAGTAACACGACACGCCACGCCAACATGTCGTTTATCAAAAAATAGATAATTTTGACGTATTGAGACACATTATATATTAAATGTATATTTTTATATATAAATAATAAATTATCCTTTTTATGATTAATTGAATCAAATTAATTTGATTCAAATTCACAAATAAATAAATAATAAAAAATCTTATAATGAATTTATAGCAAAAAAAAATTAATCCATCATATGTTAATATCATTTATTGTTTCAATTTGACAAATTCAACTCTATTCCAATAATTTACAAAATTTGGAGGAAAAAAAAACAATCCACATTTTGGACTCGCGTGTCAAAGTGTGTCAAAAGATAAGAGAAAGAAAAAAAAAAAAACAAAATTGAGAGATGAATTTTGCATCATGGGAAGTGAGAGTTTAAAAAGAAGAGAAAATTAGGTTTTTCTTCTATCCCCATTTATTATTTTTATTATTTTATCTTTTTTTAATATTTACATTTTGACTCCTTATTTATTAAAAAATTTTAAAATTGATCTCATGCATGTAGGAATTCTAAATTCGCATATCGGAATTCTCAACTCATGTGTCGAATAGTATTGGGAAAATTGACCAAATATCGAATTTTTCAACACCTATTGATCAAGTGTCGGAGAGTGTGTGAGAGTGTCGGACAAATGTCGAAGTGTTTGACACGATATCAAGGCTCCTAAAAAATGTCGAAGCTTCTTAGGTTATAATATCTATGTATCGCTTGATTTATAGTAAAACTCGTTATTCTTTTCCTCATGAACATAGGTCACTACGACCGAACCACGTAAATTTGGTATCCGATCTATTTTTTTTATTCTGCCTATTACATTATTTGATTGCTCGCTTTCCGCAACAAATCCAATCCCACTCTATGTAAGATAACATGTCTTTTGTTTTTTTGTACTCTAAAATTTTCTTTTTGTTGTAACTCAATCTTGTTAATTGGTAATAATCCATAATTTTAGGGTCAACGTGAGTGTCTAGAATGGAGTCGAAGATTAAAACAGACACGAGAAAAAAATTAAATTTCCATTTGGAGAAGAAGTCTTGAACTTAAGCAGGGGCACTTGCCCCACTGAACATGTATTGGCGTCGTCCTTGCATGCTACTCGATACAAATATTTTACAAATGCAAATTCAAGAAGAGACATTGTTAAATATACGTGCGGGATCGAGAAATTTAGGTTTGACGGGTGGATCAAAGGATTTGTGATTAAATTTTCTTGTTCAGTTAATGCCTAGAACACTAATGCATTGTAGATCTGAAGAGTCTGCTTCGACACGCTTGTCTGCGCCGAAGCACGTGACTTTGATATGCATGCATGTCGACCTTAGACCTTATTTGCTAATTCGGTCTTGTTCACTTACCCAAAATGATCAGGAGAATATCGATGGGCGACTATTGTAACTCCGATATGCATATGCCATGGTTTAGAGGTTTCTAAGATCTAATGAATTGATGAACTATTTAAGATGATTGGGCAAGGCTTGAGGTCTCTAAGTGCCTAGAGTTTCTTGAGTCCACTAGAACACTCTTAAGCAAAATATGAATAATATACATTATTTTAGAGTATTCTTGTAATTGATGCGGATAGCTAGTAAATGGGGAATCGACTTTCCACCATTAGATTAAGAGGAAATCTGGTTATGATTAGAGGGGTTGATATATAAATAAGAGTCACCTCCCTCTCATTTGTATCATTTAAAATCTACAGCTTTTATCTCTACAAATTTCTTTCTCTAGAATCCTTGTGAATGTACCGACACCGACATACGAAACATGACACTACACGCCGACACGTCATTTCTAAAAAAAATAAATAATTCCAACACGTTGAAATATGTTATAGATTAAAAAAAAAATTGGCTCCATGTGTATCGAAATTACGTGTTGAAATTCCGAACTCGTATGCCGGAATTCCAACTCGAGTGTCAAAAGAGTTAACTAGGTATTAAAATTTTCCAACACCTTTTAACTGAGTGTCGATGTCAAAGAGTGTTAAAGAGTGTAGGAAAATATTAGACATGCATCAAAGTATCCGACATGACATATAAGCTTCTAGAGAGTGTCAATGTTTCCTAAGTGGTAAGCAAGGCTGACTTCTTAATAGTTTTCTAAGGTTGTGCAGATATGGGAACACTAAGTTAACAGTCATATTCAAATGAAATATCACCATTATCACTTGCAAGTAGATATGAGTACGATCTGAAACTTGCTGTCAGCATGTGCAGATTATTAGCTAGGCGGGTGATGATCTTTAATAAAATAACACGCGATTGTCAAGTACAATAGATTCGACCAAAAAAAAAAAAAAAGAGTACACAAGATTGACTTTAGTATCTCCAAGTCACCAGGAGCCACTTGTCATATTCACACTTGTTCTCCTAATGTCATAGCCTAATATCTCATCTTTGCTGATATCATAGGGAACAACATAAACAATAATGACATACCATTTGGACTTGCACCAACGATGGTTTTGAAACCATCAAAATTCCCTAGGGAAGTCTTTGTCGGTCACAAGAACAAAAGGTAGTAAATAATTAAAGTGGTTGGCAGTCTTCAAATTATAAGAAAATGTTAGTACTTTTTGATACCTAGTAAGATTAAAAAAAAACGGTAAGTGACTAAAGTTTGTTGGTATCTCGATTTGACAAACTTTGGTACATCAATTAAATTAAGTTAGGTAATTGCATATAAAAGTTAGTAACTTTAATGAGTTGACAACCCAAAAATTCAAATGTTGGTAGTTTATTAAATTACTGATAATCTTTTAATTATAATTATATGATGGTACTTATCAAAACCTTTTAGTAAATTAGTAACTTCTGACCAAAGAAGTAATCTGCCAATCGATTTTTCTTTTAAAAACGAGATTTAACAGTTATTAACACTTTCACGATGTACAAACATGGATCTCAGTTATGTATTTAGGGCCACGAAATGCTGGCAATCTACATGATCCACGAGAGATCCTCTAGTTACTAGCCCGACTCGGTTTTCGCTACCAAAAATGCTGCAATTGCTAACACAGACTCAGTGGGTCCAACATTACCAAATAATGCACCAGTGCTCGTTGGCAAAGGTCAAACCCATGGCAAAGGATGAAGAAACTTAATCGGCAATTATAATTAACCCACAGATCCAAGAGAAGGTGGTTTACTCATGTGATAAATTATAATTTATGTCATGTCCTAAGCAAAAGAAATACTTATGAAGACATTAATGCGCACGAATACTTTTCTGCCTCGGTCAGCCGTCATTCAATTGAAATGTTGATTGTTCACACCACAGGTCCAAGATTGAACAAAATTTGACTTCTATTAAATGGACTTATGTACTGTGATTAATAATGGATCACATTTTAATTTTAGTTACTATGGCAAGAAAGGTAATCCCAAAATTCAAATCCAGGAAGAGTACCTGCAGCTTTCACTTCGAAGTGTCAGCCCTGGTCTTGTAAGTCAATACTTCAACTTCTCAGTCCCTCTTTGGCCCTCGTTCTCCTTTGGTGACTTTAAAATGGATGGTCTTCCGCATTCCCGTTATCTTCATCCCCACAAGCTAAGAGAGTAGAGCGAACACTGCAATGGTGAGACGCTTGCAAACATCCAATCCGCGGTTCGCTTCCATCTATTGCTGAGAAGAGTGCAAAATCGTTCTGCACAAGCTATGTGTCTTAAAGTATACCACCCAGATACAACATCCTTCTCATCCAGGACACCACGTGACTCTCCAGATACACAAAGACGCTGTCCAATGTCATGCTTGCTTTCGAGAATGTAGCTTGACATACTACTGCTGTTCGTGTGGATTCCTTCTGGACGCAGGCTGTGCAATAGGAACTCTGCCCGACCAAGATTCACCTGCAAAGGGGGAGTTTCAACCTTTTGCTCACAAACATTCATTCACCTCCTTTAATGAGAGTGGGAAGTGACATTGAGTGCGATGGATGCGGGCGTCCAATCACAGGGGAGTTATACTGCTCTGCGTGCTGATTCTTTCTCCACAAGACGTGTGGAGTCGCCCCGAGAGATCCAACGCCACCCCTTTCACCCCTCACCACCCCCTCGTCCCCCCTGTCGATGAATCAGGTAATCAGTTCAGATGGAGTATATTTAAGGATTTTTTCTATACTTACCGCTGTGGTGAATGCAACTTGAATGCCAACCTACATTTTATGTGCTCTGATCCTGCCTCTGGAAGATCAGGAGGGGAGATGGGGAGTCTTTCAGTAATTAATCACTTCTCTCATAAATACAAACTTTCATCCTTCCACACAAACATGGAGACCCGCATCCCTTGCACAGTTTGCGGGGAGAGAAACCTTGGCAATTAATTCTATGGTTGTCTTTATTGCTCTTTCTTTCTCCACGAATCATGTGGCCTTTTTACCCACCGAGATTCAGCACTGATCTCCAACCTGAGCACCCTCTCACCCTCGCTCCCATTTCTGATTCCACAAATGGCGGAATCAAATGTATGAGTCATGAACATTACGTGCACGGTTTCGCATACAGCTGCAAAAAACGTCAACTCCATCTTGACAGATAATGTTCTCTTCAGACACTTGCACATCTCGAGGAAGGAGCAACTGCAACCGTTCGACATTTCTCACACAAGCATAAGTTCAAACTTTAATGGGGTCTCACGTTGCTGTTTGGTGAAAAGGAAAAGGTCCAGGCTATCATGCCTTTTAGCCAACTGCAAAATTTGAGCTCCAGAAATCATGCGCCAATTTACTGCAATGAAAGATCTGGGGTTGGTCCCACCCGCAGAAATCTGATAACTGAACATTACAAAGCCGCTTTCTTCATAAAAGCAAACTGCTTCAGTTAAGTTTCTTGTGTCTGCTAACTACTTGGGAGGGTTGTGGGTTTCACTGTTTCCACCATAAGCTGCTTCCAAATCTTGCTTTTCCACTGGTAAGAATGATAGATTCTTCTTCCAGGAGTCAATGATTCCGCCGAATCATCACATTCTTTGAATAATAGGGTAAGTTTGGCTATAGCAAAAGGGGAGAATATCCAAATTCTGCCATCGACGAAGTCGAATGAAATGCTAAAGTAATTGTACGAAATATCGAAATCCCAGTGGTTGTTAACATTATGTGGGCGACCTTTCCAGGTGAAATTGGAGCAAGTGGAAGAAGAACCTGGCGGGACCGAGCTAGATGAAGAAATTCAACGTGTAAAGAAAGAAGCCGACGCGATGCGCATAAGGGAAGGAAGTTGAGGCAGAAGTGCAGCAAACTGACGACGGGATTGGAGGTCTCGGAGAGCAAACGTGCTAAAGTAACCTCGAGAAGCTAAGAGGTTGTGGTTATATGCAAAACAAGTCGTCCTACCGATACATCTTATTCAGTTACATTTATTTTCACTTAAGAACTTGAAGGGACAGATATACTGATGTTCCATCTATGTTTGTATATATATCAAGTTTGAGATGGTCTATTTTTCGAAATTCATCATGTAAGGTAAACTATTAATCATATGAATCTAAATTGTGCAGTATGGAAATCCATACATGCATGCTGGTCTCGGTTTAAGAATCTAAGGTTGCACCTTGTTCTTTGGTTGGTCTTGCGGCGTTGGTTCAACGTTGATTGAATTTGCGATTGTACTAGTCTAGGTTTGAGAATCTAAGGTTGCACTTGCCGGTCAACATCACCCTTCGCGAACTAATCGTCCTCTCTAGAATTTTGGGTTGCATCGTTTTTCCCATTAATTTGCTCAATTTGTTTTTTCGTTTTTTTTTTTTTTTTTTTTACATCAATTCATGTGAACTACATGGTCCCAGGTTAAAAAGTAATCACAACTCTCTCTCTCATCAAAAGCCATACAAGCTCAATGCCGAATAAAGCGTGCGCGCGCACACAGAGTGCTGCAAGTATTGAAACTCATCTTGACAGCCTTCACGGTCGCGTTCCTGAGCGCCGTGATTCGAACTCTTGACGTCTTGATATGGGAGGCCGCAGAGGCTACGATCGAAGCTCCGGGAACAAGGCATCCGAGGGCCTCCAGATTCTTTTCTCATCAGCATCATCCGCGAGATGAAGCTTCAGTCACATTCCACCACACCCCCGAAATCACGATCACAAGGAGATCAATAGGCCATGACGCACAACTACTCCTCCAAGCTCTTCTCATTCCTAGATCGCTAGAGACAACAATATGGTAATTAAATTAATTAATAATATGGCACTCGGTGTAAGAATTATTGTGTTGCCCACATGATATTATTAATTGATGATTTAATAAATATTTAATATTAAAATATATTGATTATGAGAAGTTACGACTCTAATAAAATGACATAATCCTCATTGAAAAGTTACTATTCTTCCGAAAAGTGCGATTCTCACATAAGTTAAAAGGAGCTTAATGGAAAGCACCCCTCGATAGCAGGTATAAATAAGAGTCCAGTCATATCTCCACCCACGATATGAAAAAAATTGTTGTACTCTGTCCTCCAACGAATAGAATACATTAAAGAAAAGTGGGTTAAGGGAAAGAAATCGGATTTATATGCTTCTTCGATTTTTCTGCAATTATTATCTTCAAGGTATCGTTACGGATAAAGGTACGTCTTCATCTTTCTCATCATGAAAATCATAATGATCAAAAATATTGTGTTTTGTATTTTCGCATAAAAAAAATCGTTATCACTTCCACTCATTTGTAATGAGATCTATTTTTGGTTAGTCAAATGGTTAATGTATCGATTACTTTTTCGTTTTTCTGGGTATTTAGGGACTGTGTTTATGGCCTCGATGGGGAACATGCAGATCCCGTACTTGTACGATGTGGAGGCGGTGAGGGAGATAAGCCCGTGCACTTCGTCGCACTTTGGAAAGCCTTCTTACGAGCGGAAGCTGCTGGCTCCTTTGCTTGGCCAAGGAATTGTGAACTTCAACGGTGCCAAATGGGCTTCCCAGAGATAGATTCTTGCCCGAGTTGTACGTCGACAAAGTTAAGGCACTCCTCCTCCTCTCTCACTTTGTACTTAATGAATCAAGCGCATGGCAGATAACTTATGGAAAAAGGGAATATATATCTTATGAAATGAGATATTTAATTTGAAGTTCAAAGGATTTTAACTTCTAATGTTCTGCTATGTTGAAGCGCGAAATGTCCCTCTCCATTAAGTAATCTTGACACCCTTTGAGTGATGATAACTAATCTCTTGCGTAGGGTATGATAAACTTGATGGTGGAGTCTTCAACATGGAGTGAAAAGACTGAGAAGGAAGGAGTTGCTGAGATCAACATTGACAGCCAGTTGAGGAGCTTTTCTGGGGATGTGACCGCAAAGGCATGCTCCGGGAGCAACTACGACCAGGGACAGGAGCTTTTCTCGAATCTTAGGGCCCTCCAAGAAGCAATCTCCAAGATAGCCTTCACCTCTGCGGTCCCCGGATTTGGGTAATTTATATTCAAATAAATTACTGGATTGGTTTTTTGGCTATCTTTAACTGGTTGTACATCATCTTATTCAGTGAGAGTTCGTAACACAGCAAATGAATATATTATTTCTGACCTAAATTAATTATTCCAAAGGATGAGAATAATTAATGAAAACATCGTAATTCCTTCCAGATACTTGCCAATTAAGACCAACAGGGAAGTAAGGAAGCTGGAGAGAGAGGTTCAGTCCTTGATCCTGAAGGTAGTCGAGGAACGAAAGGAAGCAACCTCAGAGAAGGACCTGCTTCAGATGATACTCAAAGGCGCAGAAAATGTCCGTGTGTTGGGAAGCGGAGATGTAGCGGCCCGTTTCGTCATGGACAAATGCAAGAACATCTACTTGGCCGGGTACAAGACAACCACCGTCGCAGCCGCCTGGATATTGGTGCTGTTGGCCTCGAATCCTGGATGGCAAACCAAAGTATGCGAGGAGGTAGTGCAAGCGTTGCACGGAGGCCAGATTCCAATGCTGACATGATTCAGAAGATGAAGCCGGTTAGTGAACACAAGCCTACCATGAATTATTCACTAATGTTATTCCAATGTACTCGTTTGATCCAAGAACTTGAGATGATATATGTAATTCAAAGAAGATTCGTAAGTGGTTGTTAATGCAATTGCAATACCAAATTCCGTAAGTTCCGACAATACCTTTGTGACTCTTATAGATCTACGGGGTCAAGTAATTCTTGGTCCTCTGCTGGTGACTTGTGGATTTAATGGTATAAGACGAGGGTCGTCATTTGCTGCTCAAAACACGGTAGGAAATGCTATTCAGACAATAGTTGATCAAGGTACGCGACAAGCAAAAATCACGATGAAAAGTCCCAGTCTTGAAAGAGATGCGGAGATTATTCAAGAATATATATCAAGTACTAACATTACATGTCAAATTCTCAGTAGTAGATCCATAATAATAATAATAATAAGAGATGTTCTTTTCATTCAAGAATAAATATTGAATCCTAAATTAAATACTAACATAATATATTGAAAAACTACTCCAGCATGTAATTTCAAATGACAAAAGAATAAAAAAATGGTTATCTTATTTCGAATGTCTCTGCATAAGCATAAGTTTTACCTTGACACGATCCGCTTTTCTTTCGGCGCACGTCTCGGTACCGAAGCACGTGACTCGCATCGAAGTTTGTTTAGTGATATAATTAGCGAAAGTCTACGGGAAGGAAGCAAAGAGAAGTTCGGCCATGAACGGCAGGACAACGTTTAATACCATGAATTACCCGAAACTGTTATCGCCTGGTGTCACCCGTCATTTCGGTAAGCTTCATATTCGATGTAGCAAACCCAACTTTCCAAATTACCTCCGTTTGATTCAGAGAAAGTTGTTAGAATATTTAAATAATAAATCACGCTTTTATTTAACAACTCAAGCTTTTAAATCAGTTAACATTGATTCCACAAATTTTCTCATGATATCAAAGTTGCAGGTCTCAAGTTTGAATCTTTTCAATCTCCATTTGTTTCCCCAATTAAATTTACATTCGTAGTACCATGCAAAAAAGAATAGATCAAATTGTAATTTCTTTGGTTGGTCCAATTGAGGGCTAAAAAAATTTTGCAATTTAAGGAAGGTAGTTTTTAACTTACACAGAGTAGAAGTGAGCATGGTTCTAAGATAGAATCCAGAACCGGACAAGTTCCCACCAATCCGATTCTCTCCAAGTTATCCAAAGTAGGTTCCAAGTTCCAAAATTGGGAACTTGTTTGGATGGGTAAATTATAGGTTATAAATAAAATATGGAATAAGTTTTTTGTGGTTTTCTTAGTCTACACGTTCATACGATCCTGCAATATTTTATGGCGTTCGTTGATGAGTGTACAATCTAAAACTACTAGTCCAAATTTCTATTTTATGACTAAGACTTTTGTTTTGTTAATGTATAATAGTTTTTGTGTATCCAAATATAAATTATGGTCAATGAATTGTAGCAAATTGTGGTTATTAACTGTGATAACTCCCAATATTTATTCAATTAATAATAAATGTGGAACTTGGGTAAACTCCAAAACCTATGCAGGGTGGATTCCAGGCTCCAAGATATGTAGGATAAGTTCCACATTCTATAAAATGAGGAATCTATTATGACGGATAGGTTCCAAGTTCTAGTGGAACTTGTACAGAACCTAAAACCGTTCATCCCTAACACATAGGTGATTCTAGGATCATTCATGGAAAAGATTTGCTTGTAGTTTTTGAAAAAGATTTAGAGCTTAATTGAACCAATCAAAAAGTTTATGGCTTGATTGGATCCTACGAAGAGAATTTAACAGCCATACAAGGGCTGGACAGTCTAGGTAGGATTCGCTTGAGGGTATCGGATTCTTTAATGAAATTGAGATCCCAGAAAAATTCAAGCTATCAGAGTCTGATATGTACAATGGTACAAGCTCTTTGGGATGAAAATGACCTGCTATCTATAGAGCGACACGCCAATGGTCCGACCTTCTAGGAAAGCCTTTTGGTAGGACATTAGTAAGAGACAAACGTTGGTGCATTGCTCAAATTAAGATTGGTAATTTTAAATAAAAGTTAATAACTTCAAAGGCATCATCAAGGTAGTTGGTCGTCTTGGAATTATAAAAGAAATGTTGGAAGTTTTTAGAGAAAAATTATTGAAAAAATAAATAACAATTCATAATATTATAAAAATTATTTACGTTAACCCCGATTGTACTACAAAAGACGATCCGTGCTAACTAGATCATCACGTCAGCGATTTCTAACCAAAATAAGCCGGAATGACTAAATTAACAAATAATTAAAAGGTTTATGACTAAATTCACCCAATTGAAATATTTATAATTGAATTGACCGTTGTTCAATAATTTTGGACAATTTCCCCAATGCAATGTCCTCCGAAAAAGAAATACTTGTGTAGATATTAATGGACGTGAATATTTTTCCACCTCGTTAACAATCATCCAAATGAAATCTTAATGTTTCATGCCTAAACCTGTCACACAGGTGGGTCAGATCTAGTTAAGGTCAGGTCATAAATGGTTCAATCTAAATTAACCCATTTGTTAGCAATGTTAATTTTATCAACTCACACTCGACCCATACTTGACCCATATTGTAAAACATTTTTATATATAATTAAATTTAGAAAAACTTGTTTCTTATGATTTTTTTAAAAATTAGATTGTTAAAATGCTTCCATCAAATTACAAATTTAATGAATAAATTTTATAATTTAAAAAAAAATTTGAGGCTCCATTTATTTCAAGAAAAATGTGATATTTTGGAAAATGATAATATTTTCCGATGTTTGGTTGAAACTTGAAAATGAATTAGAAGATATTTTTCGCTTAGTATAGAAAATCTGATTTGATTTTCTATGTACTCCTTTTAAGTTTTTTATTTTTATTTTTATTTTTTAAAAATATGTTTTTCTATTTTCTTTTTCTTTTTCTTTTTCATCCTTCTTCTCTTGGTTGCTACAAAAACACATACGGGTTCGAGTAAAGGATCTCCCGAATAATCACAATGGCCATGGCTAGCAACAACCAGGCTCAGACCTCGCCAAAGGCCAACAAGACTCCACATCCCCACAACTAACAAAGTCAAGCTCGCCCCAATGCTTGCTAGCACGAGTCTCGCTTGATCGCAAGCTTGAACCTCGCCAAATTAGGGAGGTGAGAGTCTCATCAACATCAAGGTTGACGAGGCTGGCAAGCTTGGCTTCAATAGTTCTAGTGAACTCGAGCTCGCCCAAGGCCGGCAAGGCATCAGCTTTGCCCAATCGGCAAGCTCAAGGCTCACCAATGCAATTTGCGACTCAACAAGGGCTTCACAACCCTCGGCCGCCAAACTTCATGGGGGAAAAAATTAAAGAAAGAAAGCAAAGAAAAAAATAAAATAAGATAAAAATATTAAAAAATAAAAAAAAAAAATTCTAAAAACTTCTTAAGAGGATGATATCTAATTAATGGGTTGACCCAACTAATAACCTTTATAAGTTAAATGGGTTTAAAGACAAACCCATTTAAAACTCATGTACCATTAGATTTACATCCAACCGAAATCTATTAACAATTCATTTATTAAAACTTAACTAACTCATATATGACCCATCTCATTGTAATTGAGTCTCAAAATCTCTATTCAAACCATAGATTCACCCAATGGCCACTCTTCCAACATGGAAGGGAGAGGTGGGGGGTTTGAATCCCCATCTTCTCAGGAGAGTTGGGGTGGGGACGATTTAGTTTCAAGTGTAAGTTTTGACTTTCACGCCCTACGAGAAGGCAGGACAAAAGTTTGAGAGTGAAAGTTAGAGTAAGAGTAGAGTTGAAAAAAACAAAAAAAAACCCTCAGATTCAAGATCGAACAAAATTTGACTCCTATTAAATGGACTTATGGTACTATGACTAATGGATCGCATGTGCAACTTTGTTCTGCACAAGCAAGGTGTCAAAAATATCCAGGACACCACCTAACTCCTAGATGCACAAAGACGCTGTCCAATGTCATGCTGCCTTTCGGGAATGTAGCTTGACCTACTACTGCTATTTGTGTGTATTCCACCTGGCTGGACGCGAGCTGTGCAACATAAACGGTGCCTGACCAAGATACACCTAAGAAGGGAGAGCTTCAGCCTTTTGCTCACAAACATTCATTCACCTTCTTCTATGTGAGAATGTATTGGGTTATCCCACATTTATTGTGAAAGGACATTGGCCTTTGAAGGGATTTGTAGTCAATTTATAAATATAAGAGAAAGTTTCACTTTTTAAAATAGCTTTTGGGATAAGAGAGACTCAAGACCACCTAACAGTGGTATCAAAGCCCAAATTACTAACAAGTCTAGACCTAAAAAGTCACTTAAAGAGGGTTGTTGCGGCTCCGACCTAAACCCGATGTATAATGGGAGATTATTGAGATTATCTCATATCGATTGTGGAAGAGGCTGATAGTTGGCTTGTAAGAGGAGGTATATGGATGGTAAGAGTGCGGGTTCTTTCTCCACAAGACGTGTGTGGGGTCACCTTGAGAGATCCAATGCCACCCCTCGCACCCTCTCCACTCCCTCTCTTACGTTGTCAATGAATCAGGAAATCAGTTCAAATGTAGTATATGCAAGAATTTTTTCGACGTTGACTACCACCGTGGTGGATGCGACTTCAACATCTACCTACATTGCATGTAGTCGATCCTGCCTCCGGAAGATCAGGACGGGGAGATTGGGAGAACCTCAGTGATAAATTTCCTCTCACGAACACCAACTTTCATCCTTCCTACGAACATGAGATCCGCATCTTTGCACAGCTTGGCAGGAAAGGATGCCTTTCAATCTATTCCATGGTTGTCTTAATGCTCTTTCTCCGCAAATCATGTGACCCTTTAACCACCGAGCACTTAGAGTACCCTCTTACCCTCGCTCCCATTTCTGAATCCGCAAATGACGGAATCAAATGTATGAACAGTGTGTTGGAAATTTCCTATAATATGGGCTTACATTAATTAATTGATTTTCTATTTTAAATAATCCGGTTAATGAATATTCCAATATTTATTAAACCCTACAGTGATCTTATTGAAGTGGGTATTGGCATCTATTAATAACGGGCCTAGTTGAGCAGCAAAGTGTAGGCAATTGTGTTTAACTGAAGCCCGTAATGGGAATGGCTCAGTTGACACGCTGTTGATTAGGGTTTGCTAGGTCCTCTCTCTAGCCTATAAAAAGGTAGGTTATACCTATCAGTTGCTTTAATCCCATTGAAAGCTGCTATACTGAAATAGGTCATAGAGAGGAAGATCTAGCATTCCGATAGATCACTGGTTATCAAATTGATCTATTTTTCTTCAAGTGAAGCAATGGCTCAAACAGGTACGCTTTAATTCCGCTATGTTTATTGATTTCAATGTTTTACAATCATATATGGATCCGTTTCTTGTTGATTGATAAGTTGTTTATGTGAATAATTTTCTACATGTGGTATCAGAGTTAATCATATATGATTGTAGAACCCAAATTTTTTTTTATGGAAAAATTCGAAATTTTCCTCTTTGAGTCGGATATGGGCATTATTTTTTTCGTGGATTTTTTTGCTCGATTGATCCTGAAACCACAGGGCTTTTGTTCCACATGTTGAGATTTTTGCAACCATATATAATTTGCATAATTTCGTTGAGAATTGAGAGAGAATTTTAAATTTGAAATTCTAGGGTTTATACATGAAAAAGTTCTAGAATTTTAAGTTACATTCGAGTGTTACCTTCGTTTTTCTTTTTCACTCGATGCTTTTCTTTACGTCGCGTCGTGTCGTTTGAATTATGAATTGTCGGTCAACGCACGCGCTCTTTCACTCGTCGTTCTCTGATTTCGGAATCGACTTGCTCCTCTCGGCGGTTTTGTTCTGTTGCCGTGGCAAGTTCGCTCGCAGTCGCTAGTCAATGCCGAATTCGTTTGCGACGAGGAGGATGGAGGGTTTGTGAAGATTTGTATTTTTGTGGTGGTAGGCGAGTGTGAAATTCGTTCACCATGATCGTGTTGCGGCGATGGGTCGGCGAAGGATCTGTTCGTGTGGGCGTTGCTATGTTAGATGATGGCTAATAGCTTTTTCGTAAGAAAATATTTAGAAAAGTGGTCAATTTTAAATATATGTTGGTGAAGGCTAAGGGTAAATACCTGCATATCAAACAGGATCGAGGGACAGTATTCTACCGACTATGCATGTAAGATCTTAGGGTGCCAAGGCATTATGCGATATGTGTGCGGTGGCAATCGCTAGAAATCGCAGTTGATGTGCGAAAGTCTTTTACGTGTACACTCTTTTGGCCAATGCTCTTTGAAGGAGACTTAAAAGGTTTTGAATCCTAGTATTCCATGGCATCCGCGCTTTTATCTTATTATCAAGTGTCCACATCTATTTTGTTTGGTGCTTTTAGATTCTTCTGCTACTGCTGGAAGAGTGTGTTTCTTTCGATTATCATAATAGTAGTCTTTAGTTTCTTCTAGTCACCCTCATACTTTAATGGGTTATAGCTTCATCGTGATTGTCACGTGCAGCCACCAAAAATTTCTTTTGGATTGGACTCGAGGCTTGCCCTCTTTTTAGCTAATTTTTCATGACAAGGAGTGTAAACGTGCTTGCTTGATGCCGTTTTTTTTTTTTTTTTTACAATGAATTTTGGTAGATTGTGTTATATGGTGCGATCATAGGATTTCACAATTTTATGTTTCTCATGTATGACTGATGTTCTTGCTCAATCAATCTTCATGCGTAAAACTGAGAAGCATACAAAATAATAATAATAATAATAATAATAATAATAATAATAATAATAATAATAATAATAATAATAATAATAATAATAATAATAATAATAATAATAATAATAATAATAACAATAATAATAATAACAATAACAATAATAATAATAACAATAATAATAATGACAATAATAATAATAACAATAACAATAATAATAATAAGAATAATAATAATAAGAATAATAATAACAATAATAATAATAACAATAACAATAATAACAATAACAATAATAATAACAATAACAATAACAATAACAATAACAATAACAATAATAACAACAACAATAATAATAACAATAATAATAATAATAATAATAATAATAATAATAATAATAATAATAATAATAATAATAATAATAATAATAATAATAATAATAATAATAATAATAAGTAAGAATTCCATAGTTCAAGTTTGCATAAGTAAAAACCTGATGCGAAAATCCTCTGTTGAGCTGCCTTTGGTCTATTTTAGATAGCACAGCAGAGTAAATGTAGATTATTTAGTGGGCCTCCTTTTTTGGAAGTTTATCATGTATTCCACGTTGAACGTGTGGGGCTCACATTCAATGTTACTGGGTTGATGCTGATCTTTATGTATAGTTATCTAGCTGATCAAGCTTTTGAGTCTTTTAATTGGAATAATGATCGGGGTCTTGCAACATGCTTGCTTGAGAAAGTTGTGATTAATCTGTTTGCTGGTCGATTATAAAATTGTTGTTAGTTCTCACAAGCAAGAGACGGATGATTCGTCGGTTATGTTCGGCTCCAAAGTGTGGTAAGTACTTGTAAACTAACTGGTAAAGATAGAGCATTGATAGCTTTTGTAATTAGAAAAGCAAGTGCAAGGTAGAGAGTTCCCATTGTTTTCTAGGAATCCTCGTACATGAAAGGTCTGTTATTCCACTAATTAGCATGGAAAATTGTGAACTCGAGCATGCAAAAGTCCTAGCAGACATGAGTGCTCCACCATGGCTAGTCTAGGACGTCTACTCCTAGTTAAATTAGCCGAGTTTGTTTGCTGGGACAGATAATGTTTTTGCATACATGGATGCTTCATCTTTCGTCCTCAAATTCGAGAAAGGGTTAATATGGACTAGACTGACTGGTGGAGGACTGATTGATGAGATACAATAAAATAAAGGGTGCTGCCGTTCCAATTAACATGTGGAGTTACTTAGTTAAGTGCTTATGTTTTAGCTTGAGGGAGAAGTTTTCTCCCATCATGGGGTTGGTGCTATTAACCTAGCAAAAGTGGTCCAGCTTGAGGAAACAATCATCTGGACCTTAAATATTTTTGGAAAGTTTACATTTGGATCTGACGGACGAAAGAGTGCTTGATGTGGGACCCGTCATGGGTTTCCGTTGGCGAATCGTGGCCCTCTATTTTGCTTCTGCTGGACTAGATCTGCGAAACATAGATGGTGTTGGTGTGATTTGGGCTAGATTCATGGGATTGAGCCTCATTGTGCAGTAGCTTTTGCTTTAACTGGAGGGCGCGTGAACAATTCGGGTTCGAGGGCTGAGCGGCTTGAATGTCTTCGATTTCTCGTGTAGGTTCGCGTTTAATGATTCACATATGTTGGAATATGGCGGCTAGTGTACTAATTGATGTGTGCTTTCATATCCTTGTTTGTGGTGGATTCAAGATCGTGTTTTTTTTTAATGAAATTTAGACGAATTCTATTGATGGTAATTGTGGGTAATTGATGAACTTGGTTTTCTTTGATGGATGGTGAATTTCTCATTCGATTATGTCTCTATAAGCAATGGTCTGTGATAGTGTTTTATGTGAACGACCACTGTGTGGAAGAAAAGGGAAAGTAAGCTTAAGAGGGCAATTGGATTAGAGATCTTCTTCTATATCAATCTTGTTTTTTGCTAGTAACAAACAGTATTGCTTGTGCCATGCATGGGATCTTACTTTATTCACGCTCTCTCGCATAAATTGACATTGTGACAGAAGATATTGTACCTCATTATCATAGATTGAATTCAGAAATTTAAAAAAAAAAATTGTGGCAAAAATTGTTGCTTGATAAATGCAATATGATCTTGGGAAGCACATGTCGTCAAGTGCTTCATATTGTTTGATGAATTTTTGGGCATTGATTAAATGGAACATTATTTACAAATTGTTAAAGTTTGTAAATTGTTGAAGTTCCTTATTGATAAAAATTAGTATATACAATTACCTGCCCAAAGGGGGTTATTGTGTATATTAATTTGAAAATTGCATGAAGATAAATTCCAAAATTAAAAGATGGGGATATATGACTCAAAAAGATTTATCTGCCCAAAGGGGATAAAAAAAATTTTAAAGTTATATGTAATTCCCCTCTATATTGATATATTAGAGATGGATGATGGGGATGTGTGACTCAAAAGGTTTATCTGCCTAAAGGGGATAAATTTTTTAGAGTTATGTGTAATTCCCCTCTATGTTGAGATAATGGAGATATATAATTTAAAGGATTTGTCTGCCCAAAGGGGATTGATCCTTGAAGATTATATGTAATTCTCATTTATCGTCTCTATATATTGATATCATGGAGATGTATAATTTAAATGATTTGACTGCCCAAAGGGGATGGATCATTAACAATTATATGTAATTCTCCTTGTTGTTGCTTTATAAACTTCATGCTGTGAAAAATAATGGTGCATTATACACTTTGGCCAAAGGGGAGTTTATAATGTACTAATTATTTTTGTTGAATTACTTATTGCCCATGATTGATCTTATTGCATTATGTGTGACAAACAGTTACACTTGCTATAAATAACAATGATGCCACAGTTGAAATATTAACTTGATCAAATATTATACTGTTAAGGACTTGGTCAAAAATGGAGATAGTGTGATCGAGAATGTCATAACTGAGTCCATGTTGGTTGATCCTCTAACAAAAGGCTTACGACCCATTGTTTAAAGAACATGTAAAGAATATGGGTGTCTTAGATTCTTTTGATTTCTTTTGTTAGTGGGAGTTATATAATTTGTATTTCTGGATATTATAGTTATATGCAGACTGATAATGCTTTTATGATGTCTATTAAAGCGTTTATTTTCAATGATTGTTGTTATTGATTATATTGTTATCATTTCTCTTGTTGACTGAGAAATGGAAGTATAAAACATTATCTTTAAACAAATTTTAGTTTAAAGATGACTGGATGTCACTAATTATGAGATCTCATGTTGGATTGTGACATAGTCGAGCAATTTCATGTTGTTTAGAAATTGCGTTAATGCAGTTTCATGTCGTTGAGAAATTGCATTAAGGACCGATAAGAAGTAGTGTATATTTTGATCACATGTTGGCATTATTTCTTACTACACTACTAGGCCCATGATCCATGGAAATATAATGCTTATTATATGTGATTATGGAAGGTCTTGTGTTGTGGTATTTTCTTAACACATTGATCTCCGTAGTCCTATACTGAGGTTATATAGGATTGGATTGGTTTTGAGATGACGTTATTGGAATATTATTTTTTAAAATTGTGGCCACATAAAACAAAATTTTCAGTTATTAACCCGATAGTGTCGTTTTCAATATAAAATCTTTTCCAAAATAAAATAAGTTAATTAATGTAGCCCAAGTGGGAGAATGTTGGAAATTTCCTATAATATGGGCTTACATTAATTAATTGATTTTCTATTTTAAATAATCCGGTTAATGAATATTCCAATATTTGTTAAACCCTACAGTGATCTTATTGAAGTGAGTATTAGCATCTATTAATAACGGGCCTAGTTGAGCAACAAAATGTAGGCAATTGTGTTTAACTGAAGCCCGTAATGGGAAGGGCCCAGTTGACACGCTGTTGATTAGGGTTTGCTAGGTCCCCTCTCTAGCCTATAAAAGGGTAGGTTATACCTATCAGTTGCTTTAATCCCATTGAAAGCTGCTATACTGAAAAGGTCATAGAGAAGAAGATCTGGCATTCCGATAGATCACTGGTTATCAGATTGATCTATTTTTCTTCAAGTGAAGCAATGGCTCAAACAGGTACGCTTTAATTCCGCTGTATTTATTGATCTCGGTGTTTTACAATCATATATGGATCTGTTTCTTCTTGATTAATTAATTGTTTATGTGAATAATTTTCTACACAGTGAACATTACATGCATGGCTCTACATACAACTGCAAAATATGGAAACTCCATCTCGACAGAGAATGCGCTCTTCAGAAACTTGCATTTCTCGAGGAAGGAGCAACTGCAACCATTTGACCTTTCACACAAGAGCAGTTGAAATGTTTTCTCATGAATGGGGTCTCACGCTGTTTTTTTTTTTTTTTGGTAACCGAGGACTCCGCCTTGACCCGCCGCACTCGGTGGCGCCGTCGAGCCTGACTCCTATACCTCAGGAAAGACTAGCATAGGACCCCAGCACCATGGCCCCTTACTTACAACGCTTCCACAACTGCGAATTTCGAACCCTCAACCTCGACAATGAAAAAGAGACTCTAATCCAGCGCAGCTACCCACGGTTGGGTTAGGTTTCACGCTGTTGCTGTTGCGGCAAAACTGCAAAGGGTCTAGGCTATCGATGCCTTTTATAGAACTGCAGATTTCAGCTCCATAAGTCATGGGCAGATCAACTGCAATCAGAGACCCTTATCTTTGAGGAAATCGATGGATATCTTACTGGCCATGTCTGTAAGAGTGTTATCCGCCTCATGTTCTCGTGCACGAGATGTGAAGTTAGATTGCATGCTTCCTGCTCTCAAAGGACAACTCTGGATCATCAATTACATGAGCATAGTCTTCCTTATTTTGAGCGAACCCCAGACTTCTTGCTGAAAATCCCAGACTTGCAATGCAAGGATTGTGGAGATAGTTGTGAGTTCAATTTCTAACGCTACCCACAGTGTGATGTTAATCTGCACCATGAATGCTTTCAGCTACTGCAACTATTAAAAGTAACCATCATATCGATCCTTGTACCCTATTTCAATCGATTGTCGAGATGATTCGTACGAGTACATGCTAGTAAATTCATCATAATGATTGAACCTTGTTAACAACTTTGGTATGGTCTTAAAGACATTGATGCAATCATGATACTTGTAAGAATACGTGCGGTCGGCAAATAATTATCTACATGGTAAGAAACAGTTTAGCACACACCAATTAAACATTACGTAATTCGTCATAATATTGTTTAAATCTTTAACCGCGCATACAAAGGTTGTAATATACTAATTGTCTTACATGTTGGTAGATTCATCATGGGAAGACCAACCACACTTGTAAAATGTGAAAGAAGATGGTAACTCGTTAATTTATTGTGACGTTGATAAATTTATTACAAAGCCGGTATTTTTACTAACCACACCTATGAAATTACCACACCTATAGTGTCGGTAATTTACGAACCACACTTAAAAAATTTCCAAGAAGTTGGTAACTTACCAATATGCTGGGACGTTGGTAAATTCGTTCACCGCACGTTGGCCTACAGAAATAAGAGGGATATTGATTCCATGCTCCATATAAATATATAATTATTCTGTCTTGGAGGTGAGTGTGAAGTAGAAGGCATTGGTGACAGTACATCTATTTGTTTGGCTTAAAATTCATGAGATTCTCATGCTAGTGCTGATTAAATTTTTGTCGTAAGAATTCATGTATGATACTTTCGTCAAATTGAGAAATCATTTTGTGAGGACTTGTGTGGTTAAACACTGTGTGCATTATTTGGTGCATTTGGAGCTTGGGAAACACTTAAATGCTTGAGTGACTCGATTATGGTTGTAATCTAAGTAGCATCAATAGCGACACATGACACACACAGACACAATGTTTTTCAAAAAATCGAGAATTTCGATACGTTAGGACACATTGTGTATTAAATGTATATTTATATATATAATAAATTATCATTTTTATGATTATTTTAATCAAATTAATTTCATTTAAATTCACAATAAATAAATAATAAAAAAATCTACACTGATAATATCAATCTACCATTTGTTAATATCATTCATTATTTCAATTTGACAAATTCAACTTCATTTCAGTAATCCATAAAATTAGAATACTGCAAAGTGACCTGTGACGATTGCTAAATTCTATTAAAATATGTCTGGATTTTAAAACACAAAAATGAAAGTCCCGACACGAATCGTAGGGAAGCGCAAAGTGGATTTTTTAGATGCACTCGACAAGTTTCGAGGTTCAATTTTGGTAACTCTAGGATAAGGAATATCCCGTGAGATCGTCGATGGACACTCTAAGAGTGGACTTCATGTGATGACTTTTGAATAAGAGTAAAAGATATTCTAGACAACATCAGCAAAGCAAGAGACGTGGCTTTCCTTTTAAGAGTTGTTGTCGTTTCCAACGTTGGCCTGTAGAAATCAGAGGGATATTGATTCCATGCTCCATATAGATATATAATTATTCTATCTTCCTTTTACAAGTCGTTGTCGATTTCCAACGTTGGCCTGCAGAAATTAGAGGGATAATGATTCCATGCTTTATATAAATACATAATTTTGTTGTCTTAACAAAAGTTCAAACAGCAAATTGCTGGTAGTTCACGATATAAATACGAGACATCCTCGGACGCATTCTCTTCATCGTACCCACAAACAGACACGCAGCTTGCAACGGCCAAAAGAAGAAGATAGCCGGAAACTGTTAGAGATCAGCTGAGATGAAGAACATCCTGACTCCGAAAGTAGCAGCCGGCGTTATGATTTTGCTCTTCGTAATAGGAACATCAATGCGACGAATGGAGGCAAGACAGGTTCCGATGAATGGCCACGGAGGAGAACGGGCTAATAATAAGGTGCCGAGTCTAGCTGTTCTCCATATCCTGCGAAAGTCTCCGCCCCCTGCACTGGGAATTGCACTGGCTACACTCCTGGGGGGAAGCATGCACCAAAACATGCACCACCAGCACGAGGGAATTAACGGGCCGATCAGCCGCATGACTGCCCATCATAAATAGTTGCTTCTCCATGTCAGGGACGCTTGTTAAAGATATTATGATATTTTTTATTTTCCATATCTCTCGGGGTCATGCATATATCCCTTTTGATTATCCGTATCCCTGATTAATTGTTTTTGGTATCATGTTTATCTTATTACCTTAAATAATCATATAATAAAGTAGATAAATTAGCATATGTACTATCTATCAATACATAATGAAATATACAAAAATTATGTATTTCTTTCTTCCACATCATTTCTTAACTAAGTGCGTCCTCATATGAGACTTATGTTGGCAAGGATGGATAACTTTGGGTGTGCACAATTGAGCTCAGATGCACCCGGTGCGCTTAGGGATTCCTCAGGAACAACGCCTCAAATACCAAGTTGAGAATAATAAAGCAGAAAAGAGAATAATGAAATGTTCTATATATTTCGATATATGCTGAAAAATAGTACATGAGTCTATATAGGCTTTATTAGATTACTATTTAAGATGACATATCAATCACTGTGTGCTTTACTTGGTGTAATTTGGGCTTGGGTAATATTGAAGGCGCTTGAGTGACTCAAGTGTGATTGTAATCTAAGTAGCACCAACACCGACACGATTTTATCAAAAAGTAGAGAATTCTAAAATATTGGGACACGTTGTATATTAGATGTATATTTATCTATAATAATTTTTCATTTTTATGATTATTTTAATCAAATTAATTTGATTCAACTTAACATATAAATAAATAATAAAAAAGAGCCTAAAATGAATTTACACTAAAAATATTAATTCACCATTTGTTAATATCATTCATTATTTCAATTTGACAAATTCAACTCCATTCCAATAATCCATAAAACTATAGCAAAGTGACATGTAACGATTTATAAATCTCGTTAAAAGATGTCTCGAGTTTAAGCCCGCAAACGAAAGTCCTAACGTGAATCGTAAGGAAGCACAGAGTCAATTTTTGAGATGCACTTCGGACAAGGTTTGAACTTCAATTTTAGTAACTCTAGGATATGGAATATACCGTTGGATCATCGAAGGAAACTATAAGAGGAAAGTTCATATGATGACTTTTGAATAAAAGTAAAAGATATTCTAGACAACATCAGCAAAGCAAGAGACATAGCTTTCCTTTTACAAGTTGTTGTTGATTTCGAACGTTGGCCTACAGAAATAAGAGGGATATTGATTCCATGCTCCATATAAATATATAATTATTCTGTCTTGGAGGTGAGTGTGAAGTAGAAGGCATTGGTGACAGTACATCTATTTGTTTGATTTAAAATTCATGAGATTCTCATCCTAGTGCTAATTAAATTTTTGTGGTAAGAATTCATGTATGATACTTTCGTCAGATTGAGAAATCATTTTGTGAAGAATTGTGGGGTTAAACACTATGTGCATTATTTGGTGTAATTGGGGCTTGGGAAACACTTAAATGCTTGAGTGACTCGATTATGGTTGTAATCTAAGTAGCATCAATAGCAACACATGACATGCGAAGACACAATGTTTTTCAAAAAATCGAGAATTTTGATACGTTAGGACACATTGTGTATTAAATGTATATTTATATATATAATAAATTATCATTTTATGATTATTTTAATCAAATTAATTTAATTCAAATTCACAATAAATAAATAATAAAAAAGATTCTTAATAAATCTACACTAGTAATATCAATCTACCATTTGTTAATATCATTCATTATTTAGTAATCCACAAAATTAGAATACTGCAAAGTGACATGTGACGATTGCTAAATTCTATCAAATTATCTCTCGAGTTTAAGCCCATAAATGAAAGTCCTGACACGAATCGTAGGGAAGCGCAGAGTGGATTTTTTAGATGCACTCCAGACAAGTTTCGAGGTTCAATTTTGGTAACTCTAGGATAAGGAATATCCCGTGGGATCGTCGATGGAAACTATAAGAGTGGACTTCATGTGATGACTTTTGAATAAGAGTAAAAGATATTCTAGACAACATCAGCAAAGCAAGACACGCGGCTTTCCTTTTAAGAGTTGTTGTAGTTTACAAGTTGGCCTGCAGAAATCAGAGGGATATTGATTCCATGCTCCATATAGATATATAATTATTCTGTCTTCCTTTTACAAGTTGTCGATTTCCAACGTTGGCTTGCAGAAATTAGTGGGATGATGATTCCATGCTTTATATAAATACATAATTTTGTTGTCTTAACAAAAGTTCAAATAGCAAATTGCTGGTAGTTCACGATATAAATACAAGACATCCTCGGACGCATTCTCTTCATCATACCCATAAACAAACACGCAGCTTGCAGCGGCCAAAAGAAGAAGATAACCAGAAACTATTGAGAGATCAGCTGAGATGAAGAACATCCTTACTCCAAAAGTAAAAGATATTCTAGACAACATCAACAAAGCAAGAGACTTAGCTTTCCTTTTACAAGTTGTTGTTGATTTCGAACGTTGGCCTACGGAAATAAGAGGATATTGATTCCATGCTCCATATAAATATATAATTATTCTGTCTTGGAGGTGAGTATGAAGTAGAAGGCATAGGTGACAGTACATCTATTTGTTTGGATTAAAATTCATGAGATTCTCATCCTAGTGTTGATTAAATTTTTGTGGTAAGAATTCATGTATGATACTTTCGTCAGATTGAGAAATCATTTTGTGAGGAATTGTGGGGTTAAACACTATGTGCATTATTCACCACCCGCCGCGGTGGCGTCGCTGGCTCGGGCGTTGCGCTTCTCACGAAAGGCGCGCATTCGAATCCCAAGGCGTCGCTTGGTGCCTTGCCCGCTTGCACGTGGTGGTAGTTTCCATGTGTCGGCCCCAGGGTTTTCCCGCCGGCTGTCGGCTTACGGGGTTCCCTGGGTCACCCAAAAAAAAAAAACATTGTGTGCATTATTTGGTGCAATTGGGGCTTGGGAAATACTTAAATGCTTGAGTGACTTGATTATGGTTGTAATCTAAGTAGCTTCAATAGCGACACATGATGCGCAAACACAATGTTTTTCAAAAAATCGAGAATTTGGATACGTTAGGACACATTGTGTATTAAATGTATATTTATATATATAATAAATTATCATTTTATGATTATTTTAATCAAATTAATTTAATTCAAATTCACAATAAATAAATAATAAAAATGATTCTTAATAAATCTACACTGATAATATCAATCTACCATTTGTTAATATCATTCATTATTTCAATTTGACAAATTCAACTTCATTTTAGTAATCCACAAAATTAGAATACTGCAAAGTGACATGTGACGATTGCTAAATTCTATCAAAATATCTCTCGAGTTTAAGCCCATAAATGAAAGTCTTGACACGAATCGTAGGGAAGAGCAGAGTGGATTTTTTAGATGCACTCCGGACAAGTTTCGAGGTTCAATTTTGGTAACTCTAGGATAAGGAATATCCTGTGGGATCGTCGATGGAAACTATAAGAGTGGACTTCATGTGATGACTTTTGAATAAGAGTAAAAGATATTCTAGAATACATCAGCAGAGCAAGAGACGCGGCTTTCCTTTTAAGAGTTGTTGTAGTTTCCAAGTTGGCCTATAGAAATTAGAGGGATATTGATTCCATGCTCCATATAGATATATAATTATTCTGTCTTCCTTTTACAAGTTGTCGATTTCCAACGTTGGCCTGCAGAAATTAGAGGGATAATGATTCCATGCTTTATATAAATACATAATTATGTTGTATTAACAGAAGTTCAAATAGCAAATTGCTGGTAGTTCACGATATAAATACGAGACATCCTCGGACGCATTCTCTTCATCATACCCACAAATAGACACGCAGCTTGCAGCGGCCAATAGAAGAAGATAGCTAGAAACTGTTGAGAGATCAGCTGAGATGAAGAACATCCTTACTCCGAAAGTAAAAGATATTCTAGACAACATCAGCAAAGCAAGAGACATAGCTTTCCTTTTACAAGTTGTTGTTGATTTCGAACGTTGGCCTACAGAAATAAGAGGGATATTGATTCCATGCTCCATATATATATATATATTCTGTCTTGGAGGTGAGTGTGAAGTAGAAGGCATTGGTAATAGTACATCTATTTGTTTGGATTAAAATTCATGAGATTCTCATCCTAGTGCTGATTAAATTTTTGTCGTAAGAATTCGTGTATGATACTTTCGTCAAATTGAGAAATCATTTTGTGAGGAATTGTGGGGTTAAACACTATGTGTATTATTTGGTGTAATTGGGGCTTGGGAAACACTTAAATGCTTGAGTGACTCGATTATGGTTGTAATCTTAGTAGCATCAATAGCGACACATGACACGCGCAAACAATGTTTTTCAAAAAATCGAGAATGTCGATACGTTAGGACACATTGTGTATTAAATGTATATTTATATATATAATAAATTATCATTTTTATGATTATTTCAATTAAATTAATTTAATTCAAATTCACAATAAATAAATAATAAAAGAGATTCTTAATAAATCTACTTTGATAATATCAATCTACCATTTGTTAATATCATTCATTATTTCAATTTGACAAATTCAACTTCATTTTAGTAATCCATAAAATTAGAATACTACAAAGTGACATGTGACGATTGCTAAATTCTATCAAAATATGTCTCGAGTTTAAGCCCATAAATGAAAGTCCTGACACAAATCGTAGGGAAGCGCATAGTGGATTTTTTTGATGCACTTCGGACAAGTTTCGAGCTTCAATTTTGGTAACTCTAGGATATGGAATATCCCGTGGGATCGTCAATGGAAACTATAAGAATTGACTTCATGTGATGACTTTTGAATAAGAGTAAAAGATATTCCAGACGACATCAGCAAAGCAAGAGACGCGGCTTTCCTTTTAAGAGTTGTTGTCGTTTCCAACATTGACCTGTAGAAATCAGAGGGATATTGATTCCATGCTCCATATAGATATATAATTATTCTATCTTCTTTTTACAAGTCGTTGTCGATTTCCAACGTTGGCCTGCAGAAATTAGTGGGATAATGATTCCACGCTTTATATAAATACATAATTATGTTGTCTTGGAGGTGAGCGTGAACCAGAAGGCATTAATGACGGCACATCTATTTCTTTGGATTAAAATTCGCTGAAATTTTCATCCTAGTGCCGCATATCTTCTCTTTTATTATTGCCGCCGCCGCCTCCTAAGATGGCTCCTAAGAGTCATGTGCTTCTCTATTCATTGGTTTTCCACACTCTCTCTTTCTCTTCTTGCTCTTCACTCTCTCTCTCTCTCTCTCTCTCTCTCTCTCTCTCTCTCTCTCTCTCTCTCGCTCTACACGAGAGCTGTCGACACCCAAAATTACCTCGTTGGGGATAGCCAACATTCATGAAAGGGATTTGAGCTTGGTGTCAATGGAATTCTAGACACAAGTTTAGGAGTAGACAACAGGGAAATTATTTATCACATGTTAGGCTATGAGAATATTGCGTCAATTTTGGAGTTCAAGTAAAATTAGCATTGGAATCTAGGCGAGAGATATTGCAGCACGAAGTGTGCATAAAAATAGGGAGTCGTTATTTACTTGATGAGCAAGCTGTGCAAGCGCCGTCGACAAGTCAAGAAGCAATTGCTTATCGATAAGGGTGCCAAGAAGAAATGGAAAACATGGAGAATGTGAGGAGTAGTGTCCAAAGAGAAGTAACCGACTAATAGCTACTCGTCCACCTTATAAATACTTCAACCAGTCTAATGAGAAGCCTTCTAACAACACAACAACTATCTTTACTTTATCTTTACTTTATTGTATTTTATCTATAGTTTTTCAAGATTATATCGTTGATTAAATTCCATCATGTATCTCTATCTAGTTCAGTATCATTGATTAAATTCCAATGTTGTTCTACAAGCACAACATCGTTGATTAAATTCCGACGTTGTGTTTCCTATCCAAGAGTATTGTTGTCAATTAGATTCCAGCTTTACGCGTAAAACAAGTTGTATCATAGATTAAATTCCGGCATAGTTTGAGTTCAAAGCATAGGCTATTTAGTTAATATGTCCAGATTACATCGTTGATTAGATTCTAGTGTGATTTGTGCTTGGAAGCAGTTAGTCTTTGAACTATCCAAGTATCAATTATTAGAGTTGTATATACAAATTGAGAAAAAAAAAATTCCCTTACATTTGACATTCTCTGTTCAAGCTTAATGCAGAACCTAAGTCTCCTGTAATAAAACCAAAACGCAACGTTGGATAAAAGATTTTTCACGAGAATCAAAACTGGTGAAATATCTTTTTGGCACACCTGGTGGGACCATTTGTGTTAAGTCGAGAGAGTATTATGCCACGAATCCGAAGTCGAATCAACTTGAATAGCGCCACTAATGAGCAAATACTAATGGCTGAGAACAATGCATGAGCTAAATCATCATCAACCCAACCTCCTCAGAATGAAATAGCAAGTCAAATCCAAAAGAAAGGTACTGATGTTTTGAGGCAACGTGTGGTAGAAAAAAGATAGGCAAACCTCATGCCAATCATGCTCGTTACTATGAGGCGAACAATCGACGAAACTCAAAATGAGTTTGCTGATCATATAGCCAGATGAATGACGAACATCTTTGGGCCTTTAATCATCAATACTTATCACAAATGTGCCCAAGGACAGCATGGGGTCTCAACAGGACCAACTCAACCTCAAATAGGGCAAGTCCTTATTTCAACCGGGGTACGTTTCTATCTTGTTAGCTTTTCAAGTAATATTGGGTAATGTAGGACAAGCGGTGTTGACTTAGCCCCCTTTAGGATCTTGCAAAGGGGAGACGTTTCGGCGACTATGCAGGCTAATGGGTCTGTTAATTCGTATGTCCCTATCAATGTTGTTTAGGGTCCTATAGTGTTTGTTCCACCAACAACTCAATAGAATACATCACTTGAGAATGTTGTTAGGGTAGATTTAACTCAACCAAATCTCATTCTGGTACCTTAGACGAATGTGCTGCAGCCATAATGAATGTCCCCAGAGTTGTGATGACTCCAATTAGGGGGCACGGCCAATTCCAGCAACTGAACATCCATTAGACGCCCCTAATGGAGGCTCCTAATGTTCAGCAGTAAGTTCCTAATATCCAGCCCCACATATCTCCGAATGCTCAACCTCAAATGTTACAACAATCTTTTCCTCCTACCCATATGAATATCCTCAACCCACATATAAACCCAACATTTGTAGTCCAACAACAACTTTAGCCTTATGGACCTCAATAACAATACCATCAAGCTCCTCAACAAAATGCAAATCTAGCATTGCAACCTAATTATGCTGTACAACAAGTCCCAGGGTTTCCTCATATGGCTTCAATTCAAAATCAGCCAATAGTTGATCCATTATTAAGGGGATACGATAATGATATCGCATGCTTAGCTAACATCTATAGAAAGCCGTACCTAAATTAGATGGATGCTATACCATACCCGAGGGGTTTTATAATATCTGAGTTTACTTTGTTTACCAATGAAGAGGATCAGTCGACTTTTGAGCATGTTAATCGTTTCTTAGCACAATGCGAAGATGCAACACATGCAGATCATTGGAAGTTAAGGTTATTCCCTTTATCATTATCAAAAACTATTTTTACTTGGTATACAACATTGTCGCCAAACTCAGTTAATTCATGTGAACAAATGGAAAGATTATTCCATACCCAATTCTAAAAGGCTACTCTAGATCTGTTAATGGTTAACTTATTGACTATGAAACAACTATTTAATGAGTTAGTTGACTAGTTTATTTTTAGATTTAAGAGGGCCAAAAATAAGTGTTTAGTCCCCTTACTAGAGAAAACCTTTGTAGATCTTGCATTTAATGGTTTGAAGTTCGAAATTCGGGAAAGAATGGTTGGGTAACCCTATTTTGATTTGTTTCAGCTATCTACCATAGCCACTAAGCGTGAGAGCTTGCTCAAAGAAAAAGACAAATGTCATGGTAGACGAGCAGATGTTAATTAGGCTGATGCTGCAAAAGTAGATGAAGAATTAGAGCAAGTCCATACAGTCGAAGTGACTGTAGCTAAAATAATTATAGATAAATCATATGTTTGTCAAGCACTAAAGCCGGCTAGAGTAAATGAAAAGTCCAACCTCATGCCTAAAGCTAAGGAGCCTATCTACTACTCCCTTGATGCCAATAAAACTAAAAAGATAATCGATCTAGGCTAATGACCAGATAAGATTGATCGAAGGGCAGAGCATACCTGCTAAAGAAGAATTGGCGGGGAAGAGATATTGCAAATAATATTATTCATGGATTCATAATACCAACGATTGCGTGGTTATCGAAAGAAACATTCCAAACATGATCAAGTGAGAGAAAATAAAGTTTGTTGATAACAAGAATAAAGCTTCCATGGAAGTCGATGTGGACCCATTCCCTATCATGAATAGAATGATATCATCTAGGGTACAATCCATACCCATAAGTCATCACCAGCTTCGATACAGTGTAAGGCGGAAGTAGGTGATTAGACAGGAGGGGTATAGTCCCAGGCGCCAGTACCATCAATCTAGCCAAAGGGTCATTAGCAGGGAATACAACTCAGGCTTGACTACCCCATTTCTAAAAGGACCAATTCCAAATGGGCCACCCTATCCTAGAAAGTATCATGCTTATTGGAAGAAAAGAGTTGACTTGTGCGATTCATAGTCTAGTAAGAATCTAGGTCCTTAATTGTGTCTAAATTGTAAGCAGTTGATCCAACGACGGAAGTACTACTCAATGGGGCTCATAATCAATATGGGGCAATGGTCATTAATGAGGTAAACAATTTAGGTATTTCTAACCAAAGAAAACCTGTTGCATATGAGACAAGATCCTCCAAGAAGTTTCATGCCTGTCGAGCAACTAAAAACTCAATCAAATGAAGATCTGAGGAGGAAGATCCTACCATTGAAACTCTAGGAGACTATAGTGGACAATATGACTATTATGTTAGTTATAGCTCACCTACTATTCACCCTCGAATGGTTAGCCCATCTAGATAGGGAGTAGAGTTTGACAATAAAGATATGAAACCAATAGCTAATTATCACCGTCAACGCACTTTAAAGATAACCCATGATCCGCTTGCTGTTAAATGGTATAAGGTTGATAGGGCTCAACCCCTAAAGAACAGTTTAATGTATAATAGAAGTGGAGGATGCAAAGAAAGAAGAAGATACACTTACTCTTAAAGCAAATTGACCAGGTTTGCATAACTCAGGTCAAGCCCATTGTAATGGCAAACCATAAACCGAAGAAGGTTAAGGCAAAGAATTTGGTTTGGAGAAAGAAAAAAAAAAAAGCCAGAAAATGATAATGCAACTCCCAACAAAGCCAGAAGACTAGCCACAAAAGCAATTGCTGAGTCATTAGAGTGAAGGAGGAATCCTATATCGAGATCAGTATCACCATTAAGTTCATGTATGGTATAGACAAAACTTCCTAATGAATTCCGCACATTCGTATCTGCTATAAAAATTATGCGAGGAAATCCTTGCAGATGAAAATGAGGGAATAGAGGTCTATTTTGATGCTGAAGAAGTAATGGAATTTGAAAAACCTCCAGCAAAGAGTTCGAACCACTTGAGAATATTAAATATTAATGCCAAGATCAACGATCGGCCTATATCTCAAGTGTTAGTTCATGAGGGTCTACTTTGAATCTCATCCTCTATCACTTCTACAAGAAAATGGGGAAAAAGACAATGAAATTATCCCATCAAATATTCAGTTGTCAAATTCATAGGGAATGTTTCGGATGTTAAAGAATATTTTTCATCGACCTTACCGTGGGATTGAATACTTCAGGGACTTCTTTCTATGTGGTCGATGTTGATAGATCATACAACTTATTATTAGGAAAAGATTGGATTCATGATAACCAATGTGTACCATTGACTCTTTATCATATGCTGTCATTTTGGAATGGTAATAAGATAGAATATGTTAAAGTAAAAAAAGAAGCCACGACTAGTTTGGTCACAGGCAACAATAGGGTGCCAATAGGCATCAAAGAACAATATTTGCGTAAGCAGACCCCCTTGATAGATCCTAATAATATTGTGTTTTGCCGTTTTAATAAGGGGACAGTTGAGTGGGTCCCAAAAAATCAACAGGGCAATTTGATTAGGTTGTTTATGGAGAACTTTATATTATCAAAAGATCTCATTAGGATGTATTGGCCTATAGGGCTGAACTAGTAGAGTAGCATATCGAAACTGTTGAAGGAATTCTAGAGTTCGAAGAATCGCCTATCAAGGATGATGATAAGGTGATTGAGCCTCAAGACCCATTGGAAGAAGTTAATCTTAGCATGGAGACTAATTGACACCCCATTTATATAGGTGCCTTACTGGATAATGAATTCAAATTCGATTAGTAGACCTGTTAAGGAAATACAAAGACTGTTTTGCTTGGAATTATCATGAAATGCCTAGATCGGGTAGAGATGTAGTTGAGCATCAACCACCCATTAAAAAGGGCTTCAAGCCACATAAACAACCTCCAAGACAATTTACACTGGAGATTATGCAAAAAGTCAACTAAGAAATTGAAAGATTACTCATGGCAAGCTTTTTAAGAACAACACAATACATTGAGTGACTATCAAATATTGTATTAGTGAAAAAGAAAAGTAGGAAGCTCAGGTTGTGCATAGATTTCCATGATTTAAATGCAATAACACCCAAGGATGAATATCATATATCAATGGCTGACACATTCGTCGACTTAGCCTTTGGCAATGAGATTATGTCACTTATGGACATCATTTAGGCTATAACTAGATTTTAATAGCAAAAGAGGATGTTCATAAGACCACATTTAGATGTTTAGGAACAATTGGTACATCCAAATGGTTAGTCATGCCTTTCAGACCAAAGAATGCAAGTGCCATGTACCAGAGGGCAATAATTTCATTTTCCATGATATAATTGGTGATGTTATGGAAGTTTATATTGATGATGTCATCGTCAAGTCAAATCGGACAAATCACTTGCCTTAATTAGAGCAGGCCATGATGTGGAAGTATAAATTAAAGATGAACCATTTAAAATGTACTTTTGGAGTTGAAGATAGTAATTTCCTAAGATTTTTAGTTGATTAAAGAGGGATCGAAATAAATAAAAAAAATAAGGCTAAAAGGATTCTAAAGTTGGCGTCATCAACTACCAAAAAAGTAGCTTCAAACGATATTAGAAAAAATAAATTTCTTTCGTCGATTTAGTGCTACCATGTAAGAAAAGGATAAGTGTTTTCCCATTATTGAATTTGGATTAAAGTTCATGAGATTTTCATCCTAATGTCGCACGTCTTCTTGTCAATTACATCTTTGCATATGTGAGATAGCCGATTACATTTTTGTGGTAAGAATTCGTATATAATACTTTTGTGGGATTGAGAAATTATTTCGTGAGAAATTGTGGGGCTAAACATTGCATGCATTATTTGATGTAATTGAGGTTTGGGAAATACTGAAAGTGCTTTAGTGACTCGAGTGTAATTACAATCTAAATAGTACTAACACCAACAAGCAGCACAATACAACCGCCAACACAATGTTTATAAAAAAAATAGAGAAGCATGTTGGGACACGTTGTATATTAAATGTATATTTATATATAATAAATTATTGTTTTTATGACTATTCTAATCAAATTAATTTGATGCAAATTCAAAAATAATAAATAAATAATAAAAGAGTCTAGAATGAATTTACACTAAAAATATTACCCCATCATTTGTTAATATCATTCATTATTTCAATTTGACATATTCAACTCCATTACCATATCTATAAAACTGGAATACTACAAAGTGACATGTGACAATTGCTAAATTTTGTTCAAATATTTCTCGAGTTTAAGCTTGTAAACGAAAAACTTGGCATGAATCGTAAGGAAGCGCTGAGTTAATTTTTCAAACGCACTTCGGACAAGTTTCGAACTTCAATTTTGGTAACTTTAGGATATGGAATATCCCGTGGGATCATCGAAGGAAACTATAAGAGGAAAGTTCATGTGATGAGTTTTGAATAAAAGTGAAAAATATTCTAAACAACATTAGCAAAGCAAGAGACGTAGGTTTCCTTTTACAAGTCATTGTTGGTTTTCTATGTTGGCCTACAAAAATTAGAGGGTATTGATTCCATGCCCCATATAAATATATAATTATTTTGTCTTGGAGGTGAGCGTGAAGCAAAAGGCATTGGTGACGGTACATCTACTTGTTTGGATTAAAATTCATGAGATTTTCATCCTAGTGCCACACGTCTTCTCAGCAATTACATCTTTGCATTCGTGAGATAGCTTATCAAATTTTTGTAGTAAGAATTTGTGTATAATACGTTCATGAGATTGAGAAATTATTTTTCAAGAAATTGTGGGCCTAAACACTACCTGCGTTATTTAGTATAATTGGGGCTTGGGAAATGCTGAAAGTGCTTGAGTGACTCAACTGTGGTTGAAATTGCAATAGCACCAATACCAACATGCAACACAACGCGATACAACACAACACAACAATGTTTATCAAAAAATAGAGAATTCCAACATGTTGGGACGCGTTGAATATTAAATATATATTTATATATAATTAATTATCATTTTTATGATTATTTTAATCAAATTAATTTGATTCAAATTCACAAATAATTAAATAATAAAAATGAGTTTACAATCAATTTACATTAAAAATATGAATCCACCATTTGTTAATATCGTTTATAGTTTCGATTTGACAAATTCAACTCCATTCCAATAATCCGTAAAACTATAATGCTGCAAAGTGACATGTGATGATTGCTAAATCCCGTTCAACTATTTCTCGAGTTTAAGCCCGTAAACAAAAGACCTGACTTGTATCTTGTTCTCCTAATGTCATAGCCTAATATCTCATCTTTGCTGATATCATAGGGAACATCAACATAAACAATAATGACATACCATTTGGACTTGCACCAACGATGGTTTTGAAACCATCAAAATTCCCTAGGGAAGTCTTTGTCGGTCACAAGAACAAAAGGTAGTAAATAATTAAAGTGGTTGGCAGTCTTCAAATTATAAGCAAATGTTAGTACTTTTTGATACCTAGTAAGATTAAAAAAAAACGGTAAGTGACTAAAGTTTGTTGGTATCTCAATTTGACAAAATTTGGTACATCAATTAAATTAAGTTAGGTAATTGCATATAAAAGTTAGTAACTTTAATGAGTTGGCAACCCAAAAATACAAATGTTGGTAGTTTATTAAATTACTGATAATCTTTTAATTATAAATATATGATGGTACTTATCAAAACCTTTTAGTAAATTAATAACTTCTGACCAAAGAAGTAATCTGCCAATCGATTTTTCTTTAAAAAACGAGATTTAACAGTTATTAACACTTTCACGATGTACAACATGGATCTCAGTTATGTATTTAGGGCCATGAAATGCTGGCAATCTACATGATCCACGAGAGATCCTCCAGTTACTAGCCCGACTCGGTTTTCGCTACCAAAAATGCTGCAATTGCTAACACAGACTCAGTGGGTCCAACATTACCAAATAATGCACTAGTGCTCGTTGGCAAAGGTCAAACCCATGCAAAGGATGAAGAAACTTAATCGGCAATTATAATTAATCTACAGATCCAAGAGAAGGTGGTTTACTCATGTGATAAATTATAATTTATGTCATGTCCTAAGTAAAAGAAATACTTATGAAGACATTAATGCGCACGAATACTTTTCTGCCTCGGTCAGCCGTCATTCAATTGAAATGTTGATTGTTCACACCACAGGTTCGAGATTGAACAAAATTTGACTTCTATTAAATGGACTTAGGTACTGTGATTAATAATGGATCACATTTTAATTTTAGTTACTATGGCAAGAAAGGTAATCCCAAAATTCAAATCCAGGAAGAGTACCTGTGCAGCTTTCACTTCGTAGTGTCAGCCCTGGTCTTGTAAGTCAATACTTCCACTTCTCAGTCCCTCTTTGGCCCTCGTTCTCCTTTGGTGACTTTAAAATGGATGGTCTTCCGCATTCCCGTTATCCTCATCCCCACAAGCTAAGAGAGTAGAGCGAACACTGCAATGGTGAGACGCTTGCAAACATCCAATCCGCGGTTCGCTTCCATCTATTGCTGAGAAGAGTGCAAAATCGTTCTGCACAAGCTATGTGTCTTAAAGTATACCACCCAGATACAACATCCTTCTCATCCAGGACACCACGTGACTCTCCAGATACACAAAGACGCTGTCCATTGTCATGCTTGCTTTCGAGAATGTAGCTTGACATACTACTGCTATTCGTTGGATTCCTTCTGGACGCAGGCTGTGCAATAGGAACTCTGCCTGGCCAAGATTCCCCTGCAAAGGGGGAGTTTCAACCTTTTGCTCACAAACATTCATTCACCTCCTTTAATGAGAGTGGGAAGTGACATTGAGTGCGATGGATGCGGGCGTCCAATCACAGGGGAGTTATACTGCTCTGCGTGCTGGTTCTTTCTCCACAAGACGTGTGGAGTCGCCCCGAGAGATCCAACGCTACCCCTTTCACCCCTCACCATCCCCTCGCTCCCCCTTTCGATGAATCAGGTAATCAGTTCAGATGGAGTATATTAAAGGATTTTTTCTATACTTACCGCTGTGGTGAATGCAACTTGAATGCCAACCTACATTATATGTGCTCTGATCCTGCCTCTGGAAGATCAGGAGGGGAGATGGGGAGTCTTTCAGTGATTAATCACTTCTCTCATAAATACAAACTTTCATCCTTCCACACAAACATGGAGACCCGCATCCCTTGCACAGTTTGCGAGGAGAGAAACCTTTGCAATTAATTCATCACGTTCTTTGAATAATAGGGTAAGTTTGGCTATAGCAAAAGAGGAGAATATCCAAATTCTGCCATCGACGAAGTCGAATGAAATGCTAAAGTAATTGTACGAAATACCGAAATCCCAGTGGTTGTTAACACTATGCGGGCGACCTTTCCAGGTGAAATTGGAGCAAGTGGAAGAAGAACCTGGCGGGACCGAGCTAGATGAAGAAATTCAACGTGTAAAGAAAGAAGTCGACGCGATGCGCATAAGGGAAGGAAGTTGAGGCAGAAGTGCAGCAAACTGACGACGGGATTGGAGGTCTCGGAGAGCAAACGTGCTAAAGTAACCTCGAGAAGCTAAGAGGTCGTGGTTATATGCAAAACGAGTCGTCCTACCGATACATCTTATTCAGTTACATTTATTTTCACTTAAGAACTTGAATGGACAGATATACTGATGTTCCATCTATGTTTGTATATATATCAAGTTTGAGATGGTTTATTTTTCGAAATTCATCATGTAAGGTAAACTATTAATCATATGAATCTAAATTGTGCAGTAGATGATGGAAATCCATACATGCATGCTGGTCTAGGTTTAATAATCTAAGGTTGCACCTTGTTCTTTGGTTGGTCTTGCGGCGTTGGTTCAACGTTGATTGAATTTGCGATTGTACTAGTCTAGGTTTGAGAATCTAAGGTTGCACTTGCCGGTCAACATCACCCTTCGCGAACTAATCGTCCTCTCTAGAATTTTGGGTTGCATCGTTTTTCCCATAATTTGCTCAATTTGTTTTTTCGTTTTTTTTTTTTACATCAATTCATGTGTACTACATGGTCCCAGGTTAAAAATTAATCACAACTCTCTCTCTCTCTCATCAAAAGCCATACAAGCTCAATGCCGAATAAGCGTGCGCGCGCACACAGAGTGCTGCAAGTATTGAAACTCATCTTGACAGCCTTCACGGTCGCGTTCCTGAGCGCCGTGATTCGAACTCTTGACGTCTTGATATGGAGGCCGCAGAGGCTACGATCGAAGCTCCGGGAACAAGGCATCCGAGGGCCTCCAGATTCTTTTCTCATCAGCATCATCCGCGAGATGAAGCTTCAGTCACATTCCACCACACCCTCGAAGTCACGATCACAAGGAGATCAATAGGCCATGACGCACAACTACTCCTCCAAGCTCTTCTCATTCCTAGATCGCTAGAGACAACAATATGGTAATTAAATTAATTAATAATATGGCACTCGGTGTAAGAATTATTGTGTTGCCCACATGATATTATTAATTGATGATTTAATAAATATTTAATATTAAAATATATTGATTATGAGAAGTTACGACTCTAATAAAATGACATAATCCTCATTGAAAAGTTACTATTCTTCCGAAAAAGTGCGATTCTCACATAAGTTAAAAGGCGCTTTAATGGAAAGCACCCCTCGATAGCAGGTATAAATAAGAGTCCGGTCATTTCTCCACCCACGATATAAAAAAAAAAGTCGTACTTTGTCCTCCAACGAATAGAATACATTAAAGAAAAGTGGGTTAAGGGAAAGAAATCGGATTTCTATGCTTCTTCGATTTTTCTGCAATTATTATCTTCAAGGTATCGTTACGGATAAAGGTACGTCTTCATCTTTCTCATCATGAAAATCATAATGATCAAAAATATTGTGTTTTGTATTTTCGCATAAAAAAAATCATTATCACTTGCACTCATTTGTAATGAGATCTATTTTTGGTTAGTCAAATGGTTAATGTATCGTTTACTTTTTCGTTTTTCTGGGTATTTAGGGACTGTGTTTATGGCCTCGATGGGGAACATGCAGATCCCGTACTTGTACGATGTGGAGGCGGTGAGGGAGATAAGCCCGTGCACTTCGTCGCACTTTGGAAAGCCTTCTTACGAGCGGAAGCTGCTGGCTCCTTTGCTTGGCCAAGGAATTGTGAACTTCAACGGTGCCAAATGGGCTTCCCAGAGATAGATTCTTGCCCGAGTTGTACGTCGACAAAGTTAAGGTGACCTTGAACACCTCCCCCCCCTCCCCCCCTCCCCTCTCCCTTCCCTCACTCCTCCTCCTCTCTCACTTTGTACTTAATGAATCAAGCGCATGGCAGATAACTTATGAAAAAAGGGAATATATATCTTATGAAATGAGATATTCAATTTGAAGTTCAAAGGATTTTAACTTCTAATGTTCTGCTATGTTGAAGCGCGTAATGTCCCTCTCCATTAAGTAATCTCGACACCCTTTGAGTGATGATAACTAATCTCTTGCGTAGGGTATGATAAACTTGATGGTGAAGTCTTCAACGTGGAGTGAAAAGACTGAGAAGGAAGGAGGAGTTGCTGAGATCAACATTGACAGCCACTTGAGGAGCTTTTCTGGGGATGTGATCGCAAAGGCATGCTCTGGGAGCAACTACGACCAGGGACAGGAGATTTTCTCGAAGCTTAGGGCCCTCCAAGAAGCAATCTCCAAGACAGCCTTCACCTCTGCGGTCCCTGGTTTTGGATAATTTATATTCAAATAAATTACTAAATTGGTTTTTCACCTATTAAAACTCTCTTATTAAGTGATTTGGCTATCTTTAACTGGTTGTACATCATCTTATTCAGTGAGAGTTCGTAACACAGCAAATGAATATATTATTTCTGACCTAAATTTATTATTCCAAAGGATGAGAATAATTAATGAAAACACCGTAATTCCTTCCAGATACTTGCCAACCAAGACTAACAGGGAAGTAAGGAAGCTGGAGAGAGAGGTTCAGTCCTTGATCCTTAAGGTAGTCGAGGAACGAAAGGAAGCAATCTCGGAGGAGGACCTGCTTCAGATGATACTCGAAGGCGCAGAAAATGTCCGTGAGTTGGGAAGCGGAGATGCAGCGACCTGTTTCGTCATGGACAACTGCAAGAACATCTACTTGGCCAGGTACAAGACAACCACCGTCGCAGCCGCCCGGACATTGATGCTGTTGGCCTCGAATCCTGGATGGCCCGCCAAAGTACGCGAGGAGGTAGTGCAAGCGTTGCCCGATGGCCAGCTTCCGATGCTGACATGATTCAGAAGATGAAAACGGTTAGTGAACGCAAACCTACCATGAATTATTCCCAATGCACATATGGAATGAGTCTCTTGATTGGAAAAGAAACAAGGAAAAGGAAAACCTTTATTGCAATTTTCATTTCCATTATCAACAACAATAGATTAAGTGGTCCAAATTCATGGTGCTGATTGCAGTTGACGATGGTAATGAATGAGTCATTTCGTCTCTACCCACCGGCGGCCCCTCTCTCAAGAGAGGCACTTGAAGACATGAAGCTTGGGAACATCCAAGTTCCAAAAGGTGTCAGCCTTTGGATCCCCGTGGTAACCCTCCACCAAGACCCCGAGATCTGGGGGCCCGACGCCGACCTGTTCCATCCGGAGCGGTTCGTAAAAGGGGTCAACGGCGCGTGCAAGCTCTCTTATGCGTACATGGCCTTCGGGGTCGGGCCTCGGACATGTCTGGGGCAGAGCTTCACGATGGCCAAGCTGAAACTTCTCCTTGCCCTCATAATTTTCAACTTTTCCTTGTCAATATCTTCCAATTATAGACATTCTCCAGCCATGACGTTGGTCGTAGAGCCTGAATTTGGAGTGGATCTTCTTGTAAGAGACTCTAATCTTCAAGCAAAATGTTGTTCTTTATTTACGTTTACTATTAGAGCTTTGTATTATTGGTTTTTTTTTTTTTCACACAAAACAGTCGATTCTGTGATCTTGTATTCCAATTGTAGTTTAATATTCATATAATTCTCCACACCTTTTCTGAAAGTACAAAAAATCAGCATGTTTCTAGACATTCTAAATTTCCAATTTTAACCGAAACACATCTAAGCTAAGACACTTCAACTTCCAATTCTATCCTCAACACTCTATCGATTTTATTATAAAGATAATGTTCTAATTTAAACGACATCGAATTTAAGATGCTGCGCTCCACAAAACTAATATATATGTTATTTAATCACTACCCCACCATCATCAATTCTATCTTTGCTAATGGCTAACAAAACTAGCTGTTCGCCCTGGCAATCCTCTAGGGCCCAAAAACTAATGTTATTCCAATGTACTCGTTTGATCCAAGAACTTGAGATGATATATGTAATTCAAAGAAGATTCGTAAGTGGTTGTCAATGCAATTGCAATTACCAAATTCTATAAGTTCCAACAATACCTTTGTGACTGTTATAGATCTACGGGGTCAAGTAATTCTTGGTCCTCTGCTGGTGACTTGTGGATTTAATGGTATAAGATGAGGGTCGTCATTTGCTGCTCAAACCGCGATAGGAAATGCTATTCAGACAATAGTTGATCAAGGTACACGACAAGCAAAAATCACGATGAAAAGTCCCAGTCTTGAAAGAGATGCGGAGATTATTCAAGAATATATATCAAGTACTAACATTACATATCAAATTCTCAGTAGTAGATCCATAATAATAATAAAAAGAGATGTTCTTTTCATTCAAGAATATATATTGAATCCTAAATTAAATATTAACATAATATATTGAAAAAATACTCCAGCATGTAATTTCAAATGACAAAAGAATAAAAAAAATGGTTATCTTATTTCGAATGTCTCTGCATAAGCATAAGTTTTACCTTGACACGATCCGCTTTTCTTTCGGCGCACGTCTCGGTACCGAAGCACGTGACTCGCATCGAAGTTTGTTTAGTGATATAATTAGAGAAAGTCTACGGGAAGAAAGCAAAGAGAAGTTCGGCCACGAACGGCAAGATAACGTTTAATACCATGAATTACCCGAAACTGTTATCACTCTGGTGTCATCTGTCATTTAGGTAAGCTTCATATTCGATGTAGCAAACCCAACTTTCCAAATTAGTCACCTCCGCTTGATTCAGAAACAGTTATTAGAATATTTAAATAATAAATCACGCTTTTATTTAACAACTCAAGCTTTTAAATCAGTTAACATTGATTTCACAAAATTTCTCATGATATCAAAGTTGTAGGTTTCAAGTTCGAATCTTTTCAATCTCCATTTGTTTCCCTAATTAAATTTACATTCGTAGTACCATGCAAAAAAGAATAGATCAAATCGTAATTTTCTTTGGTTGGTTCAATTGAGGGCTAAAAAACTTATATTGACCATTGCAATTTAAGGAAGGTAGTTTTTAACTGACACGCAGAAGAAGTAAACATAGTTCTAAGGTAGAACCCAGAACCGAACAAGTTCCCACCAATCCAATTCTCTCCAAGTTATCCAAGGTAGGTTCTAGGTTCCAAAATTTGGGGAACTTGTTTCAACGAGTAGATTATAGATTATAGGTAAAACATGGAATAAGTTTTTGTGGTTTTCTTAGTCTATGTGTTCACACGATCTTGTAATATTTCATAACGTTTGATGATGAGTGTATAATCTAAAACTACTCGTCCAAATTTCTATTTTATGACTAAGACTCTTATTTTGTTAATGTATAATATTTTTTGTATATCCAAATATAAATTATAGTCAGTGAATTGTAGTAGCAAACGGTAGTTATTAAAGGTGATAATTCCCTACATTTATTCAATTAATAATAAAGGTGGAACTTGGGTAGACTCTGAAACCTATGCAGAGTGGATTCCACGTTCTAGGATATATAGGATGGGTTCCATGTTCCATAAAATGAGGAATCTGTTCTAATGGATAGGTTCCAAATTTTAGTAGAACTTGTATGGAGCCTAAAACCGTTTACCCCTAACAGATAGGTGATTTTAGGATCATTCATGGAAAAGATTGCTTGTAGTTTTGGAAAAGATTTAGAGCTTAACTGAACCAATCAAAAAGTTTATGGCTTGATTGGATCCTACGAACAGAATTTAACAGCCATTCAAGGGCTGGACAGTCTAGGTAGGATTCGCTTGAGGGTATGGGATTCTTCAATGAAATTGAGATCCCAGAAAAATTCAAGCTATCAGAGTCTGATATGTACAATGGTACAAGCCCTTTGGGATGAAAATGACCTGCTATCTATAGAGTGACACGCCAATGATTCGACCTTCTAGGAAAGCCTTTTGGTAGGACATTAGTAAGAGACAAAGTTGGTGCATTGCTCAAATTAAGATTGGTAATTTTGAATAAAAGTTAATAACTTCAAAGGCAATCATCAAGGTAGTTGGTCATCTTGGAATTATAAAAGAAATGTTGGTAGTTTTTAGAGATAAATGTATTGAAAATTCTAAAACTCATCACAAAAATGCAATCAAGTCCTAAAACTTTCAAAAAGCGCAATCAAAACTTAAAACTTGTCAAATTGGTTCAACGAAATCCTTCAATTAATTCCTTTCAATTAAGCTAATGGAAGATGCTAACGTGTCTTATTTTATTATTTTCTTAAGACATGTAATAAGGAAGTGATGCCATCAAGCACCACGTCAGAAAAATATTAAAAAATAATAACAAATACTTACTAAAGTAGATTATAAAATGAAAAATACAAAAAAAAAATTATCCAAAAATTCCTAAACCTAGGAGTTCACTAAGAGGAGGCTTAAGTTCAAGCTTGTTAACATATCTATTTGAACTTACCTTCACTCACTCAAAAGTTTGAGTTAGTTAATTATGGGTCAACTAAGATATATTAAGGGCTCTATACCATACTAATTCTCTGGTACAGGATCTTTAATAGAACTCACACATGCATTCTAACATACACCTTTAAATGATGGCAATTTAGTCTTAAATATTTTGATAATTAGCTAATTTAGTCATAAACCTTATAACGATTTACCAACTTAGTCTTTTTGGTCAATTTTGGTTTGAAATTACTGGTGTAGTGGTCTAGCTAGTGCCAACCGTCCTACATAGCATGATTGGTCTTAATGTGGATATATTTTTAATTTTTTAAAAATTTTCTGATTTTTTTTTCCTTTTCTTCTCTTTGCTTCTTTTTTTTCTTTTTTATTTCTTATTTCTTTTTCACTCTATCGGCTATTGTTGGGTCTCATCGATGACCGACAAAGGTTACCAGTCTCAAGGGAAGGCTACCCTCCTTGGCTATGGGTGAAGGACGCCTACACCTAGGCTAGCGAGGGCCACCCTCACCGAATTAAGCATGGGCAGCCCTCACTAGCCTATAGTGAGGGTTGCCCTCACCTTTGCCCAATCTAGCAAGGGGGGCCCTTGCCAACCCAGATGAGGGTGAGCCGCACCCAAGGCAAGCAATGGCAACCCTCGCCTAAGGCTAGCAACCTTCGTTGGTCATCAACGAGGCTCAATGATAGCCGGCAAAGAGGAAAATGAAAAAGAAAAGACAAGGAAAGAAAAAGTAAGGAAAAAGTAAATAACAATTCATAATATTATAAAAAGTATTCACGTTAACGCCTATTGTACTACGAATGATGATTAGTGCTAATTAGATCATAACGTCAGCAATTTCTAACCTAAATAAGCTGGAATGACTAAATTAGCAAATAATTAAAAGGTTTATGACTAAATTCACCCAATTGAAAGATTTAGGACTAAATTGACCGTTGTACAATAATTTTGGACAATTTCCCCAATGGAATGTCCTGCGAAAAAGACATACTTGTGTAGATATTAATGGACGTGAATATTTTTCCACCTCATTAACCATCATCCAAATGGTGTCTTAATGTTTCATGCCTAAACCTATCACACAGGTGGGTCAGATCTAGTTTAGGTCAAGTCATAAATGGTTCGATCTAAATTGAGCCATTTGTTAGCAATGTTAATTTTACCAACTCACACTCGACCCATACTCGACTCATATTGTAAAACATTTTTATATATAATTAAATTTAGAAAAACTTGTTTCTTATGATTTTTTAAAAAATTAGATTGTTAAAATGCTTCCATCAAATTACAAATTTAATGCATAAATTTTATAATTTTTAAAAAAAAAATTGAGGCTCCATTTATTTCAAGAAAATGTGATATTTTGGAAAATGATAATATTTTTCGATGTTTGGTTGAAACCTGAAAATGAATTAGAAGATATTTTTCGATTAGTATAGAAAATCTGATTTGATTTTCTGTGCACTCCTTTTAAGTATTTTTATTTTTATTTTTGTTTTTTAAAAATATTTTTTATTTTCTATTTTCTTTTTCTTTTTATTTTTCATCCTTCTTCTCTTGGTCACTATAGAAACATGTATGGGTTCAGGTAAAGGATCTCCCGAATAATCATAGTGGCCATGGCTAGCAACAACCAAGCTTAGACCTCGCCATAGGCCAACAAGACTCCACATCCCCACAACTAACGAATTCAAGCTCGCCCCAATGCTTGTGAGCACAAGTCTCGCTTGATCGCAAGTTTGAGCCTCGCCAAATTAGGGAGGTGAGAGTCTCGTCAGCATCAAGGTTGACGAGGCTCACAAGCTTGGCTTCAATAGATCTAGTGAACTTGAGCTTGCCCAAGGCTGGTGAGGCATCGGCTTTGCTCGATCGGCAAGCTCAAGGCTCACCAATGCAATTAGCGACTCAAAGAGGGCTTCGCAACCCTTGGCCACCAAAATTCGTAGGGGAAAAAAATTAAAGAAAGAAAGCAAAGAAAAAAATAAAATAAGATAAAATATTTAAAAAATCAAAAATTATAAAAACAAAAAATATTATAAAAACTTCTCAAGAGGATGATATCTAATTAATGGGTTGACCCAACTAATAACATTTATAAGTTAAATGGGTTTAAAGACAAACACATTTACAACTCATGTATCATTAGATTTACATACAACCGAAATCTATTAACAATTCATTTATTAAAACTTAACTAACTCATATATGACTTATCTCATTGTAAATGAGTCTCAAAACCTCTATTCAAATCATGGATTCACCCAGTGGCACTCTTCCAACATGACAAAGAGAGGTGGGGGTTCAAATCTCCACCTTCTCAGGAGAGTTGGGGTGGGGAAGATTTAGTTTCAAGTATAGGTTTCAACTTCCACGATTTACAAAGAGGCGGGGCAAAAGTTTGAGAGTGAGAGTTAGATTAGGAGTAGAGTAGGAACAATCAAAAAAAAAAAAAACCATAGATTCAAGATCGAACAAAATTTGACTCCTATTAAATGGACTTATGGTACTCTGATTAATGGATCGCATGTGCAACTTTGTTCTGCACAAGCGTCAAAAATATCCAAGACACCACCTGACTCCCAGATGCACAAAGACGCTGTCCAATGTCATGCTGGCTTTCGGGAATGTAGCTTGACTTACTACTGCTATTTGTGTGTATTCCACCTGGCTGGACGCGAGCTGTGCAACATAAACGGTGCCTGACCAAGATACACCTGCGAAGGGAGAGCTTCAGCCTCTTGCTCACAAACATTCACTCACCTCCTTCTATGTGAGAATGTATTGGGTTATCCCTTATTAATTGTGAAAGGACATTAGCCTTGGAAGGGATTCGTAGTCAATTTATAAATATAAGAAAAAATTACACTCTTTAAATTAGCTTTTGGGATAAGAGAGGCTCAAGACCACCTAACAGTGGTATCAAAGCCCAATTTACTAACAAGTGGGAAAAGTGTTAAAAAAGTCTTAAACATTTTGTATTTATGCCAATTTAGTCCTAAATCTTTTTTTAGTGCCAATTTAATCCTAAACATTTTTACTTAGTGCCAATTCAATCCTTTCTAGCCAATTTTGGCCGGATTTTGCTAATCGGACACCGTTCGGTTGACATGGACAATTTTTAATAATATTTTAATATTTTTGATTCTTTTCTTTTTTTCTTTTTCTTTTTCTTTTTTTTTCTTTTTTTTTTTTTTTTTTTCTTTTTCTTTTATCCTTCCCCTCCTCCAGCCGGTCGCGAGGTTTGGCAACCGGCCGGGGCGATGGCCGACGAGGTCAAGGTTGCCGGACCTCGCCGGCCACCTCGCCGGTGGCCACGAGGGCGCCTCGCGCGGGGTGGCGAGGCTTGCCCTCGCCGGCGCCACCCAAGCCATGATTTGGCGAGTCGAGCCTCGCCGGCCCTCGCCATCCCGTGCAAAAGCCAGCTCGAGGCCACCTCAAGGGCGGCCTCTCACCGAGCCGGCGAGGCTCAACCTCGTCGGCGCCACCCAGGCCGCGAGGACGACCTAGTGCCGAGCTGGCGAGGCTCACCCTCGTCGAATCGCGGCCTGGGCGGCGTCGGCGAGGTCGATCCTCGTCGGCCATGGGCGAGGCTCGACCTCGCCGGATCTAGCGAGGGCAAGCCTCGCCGCCCAGCACGAGGCCGCCCTCGCCCTCGCCGGCTGTCTCCTCTGGCCGGTCGCCGAGGTCCGACAACCAGCTGGATGAGGGGAAGGAAAAAATAAAAAATAAAATAAATTCAAAAAAATAAAAAAAAATCACAAATTTTAAAATATTATTAAAAGTTATCCACGTCAATACCGATTAGGCCATGTCGGCTAGCCGGCGTCCAGTCAGCAAAATCCAGCCAAAATTGATCGAAAATGACTGAATCAGCACTAAATAAAAAAGTTTAGGACTAAATTGGCACAAATACAAAAGGTTTAAGACTTTTGTAACACTTTTTCCACTAGCAAGTCTAGACCTAAAAAGTCACTTAAAGAGGGTTGTTGTGGCTCCGACCTAAACCCAATGTATAATTGGAGATTATTGGGATTATCTCATATTGGTTGTGAAAGAGGCTGATAGTTGACTTGTAAGAGGAGGTATATGGATGGTAAGACGTGTGCGGGGTCACCTTGATAGATCCAATGCCACCCCTCGCACCCTCTCCACCCCTTCCCCCACGTTGTCAATGAATCAGGAAATCAGTTCAAATGTAGTATATGCAAGAATTTTTTCGATGTTGACTACCACCGTGGTGGATGCGACTTCAACATCTACCTACATTGTATGTAGTCGATCCTGCCTCCGGAAGATCTGGACGGGGAGATTGGGAGAACCTCAGTGATAAATTTCCTTTCACGAACACCAACTTTCATCCTTCCTACGAACATGAGATCCGCATCTTTGGACAGCTTGCCAGGAAAGGATGCCTTTCAATCTATTCCATGGTTGTCTTAATGCTCTTTCTCCGCAAATCATGTGACCCTTTAATCACCGAGCACTTGAGTACCCTCGCTCCCATTTCTGAATCCGCAAATGACGGAATCAAATGTATGAACAGTGAACATTACGTGCACGGCTCTGCATACAACTGCAAAAAATGGAAACTCCATCTTGACAGAGAATGCGCTCTTCAGAAATTTGCATTTCTCGAGGATGGAGCAACTGCAACCATTCGACAATTCACGCAAGAGCATGAGTTGAAATGTTTTCTCATGAATGGGGTCACGCGCTGTTTTTTTTTTTTGGTAACCAAGGACTCCGCCTTGACCCGCCGCGCCCGGTGGCACCGTCTGGCCTGACTCCTATACCTCTGGAGAGACTAGCACAGGACCCCAACATCATGGACCCCCACTTACAACGCTTCCACAACTGCAAGTTTCGAACCCTCGAACTCTGCGATGAATGAGAGACTCTAATCCAGCGCAGCTGCCCACGGTTGGGTTGGGTCTCGTGCTATTGCTGTTGCGGCAAAACTGCAAAGGGTCCAGGCTATCGATGCCTTTTATAGAACTGCAGATTTCAGCTCCATAAGTCATGGGCAGATCAACTGCAATCAGAGACCCGGCATTCCTCCCACCCGGCATATCCATCACCCTTCTCTTTGAGGAAATCGATGGATATCTTGCTGGCCATGTCTGTAAGAGTGTTATCCGCCTCATGTTCTCGTGCACGAGATGTGAAGTTAGATTGCATGCTTCCTGCTCTCAAAGAACAACTCTGGATCATCAATTACATGAGCATAGACTTCCTTATTTTGAGCGAACCCCAGACTTCTTGCTGAAAATCCCAGACTTGCAATGCAAGGATTGTGGAGATAGTTGTGAGTTCAATTTCTACCGCTACCCACAGTGTGATGTTAATCTGCACCATGAATGCTTTCAGCTACTGCAACTTTTAAAAGTAACCATCATATTGATCTTTTTACCCTATTTCAATCGATTGTCGAGATGATTCGTACGAGTACATGCTAGTAAATTCATCATAATGATTGAACCTTGTTAACAACTTTGGTATAGTCTCAAAGACATTGATGCAATCATGATACTTGTAAGAATACGTGCGGTCGGCAAATAATTATCTACATGGTAAGAAACAGTTTAGCACTCACCAATTAAACATTACTTAATTCGTCATAATATTGTTTTAATCACTAACCGCGCATACAAAGGTTGTAATATACTAAGTGTCTTACATGTTGGCAGATTCATCATGGGAAGAGCAACCACACTTGTAAAATGTAAAAGAAGATGGTAACTCGTTAATTTATTGTGACGTTGATAAATATATTACAAAGCCGGTATTTTTACTAACCACACCTAAATTACCACACCTATAGTGTCTGTAATTTATTACGAACCACACTTAAAAAAATTGCCAAGAAGTTGGTAACTTACCAATATGCTGGGACGTTGGTAAATTCGTTAACCACACTTGTAGCATGGGAAAGAATTTTTGATTTACTAATTTATTTAAATGTTGGTAAATTCTCTATAGGATTGGTAGTTTACTAATCACACTTCTAAAATTCAAAAAAAAAAAAGGTAAGTTATTAATATAATTTTTAGTAAAGTGCTAAAAGGATTGGTATCTTGCCAACATTTGAAAGAAGTCAGTAGTCTATTGGAAAGTTAGTCAATTTATTAGTGTTAGTAATTTACTTTGACGCCCGAAAATTTTAAGATGAGTTCATAATCTATGAGTAACTTGAAAGTTCATAAATTTCTAATATTATAGTCAAGTTACTAGCCGTAACTTTTTTTTGTCACCAACAGTACTAAAAACTTACCAAACTTCAGAAATCTATCAACCATAGGAGATTATCCTGATTTTCCCTTCGACTGGGCCTAGAATCGTCCAATTCTAATTAGAAAAAAAAAACAATAAATAAAGAAAACTGATCGGTGCTCTTTTTTGGTCCGCACGCTATGAAAGAATTAGGCCAAGAGTTCCTTCAAGCTCTTGTGCTCTCTGTCCTCCAGAAGGTTGACTGATTTGTTTATGATAGTTTTGTCCGCGCGATATAAAGTCGATTGAGTTATGATATTGGACTTGTGGCCAAAAGAAGAGACCAAGTTTAACACGAAACAATAGAAATCTTAGCCAGTCGCAATGTATTTGCCTCTCCAAGTTGTTTTCCGTAGTATCGTGCTTTTTTGGATTATGATAGTCGCACGTGGTATGAGACAACTTCTAGACTAAGAAACTGAGATCAGCGCATCAACTCTATAGATAAATCTTAGCCGTGGAATAAATGTCCAAAAAATTCTAAACCTATTACCTTCTAATTATGCTAAATTTTTTTTGTCGGTCTTATTCTACTCATATTCTAACTCTCACTTTCAGACTTTTGTTATACCTCCTTGCAGGGCATAAGAGTAAAATCCACTCCTGAAACTAATTCGTCCCCACCCCAACCCCTCCTGAGAATGTAGGGATTTGAACCCCAGTGGTTATTATTATGCCAATTAAGTCCTAAATATTTTCGCGTTTTGTTAATTGAATCTATTCAGCCAATTTTAACTAGAAATTGCTGATGTTGATACCGATCTTCTTACATAATGAGATCGTGCTGACGTGGATATTTTTTAATGATGTTTTAATATTTTTTTCTTTTTTCTTTTCCTTTTTTCCTTTTGCTAGCAAAGACAAGGGTCGTGTATGTTTTGTAGGGGAAATTATCAAGAAAGTGCTAAACCTATTATATTTGATCCAATTGAACCATAAACTTTTCAAATTGGCCTATTAAGTCCTAAATCTTTTGAAAATTGCCAATGAAGTGCATCTGGTCAATTTTGATGGAAAATCACTAAGATAAACACTAGTCATGTATGTACCATAACTACACTAATGTGACTTTTTTTGGATATTTATTATAATTTTGCTGGTTTTTTTCTCTTTTCCATTCTTTGTTTATTTATTTTTCTCTTTTTTTTTTGTTTACCGATGGCTAGTCGTCAACCATCGACATTGGCCAGTAAGGGATGGCCTCGCTTGAGGAAGGGCAAGGGCCACCCTCACTAGCAAGGTCTAGCAATCCTTGCTCTTGCCTAGCCAACGCGCAACGAGGCCACCCTGGCCCAAGCAAAGGTCGCCCTTGCCAAATTTGGTGAGGAGGCCCTTTCGGACACTCACCCTTGCCTAGGCAAGGCTCGGCGAGATGGACTCTCACCTAAAGCGACTAAGAAGCACCGACACTCTATAGGAGGTTTTGTGTCGTGTCAGACCGATAAATGTCCGACACTTTTGAACACTCTCCAACAACTAGTCAACTCTCACGACACTTTTCGACACGGGAGTCCGGAATTTGGATATGTGAGTTCAAAATTTCGACATGTAATTCTGACACAAATGAGGTCAATTTTAAAAATTTGCGATAAATAAAAGGTCAAAATATAAATATGTAAAAAATAAAAAAATAATAATAATAAATGTTGAAAGAAAAAAATGTAATCTTCTCTTCTCTTATGACTTTTACTTTCCGTGACACATAATTTATTCCTCAAGTTTGTTTTTTTCTCTTTTTTTCTAATAAGCAAGTCCAAAATGTAGATTGCACATTTTTTTCCTCCAAATTTTATGAATTATTGGAATATAATTGAATTTGTCAAATTGAAATAATGAATGATATTAACAAATAATGGATTAATGTTTTTAATATAAATTCATTCTAAACTCTTTTTTTGTATTTATTTATTTGTGAATTTGAATCAAATTGATTTGAAAAATGACAATTAAAAATATACATATAATATATAATGTATCCCAACATACTGAAATTTTTTATTTTTTGAGAAATTACGTGTCAGCACGTCATGTCTTCTCTTGTCGTGTTGCGTGTCACACGTCGGTGTTGATACTACTTAAGTGGCGAGTAAGAGCAAGGGTCACCCTCACCAATGAGGCCAAGTGATTCTCACCCTCGTGCAGTCAACATTCGATAAGGCCACCATAGCCTGGGCAAGAGTCAACCTCGCCCAATCTAGCAAGAGGGCCCTTTCAAGTGCTCACCTTCGCCCCGATCCTCGTTGGCCATCAATTGTGACCAGTGGCTAGCAACCGATCATTGGTAAAGGGAAAATGGAGAGGAAAAAATATAAAGATGAAAAAAAATCAGAAAAATTATGTAAAAATTTAAAAAAAATTATTCACATCAACGGTTTCTGGGCCAAATGGATTGGATGAATTTCTTTGATAAATTGTCAAAAGGTTTATAACTCAACCGAATTTGTTGAAAGGTTTAAATTAAATTGATACAAATTGATAGGGTTGGGACTTTCTTCCTCCCCTTCCTTGCCTTGAGTTGAAAAGTATTGCGCGACCTCTACATTTGCAAGTAGAGTAGAGATCGCGCAACTCTCTACTACCGTCGCAAAGATCAGCACGACCTTTTGCGATGGCGGTAGAGGGTCGGTGACTCTTTGCTGCAACGAATGATCGCCAACCCTCCGCTAAATGTGGTGGAGATCGATGACTCTGTACGTTTCACCTTTTCTTTTTCCTTATCTTATTGATTATATTTTGTTACTATTTTGTTGGTTTTGATTTTTTATATTTTGTTCTATAATTATTTTGTTACACGTGGCTACCATGTTAGGGTTTTGCCGGGAAAATGGTCAAACAGTAATCAAAGTGCATTGATTGCTAAAAAAAACAAAATGAAAATAATATTTTTAGTATATTTGATGGTCTGAATCAAAGTTCAGCGATCCAATTCCAAATACGGCCCAAGTGTTACCGCAAATGAGATTTTACGCCCGAATTGCTACATGGAATATAAACGGTATTCCTAACTCAAATCTAGTTAGTCCAATTATTTAAAGTAAGAGAAAAATAAAATAAAAGCAAGTTTGAGTTTTCAGATAGTGGAACTTCCGTGAATGTTTCTTCTGTCAAAGATAATACAAGAAAAGTCCCCCACTTGATGGCAACTTTGAAAAAGTAATTATTGATCCATTTATTTGAAGGAAAATTATTTTTGAGAAATTATTTTTTTGAATTTCCAATGTTTAAATGGCAAAAGCTGAATCGATCTACCGAATACATCGTTTCTGGATTGAAAACGATGAACTTAGCTCGGGAAGAAACGGCTTCCTCTTTGGCTAAGAGTGAAATCATTTTCTATAAATCACCAAATTAAATGAAAATTAACCATCTTTTAAAATGATTTTCATAAAAAAATATTTATCGTTATTTTGAAATTTTCAGTAAAATAAACACATCATTCGTCTTATTCATATTTATTCTCTAACTCATATTTATTGTCGTGTCACAACACGACACTAGATTTTCTTGCTCTTGCCTAATGGTGGGTGTTAAAAGTGACAAATAGGCCAACGACCTTTAAGCTAATTGCTGGCTTTGCCCAACAGTAATGTGAATGATTGCCGATCGCAAGTCAAAAGAGCCCTATCACCTTTGGAATCATTCGCGGCTCCTCTTGTCGCATTGAAAACTCCCTCCCAGTCGATTCCAACACTTGGAATATGGGAAAAGCATCTTTTACCCGTCATTTCATCAACACTAAAGGAGCCACTAAGTAGTGAAAGCTAATCCCCTTCGCTTTGGCCGTGAGACTTTTTGATTTCCACTTACCTGGAAAATGCATCATGATTTGGTTCCAAATATGCTTAGATAGATAAAAGGGAATTCATTGACCTTAGTCTTTCATGCTAATCATTAGGGTTTTACATTCACATTCGGTATGCTTAGTGTTAATGGCGCACGGTGAGCTTCACTAGATCCTGTCGAGCGGCCACGCTTATTTGACTCGCCCGACTTGGGGATCAAATTGACTGAGTTAAAGTTTTGGTCAAAAGGGCGACCGATGAGATTGGTTTAATTTAACCCATATGCTAACAGAATTTAGATGGAATGATCAAGATAATTATCTCTGTAACAACAGCTTATCGGTTGGAAATACAAAAATTTCACTTTCACAAGTGGTAGGTTGGCTTCTCTAAGGATGGCCATCTAGAGGTAAAAAGAAAATTAATCAAAAAAGATTCCTATAGCTTAAACTATGTAATTAGAAATGAATGATGGGTCATGTGGTCACTTCCCAAGGTCAATAATAAATGTTAAATCTTCCTTCTTTTTGCAGATTTATAGTAGAGACAAATTGCTTGCCTTATAATATGAGAGAATGTCATGCATGCAAAGGCAAGATGCTGTTCAAATTCCACATGCACAAAGTGCCAAAATAACCCTGAGTTCCCAGGTCTTAAAGTCCGGACACCGACTGGAACTTAGTTTAATGTTGCTTTGTCTTAACATAAGGCTTGGACAGCCAGTACATGCACAATCGCAATTTTCTACGACTAATTTACTCATTAATTACTTAATTGCTTGTCTTATTAATTGCTTCTTGGACAGCCAGCATATGCTGTGCAATGCAATATTCGCAATATTCCGTGAAAATTAGGTTAGGTATTATTCCCGTTAACCTGTCAAAATAATTTCAAAGATACATGATACAATCTGGGATTGCAATAGAATTACTTTTAGACTTTCTTGCATGGAGAATTTCTCATTAGTTGCGTACTCTTATAAGATGAGTATTCAAACTTTCAGCTTGATTACTTTCAATGGTTCCACACAAATACTTTTACACTAAGTGCATCGAGTAAGATAACAGTAACGAGATGATTGATGCAGACCCTTAAGATTAGTCGAAGCAAAACAATCATGATTTGGGACGTGAACAAGTAAAGCTACTCACGAGCTACTCCAGTTCATATGAGTTAAGTTTGATAATGTTCAACTAGAGTAACTTGCAAGTCTAATCGAGCAATTATACTTTTATATGCTTTGATAATGATAATTTATAAGTATAAATCAATTGAAAAAAATTATTAATTTTTTAACCGTAATTTGTTCCCTGAAGTCAAGCTTTAGTGTGAGCTCAAATTCGAGTTTTGAATAGATTATTTATCTACTAAATTGAGTTGAGTGAGCTTGAGGTCAATGAAACCCTAATCGAATCGAGTTTGAGCTTGATATATCAAGCTCCTCAGATTTCGAGTATGGAGCCTTGGATATTTGAGCTAAATCAACCTCAATATTAAATTGTGTCGACTCGATTGCACTCCTATATGTGATCCCTACAAGAAATCTTCCTACACGAACTAAGCCCCTCAGTGGGACTTTCATTCCAAAGTCCATCCGACAAATTCACATGCGTTAGGGCCATACTCGTTAGGGCTCTCGTCAATCAATCAACCTCTGACAAAGGGCGTCAAGACATAACTCACCGAGACACAAACTTTCAATAGTTTCAACTGTCACATTTTTTAGTCAAAATCCTTAATCTCTACACATAATAAACTAAGTACGTTTAAAGAAAACCAAGAAATTGAAAACTAAAATCAGAATGTCGAGTATGTTAGCCTAAGGATAAATGGCATATCATCTTCTATGTGGTCACGAGCGAACCTCTATCCTTAGAACTTTTGTTACTTGAGCCTCGTGGGGCTCATACATCCATAAGTGGATTGAGTCAAAATCTCTCAAATTGAATAATTTGGGGGAACTCAGCCTCAAAAGGTGTCTTGTGAGGTGAGGGAAGCCCCAACAATTATCAAGCAGGCAAGAGGATTTCTCCCAAGCAATATGGGACCGCCTTTAATAGCAACATATAAGGATCAACATTATTTTTCTTCCTAAGGAAAATGATGCCTCAAAATGTACATATTGATTTCAGCTGGAATCTTTGGTTTGGAGAGAAAGTCAACAAGCACATTCTAAAGAAAAATGACACAAATAGTCCTTAAATTTTGATTCAATATGAAATTTGGTCCTTGAAATTTTAATATGTGTTCAATACAGTCAATATAATTTATAAAATGTCAAAGTTGTCCTTGAACTTGAATTGATAGAAGGATAATGTTGAACATTTATATACCCAAAATTTAGATATCATATTAAACAAATTAAAAATGGTTAAAACTAAAAAAAAAATCTCAAACTAGTATACTCACGACAAATTTACTCCAAATTAATTTTTTTTACTATTAAAAATCATAAACTGATACACTTTTGATAAATTTACCCAAACTAATATATTTGTGACAAATTTATCCCGTGTTAATTTTCATTAAATTTTACCGTCAAATTGCTTAGTTGGATGACATGTAATAGTTGATTAGTGTACTAATTCGGGATTTTACTACTCGTTTATGACAGTTGTACCAATTTTGTATTTTTTGAGTATTAATCCAATTTGATATATTTATCACAAATATAACAGTTTTAGAGTTTTAGTTGTCAAAAAATTAATTTGAGGTAAATTTATTATAAATGTATCAATTTAAGATTTTTTATTGTTATTTAGGATAAATTTGTCATAAAAGTATCAATTTATGATGATTCATTATATTAATCCAATTAAAAGTTCAGAGACTATTTTGTATAACTCGTCAAAATTTAAAAATCATTTGTGTTATTATTCCTTTAACCACCCAAGTCAAGAAAGGAAGAGAAAAAGATTCAATAATATGAAATTCCCCTTTTTAAATAAAGAGAAAAAGCAGCGTCCGCCTCTCCTTTTTCCCCCCCGGCGATCCATACCAGACGCCGGGGGGGGGTCAAATCGGTAAAAGCGGCTCGTTTCCGCGTGGTCGCCATTAATGATGGCGACCGCTCTCCTCTCCCTCTTATCTTTTCCCGTGTGGCCCCCCTCGACTTTCGCTTAATTCGGTTCCAGGGACACCTCTTTCGACAAATCCACGTTCCGGTCCCCGGAGACGTCCCCGATTTGTTCACATTAGTCCCCCTCCTCCGTCCCCCTCGCGACGACGCGAGGAAACAAACGCCCGAGATGAGCGGTCACGATTTCATCGGCCAGGACGACTCGGTCTCTCCCCTGCGCTCTTTGAATGGTCTAAATCGGCGGGGGCCCCACAATCTCGACGGCCACAGTGGCTTTTTCCCTAAAATTTCCACACTCGTGGCGATTTATATTTATTTAGACAATAATTTTACATATTTTTGGCATGGAAAATGAGGGGTTCGTTTTCTTTTTTCTTTTTTTATAAAAAAACCTACGATTTGAGGAGACCTATGTTGACTAAACAACCTCATGGCTATGGTTTATTCATGTATACGGCAAAACCACAAAAACAGAGCATAAACCTAGAGTAAGACTTTTGAACATCAATCGTTGATATGATCAAGAGAAAAATAAAATATATCAAATTCCCATTAACAATTTGTTTAGGACATATACTCTTTATACATGGACGGTGCTGATGGTTAGGTTGCTCAAGTTAATTCACGGTGTTGATAACTAATATATTTTTCTAAAGGATTGTACATTATTTTATGGTTACTCTTTAGATTATATATTTTTTATATATTTCTTGATACGCATAAGTAAATTCTTTTTTACCTTTTCTTTTGGTCTACCTTTCTTTGAACATGCTGGAGTAGCAGAAACCTCTCATTTTCAGTTCGGCCTAATATTGTTCCCTACAAGATTCTTTTTTGCTGCCCAAAATAATATGTCAATGTCCCGCCAATTAATTGTCCAAAGTTGCTTTATCATCCTACGCTAGATGATTGAGACCACACATGGACTTAGCAATGAGTTTTGACTCGAGTCGATCCACAGTTTGTGTTAGGGCTTGTCCGAAAAACTAATATATTTTTCTAAAGGATTGTACAGTATTTATGGTTACTCTTTAGATTACATTTTGTCATATATTTCTTGATACGCATATGTAAATTCTTTTTTACCTTTTCTTTTGGTCTACCTTTTTTTGAACACGTTGGAGTAGTAGAAACCTCTCATTTTCAATTCGGCCTAATATTGTTCCCTACAAGATTCTTTTTTGCTGCCCAAGATAATATGTCAATGTCCTGCCAATTAATTGTCCAAAGTCGCTTTATCATCCTACGCTAATGATTGAGACCACACATGGACTTAGCAATAAGTTTTGACTCAAGTCGATCCACAGTTTGTGTTAGGGCTTACCAGAAAAACTAAAATTATTTATTTTTGCATTCGACTATCTATCCCAAATTCAAGAATTAAAAAGTAAGTCAAATTTTAATAAAAAGATTCGAAAGAACAATGAATATCTGTACATGTCAATATTTGTGTATTCTAGAAAAAAAAATATTAGATCATGCGAGACATGCGGATCATAACATTTGAATGATGAAGGAAAGAAAACGCTGTTTGAGAGTCATAATTAATCATTAGTTTGACCAAATAATTGGGTCAATGTCTTTGCTCTCCCGCTGTCCATCATCTCCCCTCCTCGTCCTTGCCGCCCTCCAATGAAGTGGAGGAGCAAAAAGGAACTTCCTAGTTCCTTTTTGTGGGTCAATCTAGAAAAAATGATTACTTCTGGACAGGGGGCCACCGGCGAAATAAGAGAAAGTAGAAGGACTGGGATACAAAAGGAAGGCACTGAAATTTCTTTAATTCACTCCCTCGTTTGCCCTTTCTAAAATTTCGGCTCTCCCATGTGCCCTCACTCTCTCTCTCTCTCTCTCTCTCTCTCTAAGCTCTGCACCTTCTCTCCTCCTTCCTTCCCCCTTCTCTCTCCTCCTCTCTCTCTCTCTAGCGGTGGACGGTGAGGAGACGACCCTGCAACGCTCGCGCAGCTGGTAAAGTCGCTCTCTCGATCGCTCAGTTTCCGAGCTTTTCGTCGCTTGTGTGAATGTGGTAGTGGTGGTGTGCTCGGTTCGGCTGGCTTGAGCTTTTTCTCGCCTTTCGATTTCGAGAGTGGTCGGTGAAATTCCGCGGCGTAGTAGAGCCTGGATTTCTAGGTGTTCGCTCGGTCGTGTTCTTGATCTCGTCGCGCTGGGATGAGTGAGAGCAGCTCGTTGCCCTGCAGAAAGTAGATGTGGAAAGTAGCTGTTGAGGTCTATTTTTTGTGGTTTTTTTTTTTTGGCTCCTTTTGCGTGTGCTTTTTGATTGCCGTGAAAGTTCGAGGGGAGATTCTTGACGTTGGGAATTTTTCCGATTTCGTGTCGCGGCTTCGTTCCTGCTGTTAAAGCGAATTTCGTGAGAGAGAGGGGAAGAGAACTTGGGCTGCTTGAGGTTCTTTTTTTCGTTGAAATCTGTTTGTTGTTCTATGATTATTGGTTTGACTTTTTTGCCCTTGTGTTGCTGAAAATGAGCTTTTTTTTTTTTTTTTTTTTTTTTTGCATGCTCTGTTTGTAATTTTTGGTGAAGAAAGGAATTTTACTTTAGCCTTTTTTTGGTGTTTGGGGAGTGTTCTTCTGTTGATCTTCTTGGGCTTTTGAGCTCTGAAATTCTCAAGTTGATATTTGTCAGCTGAATTAGTTCCCTTTTTATCCTTGTTACTTCACATGCAGTGCACTTTATGGTCCCTTGGCTATTCATTCCTTTCTGTAGAACTTGGAGATTTCTGATTTTTTTTTTTTTGTGTGGTTATCATTGATTTTTTTGCTTAATATAGTATCTCCTTCATTAAGTTTTTAGTATACTCATCGTTCAACGTTGCAGAATTGAGGGACTTGATGGTGAGTTCGCCCCATAAAGACTTTTGTTAGGCTTGATTTTCGGGTAAGATGGTTGCTGAATCTTGGTTTCGTAGTCTTTGGGGAACGCCGCGGAAGAATGCGGCCGGATCCCAGAAGGCAGTGATTGGTGTATTAGCGTTCGAGTCTGCAAGCTTGATGTCGAAGGCGGTACATCTCTGGCAGTCTCTGAGCGACAAGAACATTAGTCGGCTGAGAGAGGAGATCGCGGATTCGGTTGGTATAAAGAAGCTCATTTCGGATGATGATGAGGTCATCGTGCGGCTGATATGTTCCGAGATGATTGAGAATATGAGAAACATTGCGAAAGCTGTGGGCAGGCTGGGGAAGAAATGCACTGACCCTGGTTTGAAGAGTTTTGAGGCTTTCTTTGAAAATTTGATGGAAATAGGTGTCGACCCATGTGGTTGGAAACTCACATGGAAGAAGATGGAGAGGAAAATCAAGAAGATGGAAAGATTTGTTGGGGTTAATGCAAACTTGTATCAAGAGATGGAAGTTCTTGCTGACCTTGAGCAGACTCTTAAAAGAATGAAGAGTAATGATGGCGATCCAGCCAATTTGCTGGAATACCAGAAAAAGGTCGTGTGGAAGCGGCATGAGGTTAAGACATTGCAGGAGATATCGCTCTGGAACAAAAATTATGACTACGTAGTTCGGCTATTGGCGAGGTCATTATTTACAGTGTTTGCGCAGATAAAACATGTCTTCGGGATTCAACAGCTTGCTGATGTCGGTGATATCAAGGACCCAAAGGCCTTGGGTTCAAATCATGTGTCTCGCAGCCAGCCACTGTCTGCATTACTACAATCTTCTGTTCATCCCTCTGAGAACAACCATGCAAGATTCTTCTCAGGTGCCCTTGGAAGGTCGACTGAAAAACCAGCTTCCATTCTAAAGGCAAGTAAAGCCAATAATTTTTATTCAGGTCCTCTTGGCAGCTCCGACATGAAAGCGAGCACTGCTTCGGAAATAGATAACCCCAAGAACATTAGCTTCTATTCTGGTCCTCTTGGAGGCTCCAGTGCGAAAGCTAGCCCTGCTTCTGGACATAATGCTAACAGTGTCAGCTTCCATCCCGGTCCTCCTGGTAAGTCGACAAAATCTGGCCCATTAATTAGTGCAAATAAGATTCGGCGAGGGATATGGCGGGGTCTTGGTCATTCTTCTGTATTCCAAGGAAGGAAGTCAAATTCCAAGCAGAACCAGTTGGCTTCAATGGGACCTCTGAAAGGTTGCATGATGGACAGGAACAATTCACCTGTAACTGATTGTTACATAGATAAAGATGGAGTACCTACCAGAATCCATACCAGCAGCATAGACAGTAAGCTTGAAGATGTTAATGGATACAAGGTTGACGGTAATATATCAAGATTCAGTTCTAAGTCCAGATTGCTGAATGCCCCACCAGAGAGTCTCGGTGCTGCCGGTTTAGCACTGCACTATGCAAATGTCATTATTGTAATCCAGAAGCTAGCTGAAGCTCCTCATTTGATTGGTCTTGATGCCAGGGATGATCTGTACAATATGTTACCTGCAAGCGTTAGGACCACTTTAAAATCGAGCCTAAAGCCATGTGCCAAGAGCTTGTCTTCATCGGGTTACGACCCAGCCCTTGCAGGCGAGTGGAGCGATGCGATATCACGGATACTGGAATGGTTGGCCCCTCTCGCTCATAACATGATAAGGTGGCAGTCCGAGCGGAGCTTCGAACAACAGAACCTAGTCTCGAGGACGAACATGCTCCTTGTACAGACCCTTTATTTCGCAAATCAGGAGAAGACGGAGGCCATCATCACAGAGCTCCTCGTGGGTCTGAACTACATATGGAGGTTCGGTAGAGAACTCAATGCGAAAGCCTTGGTGGAGTGTGCAAGTAGTCGAATATTCGACGAGTACTTGGATTTGAAAGAGTGAGCGTTACTTTACTCTCCGCCAAACCAGCAAGTCACTCCAAATCATATCACCCTTTTCCCCCGGTGGAACAAAGGTTCTATCCCCTGCTGAATCGATCAAGTTTCTGTCGTGCCACTTAGGATTCCAATTTAAATGTACTGTAGAGGTAAAAGTTTGACCTTTACCTGCAATACAATACGGATGGTATAATTCCCAGATGCTTATAGGTGAAGCTTTAGTCGGGAGTTTCGCAACCCTGCCTTTTTGGCTCGACGGCAGATGTGATATCTCACCAGCCAGAAAATTTTGGCTCTGCGGTCTGCTTTCCTCGTAAGAAGTAATCTTTACAGTTGGGTTTTAGTAGAAGTCTGTGATTTCCCAGGTGTATATTTGTTGGCAAACGTATGGTGGTGACAATTTGTATATGTACCATTTGCCTCTCCTGATCCCAGGTTCTAGCCAAATCAGGCTTGTTGCTAGCTATCAACTATATGATATCTATCCTTTGATGCGGACATTTTGACCTTTATCTTAAACACGTATTCCAAATCTTTTCCTTTGGGCAAAAAACTTATACAAAATAAGACCCTATTGTCTCCCGACATTTTGACATGTTCTGACTTTGATTCCAGAACCCCATACAAATTTGATCATTGTCCTTGCATATATTGTCTTTTTGTATTCTGTATTTGAATGTCTGCTACACTTTCACTGTAGGGAAAATTCTTGTAACATCGATCCGTCCGAGGGGAAAAAAGGATTCTGAATGTGTAAGCCGAGCACGAGATTGAAATAGGTTGAGACCGTCAGCTTCTGACTTGCGTTATGATTTTAGCTCATGGAGATGTGATCACCCCTTTCCTATGACTCGAAGTCATGGATGTAGAGCTAGTGAGGATCCATGTATAACGAAGCCCCTTTGCTGCATTTTAGGGGTGTCAAAAATGCTCGATCCAAATCGAATCGAGAATTTCGGGTCTCATTCGGTTCAGGTAATGAGTAGAAAAATTTAGGTATTTTGACGGTTCAGCTCGGGTTATACAACCAACCTGACTTGAAACAACAATTTTTGAATCCCTTTCCTTCCATTATCCTCCCCTTCTTTGTGCGTAATGTGTCAACACGAGATTAAACAGAAATCGAATTCGAGCACCTATAGTCCTCCATTTTTTTTTATCAAATTAAATATTTCATTCCTACATCAAGATCTCAAAATGAACAATGAGAGATTCAAAATAAGACAAATCCCAAACAGCAAAGTAGAATAAGAAAGTAAGCACATTATCATTCCACAAGAATAGATCTATCTAAGTATCAAAACAGAACGAACGACGATCGATTATCAAATCTCGCATCATCATAAGTAATGAGCAGTCATTGTAATCAAGTTCAGCATTCTCAACACCATCACTATACAGAGACACCAAAAATAAAAATAAAAATAGATTCCCAAATCTAAATCTGGATCAAAAGAGATTGAGCAACTATGAAAATGCCTCTAAAGAACTCACAAATTTAAATCTAGATTGGGAAAGAATAGCTCCCAAATCTAGATCTAGATTGGGAGATTAAAGCTTCTAAACTCAAAGAAGTCGTATAATCGCTTTTAAAAGTCACTGTGTCCCTCCTTGATTCTATCGGACTTGGTTAGGAAGATCTGAAGCAACTAGTTTATTCCTAATGATGGAAGTAGGAAATACTTTCAATAAACAGAATGGTGACTAAGAAGATGTAGCCTTCCTCGACTGAGAGAGTTTCTCAATAGAGGGAGTGTTTGTAGTGGAATAGAAAAAAGAAACAACAGAAAGGTGACTAAGAAGAGTAGCAAGTGCCTGACCTATATCAAATCCCATCAATAGGTTAGTTCTCCCAATCATATTCATCCAACTCTATCTGACCTTCATAGTTGATGGCACCTCCTCCAATTCCATGTTAACAGCTTGCCATTGACTTCCAGATTTCTAAAATTGCATCCATGGGTGTCCATTCTCTCCTCCGTGGTCGTCTAGATCTCGATGAGATCAACAATGTTGATGAGATCAAACGATTGTAGAGCCTCATCGTCTCTAAATCTCAAGGAGACACATCGTCACTAAGGATTGTCATGATATCAAGATTTGTTCATGGCTTTGTTTTAGGTGGTCTTGGGCTTTGCTTACTCCAAGAGTCAGCTCAAAGAATGTGATTTTTTCTTACACTTTTAAAATGATCACCTGTCATTTTCACAACCGATGTAGAATAAATCCCAATAATCTCCTCCTCACTCATCATACTTAATTTAGAGCCCTAGCAGGGCTCTTCAAGTGACTGTTGGGTTTGGGCCTATTGGTAAGCTAAGTTATAATATTAATGTTGGGTGATTTTAAATCTCTCTTGCTTCAAAAGCTAGCTTAAAGGATAAGACTTTTTCTCATCTTTATAAATTGACCACCTACTCCTTTTCACAATTAATACGGGATAACTCCCAACCTGCTAACTTACTATAATAGAAGGACTCTTGAAGTTTGTTGACTTGCTATAATAGAGGTATGTGAAGGGGGGAGAAGAAAAAGTAGGCCCAAAAATATTCTTGAAAAGGGAAAATGTCAAAAACTCAAATTCAACCATTTTTTTTTCTTTTTAGGTATTATGTGGTACAGGTCCAATTTTTGTTTCAAAGGACATTTTAATTCTTGTGTTATGTTTGAGTTGAGTATTGTGGAGACCTGATTCGAACCGAATTGATGACATCCTTAACCTTAACTACATTATCATAATGCAGAGAGTGATGTGGTCTTCCGACATCGAATGCTATGAAGGAAAAAGGGGTATACCCATTATAGAGAATGGAAAATGTTGCATTGAGAGTTGTTTCTTGAAGAGATGTTATAAAAAAATTTAGTAACCACCACCATAGAAATAAAAATAGAAGCAATATTTTTAAGGGAAAAAACCAAAAAAAACCCCAAACTTTGCCTCGAGTGACAGTTTACCCCAAATTTTGTTTTGTGACGTGAAAACCCCGAACTTTGCAAACTGTGACACATTTACCCCATTAAGGGTATTTTCATCTTTTTCTTTATTTTTTTCTTTTTCTTTTTTTTTTTCTTATTCTCTCTTCCCTCCATCGGAGCCGGCGGAGGGAAGCCGGCGTCCGGCGAGGGTCGCCCTCGCCCGAGCCGGCTAGGGCCGCCCGACGCCGGCGAGGGCCGCCGACGCCGGCGAGGGCCGCCCTCGCCCGACGCAAGCAAGGGCGGCCCTCGTCGGCGTCGGGCGAGGGCCTCCCTCGCCCGGATCCGGCGAGGGCCGCCCTCGCTGCGTCGGGCGAGGGTGCCCTCGCCGGCGTCGGGCCGCCCTCGCCCGCCGCGGCGAGGCCGCCCTTGCGAACGCCGGCGAGGCTTCCCTCCGCCGGCGAAGAAAAGAAAAAAAAAAGAAAAAATTTTTAAAAGTAAAAAGACCAAAATGCCCCTATGATTTAGGGTAAATGTGTCACACAAATGAAAGTTCGGGGTTTTTTGTGTCGCAAATAAAAGTTTGGGGTAAATGTGTCACGGTTTGCAAAGTTCGGGGTTTTTCACGTCACAAAACAAAGTTTGGGGTAAATCTGTCACTCGAGGCAAAGTTTGGGGTTTTTTTTTGTTTTTTCCCTATTTTTAAAAGAGATATAAAAAAGCATGTCTTTTGTATGACCTTTTTCTCCTACTCTCTTAGTTTTGAGAAATATTTAGTGGCTTCATTGCACCGCCTCAATAGCCGATGTGACAAGTATTTTGTATTCGAGTCCAATTAAAAATAGTCACATGTTATTGATATTGAATCAAATAAAAAAATTAAAAATTTGACCAATTTTTTTCTTTCTTCCTCATTCTCTATGGCGATGGAGCTCTTCATTGGCCATCGAGATCTATCTGCACAACTTTAAGCATGTGAAGATCTCCCTAACCTTCTTCGCCCCTCGACCAAATTGTGAGATTTCATGAGATGATGGTTTATTTTATCATTTAGCATGAAAATCAACCTAACCTTCTTCACCCATTGCTAATTGTTTTAAAAATTGAATATTTCAGAGAGAGATATATATATATATATATATATATATATATATATATATATATACATGGTTTAATCTTTAAATAATTTATCATTTTTCTTACACTTAGTCTAGCCTTTTTGCCTAATATTAAGCGTAAAAATATTTCATTTGAGAGACAAATAAAGGCATGAAAAAGTTTGAACTTAGGATTTCCTACTTTAATACAATGCGAGATTTTGTAAAATCATAGCTAGTTGTTCAACAACTTAAATCATTAGAGAAATATTTGATTTAATATTTAAATATTCTATTATCAACGACTGGTTCTTTTCCACCTCCAAATTTGGATCACGCAAGTGTGGAAGGCCAACACCAACTGCTCGCCGCCATGGACGAGCGGCGCCAGCGACATGCATGGACAAGTGACGATAATGACGCGTAAATGCATTCGGCGATGGACAACTAGATCTAGATATCCAATCGAAAGGTTGGATGCGAATTTTTCTCTTTTTGCTCCGCATTAATGACTTGTGTTAATTTGAAAGTAAAAAAAAAAAAAAAGAAATTGAGTGATTATTTAGTAGGGTGCATGTGCAATAGGTAATAATTATATTTAATATGCACGCTCGAAGCACGATCCACCGCGAAAAACTTAAAAACAATATTTGAATTGCAGAAGAAGGAGCAAACAAAACTGAAATTTGATTTAAGATAGCATACATGGATATTGAAGTTGATCTAAAATATAAAACAAACACATATTACGTTGATCAAAATGACAATAAGAATGCAGATTATGTTTGTTTATTTTGCGAAAAACTTAATATTTATGGAAAATATTTTTCAGAAAATTATTATTATTTTTTAAAAATGACAAAAATTTCAGATGTTTGCTTGAAAAATCAAAATGAACTATAAAAAAATTTCATCCTTGACAATGGAAAATTTGTCTGCGCATGCTACGTCATCAAATTCCATATTATTAAGCTTTCATAACATAAATACTCTTATAGATTGTAAGCAATTTGATTTTTTTTATCTTATGGAACCTAAGCTCCGATGCCTTAGGTCACAGGCCTAGCGTTAGGGTGCTCGGCCTGAGAGTCCAGGATTTTGGACCTAGCCACGTCAAACATGAACTTGATTGTCGGTGTCCCGGGGACTTGGGCACACTGTCAGGCGTTGAAGACTTGAGCGCAGTGACAAGGTCCAAGGCTCGACCTTGAGGGACTCAAGCCCAATAGCTAGGGTTCCAGATCCAGTGCTAAGGACCACCACTTGGGCATCAGGGACTAGGTCCCTGCCCTGGGGGACTCGAGCTCAGCTACTGTGGTCCTCAAGCCTAGTTGTCGAGGTCTTGAGTTAAGGAGTTAGGGTCTCTTAGACTTAGCCATTAGGAACTTGAGCCTAGGCATGCTGTGACTTGAGCGCGAGAGTCGGGTACCTTGGCACGGCCACATGGTCACCTAGTCCCGCGCATAGACTCTAAGATGTTGTGCTTGTCCTCGAGGGATCCAGCCTCGACCACCAAGGAATGGGGCCCAACCTGATGGACAAGGCTCGGCCACTAGTAAAGAGGGCACGGGAGCTAGGTACCTAGCCGTTAGTCACGAGGATCCAAGCATGGGCATTAGGGAACCTAAGTCGACTTCTAAGGGCTTGGGGCAGATTGCCGAGGACCAAGCGTGAGCATCAAGATTCTTGTGCTCAAGTGTCGAGGTTTCTAATTCAAGCACCGATGTCTAACGGTATTTTAGAAAATTAATTATAATTTTTTTTAAAAACTCATTTTCTTGTATTAAAAGCACATGTTTTCTATTGATTATGATTCTTTTTCCTAAACTATCCAAACACTATAAAACAACCCCGCAAAATAAAGGAAATATTTTCCGACCAATTTTCGGGGAAAGATAAGGTCAAAATCGTTTTAAGTAACTTATCAGAATTGGACTCGTCAAACTATATGGGCCTCTGACAAAAGAAAAAAAAAACTGACCGAATTAAAATAACATATCCAATACATCTTTTCTTGTTCTTGTCGGTAGTCCAGTCCAAAAAGGCGGATGTAAAATAATAAGAGAATTCCCCATCATGAGAGTAGCTGGCAAGCAGGTTTTTCTTCTTAATTTATATTTAAATAAATTCTTATGCGCGTTGCACGAGTCAATCACAAAAAAATAAAAAACTAAAATCAAGATTATGAAGCAAACCAAATCTAATTATCAATTTATCTCACTTTTATAGAGTTCCAAATTTAACTTGTATAAAAAATCTATTGAAAAAAGTGTAAATACCCTCCCTTTTTTCATCACAGTGGATTTTCCATTCTCTCTCCCTAGTCGTCTCCTCCCTACAAAATTAAGGAGCTTTAGAATAAACACATCCTTTTATTCCCATTATATCCTTGATGTAGGTGATCATTTACGTATATATGGAGAGAGAGACGGCATTTTTCGCTTTTGGCCAGAAATTTTAGGCCACATAGCCTACCCGATAAAATGAGTGATCCAAGAATTGATTTGTAAGTCGAAGGTTAAAGATTTGATCGTTCATCTCTAGAACCTCGGTTTGTCTGTGAATGATGGGCTTGAACTTATGGGCCTCCCACTCGTACCCAGTGAGATTGCAATGATAAGCTCACCCAATGGGTAATTAATGTTTCATTCGTGCCTCAAAATGAGTATAATGGAGGGTGAAATACATCCCAACTTAGTTGAAACCTTTTTGTAAATATAAAAATGTGGAGGAGACTTAGAATCGTTTTCATCATAAACTTTATACTAACGATATGTGAAATAAACTTCCATAAATTAATAACTAGCTCCAAGTAGTTTCGTTCCTTCTCTTTCATGCAAAACATCGCTTATTACTTACTCATTACAATTTTTTATGAAACTCATCGCCATGTTGTTATATCGGGAGGAAATTCGATCAACTTAATCTTTCATTTGTTCAGCAAAAAATAAATTGCCGAAAAAATATTTTTGAAAATATTGCTTCCATCACTTGTTGAACAATGAAAACTATTTTCAATATCAATAATAATTTATACTTAAATTTTTTTCTAAATGATGAAAATATTTTTTTATTCATTTTTGTAAAAATACAAACAAACATTTTGAAAAAAAATCTTTCAAACACTAATTATTCATGAATGCATTATAAAGATGTATATGGATAAGGATTGAAATTTCTAATACTCGAGAAGAGAAGTTTCAGGTCTTCCTTTCAAAAACATATCCAAAAGATATCTAAAATCATTAAATTAAAGAGAAAAGGAATCTTGTAGATGTTATGCTCCTGATGTGTTCAGGTTGACTAACTGCACAAATTAAATGTAGAGAAGTCTGCGAAGACAATAAAGAAATGGCTATTGTCTTGTATAGAATCAGCCGACAATTAAAAGAAATTAGACCGGTATTATTATGTCCAAACCTCCGATAAAACACACTTTTTATTAATAAAATAAATAATTAATAAATAAGAACAAAAGTCTTTAGAAATATTGGGAATTTTAATTAAGATTTAATACTACGAAAAATTTCAAATTAGTACATTTATGGTAAATTTACTTAAAATTAAGTTTTTGATCAGAAAAAAATCCTCAAACTAATATATTTATGACAAATTTATCTTTTATTAATTTTCGTTTAATTTTACTGTTAAAATTACTAAATTAAATGACACGTGATAGTTGATAGGTATATTAGTTTGAAGTTTTATTTTCTATTTGTTACAACTCACAAGTGTATTAGCTTGTGATTTTTATTAATATTAATTTAATTTTACTGAAATTAATGGAAGATAAATTTATCATTTTTCGGTTATTTTTATTTTTATTTTTCCTAAAATAAGCTTTTTTTTTTTTTTTTTGAACAGCTAAAATAAGCTGGGAATCGAGCTTTCCCGGCACGTTGACCCGGGGGAAACCTGTCCACGTGGCTTAACCACACGGGGTCTTTGCAAAAATTGGACTAGTCAACTGCGGATTATTTAGAGGATACGGCAAAGCGAATTAAAACGACGCCGCTCACATTAATAATCTCAAAAGAGAATAGAAAAGGAAGGAAGGAAGGAAGGAAGGAAGGGAAGACTTGTTTGAACGGTAGCTGTTTTCTCTCTCTACCCGTTTCTCTCTCTCTTTCTACGGAAGCGCGAAAGCGGACGGTTTTCGCCGGAGGCGTTCCGCCGCATGCCTCGGCCGTCGCGGGCGGCGCCGCTCGGCGGAGGATCCCCCGAGCCGGAGAAGATGGAGGGCGCCGGCAGCTGGGACATCCTCGAATGGACCAAGATGGAGGTCCGCTTCCTCTTCCCCTTTCCTTCTTCTTGATTCTGTTGCTGTTGATTTTTCCAATTGAATTTGGTGGTGCGTGCTTGGGATTGATTGAATTGCCGGTTTATTGGGATGGTTTTTTTTTTTTTTTTTTTTGGCAGCCACTTTCGATGTCCGTCTCCCTCGTCAAGTGCGATTTCCTGCTCGAGGCCGAAGAAGTCGCTGTGGAGGTAGGTCAATTTCGTTCTCCGCGATGAAGGACTTGTTGATGATCGTAGGGGTTCCTTTTTTAGCATCGTTATTGCGTCGAACTGGGGGTCTGGTTCGGGGCGCCGGGCTGGAATTTTGCTGGGGACTTGTCGGTGCGTCCTGCCTTGATCGGTAATAAACGCGAAAGATGCTTTACCTGGTCTGCACGCCGCTTGAAATTCATAAAGAAAGGATTTTGGGTGGCTCTTTCTCGCTGGGTTTCACTCGCGAAACATCGTTGATCTAAATGAGGCCCCGCTTGTATATGTAGTTGCTGAGGTTGGTCTTTTAATCTCCCACGTGACGGCAGATTATTTGGGTAGGGGTCTTTTTCTATCAATCGCCACATTGTTGGGATATTGATTCTTCATTCCCATTTAACCAGACAACAGTTATGATGTGGTCAGAGGGAGTCGGATGGCTCCATCTCTCTGCTGAACTGAGAAGCACCATAGGTTACTTTCTGTTTGGTTTACTATCATTAGCTCATTGATGCATGAGATGCAGAATGTTACCATCCTGCTGTGACGGGCTATCCCCATTTGAATAGCTTATAGGATGTGGGAATCAGCACTTCTGCATTGTCGCATTTGAAATTCACATAAATTTTCACGTTCGGTGATCTCTTCTTTAAGTGGGCCACCTCCTTTGAAGTGGACAGGAGATTAGCTGGTCATGTTTGCTGCTAAAGGAGTTTGTAATCGTAATATTTTTATCTGGACAACTTTTTTTTCATTTGGGGACCTGAGCCAGTGTCGAAATAAAAGAGAATCTTCGTGGCTTTGAGCTGATTTCTGAGAAAATTTTGAGGTTTTTCACTGCCTATGTTAAGTACCTTCTTGCCACCATATGGTTGATCAACCTCTTGTTGACGTAGTCTTAAGATTTCTACTAGGGACCTTCAATGGTGTGGGTGTTCCAGTTGTTCAGTTCCACTGGTGCGTAGTAGCAAAGGAGGATGAAACATTACAGTGCTACATTGGAGAAAGAGTTGTGGATATTACTATTACTCTGAAAATGATGGATTGCAAGCATTCTTTGGATAAGGAAGATTCTGTAACCACTCACTTGAAATATCACTTATTAGATTATTGTATGCTGCTAGTTAGTCTAAGGGCTTGGGCTACCTAATAGAGTGATGCAGTTGAATTTTCGAAGTCTCTTTGTTGAGTTGTGGGTGATATTAGGTAGGTTTTAAAAATCAGTTGACCTTGGTGGCTGCCTACAGTTGGATTGCTTTTAATTTTTAATTTTTTTTTCCATTTTGAGTTGATATTATTGTTTCTCTTCTGTCTTTTGTTGTTGTTCTTTTTGGGGGGTCGCTGGCTGGGTGTTATAGTACTTCCACAGGGACCATCTATGGAATAGCTCAGCAGCATTTTAGGTGGTAAAAGAAGAAAGAACTGCATAGTGCTGGAACTTAGATATGATCACGATTGGATGGCTTCTTTGCTGTCACTCCTTTTACTTAATAGATATCAGAGCGTCTGGATTGAAGATAATGATTCAAAAATCAATCAATGTTTGTTTTACTCTTATTCTTCCTTCACTCGGTTTAGTGAGAAATTAGATGCCCTTTTCTTCTGTGTCCAGCCATTACTGGTAGTTCTTTCTGTTCCTTTCATATCTTTCGTTTTGATTGAACTCCTTTTTATTGAGATGAATGCATTAAGGCAGATAATCCATGTATTAAATAATGACTTACAAGACAGAGCTAAGAACTCTTGAAAGAGTTACATAAATTAGGTTGTTAGGTGTACCATCAGAATAATGGTTTCTGATTTCTTGCATCATGAGTAATAGCTTTTACTATTTATTTTCATAACATACAGTTGATGTATGGTTACTATCTTACAGGGGTATGGCGTAGTCCTTGTTAACACTGATGAAGCGGGTACTGTGTTAGTGACAAATTATCGTATTCTCTTTTTGGTGAGTATGCATTTGTAAACATCTTCTTTGAAATCTCATTTCTGCATTAGTATTTGGTGGAAAAATCCCGTATGTCTCCTAGCAAAATCCCATATGGCTTATAGGAATTGTTTTTTGTGATGTTTGTACTAGATGACCATGCCCTGAGTGACTTTTTCTGCATTCCATTTTCCTACTACATTTCTATGCAAAGTTTGGAGTTGTTGCTGCTGACTGCAAATAAAGATGACTATGTTGAAATCCTAGAATGTCACATCTAAGATGTTCGAAGCATGAAGGGACACAAGCTCATCTTCTCTCACAAAATTCAAGCTATTAATCCACATATCAAATCTTTATACATCACTTTTACATGTTTCGTGTTTTATTGACATTTTTTTTTTTCCAAGAGTGAAGGAACGAGGAATATCATTCCACTGGGTACTATACCACTTGCAACTATTGAGAAGATTAGCAAGATTGTAAGTTCCTCTTATTTTTGTGTTTCTGGAATTTTCTGATTGCTTAGGCTGTGTTTGCTTCAGGTTAAAGCCTTTGGGGAAATGCAAAGGATTTTAGGTTCAAGGGCTTTTTTTTGAAATGCAAATAGTGTTTGGTAAACTGTAATTAAAAAAAGTGAATTGGGAAGCAACTCGGTTTTAATTGTTATTTGGAAAAAACTACATTTTAAAAGGAATTAAGCTAGATTTTTTAAAGAAAACAAAATTGAAGTTCAGCAACCGGCAGCGTGATGTCCAAACGCTGGCAAGCCAGCACGACCCCAAGCTGATCACAGGCAGCCCTCGCCTAAGGTTGCCCGCCGGCCGGCGCCGGCGATCAGATCTGGCTCATGAGTGGTCAGATTTGACCTCGTTGTCACCTTGTGTGGTGAGGGTAAAATTGGATTTTCGAATGTTTAGTGAGGGCAAAGTTAGAAGAAAACAAAAGGGTTAATATCACAAAGAATCCTAAACTGGTACATTCACCTCAAGCCAATTTTTGTGTCACAAAAACTCCCCAACTGGTACACCCATGCCATATTTACTCTAAACTAATTTGTGTGTCACAAAAAATCCCAAACGGGTACACTTGTGCTGCATTTACCCAAAATTGTGGTAATTTAGGATTTTTTGGGGTAAATGTGGCACGGGTGTACCGGTTTGGGGTTTTTTGTGGTATTAGCCCAAAAACTATGCATTAGCATTCTGGAAAAGCTCAAAGCTGAAAGTTGGTTAGGACTTGCGTTGAGAAAAATGCTTATGGAGGACTTTGGAAATGCTATGCAATGCATCTCCCAAAAGCTGGCCCAATAATATTAACCAAACATTGTTTCTTTTTGCCAAATGCATGTTTAGTGTGGTTTGGGAGGACTCCTGCTCAACTTTTTGCTAATGGCTTTTCTGTTAGCATTTGAAATTGCACTTTATTTAAATTAGAACACTTAAGCTGTTTTTCTTTTTGGCGGGAAAACAAATATATACCATTTCAAAAGTTTTCCCAAGCTCACCTTTCGTGTATGGTTGTTTTTTTTCATGTATTCAGCTGTGTCCTATTGGTGATGATAATGTTATTTCGATTATCTTCAAGCATGAATTACTAACTCATTTATGCTGATTATTTTGAGGAATCATAGGCTGTAAAAGGTCAAATGGCGCCACGTCAGCCTGAAAAGAACCCTTCTCAACGGCTACTTCAAGTCATTGGTATCATTCATTAATGCTGGAACTTGGATGCTTATTTTTGTTTTAAGTATGATTTCACTAGTCTTTTCTTGGAGTGTAGTAGTGTGGATCTGGTGTAGACTTCTATATTTGAAAAGTGGTAGTTCCTTAGTAATGGTAGATTTCTTCTAGTGATTAGGAGGATACTGGGCAAGTGTGTTCACTTCTCTGACTGAAAGAAAGAAGCAATACATAGATAATTATGTTCCTCGAACTTTCTTGCTCCGCCACATCAAAGTTTTTGAGAGTTTTGCTTTGAAATTCTATTTAAACTGGAGAATTGTCGTCTGGAGTATTGAATGAAGGTGCATGGTTTAAGCTCATGCTGCTTTTGGCCTTTTATGTTTTTGACTTTACTTTTTCTTTCCATTCCGAGATAGAAATTCATGAAACAGTGCAAGTTGGGCTTTGTTATACTGAATGCTTTCACCTTTTGCTGTGTTCATCATCTTTCGTGGGAAGTATGTGGCATTTCAAAGTACCTCTATACTCTAGCTGTATTCATTTTATTGGACTGATATATTAACCTGAGTGATATGCAAAAGCCTAAAGTTTGAAATTTTATAAACAGACAACTTTGAAATGACCAAATTAGTATAAATTGAGTGCAAATATGAATAAACAAATTAAATGTCTTTGCCAAAAAAGAAAAAAAAAAGTATCTTCCAGTTAATATGATTCATGACCATTTGATGTCCATTTAACTAAATGCGATCAATGTGTTACAATGGTTGAACTCAGATATGAATTGTCTATCCGTTTCTCTCAAGCAACCTGATAAGAATACATTACCGCAGACTCAAATTCGTTGATTTAATATCTTGATCAAGTCATGCCACTATGTGTTCTTGGAATTTATTGCTTTCACACATTGGATGAAAGTGAACATGAAGTTCATAAAGTTACAGGTCATTTTGAATGAACGTTGTATCATTAATGTCAATTTGTTATTTAGTATAAGTCCAAGTTTATTAGCTCTGTCAAAATCCAGTCCTGTATCCAGGATCACTATAATGCTTTGACAAGATATAGTGATCTTTAACAAGGATGTGAAATTCAATCCCATACTTTTTCAGCTGTGAATTGATTATGGTGTGATCTTCCAGCATATTTGCCTGTCCTTGAACCTATTTCAGAGTTTAAAATCAATGATCGTCAATTTAAATGATCCAAAGATGAATTAATTAGAGTTCTGAAGAAAGATAAACCCTCACCTTCTTACTTGGTTGAGTGATTGGTTGATAGTCCATTTTTATTGTTGGGAGGTTGGATTCTTTTTTAGTCATTCTTTTACTATTTTTTTCGTCTTTAATGTGATTCGCTTCAGATGGATAGCATTGTTTATTTTATTGCTTTATTGATTCTTTTTATCATCGAGTCCCTCTTTTTCTGATGGAAGACAGAGTTTTCCCCATGAAAAGCCTTGTTTATTTAGCTCTATTGGTATTCAATTTGGTTTGTGTTGGTTTGTTTTTATGTTGGTATGAACTGCTGCCTTGTTACATGATTATGATTGCATTGGCTTGTTCTAGAAGTGCCGATTGGCTGATGTACTTTTGTGTTGCATAAAATCGAAGGTTCTACTTTCACAGCTTCATTAATATTTCTTCTGGTATATTCTTGCTTTCTCAGGTAAAGATATGAGAATTATTGTCTTTGGCTTTCGCCCTCGGACTAAGCAGGTTAGAATCTTCTGTCCGCACTGTCGGTGTTCTTCTATTTTGTATCTGAAGAGAACTTGAAATAAATGATTGACATACATCCCAATCTTTATTAATCTTAGTGGATTCTCTACTTTTCTTAAGTTTCAGAATCTTTTGATGGTTTTATCTTGTGATGGAAGTAATCAGACTTTCTTTCTGAATGGGTTTGCCATCTCCTTAATGCTACTGCATGAGAATCATGACACTAACCACTGATGTTAAGTGGTCACAGACCTTCTTTCTAGATGGGGAAATTCTGGTAAAAGCATGATGTGACATTCACTGTGTGGCTTGAAATAATTGTACACTTCCTAAATCTAATTGAATGCAGTAGCTTCAAATGTGAGTTGAGCTTATTGAGGATACTTTTCTTTATCAAGACAGATTCATATTGAGCTCTTATGATCATTTCATTGTCTTTTGTCCTGGGATCTCTCATTCTTCTCTTTATGTTTCTACATCCTCTATTTGTTCATACTTTTCCCAGTTAAATGCTCGTTGTAGCTTTTCGCTGTGTTTCGATTTTCAGAATAAAGATGGACTTCTCTTCTCCTTTTCATGTTCATCGACCTGCTAATGAGATTGAGTAGTTAGGATCCTTGAATACAAATGTGTAGCTCGATTTATCATATGAGTAATTAGCTTTGTTATTGAAAGAGCAACTATTTTAGTACATCAGGAAAATACAAGGACAAAATGAAAAGAACAGACAAACAAAACCAAGCAAAGCTAGTGCTAGGTGAGACTAGATATGAATCCCGTGAAAGCGGTAAATTAACAAAGACTGAAGAGTGGGATTGCTGTAATGCATGCATAAGAAAGACAAATGTCAAACTCTAATGTCCATGCTAACTTCTCTACTGTTCTTGGGAATAAGTGAACCTTAATAAGAGAGCTTTCTCTTTTAACAGGTGACAATTCTTGTAAACGTTGTCATTGTATTGTTTGATCATCCGTTGATGGAGATTTAGGAAGCTATTCTTTAGAGAAGATAGATGCCTTTTTACGTATCAATCACATATACGTCAACCATGGTCAGGAAAAATGAGCTTGCGGAAAATTCTAACGTGGCTAAATTTCCAAATTTTCCAGAGACGTGCGATTTATGAAGCACTGCTGAGATGTACCAAGCCAGCTGGACTATGGGATCTTTATGCTTTTGTCTCAGGACCATCCAAGTACAGAAACACTAATCCTAAGTTGCGTTTGTTGGTTGAGTATTTTCGGCTTATTGGAAGAAGACCTCACCATGCTTCAATGAGTATGCTCGAAGATTGTTCGTTCACAGTGGCTAATGAGTTTTGGAGAATAAGTAGTGTGAATGCAAACTATACACTGTGCCAGACTTACCCGTTTGCCTTAATTGTTCCAAAATGCATTAGGTGCGGTTGAAAATTATATTTTAAATTCTTAGATTCTCTATATCGTGCATCGATGTTATAAAACGAATGACTTAAGTTTTTATGGTTGCTCTTTTTAGTGATGAAGAAATTCTTCAGGCCTCAAATTTCCGAGCGAGGGGTCGATTGCCTGTAGTCACCTGGTGTCATCCAGGTATATACTGGGCATCCTATCTGTGGACACTTTTTGGTGATTGTCTGATTTGTCCTGCTATACTTTTTATGTACAGGGACGGGTGCAGTGCTTGCACGTTCTTCCCAGCCTTTGGTTGGTCTCATGATGAATATGAGGAGGTAATGTTAACTTCTTACACTAGTGGCTTCTAAAGGGATATATATTTGAAGACCTCGTTTGCAGGAATAGATACATTTGAAACAGCACTCTGGGGATGAACCTTTTTTTTTTTTTTTTTTTTTTTTGGTTGGATTTTTGGTGTAAATCATTTGATCGCAACCTCAAATTGGTTATGTCCCATTTTCTTTGAACCATTCTAAACATCTTGCACCTGACATTTTTTGCAGCAATACGGATGAAAAGCTTGTAGCTGCACTTTGTTCAAACCTTTCTGGTGTGGAGGGGACGCGGAGGTAGGCACTCTAATTTTCCTTTGCTCAGATGATGCAAGCATTGCCAGCAACTGCTTAAATGTGCCATCACTATTGTTTTAAATCAGAGTCTGTTATGGCTGTAGCAGTGCTTAACAATAACAGCAGCAGGTTCCGCTCTGGACTGCTGTTGCTTTGATAGTTAAAATCTCTCTGGTAATGGCTGTTATGACATTATGTAACGACCATTGCAGCTACTGCAGTGGCTGTGGTGGGCAAGTTCTCCAGTTACTCACCTGTATAGGCACTGAATTTTGGGGGAGAAAAGGGCTAGTTTGGTGGTTGGGAATAACCGATTTAAAGCATAAGAAGAAGGCTGAGAGAAAGAGGTAAAGAAGTCTTCTCAGTCAAACATGAAGAAGATCCCGGGGAAACTAAATGTTAGTTGCTAATCAGACTACAATGTAGACCATATCTCCGAAAGTCATTGGATTGGTTGAGCTTGGCTTGGCCTCAATGATGACCAACTCCCACCTCTCTTTTCTCATGAGAGAATGGAAGCAACTAGGGCAAGCACTAGTTGCGTAGGCAGAATTTTTTTTTTTTTTTTAAATAAAAGTAACAGAGGAACTTAGTATTAGATTATTCTACTTGGGCACCGGGTATCTTTCAAGTCCTCACAACTGAGGAGATGACGCTTTGTTGATTGAGAAGCAGGATTCATTTTTATTTTCTTTTGAATTAGAAAGCTAGGATCTTATAAGAAAGGGAAAAATCTATAGTGCAGCAGGGTGTTTTTTGGGACCAGTCCACATAGAATATAGGCCATTGAATTTAAAGCCAAAATTTCTCATCCTCAGATCAATTAAAAAAATTTAATTTATTACTTGTTAAAGCAGTAAATTACTTACATTTTAAGGAAAGTTTACTGAAGGAGGATTGTAGATGTTACAGTTTGTGAAGGATGACAACTACGGATTATTACTTATGGATAGGCTCCATTGACTTACAAACTTGAAAGGAACATCACAATTATTCAGGTAAATTTACTAAGAATAGGGAAAGAGAAAGATACAATAATTTTAGGTTGCTTACTATTTAGACCTTAGAGCTTTCAAGACTTCAACATAATTTACTATCTCTGAAGGTAGATTACTAATTATCATTTACATGGACTTATAGGTAACTTACGATTATGGAGGGCAATTACTGATTATAAGTTCTGTCTTTTATTACAATTTAAGGTACATTAATAGGCCGTGGGTCACTGAGGAATAGGAACTTTATGTTACAAATCTATGGCTAAATTACTGTGTCTACAGGAAAAATATTAGCTTTAGGTGCAATAGAGATTACAACAACTTTCAGGCAAATTACAGTTATAGGAGGTATAATTACTAATAAAAGGAACTGAGCAAAATTACCATATGTTAGGATAATTACTAAGTGATTTTATCATGAAGTTACTGAATATAAAGGGAAGTTACTATTGAGGATGAAAAATTGCAAGCCACCATGTACTACCAATTATAACTATTTGAGGAGGATTACATTATTATTGGATAATTACTAGTGACAACAACATCCTCAGGTTATGAAGTGTAACATGATTGATCTTGTGAGGATTAGGGATTCAAATTTTGTGTTAGTTTTGATTCTAGGATAACTTCACAAAGTAATATCTTTCTTAAGTGGTAAATTACTTCTACTTTAATCCTCAATAGGAGTAATTTACCTCAAGGTAGTGACATTTGTTGAGACAAAATAATTTACTTTCTGGGATAGCAATTTACCTTAGAAGATATTCTTCACCTTAAAAGTTGTAATTTCCTTTGTCATTAGTAAATTGAGCGAGTGCTAATTCTTGATGATTGTAATTATACTTGTCCTTAGTTGATTGCTACCAAAATCGGATCGTAATGACATTACTTCTTGTAAATTATATATTGTCTTCGTAAACGAAGTATCAGCATCATAAGTTACCTTTAAGTTTGTAGATATGCATGCATACAAATATTATCTTAGAGGTTGTAAATTTTTTCTGGCTCCATAAATTACTGAATGACTGCCGTTAATTACAAATGATCCACTATAGCTGGGCAATTTTTGTACAATGGATGGGGTACTGTGTTTCTCATATGGGACCCAAGAAGTGCCCTGTGAAAAAATAAAATAAAATGAAAAGCCATAATATTGATGAGATAGTAAGTAGCATAAAGCTCATAGTGATAAAAATGGAATTTGATATTTTAAGAAGTCAAGATCCACATGTATATAGTGGAAAAGATGATTTTAGTTGGATTATGCAGATAGGCTGTATTTGAAAACTAAACATTTAACTAAAGAAAACAAAATACATTTGTTTATATAAAGCATGTGTAAGATTTTAGATAATACACATTTCTGGTCCCTGCAACCATTGTGACATATGCGATACCCTTTTGTGACACCATGTCACCGACTCACCACTTTATGTGACTAGTGACTGCGTTGTTGGATAAAAGTTAATTATTATGAGCAGTTGCAGCAATTCACTATTGGAATCCAACCATTTCACCAACTTCAGCTGAACTTCACACAGCCCATTAATTTCTTCTGAACATGATATTGTCCATTGCGGAACTTAATTAAGGAGTTAATTTATTTTCTTTGGTTATTTGAGAATCATTGGTCAGTTAGTTGATGTGTAAATATTGATGTGTCGTCTCTTTAGGAAGGCGAATCCTTTCATCATGTTATGAGTATGGGTTATTAATATTATGAATGTAAGTTGATATTTGCTGGTTTTATCCTCACTTTTGGTTAGGAAGCTTTACATTGCTGATGCAAGACCAAGAAAAAATGCTTTGGCTAATGGTGCCATGGGGGGAGGTTCCGAGTCATCTTCCAATTATCTGCAGTCTGAGGTCTCTTAAAGTTTTTCCTTTTTAATATATGATATCCGTGTTACTAGTTTGCTAAGCCAATCTTCCTGACTGCAATTCAGATAGTTTTCTTTGGGATAGACAATATCCATGCAATGAGGGAAAGTCTAGCTCGGCTCAGGGAGTATCTGGATACTCATGGGGCAGCCTCATCAGATGGATTGTCCTCATTCTTGGTTGGTGTTTTGATCTCTAATGCTTTATAAATAGTTGCTAGTTATATAGAATTAGATCTTTCTAACTGGTTCTACAAACGCTTTACTTGCTTTTGATGGTCTGTTCCCATCATTAGTTGGTCTCTTGTAGTCATTATTTCCATTGTTGACATTCATGAGTAGTTTTGGTGAATCATAACTATGCAGTTTTTTTCTTGAAAAAAATTTGTTGAGGAACCTAAAAAGCCTTTCTCAATCCATGGTCCAAAATTGAAGCTTTTCGATCCAAGAAAAGTGTAGAAAATGCAATATGCAGTATTTGTGTGTGGCTGTTGAGAGTTTCTTGCTTGTGGTATGATGTTCATGCATAAATACAGCTTTTACGGCATTTATCAGTCTCAAGAATCTAGATTATCTATTCTTGCTTTATAGAGTAGGGAACATAAGTTACTTTCTTTAGGAGTTTAGCACAGTCATTGCACGAACTAGTGATTGAGAGTTGGTTCCTTCTCTTAATCATTCCCCAGATTGTTTGAAGGGTTCTCTGTCAGTCATCGTCATTCTGTTATTTTTGTATGGTGTTCACTGTTTACTTATGCAAAAATTAAATGAGCAGAGACATGGTGGCTGGACTTGGGGTGGGGGCAATCTTAGTAGTATGTCCGCTTCAGTATCTACACTTGGAGACAGTGGTTGGCTAATACACGTCCAGAGTGTTTTGGCTGGTTCAGCTTGGATTGCAGCACGTGTTGCTTTAGAGTCAGCTTCGGTACTTGTCCACTGCAGGTAGAGATGCATAATTGATGAGATAAAATATATATATATTTTATGGGGATGATGGAAGCTGGTTCTTTCAGGATCTTGTGTGCGCTTGAGCGAGCGAGCGAGATAAAATATATTTATGGGGATGATGGAAGATGGTTCTTTCAGGATCTTGTGTGCGCATGCGTGAGCGAGTGAGCAAGCGAGATAAAAATATATATATGGGGATGATGGAAGATGGTTCTTTCAGGATCTTGCGCGCGCGCTTGAGAGAGAGAGAGAGAGAGAGAGAGAGAGAGAGAGGGGAGGGACGGAGGGAGGGAGGGATAAAATATATATATGGGGAGGATGGAAGATGGTTCTTTCAGGATCTTGTGCATGCATGAGAGAGAGAGAGAGAGAGAGAGAGAGAGAGAGAAAAAAAATATATATGGCGATGATGGAAGATGGTTCAGGGAGGGAGGGATTTCAGGATCTTATATGCCTCATGATGATACTTGATATACGTGTTAATCTTGTCTCGTTGCTCTTTGTTGTTTATCGATTTTCAATTTCCGCCTGAGTAATTTCTGTGGGATTGAATATGTCAATATCAGTTTCCAGTTCTTTGTTTTGTCTGTCTCTGCCTTAATAGATGTCATAGACATGATCGAAGGCCTTTTTTAGTAGTAAAAGAACTCATTGTGATCATATATATGATTTGTATTCATTTTTTGGCAGTGATGGGTGGGATAGAACGACTCAGTTGGTTTCACTTGCAAGCTTGTTGCTTGACCCATACTATCGGACTTTTGCCGGGTTCCAGGTAATACTGAGATTGCTTAATCTTAAGCACACTGCTTGAGAATAAGATTTTCTTCCTTGTGGCAAGGGTCAGAAACGTTTACCCAATAGTATATTGCATCCCTATATGTTAAATTTGGAGCTTTATTCTATCATATGGTTGGATCTTCTTAGGGCTACTGAAAACATACCTCACTTTGGATCCAATGGCCACTTACATACCTTTATTTTTGCAAATACTAATACCTTACCACTACGGAAAAACCCACATTGAAAAGAACAAATTACCTGTCCTTACAAACTCATTTTAGTATCTTGCTAACAATTTAAGTGGTTTGGTTTTTTAGTTGGTTTTGAGTGTTTTAGGGAATACGATAATTTAGGATTTGGGATGGCCATTTTTGGGAAGAAAATGGCTTTTCGTAAATAGGGAGACACAACTAATTGATGTGAAGTTTCAAAGTGGTCTTCAAAAGGCAGAACTCAATTATGTATCTGGTTATTCCAAAAGTAGAGATACATAACTGGTTATTGGGTGAGAGGTTAGCTATTATCCTTTTTGTATTTTCCCTTTCTTTTAAGACTATCATGTGATTGAATCATCAAGCACTTTGCTTGTTGCATCCTTTAAGCTTCTGTTCAGTGTTATTGTTCCTTGGATCTGTGGACTTCTTTTGCCAATTGAGATGATTTGGTTGTAATTTGATTTAGGCACTTGTGGAAAAAGACTGGCTAGCATTCGGCCATCCATTTTCAGATCGTTTTGGACTGCCAACTACATCTGGAGGTGGCAATACACCCTTTGAGTTATCTAGGCAATCTTCGACTGGGAGTTACTCATCATCACCAATGCGCCAGTCATCAGGATCATTCCCAACTCAAGCACCCGGCTCGTCTCATAGTCAGGCCTCAAATAATTGTTCTCCCATATTTTTGCAGGTGGGTACCATGGTATGATGGGTGTATGGCAGATTCTTCACTGCTTTTATAATTAATCAAAACTTTGGCGTTTTCCGCCTGCTTTTATTGTTGACAATACTTTCTCGAGCATCTTATGTCAGGAAAAAGTATCTATGGGTGCCTCATGTGTTTGTTATGGTCCTTATAACGTGTCCAGTTTATTAAGTTTGATGACGGCTGGGTCGATATATATTGGGGAACCATAACATTTCAGTTTTGTCACACATCCTTCGATCCTGCTACCCATAGTTGTGCTTTTAGGTTCACTTGATTCAGATGCTCATGAGAATTAGGTTATTGACATGAATGTTGAGCTACGTATTTATCAAGGTTGAACTATGTAATTATCAAGGTTTATAATTTTTCAAGTGGTTTCTTGGAGGTATCCATCTGAATATTGAAGATGCCAATCCTTGTTGTTTAAGATTAAGCAAAAGCAAGAAGTGCGTCTGTGCTTTCCTTTTTAAGTAAATAATCTTATCGAAGGTTCAAGAAATAATGGAAAAAATAGTATGCAAATCCACATGCCCGCATTTATATGTTTTGAAAGCTTCGGGTGTTTCGGATGAAAGCATGTGCGTCGCAAGATTCAGACCAAGCAAAAATCTTAAAAGCAATAACCAATCCAGACACATCTCAAGTCTCGTAATTGTCTGTTTCACTACCCGGGGTGACTTTTTTCTTTGGATACTTCATTTAGATTCCTGTCGCATGGACTTTTTACTTTCTTATTTCCTTAAATCTTTAGCACTAGTTGATATTGGGCTTATTATGTAACCAATGACTGTATATTCTTTATTATGCAGTGGGTTGACTGCATCTCGCAACTATTGAGGATGTATCCATTTGCTTTTGAGTTTTCCTCGGTACATACTTTTCATCTATACAAGCCTCTTGTGATTTGCTTCTTCCTGCAGCTTGTCTTTTTCTCCTGATCATAGAGCACCTCTTCTCTATAACGTCCGCTTCACTTATTTTGTACTGGTATTTCAGACATTTCTGGTTGACTTCTTGGACTGCGTGCTTTCTTCTCGCTTTGGGAACTTCTTATGCAACAGGTAAACACTCCAAAAACACCGTTGGGTTTATTAAATCACAGCCACTTTATGTTGAAACTCAATTCTGGTCTAGCTATTAATTGAAAATTCACGATTATCTAATGAATTAAATTACATAGTTCAAGATATAACAGGTCAGCAATTCAATTGAAGTAACAATTTCTTTCAGTTAGGTTGCTTAAAATTTTGGAAATTTTTGTGAAAAATGGCTTCTCATGGGAGACAAACTTCCCATTTCACTTATTGTTTTCTTATATGTTGTAATAAGTATTGCCTGTGTGATTGTCTACGGTAGATTAAGGAGTGCTTACTGTCTTCTACCTTCTAATTCATTGTAACTAATTCAGTGAGAAGGAGAGGCAGCAGTGCAGCGCCTCTGAGGCTTGTGGATGTTTGTGGGCTTATTTGGAGGATTTACGCAATTCGGAGGGGAAATCTCATGTGCACTATAACCTCTTTTATGATAAATCAAAACATAATGGTCCACTGTTGCCTCCAGCTGCTGCTTTAGCCCCAACACTTTGGCCGCAGTTTCACCTTCGTTGGGCTTGCCCCTCTGAAGCCCAATCAGGGGAACTTGAAGCTCAATGCCGCAACATGGCTATGAAATTTTCTGAATTGCAGAAGGTAATTTGTTTATCTCCTCTGCTGTCAGCATCTGCTTTTATATCGATAAATTCTTTCTGGGGATTCATTCTCTGTGACAAGTTCTCTTTGATGATGGAAAACATTGCAATTTTAGCACAAATTTTCAATGAAATTGATAAACACCATTAGGAAGTTGAATCCAAAGGCTTAAACTGATTGTTCGAGGGAGACTACATGAGTATAAGGTCCATTTAGACCCCATCTGCAAGTGGTAAGGATATTTGAGCACCCCCTCACGCGCAAACTGAACCGAGAATGGCACGTGGAATTGAAGAATGGGGAGGCTAACATGCAGAATAAATCCGGGATGAAACCTAGCTCTGACACCATATTAGAACTGATTCATGGAAGGAAACTATGAATATAAGACCAATTGAAACCCCATAAATTAGTGATGTGGGAAATTTTGTAGCCACTTATAGTTTTTATTTTCAATATTAGTGCGCGACATCTTTGTCATTTTTGTCACCACAAAATCGTTATAAGTGGTGATTTTCACTCTGCTGTTATGTGGTAGTTATACTGTTGATAATATTTGTTTAAGGGCAATCAAAAGCCTATTTGTAGCACAAAATAAGCATTGGAGGCGATTAGGTAACACAACCTAATTCCCTTTTATATCCATGTTTATACTACTCAGATGATTGAATAATTAAAACATCACTTCTCAGTTTTCTTGGAGAATTAACTTTTAGTGTGATCATGTCCTAAAATTTGATATTTTTCCTCAAGTTTAATTTAATTTTGGACAAAATAAGTAAATAATCAGTTTTTTTAGAGTAATTTAATTATGGACAAAAAATAATCAGTCTATTTAGAGTCAAACAGATTAAAGATTAGACCATAGAATGTTTGAGTTAGAATGCAACATAGGTAGATTGATGGAGATGAAATTAGGTAAACTCTCGTGGTCTCGCCATGTGGCAAAACAATTTTGCGTCTATGATGCACCTTTCCTACCTATATAGAACTTAGTGTGGACCTTAGTGATCGAAGCCCATTATGTTATACATGCATAATGTAATCTCAGACACCAGACAGAACAACAGTAGATTGAGTAACTATGAATTCCCTTACTAATGAATGTGGATACATCATGGACTGCGTCTTTAGGGTTTTCGGTGACATTTTATTGGATTTAGTTGACTGCATATTCTGAATACATATGTGGGTTGTGCTTTCATGTCCTATAGATTTATGGAAATCACAGCTTCCGGAATGGCTCAGAATTTTGAGGTTCAATTACATAGGACCGTCATGTCTTGCCTTGTGAACTAGAGATTCTTCCTTTGCTACTATATGCCTATTGTTTCAGGGGTATCATAAAAAAATGTCTAGTCCTTCCTGACACCACAATGTCATCTTTATTAGTTATTCTGTGCTGTTTCATCCACAGGCAAAGGAAGTGGCAGAAAGAAAAGCTAAAGAAGTGGCGGCTGCTGTGGAATCTTTATCTGCAGATTTACGGAGGGAGAGGCAACTGAATACTTCTGCTGTGAACTTGGCCAAGAAAGCTAGTAAAGAAAATGCAGCTATAAAGCGTGCGATTCAGTCCCTGGGATGCAAGGTCCACTTCTCTGGAAATGGGGATTGCACAGTTGACATTGAAGCTAATCCCACAACGAGCCCGCAAGTGTCTTTGTATTCTTATTCAAAAAGAGAGTCAGATGATCCCATCCAACGCAATGAGAAATCCGACCTCTCTGTATCAATCACTGTAGTGGATGATGAAGTTCTTCCCAATAACCCAATCAATCGTGTTTGTGAAAGCTTATGCCCGATGCGCACACGGGATGGGGGTTGTCGGTGGCCGGATGCCGGTTGTGCCCAGTTGGGCAGCCAGTTTGTCGGATTGAGGGCGAACTTTGATGCGTTTGACCGGCTCTCCATTTATGACAGCTACTTTGACTCGGATAAACTATAGATAATGAGCGTAATAATCAGCGGGTGTATTTAATCAACGGGGAACCATGAGGGAAGCTTCAGTGCTGGGCATTGGAAGGAAAAGAGAGACTGCTCACTCCTAAAGCTTCTATGAAGCCAACCCTAGTTCTTTATGGGCTATGGTTTGTGGATGGCTTGTGGGACTCTCTCTACAGCTGAAGAGGACACCTTTTGCAGCATCCTCTACAGTACTCGCGATGCCCGGTTGAATCAGGTAGTGGCTAATGTATTCGACTGAGGTGAGCTGTTTATTCACTGTTGTTAGTATTCGCATCCATTGGAATAACTGTAGCTTAAGTTTTTACTCTCTTTCCCTCTTGCTAATAAGATTAGCGTATGTCTCGCAGTAGAATAAAGATTAGACTGTGTGTAGATCCTAAAGTCATCTTCTTCCCTAGGTAATTGATGTATAAGCCCCGGAGCTAACAATTTTGATAGTTGAGAGCTTAATTTTATATTTTACTTGGTGGTTTCATCTGCTCGTGCATTATCACATGCTGCGCATTAAGCCTATAATAAGGACGTGTTTTCGTCTAACTTCTGTCAACATCGCATTCTTTGTTAACACGTGGAGACGGGCACTATTGGGGTACTTCTATTGTACCCTACAACATTACGACGTGGAGTCATTATTAAGTAGAAAAAAAAAAGGATAAAATTATAAAATTGATCTATGACGTTCGATGCTTCGTCATAATCAAGCGAGTGTTGAAATTGTCCAGCACAATGTTGTACCACAGAAATTTCCGTGAGAGATCATATTTATCTACATGTATGTAATAAAAAATCGTGATAAGAACCTTGTGAACTAATCTTAAGTGATTTAGTTTTATAATAATTTCGTGTATGATTTTGCCTCTTCAGCTTTTTGAGACTCAAAAGTTCCCCCTCTCTAAGGAGGCCTGTTTGATAACTTGAGTTAGTGCTGAAAATCAATTTGTTCAATACTTCAAATAAAATTATCCACATGATAATTATTACTAGTTTTGACTTAAAAGATCTTCTTTGTTCGTTTCGCAGAAAATATGGGGAAAATATTTTTCAAAAAGTTATTTTTCCGGAAAATGTAATTATTTTCGGATGTTCGAGTGAAATTTATAAATAAAGTGGAAAATATTTTTCATTGTTTGGTAAGAAGATTCTTTTCCTCCATACACTTCTTTGCACTTATTTTAATTTTTAAAATCGATTTTTCATTATTTTGATTTCTTTTTAAAATCATTTTTTAATCATTTTTTAAAATATATTTTCTTTTTCTTTTTCTTTTCTTTGTTTTCCTCCTCTTCTTTTTAGTCGGCCGCTATCCACAGTGATGGTTGGCAACCAGCTAAAGGCGAGCCTGGAGCTTGCTAGCGAGCACGAAGCTCGCCCACCTTTGGCAAGATCCAAGGTTAACGAGCTCAAGCTTTGGGTGAGGCTTGAGCTCATCGATTTGGTGAGCCTCAAGCTTGTCGGCTTGGGGTCTCGCCAGAGCTCGCTAGAGATGGGCAAGCCTCGGCTTGGGGCGAGCTTGAGACTTGCTTGTGGCTACTTGTCAGCTATTACTATGGCCGGCAATCGGCCAATAAAGAAGATGAGGGAAAACAAAGAAAAGAAAAATAAAAATAAAAATTCGAATTAAAAAAAAAAAAAAAGGAGGAAGAGGAAGTGAGGGCTTGTGATGCTGTGAGATAAGAGAAACCGAGTGGAAAACATTTTCCCCTAGTTTAGAAGACTTTTTTCCCTTCCAGGAAAATATTTTTTGCAATCAATTTATTTTTTGTGAAACGAACGTTGGAAAATCTGAAAAACGTTTTTCTGAAAATTGTTTTCTGCTAAACGAATGGAGCCTAAATCAAGAACTCACTTAATTCTTAGCAAGGATGAACTCACTTAATTCTCTTAGCGAGGATGAAGTTACATAACTCATTTAATAAGAAAAAGCATCCACATCTGAAATAAAATGTTGACTATTGCATTTGTAAAAGCCTAAAATTTCTCCATAGTATTCTGACTTCCATAATTGCGGAAAAAAAATAACATTTCGTATTCAATATGCAATTAATATCAAGCAATATATGATTTTCATTTTCTGTCACTTAAAACGGTCAGTAATTTAATTTTGAGCATTTGATTTTCAATATATCAACAACCTAAAATATCAGTGCTCAATATAGTGGTTCTCGAATTATCATGAAAGCATAATGCTTGGAATAAATGTCAGTTGACTTGATCTTAAGTAGCAGTTGAGAACTATCAGTTGGAGTTGCACTTTTACATCCTACACATGTTTCTTTTTTTGGTTCTCTTTGGCCAACAATGACAAATAGATATTCTTTACGATTTGCTGAACAGGACTTTGCTAAATCAAAAATAGACTTACCTTCTTTCGTTCAGCTATTTTAGCCTTCCTAGTTTACTTTGTAATTGAGGAAACAGGTTAAAAATGACTCTGACTACTTCGATCTTTGTTTAGTTTCTTTAATATTGTAATTTTCGCATCCATCTCTTTATCCTTTTAGCAAAAAGCGCAGGATGGGGACCAGTTAACCCAACAAAATTTGCGCCGTGTGCTATATTCTCCTGAATTTCAAACGAAATCCCGCACGCCACTTGGTCGTAGTATAGTATTTTAATCCGGCAGAACGGAAAATCAGCGACCGGCATAATTCTCTAATAAAATCCACAATTTTCGAAATGGGGAGGCACGCGCTCCTAAAGCTGTCAAAAGTGATGGTATTTCAATGGAGGAGTTGGATTGTCCGCTTTACTAAAGCTGTTTTCAACGCTCAGTCACTCGACCAAAAGGAAAAGGGAAAGAGAGGCGGTCTTTTGTAGAGCAGAAGCTAAAGATCACAGGCAAAATCGACACATTCCCCCGCTTTTGCCAAATGGTCTTGGTCGTTTCGACACGTGCTCGAATGATTCCCAAATGCTCTTGTATCTTTCGTGACTAACGTTAGGCATACAAGAATTATTATTAGTCTACGAACGATGACACAAAGCACGACGGTGAGAAACTACAACTGAGCGTTTGAATAACCGGTTGTAACGCCCCCGACGAAACCGATTTCGTGAAATCAACTCGTGTTTCCAAACGTCATTCTTCGTAAAGCATTTGAAAAGACCAAAATCTTGGCGATGCCGAGTACCTACGGCAGGCAAAACCCAGGTTCGTTTCAGGAGGGTATGTACACACTTGAGCCAAGACCTGAGAAATGCCCTTCAGTTGACTAAACCATCAGGAGGGTTAATACACTGAACCAAGTTATGAGAGTTAAGAGTATACAAAACCACTATACCACACAACATATTGAAGAAAAGAGTGAGTGATCTTTTTGCTAATGCAAAGTGGGATCATCAGGTGTAGACTCTTGGGCATCATCATCGGTAGCTTTATCATCGCCACCCTTCCTGGCCTTCCTCTCTTGCCATCTTCCCCAGACCCACTTCAAGATGAGGAAGCCCCCAAGCGCATAGACCTGCAAATTTCACCAATTAAATTTTCCTCCATAAAATAATGCAAGAAAGCACGAGCTTAAAAAAAGAAGGGTTTTGGATCTTCTGATGATGTCAAACCATGACAAATAAGAACCGCACATGATGCACCTCTTTTCTTAAGTACTAATTTAGTACTGAAACAAATGAAACCAGAAGACTAGAAAGAATTAGAAATCCAAACTCCATTTACTTGTAGTAAACGTAGCCAGCAAGAATCCAGCATCAAAATGTGACTACGCAAGGGCAAGCCCAACAATCAGCAAAACAAAATAGATCAAGAGCTTGTGCTTTAACATACTAATCTGTTGAATCATAAATTTATCACTGACTTTAACAACCTCTTTAACTGCCCACGATGCTTGAGAAGCACTAATTAACCCCTCCTACCTTCCCATCGTACTTATCACAAGATACAATAAATAGTAGGCCTCCAACAATCTTCATTATGGTATAGAACTTTATACAGCTGGAGTGGAACATACAATCTAAGTGAATTAGCATGATAAAACCACTGCCACAAACATCACAACATTCAAGAACCTGCAGCCGAGAGGTGCATTTGGTATGGTTTCTACAAAAATTTTCAGGTTTCTTTCTCAGTGCCATAAAAAACGAAAGCAACTTTGCTGTGTTTTCATTTTATATACGTACTTCAAAACATGAAGACTACATGAAATCTTCCAAAAAAAAAATAGGGCAAAGTTCTTTGATTACAGTATATGCACAATATATAAAACAGTAGATGTTTTATAAAGATAATAGAAAATATGTTACTGAATCAATAGCTAAATATCTAATAAGGAAATCTCCTAATAATAGTATATACTTCCACATGTTTTCTTTGACTCCTTCAATTTTATTCTTTTTTCCCTGACAAGTACCTCATACATAACAGTCATAGTCAGCTATAGAATCTGTAAGGAGCTTTGACTGAAGCTTCAACAAGCCTTGACTGGGGCTAGTCAAAGCTTCAATAGAACCTGGGGAAGCCTCACCCAGCCACGGTTGAAGCTGGACCAAGCTTCAGTCAGCCTGGGAACCATTGTTTCTTCTGACCTTCACTTGGGCAGTTTGTAAGTGAAGAAGACCGCACTTTGTCACACTAAACCGCTAAATAAAAAGACTAGTATTTATTTCGCATTTGAAAGATTGAAGACACAAAAAACCTGTTTTCTTTTGTGAGCACTACAAAAACATCCACTCGCTAGCGCTTTCCTACGAAAACTGTTTAAAAAATGACAGCAGACATAGTTATAGCCTCCAAGTGCATTCCTTCTCACTGAAAACAAAAAGAGAGAATTTTGAGAATTTTCTGAATGCTAACAGGGCCCTCCGAGTCAACTCACTTCCTCAGTTCTTCATGCTCTTCATGCTCTCAGTCGGTGTCTCCATCAAAAGAACCTCACCACTATCTAACCTCACGACTAGATATCCGAGCAAATCTGTGACTTTGTAGGATTAATGCGAAGGCAATGAGCGGCACACTAATCCCTCTCGGCCGTATGATCTGGTTAATCACATCCTCACTGGCCAGTGCAAAAGAAATTTCCAAATGACATTTCTCCGTCCGCCATCGTCTACAGCCTATGATGGGGACACAACATATCTTTCATAGATCTTCTAACCAACCCAGAAAAGTCTTCCCATTTCATCATCGCCATTCTCATCGAAGTATTCACCAAGACCCCCTATAAATCAGTAAATTCCACAAGCAACAACAAACAATTGTTCCTGACACGGCAATTGATTCGCGATTCGCCTCATAATCGACACGAGGTGCCGATAAATTCCTGACCACGCGTTTAAAGAGACGATCGAACCAAAACCCACTTCACCAAAAACATCGTCGAGCATGCATCAACGCGACAACGACATCGAAACGTTCCGCGCAACCGAACAGAACCCATCAGCGGCAACCCGCGTACCTGCCACAAAATCACGGGGTTCGACGTCTTCCCGGCCTCCTCCTCGACCTCGAGCTTCAACGCGGGCGGAGGCTCCAGGGGCTTGCGAGGGAACATCACGACGTCGGGCTTCTCGCCCTCGCTCTCGCCGCCGCCGCCGCCGCCAGCAGCCAGCTCGGGTTCCTTCACCGGGGTCGGGTCCTTCTTGGGGAATTGGAATGGGAACTTGAAACCGAAGTTGGGGAAGAAGGGGAAGGCGTTCTTCTTCTGGTCCTTGGGGGCTTCACTGCTCACCAAGATCCCATCTTTATCAGCCATGAATGTCCCCCACAGAGAGAGAGAGAGAGAGAGAGAGAGAGAGAGGAGAAATTTGGTTGATTTGGGTTCAAAACTTGTTGCAGAGGCGGAGAAAACACAGAGAGAGAGAGAGAGGTTTGTCGGAATTTATGGAGGGGGGGGATTCTTCTTGAAGGCACTCTTCTCCTACTCTGCTTTAGCTTTTCTCTAGAATGCTGGAGTAGTCGTAGCCAACTTACCATAAAATTGACAACGTTGTTTAGCTTCTTTTTTTTTTTTTTTTTTTTGTCTTTCTCTCTCTCTCTCTTTTTCTCTTTCTTCTTTTATTCTTTTCTTGTTTCTCTCTTTTAAGATTGGCGACTTGTTCAATTATATCCTTCTTCGGTAAGTTGAGGACGGTTGAACCGAAAAGGAATGAGATCTCACTTGTTGATTTGATTGGAGATAGTACCCTCAAAAACCTCAAATTAGTACACATATAATAAATTTATCATGAATTAATTTTTTGACCATCAAAAACCCAAAACTTATACATTTTTAACAAATTTACCACAAATCGATACGCTCATAACAAATTTATCCTCTATTAATTTCCATTAAATTTTACTATTAAAAACCTAAATTAGATGCCACGTGACAGTTGAGTAGCGTGCCGATTTAAGATTTTACTCCCTATATGTCACAGTAATATGATTTTTGTGGTTTTTTTTATGGTTTTAATCCATAGGATATATTTATTACAAATTTATCATTTTAGGGTTTTTGACGGTCGAAACAAATTAATTTGTTATAAATTTTTCACAAATGTACAACTTTGGAGTTTCTTGTAGTCTTTTGGGTTACATCTACCACATGTATACTAATTTGGGATTTTTCATGATAAAAAAATTAGTTCAAAGTAAAATTGTCACATGTGTACTAATTTTTTTATTTTTCAAGGTATTAATCCATTTTATTGATTTCTTCATAGTTATTTGATGAGTTATCATATTTCATATGGAAGGTATAACGAAGATGTATATAGTTATTATAAGAGAATTGATCTCTCGACAGATAACTTTTTAATGATCCTATAAGAGCTCGGTGATGGTTTATGTTTGATGTTTCGATAATGCTATTTGATATTCTTTTACTACTCGAGAGAATAGAGGCAAATTATCCAAAGATTCTTAAACCTATTGTATTTTTTCCAATTTAGTTTCAAACATTTCAATTTTACGAATTGAATTTTAAACTCTTTAAAATGTTATTAAGTTTAGTCAATAATCGCCGACGTAAACATTAATCATCGTACATGGCGCACAACCAACATTAATATAGACAAGTTTTATTAGTTTCATATCATATCATATTTTCTTTTTTTTCCTTTTTTCTATTTTTTTTCTCCTTCTTCCTCTACCGGCCGCCTAGCCTTGGCAATGGCCGGCAATAGGACAGAGGCTACGACCGGCGACGTCACCCCTTCCCAAATCCCGGTGAATTACATTTCAAGTTAAGTCGTGGATCGATTTATATTGTGAAGTAGAAAAGATAAGACATACTAATTGACAGATAATTTAAATGTCACCCTATTAGGAGCTATTGCCATCAAAAATACATTTTATACGTAACGTAACGAATCCATTTCATATGATGGCTTAAAAGGTCTTACGTTAATATATACTAATCACAAAATAAAAATCCAAACGAAGATCTTGAGCTGATTAACATTTGCATGAACAGTTAGCCAAATTGATAAATTGGTCTGCAAGATCAAAGAAACCCTGGGCAGGGTTTGCACTCACATAGTGACTAGGACCCAAACATGCTGTGGCATGCAGATATTCAGACATAGAATATGCGAAACAAACAGCATGACATGCGGAACGAGGATCGAAGACAATGTTTTCATGACATAATAATCCTTAAACGGAGAAGAACCGAGAGACATTCACATTCCAGTATATTATTTCATATTATCTTCCGAGTAACAGGCAATGGAATGAGATTTTATTCCTGGAGCTAAAATTTGAAAGCCAGAGTCAGGTGCCGCAAATCATTCCTCGCCTTGATGACTTAATTTCCTCTCAGGTGAGTTGAGTGCAACTAATCGACAAAAATTTGATCATTCGATGGGACAAGCAAGGGGTGTACAATGGAACGTCGGTCCCCACATAAAGTAGCAAGATCATCCCGAATCATTCTAAAAAATTTAGGAAGTGAAGCCACCACTGCTTCAGTGAGAAGATGAGGTCCCCGGCAGATAATTAGGGCATATTTTCCATGTTATTACAACATAAGTCTTCGCATGTCGCTGAAGTTCAAACGTAGAGCTGAAAGAAATGCACCTGCAATCGCAATAGCACCAAATGAAGGCAACGCAAATTTTCAGCAAAGAAAAACGAAAATGAATACTAGGCAAACATGTGTGACCCTAGAGTGCTAACTCCAGAATCATATCTTCTACTGCCAACAGTAAATTTGACAATTTTAAAATGGGGATAATGGTACTTCTTATTACTCCACCATTAATGATCAGGAATGCCAATGCACGTGGCAAAGATGTAAGAAGACAAACGAGTGGCATCTACGTATGGGGTAAAAAATTGATTTCCATATGCCCATTTATTAATTAGCGTGAGAGAAAAATAGAAGAGCCATACCAATTAACCTGCTACCTATAACTTTTAACTAGACACAAATGTGAATTCAGCAGTGTGGAACCAGCTACAAGAATTGTAGAAACATGCGGTTCACCCTTGATACAGGGGAGGGTTAAAAAATAATATATGCAAGAGTAATTACACCATGATTAATGAGAATATTGCACTGTATCATTCAGCAAAAAGTACCTCCAACTTTGCCATCAAATACTCGGTGATCAGCAGATAATGTCAAGGCCATTTTCGTGACAACTGCAGGACGCTCGACCCCTGCGTAGCATGTAGGTAAGCTTTACTTATATGAGTCACCTTAAACATGCACAGTACATAGAAAAGTGCAGTGCAGTCAATAATATCTCACCGTCACTTCCAGTTACTGGTTCAACAACTTTATTTCCTCTCCCGACTGCAAGTATACCAGACTGCATGGAAAGAAGCACAAGAATTTGTATGAGGCAATAACATCTAATTTTGATCAAGCAGGAGATAAATCTCGTAAGATTCACCACAGCATGCACATATGATAAACGGATATACACAAGTGCAGAAACATGCACACCACACTCATACCAAAGGGAAAAATGGTTCTGCAAAATCAATAAATCTATGGTACTAGTTTTTCTTACTTCCTCTTTCAGTATTTTAATTCCTAAATTATGTGAAGGAATAAGGCTTTTCATTCAATTGGCGCTTTATTTATGCAAAACTGAGGGAGTGTCATTACCCAATGACACTTTAATCTGAGCAACTAGCTATCCCTCTAAAGTTCTCATAGCGGGCGTCGTCATGCATGATTTTTTTTTCCATCAATAAGCCAATTGTTCTTACTTCCTATTTTAATCTGTTAATACATAATTTATTTGAAGAAATAAAGCTTTTCATCCAATTGGTGTTTTATTTGTGCAAAACGGAGAGTGTCACTGCTCATTGACACTTTAATTTAAGCAAATAGCTATCATCCTTCGGAACTATACACTTTCATAGCAGGTGTGGTTGAGCTACTCTTACTTCCTCTTTTAATTTTGTATTTTAAAACTGAGGGAGTGTCACCGCTCTGACACTCTCGCAACGAGTGTGGTTGTGCATGAATTTTGTCCCATCATTATGAAGAGAAAAAAAATTAAAAAAACAGAAAAAGGCAAAGCATACATTCCTTTCTTCTTTTACATATATGGAGTATGGAACACAGACAATGCATGTCAACACAAGTGAAAGTGCAGAATTGAATAACCCTAACTAATAGATGTTCAACAATAGTGTAGGTAAACGTTATCACGTGGTATTTTATATCTCAATTAACTGTAAACATCTCTCCTTTTTCAGGCACTTTCTCCTACAAAGCACATATATTAAAGATTGTCATCAATTGTGTTCAGTCAACTATGTGCTTTTCAGCCTACATGTGCTCGTGTCATTCTTGATGGAATTGGAATATGAATCATTTACCAATTATATAGGTTTTATATGTATTCTTAAAAGTCATGTAAGCTTTGATGCTTCCACAAAATCAATAACCGTAATTGAACTATATAGCAAAGATTTCCTCAAAAGATTTAATTACGTAAATAATCTGTGTTCAAGGAGTTTTGTAAATTTATTCTAGATTTGAAAGAACCAAATGCTTAAGCCTTCCAAGAAGGGGGAAAAAAAGAGGACATGCACGACTTTTGTTTTAATTTTAAACCTAGAATTTCTACCAGCACGTCTGCTACTAACTGAGGGCAGCAAAACTACTAGCACGTTATGTCAGCATCCATGCATATTATAATGAGTGAACTTGTGAGAATGTATAGTACATACGCTTAAATGTGCAAGGCAAAGAGGAATACCTGTGGGGGGTTAATAATTGCACAAAAGTGGTCCACTGGGAACATTCCCAAATTTGAAATGCTGCAAGGCAAAACAGTTGTGTTGGTCAAGCATGAGAGAAAAACCAAAATGCAACTTCACAGGAAATGATAAACATCTATAAACCTGAAAGTTCCTCCTTGGAATTCATTTGGCTTTAGTTTCCCTGCTCGTGCCTTTTCAGCCAATTCCTTCACCTAAATGTAACAAACTACAAACATGATATGATCTGAACAAGAATCAAGGTCAACAAGAAAGAAAATAAGAGAATGAAAGAGGAACCTAAACATTCTAACGGTTATATCAACCTATCAAGTTCATAATTTCTATATCTAGATAGTCACTGAAACTTGTAATTCTGGTGTGAACTCAATTAAGATAATGATGAAGTTGCATCATTAATTGTTAACAACATTAAAATGAATATTCCATGCTTAAAAGGAAGATAATAAGTTCATCATGATTAAATGGCTAATGATCTAGTACACAGGCATAACTAGAAATTAATGTAACTTTTTAATTATTCTAAAAAGTACCTCCGCGGATATTGAAGATATGGTCTTCTGCTCTGCATTTCTGACAATTGGAGTCATTAAACCCTGTAAAATGAGCCGTGCAGGATGAATTTTATGCAGAGGTTTACAATGAGGTTACAGAAAAGGATTCTTACTCAATTACCTTATCAGTCGCAACCGCAATTGATATATCAACGGAATCACAGAGAATCAGCTCCCCCTTCTCAGTGTCCCAATAGGCTGCCATGAATTACCCAACAAAACTTAATTTGTTTATGATAGTTTCCTTTGTTCACCTAAGAATTTCCTTGCATGCAGACCCATTTTATCCTTGATGTAAAGCAGCAGCATGACCAACAAAAAGGTTTTATACCCCAATTTTGGCTGAGCCAATAGGTATTCTTCTCTATAATTTGAACATACAGGACATCGATGGGTTTCAAAGTAATAAAAATGTTTGAGTAACCCAAAATTTCCATCATTTTTCTCCATAAAAAAGCATTTCCACACTTGAAGACATGATAAAAACTTTTAAAATCTTTGTCCTTACACTCATGTTAATCTGGGAAACGCAAATTGTATGAATTCACAGAACATAAAGTCCACAGAGATGTAAAAGATACTCACACGATCATTGTTGGATTGAAAAGTATGAGAATTTGACACCAGCAATGGACCTTATACAAATCCATGAAACAACCCAGAACAAGACATACCAAAATTGATTGTAACTACACGCCAATCCAATGGTACTATCTAACTAAATGAATTCAAAGACAAACACCAGTAATGCTGTTATTGTACCCCTAGTTCAATCCATTGGCAAGTTCATCTTAAAAGTCTACACCAATTCTCTCCCTCTAATAGCTTACATAATTTGTGAGATCGTAATACCCCAGAATTGAACATCTTCCGTATTCAAAGATGAACAAGAGGAATCAAGTTTTAGGCAAGATCCTACCATCTTATAGAAACTTGTTTTTATCAGCATTCAAAAATGCCTTGGTGATAGACAAGACCAAAGCTACTACAGTCCATCATTCGACCAAAAGGCTGGGAAGAATACTAGTAACTACTTATAAAAATGCATCAAAAAGCAGTTTTTCACTTCCCAAATTATTTTATTACTGTGCTAGACATGTCTCACCATTTGCTTCTGGTACATTTCTAAGGGCAATGGCTACAGCCTTGATGACAATGTCGTTCACTGAGACCTTCACATTATGCTGCTCTGGAAAGGTGGAAATGACCAAAATCAGTGAGAATGAAAAGACCTGTAAAAGCTGAACAAAGAAAATGAAGGTAGCTTCTCAAACCTATCAGCTCTTTCCTAAATTGAAGTAGAGGATCCAGTGCAACATCTGAAATGCACAGTGGAATTTCAGTAATATGATAAATGAAAAAATGACAGGTGCAAGGGAAGAAGAAAATATCTAACCAATAGACAAGTATAAATGTGGCGTAGTCTGCTTCGACTCCAATAATCTTTTTGCAATAACCTTCAAGAAAACAAGATTATTAGAGCACGGCTCGAAAATCTACTACTTTGAGCACCCCAAGGGTGAAAACAAATGAGAGAAAAGGAAATGAATAAAACTTTATTATGATGAATTGAAATTTATATTGCCAACAGCTACCATCATAAGCTAAAAAATACTCTTCTCATGAGAACACCACCTATCTGAGTTCGTGTTAGACTTGTACACATTATTAGTCGAATCGCCACTACAACACAGCGAGAACACTAGTAACAAGAACACCAGAAATAGAAACTATTATGAATAATTTCTAGCCTAATTCCCTAAAAATCCCTAAACTTTATATAGTCCCAATGCTGCCCCTAACTTTTTTTTTTTTTTTGTCTCATAAAAAATCCACTTTCACTCTAGTCCCTTATCAGACCACACCTCCAAAAATTGTCACTAGTTTACTCAAAATTATCGACATCAAATAGAAGTTCATTATTAGAACCTGTGTTTTCATCAACACCTTCACCTTGGAACGGACAATACCAACCTCTTGATGTTGACAATATTGAAGGAATCGGTGGCGATTTTTGGACGCATGAACAAATATGGAACTAGAGTGAAAATTGCAGATTTTTTACGAGACTAAAAAGGTTCGGGACACAATTGGGACTGGACCTAAAGTTGAGGGTTTTTTTAAGGAAGTAGCCCTATAATTTCCTATCCTATTGTATGTTGTTAGATCTATAAATTGCAAAATGCATGCAAAGGTCAATAAATTAATTCATAAAAAATAACACAAGAATTTTTTGCCCCAATATGCAATAGTTCTCACTTCATTTATGATACCATTATTTAAGAGGTCATCTGACTTCACTATGTTACTATCACTCCAATCAGTAACTGTAGCTTAAGGTATTGAGCATGCAGACCCTCCAATTCAGCATATGTGCTCACAGTCACATAAATGGATACCAACATTCATGGGCACCTATATAAGTAAGCCAGCACTAGGCAATTAAGTATTCAACAGCATAAGGAAAGTATTGCTAGTTTTACACTCAAACAAGTCTCACCATCTCTTCCCATTTTCTTTTCAAGTCCAAAGCAAACTTGCTTTAACTCCTTCTATTCTTACTATTAACCCATGCTCCCACTCCCAACTATCACATCCAAAACAATTGCAGAGAACCATAAAGTCAATAACACACTGGACAGCACATAGTGAAGTCTCTCTCATCATGAAGTTGGCAATCTCAACTTTTTTATAAAGAATAAACCAATGTATCTTGTTATGGAAAATTTACTGATTGTAGTAAACTCTCTAGAGAATAAGAGCCTGCTATTCAGTTTTAATTAGCTAATAAGAAATCACTATTCTCAGTGCACATGAAACTCACTCAAGAATGCTAAAAGAAGAGCTAACCTCCTAGATTTTGGTCTTTTTCCTTCACGCCACAACAAGTTCATCTGTAGGTTTGGATTTCCCGAACAGGTGTGGATGAAGGGATTTTCTGTAAAGAATTTTATTCATCTATTCTGAAAACCGGTGAAAAACAAAGCTTGTTCAAGTATTCAACAGTCATTTTAAAAGCCTACTCTGTGCATTAGAAAAATAATGGATTATTTTCCAAGGAAGGAGAAATTATTAGTTACTAAAAGTTCGCATATGATTCTGCCTAATGGTTTTGGCATTGCATTCTCTTGATTTTTTTCTGGAGATGATAAAATCTATTTCTTCCAAATTCTCTTGTATATACAGATGCGCAACTCGTGGATGCTTTATTGGTGAGCACTCACCAGTCAAAGTACACTACAAAAGATGAAACGCAGGCATATCATGTTACAATGACTTCTTTTGCAAGTCGCTTGTCAAAGCTTTCTTTCAGTACGATCATATTGAATGCCAAAAGCCCACGATATCAATTTGACCAGTTGTTATCCATTTTAATAATATCATTGTAAGCTGCAGAATAGGGTGTTATTTGATCTTCCATAGACAACTGAACTATATAGCACTAATCAAGTCGAGTCGAGGGGCATCAGAGTGTCATTGCCACTTTCCATTCACTCTAAAAAGCTATCTATTTTGTTGTCAATGTGATATGTAACAGAATAGCCAACATATATTGATCAGGAGAGTACGTATATTTTAGAAAGATAGAAGAGGCACAATATTCTCTACCGAAACACACTTGGCAGTAGGACCTAACTTAATTCCAATAACAGTGATAAGAATCCAACCTTGCGAATTTGACTGTTTGGCAGATCTTCAAAAGAATCTGACTGCTTCACATGAGCACTAGTCTCTGCTGTTTTGGCTGTTGACTTGGGAAGAATCTCAGTCAAAGGTTTTTTATCTTTGGTTATGCTTGGAGATGCTTTTCCAGACTTAATAGCAGCTAGAACGTCTCCTTTTAGCAAAGTACCATGGGCACCTGACGCCCTCAATGAAGATAAGTCCAGTCCATGCTCTGTAATAAGCATTTTTGCAGATGGACTGATCCTTGAAAACTTAGATTTCCCCGGATTAACTTCAGCTCTCGGTTTTTCATGGATGGGCTTTTCTTCCTGTACCAAACCACTGCTAAGAGAATTTTTCACATGCTCGATATCATCTGGATCTTCAACCTTGAAAAGGATTGTGCATTAGCATTTATACATGTCTCAACGAGATAAAGGTTGTAGGGAGTAAATAGACAAAAGTTCGAAGGAACCAATGTGAATAGTATCTATAATCCTACATAACTGGAGATAAAACATACAATGGTATTTGCAACCATGACTTACAGTTACTGCAATTGGTTGTCCAACAGGCACATCCTTTGAACCTTCTGGTGCTAGTATCTTGGCCAAGTAACTAAGAACAACATAATTTCAGGAAAAGTATAAGCAAGTGAAACCAAAAGACACAACAAGTTCTTCAGATCTTGCACATTCTTATTAAACAAGAGACTACAGCATTTAGTAACTTCTACAAGTGAACGTGCAGATAATCTCTAGAGTTGAATATGGAAATAATAACCTCTCAAAAGCTGTGGCTCATAGCAACACAGGAAGTTAAAGGAAAGACTTAAAATAATCACTGCCAGGTTCTTTACTCTTCAATGAAATTATTTATTAGACTTTCCATGCATGCACACCCTCTTGTGAGGGAGACAGACAGATTTTATCTCCTCTGATGAGTAACTGAGCAAAGTGTGATATCAACATTCATTAATCATTTGTGCCTTAAACATTGCACAACTACCTAATATTACCTTTGTCAAGGAGCAAGGTTTTAATTTATGCCAGTCCATTTCAAATGCATGAGATCTCAAGCAAATCCAATGCAGCATCGACCCAAAAAGGATCAGTTCACCAATCTACTAAAAATCAAAACTGCATTGAGAATCGGTCCCATTTAACAAACTCATTTTGAGAGACTCACCACTTTCTACCACCCATCCAAGTCTTGAAACCAACACTTGCAAATGGCTTGCTTTTGTAACTAGGCCAAATAAAAACAAAACTTCTACTATCAACCATCTATTGTTCATGGAAATTAGAGAAATTGAAGTTCAGTTCAGGAAACTCCAGTTTACATTAACTCAGCTAACACCCTTAACATACACTTCCCACGACTTCATTGTCTAGTGATAAAAGGGATACAAATTAAGGCTCTGTTCATTTCACAGAAAATGTGGCATTTCTGGAAAATATTTTTCAGGAAAATATAATTATTTTCCAGTGTTTGGATGAAACCTGAAAATGAAGTGGAAAATATTTTTCGCTGTTCGGTAAGGAAAATCTTTTCCCCCATATACTCTTTTTCATTTATTTTATTTTTTAAAAAATTGATTTTTAGTTATTTTAATTTTTAAAATCTATTATTAATTTTTTTCATTTTTTATTTTTCTTTTCTTTTTCTTTGTTTTCCATCTCCTTCTTTCTTGCCAAATCGACAAGCGCGAGCTTGAGATCAACGAGCTTGAGGTTCGCCTGGCGATGGCCGATGACTAGCCAAGAAAAAGAAAAGAAAAAGAAATAGAAAAGAAAAAGGACATTAAAAATAATTCAAATTAAAAAAGAAAAATAAAATTAAAAAAGAAGTCAAATGAAAAAAGAAAAGAAGAAGAAAGGGGAGAAGGAAGTAAGGATTTGTAGAGGTATGAGATAAAAGAGATCAAGTGAGGAAAATGTTTTCTACTTTTCAAAAGTGGAAAACATTTTCCCCTAATTTAAAAGACTTTTTTTCTTTCATGGAAAACATTTTCCCTAAGGAATTCATTTTCTGTTAAACGAATGCCGGAAAATCCAGAAAACGTTTTCTCAGAAATTATTTTCCGCGAAACAAACGGAGCCTAAGATTACAGATTCTTTTCATATTACAAATAACAAGGATGATAACTTCATCATCTCCTCTTCAATTTATATGTCAAGCTGAAAGAGTCCAATTAACTAGAGCAACACACATCATTATTTTTCTGTCACTTCTGCACTCTACTTATAGAGCATGCAGAGAGACTCACAAAATCCTACTTAATCCAATATATAACCACCTACTAAAATTCCTAAACTACCAAATATACTTAAAACATAAGCATTAGCTCAATTCCTAAGTTCCAGTTACACTTCCCTCCCATCTTGTCTCCCAGTCCTAGACCTACATCTCTATTCACCAAAACCATATCATGCAACTCTGCATATCTATTTTAAAGATGTGATGAAGAGATTTTCTGTGGTTTATGTCAAAAACCTATAGCTGAATTGGTATGACTTGTATATGCATTAAAAATATTTTCTTTCATACTTCCCAAAGTAATCTCACTCCAAGTTCTGCCAAAATCTCCTAGACATCCTTTTTGGCCCTCCATATTGTTGGAGAGATAGTCAAAAGGACATTCACAGATGGAACAGCAAACGGTTGAACAATCAATAACAGCCAATAGATGACCAAACTCGTGCAACACAGTCACAGAAACATCAGAAAGAGAAACAGAACATATGATATGCAAACTTATTTAGCCATGAAATATTACCCTTCTTCAAGACTTTCAAACTCAAGAGTGGCTTTATCTGTCTCTATCTCACATATCACATCGCCCACTTCTATCTGAGAAAAAAGCATACAATAAAAACACGCTGATTTGACTAGTTGATTTGAACTAGTCAGGAGAATAAAACCCTAAATCTTAAGTTTACTTAATAAGTTATTCATGACACCAACCTTTTCCCCTTCCTTTTTTATCCACTTAGCAATGTTCCCCTGGTTCTGCATATGCACAAGCAAACCAGAAAATGAGCTCCTAAATAAATCAGCCAAATAAGCTGCACTTCGTTTGTCAATTCAAAGCCAACTTCCAATCTCTCCTTACCATTGTGGGAGACAATGCTGGCATTCCAAGGACAACATGAGGAGGAAGTTCGGATGTGTTGATATTAACAGAACTTGTCTCCTGCACACCACCTTCAGTTTTTATGTTCTCATCAGAAACCTTTTCAGATTTAGCTTCTGATCCTCCAGCAACAGAAGCTGGTATCTTCTGAACATCATCTAATTCCTCCACCTTGGAGAACAAACAAGCAAAAGTAAGAAACACAAATAAATGTAACTGCAGAAGTTCTCATTATTTTTTAGAAATGAGAATCTCATAGAGCAATTATGTCAGTAACAGTGCCACAAGGAAAAACTGACACCATGATTAGACATAACCATTTACCAAATATCAAGGTCATTCCAAAAACATGATAAGGAACAAATGTTACATTTCTAAACCAACAAATGGAGAGCCTGAAATCTTAGAACCATAAAAAAATTGAGGACAAACTATAATACAGAATCACTTCATGAAAATAGATGCCTTATGAAAGTTCGTTAGAGCCAAACCTATCTTCAATTTCTAAAATCCTAGATACAAGTGTGACTTTTGTTGAGCAAAGATACAACCCTATAAGCTTTTCAATATTGCTAGTAAAAAAACAAGCGATACAGTCAAACGAGGACTTCCACAGTGGATTGCTTTATTTGTCTAAAAGTAATCAACGGCCTCAAATAATCGGGAACTAATAATAAACCCCTAAACAAGTCTCATATAAGAAATTAAGGTACTATTGAAGTACCAACATAATAATTTTGCTGTCAGTTGTCCAGTGAGGAGCTGGTGACAAACCTATTCGGAGTCAATTTCCCTCTCCAGCAGCTTGAGGCTACATTCGCACTAACATTTGTAGTTAATATTTTATTCACTGAAGAATGTTCTGCCAAACAAGAACAAACTAGAGTATTTATATGACAACACCAATATCACTTTTTATAAAGGAGCCTAGAGTATTCATAGAAGTACTTTAAATTGCATTTTTAGAGAATTAATTTTTTTGTCATTACAAATCATCAGAAAAGGAAAAGAAAGCAGAGTCATTAACAACGTCCCCTGGAGCACTTGTTAAGCATGCTTAATTTGGAATGCTTCAATTCAAAGCAACGATTAAGCATATCTCGAACTCAGTCCATGCATTGGAAACTGTAAAGTTTCCTTAATTAGAAGTTTACCAAGTTCCCTGGGGCACTCGTTTAAAAAGTCCCAGAAGAAAAAGGAGGATTGCAGCCAAAAAAGGCATTGCATTATATTACGACGTTAAACTGAACTAATGCAAGTAAGAACCCAAAATCAGAAGATAAATAAATCCAAAGATATAAAGAAATATAGAAGCCAAGCAATTCTCTAGTGATTTAAAATGGAGTAAAGGATTGAGGTGAATCCTACCGTTATTGCAATAGGTTGTCCAACAGGAACATCCTTTGAACCATCAGGTACCAAGACTTTAGCCAAAAAGCTGCAGAATAGTACTTGCATGTGAGATGAGATCCAAAATTCTCTAGGAAGGAAAATAAAGATGACTCATGGGTACTGGAAGAAAGACTATTGGGGCACAGCAAAAACTCCACCCTAAGGGACTGAATTTTTTGGCACACCACATTCCAGGTGACAGAAATAGCACAGAGCTGTAGAATTACCCTTCTTCAAGACTTTCAAATTCCAAAGTTGCTTTGTCTGTCTCTATTTCACATAATACATCTCCCACTTCTATCTGTTAAAGGGAAAGATAAATCAGTAAAAGTAGCCCTAGCAAAAAGAAAAGTCTTCTCCCATCAGTGTACGAAAGAGAAAAACTGCAGGTTATTGTTGTTTAGCAGGTAAGCAGACAATCTTTAAAACTACCCCCTTTTTTCCAATACTGACCTTATCTCCTTCTTTCTTCCTCCATTTTGCAATGTTGCCTTGGTTCTGTCCAAGCAGAACGTACATAAATCATAGAGAAAGGAAATGGAAAACACATAAGATGGAAACCCCTCCAAAAATTCCAGAGGAATATCTCACCATTGTAGGGGACAAGGCTGGCATCCCGAGAACGGTATGTGGAGGAACATCTGCAGAAATATACAATACCAGGTAAAGGGGATGAGGCCCTTCTAACAAGATAAGTTTAATGGTAACAAATTATTGGACCTTCACTGCTATAGAAATTGCTAAAAGCAGAAAGATTGATCCAACAAAGAAGCCTATATAGGATCGAAAAACTTCCAGAAGCAAAGCCCATATATATATATATATATATATATATATATATATATATTATGTATGTATGTTTGGATCCAACCCTTCATTCAAATTGTTCATTTAGACTTTCCTCACATGTTCCTTGTTAGATTAGCATGATTCTTATTGGGAATTAGTGGTTTATGGAAGACAAGAAAAATGTTTCAAATCCAGAATTTCCTAGCCGAAATTGGTTTAGGGAATGTTGCCTTTACCTCTGAGTATTCAATACATTGTTGATGGCATCATGCCTCTTTAAAAAGAGAGACGAGTTAATGAGCATCAACCTTCATAGGTCAGGTTAGTCCAACCAAAAGAGATACAGAACCTTTAGAAAAAGTTCGAATAGTCATATTATCACCCAAATCCCAGAAATAATACCAAATTATAAAGGTGAGCTGCATTTTAAACCATCCTAAAACTCATTATTGAATCTTATATTCACGAGTCAATTCTATTGATAATTGAAAAAATGAGCTTTCTTATCTCACTCACAAGCCAATCGCAACCCTAGTTATGCACTTGGGCTCTAAAGCCACAATGTCAGATAAAGTGCAACAAGATACTTATTAAAGAGAGAAGGAAACATGACCTTCCCACAACCTATCATGGACACATCTTTCCTAACTCAATGTCATGGAAGCTTTAGTGAAGATCTTTTTGCTTGTTCAGCAGCTCTAACAATGAACTTGGTCAAGAAGTAAAAGAACTTTCTTTATTATATAATATGAATCCTAAGCACAATGGTGACTATACATTATAGGTAGAGGATTATGTACCTGTGGATGAGAAGTATCGCACGCCAACTTGCAGCTGCCCATTGAGGAAAAAATGAGAACCAGCTTATAATGAATTCCAGCACATTGGAATTTGCATACTTACCCGATGCTTCATATAAGTATCATGAACCCCAGTGGCAGAGAAAGAAGCAGGCCTGATAATGTTAAATTTTTAATGTGAGCAACTTATAGCATAGGGATTGAGATAATCAAGCATGAAACATAAAGGAAGAAATCTTGAGAAATAAAAGTGATGATTAGATAACCTAGGAAGGGGTCTAATCAGATAATATGGAATCACTATCAACTGAAGTTCCACGACAAAGAAATGGACCCAAAGAACTTTGGTTTAAATGTCATTTGTGCATGTCTGTCCACAAAATTGCTCACAGATTCATGCATGGAATATATGTACATAGGCTAGAAGTAGGGCAAAAAGATTTATTGAGACACTCTTGGATTAGTTTGAATGTCTAACGTATCTTCAGTTCAACTTACTCTGTTGCAGACAACGCCTAGCTTGAATTAATTCAAGTTAAAACTCACTCAGAACAAACTAACCCTCATAAAACCAAACGAGACAGTTGTGAAGCAGCATTCCACCACCTTCCCAAAGTAAATACTTTAAGGGCCATAAATTAAGCATACAAAGTGAGGAATGCATTGCACAAAGAATTATTTCATAGAGCAAGACATAATAGCTGCAGACCACGATTGAAGGAAAAGGAGAATGAGAATCATTTGTGAGCAGGCAGCAATAGACATGCAACAGATACAGACCTTAATGTTATTTCATCTAACACAGAAGAGTTCCTCCTATTGCAAGAGCTGCATCAACAAGTCAAAGTTAGTTTAAGGAACATAATCCTTGCAAATGAATCCTACTGAACAAGCTAAACAAATTCATTAGAAATTCACCATCCTGGAGCTGCCTTATGAGGGCTTTTTTTTTTTTTTTTTTTTTTTTTAAAGCAAAATAATTGCAATTGTTAGATTATCCATTTATCACCCAAAAAAGCTTAAACTAAATATTCACGTACATAAGTACATAAACCAGATGAGACATCATAACCATAACACTACCCAGACACATAAAGACCATTCATGTAACATATCTCCACTCTCATCAATACCTAGGAATCAAAGAAATACAGCCTGAGAGAAAATGGTACGTAATTAACTGATGCATTTTCCTTTCATATCAGATAGATGAATTGGCATCCTCAGACTCTTCTGATCCTATTTCAGCTTCAATTTATTAGAGAGTATAGTATAGAAAATACAGAGCAAACCTCCACAAATCTGCAATAAAGGAACAAAGCCTTACTTTGAAAAAGGAAAATTGTTTCCCATGATCAATTTCTCGAAAAGCGGTGTTCGTGGAGACTAATGTTAGATCAACTAAAGATTAATATACATAGAGGAGCAACTTTGGTGCTGTGGTAAAGTAAGTTAGTAACAAGATGCAACACGTCCTTGCGGACAAAGACGCACAGCATCTCTACAATCTGCCTCACTCTTAAAACACCCGCGACGTCTTCCGTAATCTCTCATATCAAAACGCGAAGAAACCCGGCAAATACAATTAGAGACAAAGCATTGGCTAGACATAACAACACGAGGAAAAGAACACAATTACAAACGCAAACGCAAGGCATCACCATCATCCACGGCAGACGCAAGCTAGAAATCACCTAGCCACTCAAAATGCTCGATCACTGCCAGGCCAAAAAACAGCGTTGAATCAAAACCACTCGGATCCACATTTTTAATTCAGCCTTTCCACATAATTCAACAAATCCTTCCGAGCCTGATCTACACACGCTCAAATGCACGCCGAATCGTCACTCAACGCGCAAATATCCTCAAAATGCAGAGAAACAGCTCTCTCGGCAAACATCCTAACGCGCAACCATAGGATTTTTCCCTTCCCCCAGACGTGAGTCCGAGAAACCACCCGCACGTGGCGATCGTCCGCTCCGATGCCAAAGCCGCCCGATTTTTCTCTCGGCGAAGCAGCATTCCGAACGCGAGAAGAAAGAAAAAACTAACAACAAATCCATACGCACTCCGCTCCCCGTCTATAAAAACCAGCACCGCATCGCACCGCACCGCACGCGATCATTCGATCAGACGCGCAGGATCGGTCGCGGCGACGGAGGATGAGATTACCGGGACGCGGCGGCGGAGGCGGCGGCGGCGGCGATGGAGGAGAGCGAGCGGGCCCTGAGGAGGAGAGGCGCGCGGGAGATCACCGGGCTCCGGAGCCGAGAGAGCGCCATGGCGCGAAAGCTTGCTGCTCCGCCTGCCTCTCCCTCCGACGGCGACGGAGACGGTGGTGGTCGCGGCGGTGGTGATGGTGATGGTGGTGGTGGGATTTGACGTCGAATTTTGACTTCCGAAATGAGGGCGCTTTCCCGAGATGGAGCGTGGCGAGCTAGTCTGTCCAAAAAAACCACGGGAGCTCTCTCCAACTACCTCCCACTCCGTCGATCGAAAATAAATTTAATCTCACCAAGTACGAATTTCACGTGTTAAATAAAGGGAAAAGACCATAAAAAATCTTAAATTTAGTTCGAAGTGACAAATTTACTTTAAAAATTTTTTTGTAATATGAAAAATTCCAAATTTTACTAACCGTGACACATTTATCTTGCCAATAACATTTTCGTCTTATTTTTTCTGTTTTTCCTTTTCTTTTCTTTTTTTTTTTCCTTTTTTCTTCTTCTCTCTTCTCTCCACCAAGAGAGAAGAAGAAAAAAAAAAAAAAAATTTAAATGTAAAAGACGAAAATGTCTTATAGTTTAGAGTAAATGTATCACATGAATACAACTTCAGAATTTTTTTAGTCACGAAAAAGTTTGGATAAATATGTCACGGTTGGTAAAGTTTAGGGTTTTTCATGTCATAAAAAAAAAGTTTTGAGTAAATTTGTCATAGTTGATAAAGTTTAAGGTTTTTCATGTCATAAAAAAAAAGTTTTGAGTAAATTTGTCATTATGGGTAAAATTTGAGATTTTTGTGGTCTTTTCGCTTAACTAAATAGTGAGACGTTGAGAAATTCATTACAAATTATTAAACAAATATCAGAAAAGTGAAAGGAGTAAAAAGAAAACAGAAATTTTAATCCCGAAAAGTCGTCGGGGAAATAAAGCGATCAAGATTTTTGCACTTTATAAAGCACTAGATTTCAAAAGCACGAGATTTCAAATCTGATTCATGCCCAGTGTTTAATTATTAATGTATTTCTCTTTCGTGCATCTATAAAGACATGGCGGTACTAATAATTGTATCATTGCTCTTTAAATCAAAGAAGTTTAAAAACCACATTGAAAATTATTACGGATATTTTACATCGATCGACATCAATAGCTACTCATATGATGATTAATATAATATGGTCATGTGAACTAACTTAATTTGATAATTAGCGATTTTGAAAAACTATAGTAACTTTTTCGGTGATTTAATAAGCATCGACTACTTTTTCGGTGATTTAACAAGCATCGACTATAGACAGAAGCTCGCATCGCAAAGTCCATTTGTTTTTCAGCCCAAGACATGGTAAAATATCGTAAATATGGAAGGAGATTTTTATAAAAACTGGAAAAAAACCTGTAAGAAGAGCTGAGAAATCTTCAAATAAATCAAAATTTATTTTAAAAAAAAAAAAAAAGGAGAAAGAACGAAATATAAAATTTGGCAAAGCTTGAGCGTGCTCTGAGCCGTGCAAGGTTGACTTCTATCACATGAGAATGAGCAATGGTTGACCAAGTTGGAAAAAGTAGTTGTCTACAGAGAATTTGTGTCTGTCTTGTTTTTTTCCAATAAATTGATGATGAGTGTTCTTACAAGTTACAACAAAATAATAAAGAGAACCCCCCTTCTCAGAATCCCTACAACCATTTTTCCATTTTACAAACAAGCTTGGAATTACATCAAATAATTTATAAAAAAAAAGGGGGAAAAAAGGAAAAGAGAGGAAAAAAGGGAAAAAGAAAGAGAGAGAGAGAGAAGGAAAGAAAATTGGTCCTGTCATTTGCATCAGTTACCAGCAGGGCTGGGTAGGAGATTTTAAGGGGGATACACTGTGCAGCTAAATTCTGAATCTCGAACTTCGAATTTTCGCTTGTCCGTCTTGTAAAAAATTTCTTGGGGGCCGATTGCTTCAAGTATTCCCCCTCCGTGCCTCTACAGTATCGAAACGTCCGAAGGCGAAGGAGCCTCACCGACTTTGAAGACCCTCGATCGCCTTTTTCCATTGCCATGCTCTCTGTTTCGTATCCTCGAATGACATTACCTTCTTTGGCTGTAACAGCAGCAAATTGAATCAGGCGAACCGATAGCTAGCTTATGTACACACAAAAATCCCATTTAAGGAGACGGGAAAAGCATAGACCAATCACAGCATGCCAGATCGAGGAAAATAATGCACAAATGAGCTAACAAGAGACGTCACCGGCAGTATGATGCATAGACAATGCCTTACAGTTTCTATCCACAGCATCCCAATCAGAGCTGTCAGATTCTCAAATTTCTGTATTACAGAATGACTAAGATAACCAAACATCAGTTGGCCATTTTTTGAGGTCAAATTGACTGGATGGCCAATGTTGATGATAATTAATGCTTATACGTGCTATTCCTTTTGAAACCCAAACATATTCTGCAGCTAAATGTCCCAGCATAACTCACTAGGACATTTTAATTTTAACAGCAAAAGGGTTTGGACAGAGAATTTGGCCGAGATAACTCAGCTCAACATATAACAGAGAAAAGAGACGAACCGTGCAGATTTTGAAGCTTGAAGGACTTGCGACTTGGACATTGAGCTCGTTAGGATTGTCAGACCAGATAATATTTCCTTTCACAACTAGTTTTGCCGGGTCCACGTATATTAATTTGGGCTTATTAGTAAGAATAAGCTGAACCTTCTTGTTTGTTAGCTTCCTTATTTTCTTCACAGTTGAGATCATCAGGACAGATTCCCCAGGATCCAGAAATTGTTGCCTGTCATGTTAAGGTTGTCAGATTGCCCAAAAAATATAGAAACCATGCTACATAATAGTAGCCCAAAGCCACCAAAAATGACGACTTAGACAACTTCCTGATTGAAATAGCCACACAACAAATTAAAAGCTGAAACAGAAGCTACAATCCAAGATATGGTCAAAATATGAGACTGATGAGAAAATGCCATTGGCTGTTGAGTTAAGTCCAACAGTGTCATTTCCAAAGACGGCATCACCTCTATAGTCAAAATGTATGTATAGAATAAGTAGATTAATATACAAACACTCAAACAAGCATCGAGTAATTTCATCTTTCATGACTAGAGGACATTAAGCACCATCTAACCACAAAATTGAGCAACAAGAATAACCTATATTCTGATAGACCATCTTAATATCAATTTCAAGCAAACAAGAAGTCCTGACAATCTTTAGGTAAGGATGGGATGCCATTGGTTATATACAGCCCTTTTTCACTTGCATATTGGACTATTTACACCGTGCATCCTACAGCTTTTCCCATATCCCTCACTGAAGAAACCAAAGACCCAAAACAACTAGCTAATTCTGTTTTTCATTTGTAACAGACAGAAATAACGCCAAATTAGACAAATTTCAAGAAGATGAAGTGATACCATTTAGAATCAAAGGAGTCAATGGAAGCGAGCCTAGTTATATGAGCAGATGATTCTGAAGATGATGCAGGACCGCTATTTTCCTCAACTTGCCTCAATGCACCATCCCCAATGTGAGAAGGGTTCCATGAAGAGTCCTGAGAATCATCAGCATCTCCTGATTGAACCTACAAAAAGAAGTTCCCTTAAAATGATATTCCAAATGTTTGAATGTCCATATGCTTCAAAGACCAAATAAATTGTACCACTTGCTCCAAAGCTAGTTTTGGCGGTACTTGCTTTCTTAAATTTTTCCAGTCGACTCCTGCAAAGAATGGGTGCATTTTGAGTGCTTTGTAACCATCAGGTCCAGCGCCTGGTCTTCGGGTAGGTTCAATGTCCTGTGCAAGATTACTTGGGCATTAAACCACGCATGCCATGCTCTGTAAAGCAACATGAGATGCTTTTTATTTTTTCCCCAATAAAAGAGATTGATAGACCTATAATTTTTTTCCTTTGAGCCCATTGAATTACAAAATTCATAAAACCGAGATGCTTTATGTGACAGTCCCAAAAGCATTAATAGCAACAAAAATAAGGTTCCAATGATCTCATTCATATCATAATACAACACCTCATATATTTCTAGCTCCAAATATAAGTAATCAAATTAACTGTATGTGTAATTGAACCCATGCACACATAATAACTCCATGCTCCCTCAAAATAAATCGATAGGAAATTCCAGAGTAACAACCAGAAATTGAACTCAAGGACTTGCTCCCTGTTATGGACCAAACGATTCATGATAAAGCATTTGAAGTTCCAATATTCAAAGTTTTACAGGAGCACCTCCTTGGTGCCTAGGAAGCAGTGCTAGAGCTTTTTTGCCTTATGTGGGCTTTTCCTAGCATTTTCTTGTGAAGTATAACTAAGGGCTTATCTCGATAAAAACCATTCGAACTTCAAATGTTTCATTCCCCAAGTCTCATTGAAGCTTAAACAAATGTTTAGGATGAGGTGCAGTATTGCTATGTGATGAAAACGGGTAAATACAACACCACCACCTCCAATTCTATCATCATTTTATTCCATGTGATATCTTCTTTTGTTTAATATAGACATGATATGGACAAGTCATTTCGCAAGTTGTCCATTTATAACCACGCTCTACCAAACACCCATAATCAAAAAGCAGGACAGTCTACATGATATCGTCCCACCTCGACCACCACTAGCCATCTCTTTTTTTTTTTTTTTTTCTGCTCCTTGATTTACTTGCTCACTAAGCATATGTTGTTCCACAGATAACGCCACTATTTCCTTGCGTGTGTATTTTCTTTTTAGCACACATATTGTATGAGCACTGTTTTCTTGTATATGATGAATCCCAGTTGCAGAACACATGCTGGGGAATTTCAGATCTCATATACAAGGATGCCACTTGCTTCAGATGTACATATCAGTCCATTTAACCTTTCCCAGAAAACAAAGAGAGCACCTCATGGTTATCTACAGAATTATCAGCACATGGATGTGGAAGAAGCGCTAAAACATTGTTCATGAATTTGATCTACTTTTCATCTTCTAAACCAATTGAGAGGAGCTGACAAGATTCTGTTAAGATTCGTTCAGCAACAAACAGTAAAATGTCTAAGGCTGGGTTTGTAAAAAATTGGGTGAGAATAGAAAGGACCAAAGTAATTATGAAGATCACCAGATAATGTGATTGATGTGCATGCAATTCATGTCTTCACACATACCAGTCGAAGAAGCGGAGATACAAAAACAAAAATATAAACTAATCGATGCCAAAAATCAGTGAGATTTTATATGCATATGCAAGATATCAGCCAGCCAGAAAAGGACTACTATTGCTCAGAGAGTCATCTCAGTCTTATGTCAATGCAGCTCCATGCATTACACTATCTGTTCTCACAAAACCAATGGAGAGCACATGTAAAGAGCTCAAAACTGTACTTCCATCAAACCTCCCACTAGACTCAGCCTTGTCATCTAACAAGGCATCAGTTCTATCCTAGCTGCATATATATGATGAAATCCATATGAAGCGTCTGAAACAAAAGAATGGTCAACACAGTTTGGTCCCTCTCCATACTTGCTGGGGAAACAGAGGGTCTTTGCATAATAGTTAATAAGAAAGCAACATTATCTTGGCAAAACCATGCCCCTTCAACCCTCTCCCCACCTTTCAGCTGCCAAACTCTATGAAGGATTCCTAGTAAGGGGAGTATGGACTCTTTCTCTCACATTGCTACTCAAGTGTATCCTAATACAGAGCCCTTCATATCATGAATCAATGTATCAACTCATGTGACTACCACAAATTAACCCTACCAGTAATTTCATTGCAGATCAAAATCTGATGACAGCATGGTAAAACTAGGCACTTCCAGTTAATAAACTAGACAAACCTACAAAATCACTTTCAATCCTTGCAGAGTGGAAGCATGTTGTACAAAACAATTTCTTCAGCATCAAGTCAGTAGCTTACCAACAACCTGTCAATGAGGTCCTTAGCTTTATCAGAAAAATACTCTGGAAATCTTATATCTCTCGCTATAATTCGTTGGAACGTAAGCCATTCACTTGTATCTTTAAAAGGAGAAGTTCCTGAAAGCATTTGATACAAAGTGCAGCCCAGCGCCCAGAGATCATTTCTGTTTGAATATATGTTCAGAAGATCAAATTATCATCCTTAAAAGAATGCAAGGTTAGCAACAAAAGATTCACTCTAGTGCCCCAAATTGCCATTCCAAATTCGCTAGTACTGAGGTGAAGCATTGAATAGTGGATGGTGCCATACCCAAAAGTGGCTGGAGAGGAGTTGAGGACCTCTGGAGGAACATATGCCGCTGTGCCCACAAAGGTACAGGCCTTATCATCTGAAATGGAGTTAAATAGAATGAACTTCAAATGCAATGAAAAGGTAAAGTGTCGTCGGAACAAGTCTAAACGAAAACAACTCTCACCTGATGCCGCATTTGGAAGGACAGTTATACTGCTATCTTGCATAGGCTTCACACTCCCAAAATCAGCAATTTTAATATGACCTTCGTTGGTAAGGAGCAAGTTCTCTGGCTGTCATTTAAGTGACCATTAGTATTTTGCAAATTATGAAAAAAGAATATTACAAGATTACCTTAATGTCCCGATGTATCAAACCGAGATTATGTATGTACTCTAGAGCATCAACAACTTCAGCTGCATAAAAGCGAGCTTCATCTTCTGATAAGTGACCTTTCTGCAAAAACAAGGTAACTAATATCAAATAATGCAGCTGGTGCCGGGAACCCCCTTTTGTATAGTTTGGTTAAAGTCAATATAATTCTTACCTTTACCAAATATATATCAAATAATGAAAACGAAAGACAGCAAAAACATGGTAGATATCTGATTTGTGGGAAAAATGATCTTGGGATTTTTGCTTTGTTTGTATAGGATTGATCATGAAGTAGCACAATTCTACTTTAAAGTTGTTTAAACCAGGACTCTTGATTGTGTTCCATGTGTGTGTGCGCACGCACGCCTATGTATAGATATATAAAGAAATTAAGAAAGAAAAGCAAAAAACAAAAGAAAACATCACAAGACTATGCTTCGTCAGAAGAAGATGCCCAAAGCCAAATAAAAGAACGCCACTTAGAATCAACCAAATTTCTAAACCGTAAGCATTGCAATGGCCAAAAAGTTTGATAGCATGAAATGGCATAACCAATGCCACCTTGGTCAAGCTAAAGATATGATTCCAAAGCTCAAAAGCAAACTCAGAATGAAGAGAGAGATGATCAACAGATTCCCCTGAATGCTCACACATGCAACACCAGTCCGTGAAAATGAACTATTCTTAAAATTCTCAATAGTAAGAATCTTGGTCCAAGCTACTGTCCAACAAAAGAAGGCAATTTTATAAGGAATAAGAAGCAGCTGGATTGCTCTAAAGGGGGATGAACAAGGGAAGAAATTTCCTGCAATCGAATAAGATAATTTAACACTGAATGTTTTGATATTAGTTGGGTGCCACGACATATTGTCATCCCCAAAGCCATGAATTCTGAAAGAAGCCAAAAGGGGGGAAAGCTCTCATTCATGCTTTAATTGTTCCACTATAGTATGTTTTATCAAAATTTCTGAATGTCTTTCATATTACTATGGTGGTGCCCATGTTGCTTTTTGAAATATTCCTCATCTATTAATCAGAGAGAGAAAAATGTCAAAAAGGTGAAAGGCATTCCAATAGATATGGATTCTGCAATCTAAGGGTAATTTGAAATTTGCAGATTAAAAATAGAAAAATAAAAGCAATATAATCATAAACTACCCATAGGGCAATCACGACTAATGTAATAATCAGGTCAACTCTACAAAGAGTAACAAGGACGGCAACCCTAATTTCATGTGAATGGCGATTGTAGTAATATCAGGAGAACTATACCAGAAGAGAATTGTGCAACATAAGATCATTTTACAAGAACTCACCCTGGTAATCTGATCAAAAAGTTCTCCACCTTCACATGATTCAAGTGCCATATCTACAAAAGTAAATGGATCATCATTAGATGACAAAAGTCAAGCCCAGGAGAAGAAGAGAAAAGAAAGCACCCAAAATATAAATGAAAAGTATAACACTTGAAGAAGGAATAGAATTCCGAACAGACAGAATCAACAGGACCTACATAGTGAAAATGTGTCCTGGAATGTGAAATATAGCCGCACAATGCCCGGATGATCCAACTGATCAAGAACAATCCTCTCCAGCTTCACATAAGCTGTTTTATTCTCTTTGGTGATGAATTTCTTGTCCATAATCTTCAATGCATACACCATTCCTGTGTCCTTCTTTTTCGCCCTCACAACCTGGCGATATTGCGAGACATATAACAGTAACACCAGAATAATCAACGACCTCATCAGAAGATAAAATGTTTTATATTGCGACACATTCAGAAAAAAGACAGCAATTCATACAATTTAACAGCAACAAGCCTATCGAAATGAAACATATTTTACACACATTGCATGGAAGAGCAACTCACAGAAGATTGCCTACTAGTTCATCAAACTTTGCCCTGTGAATATATCATCACCTCATAGCATGGCAGAGCAATGCATGTACTTTTCCGGACTGTTCCAGCCTAAAATTTTATCCTAGAATCCTAGTTCATGATATTCTACTGACTATGGCGACACGCCCGCACCAACATATTTGACTTGTAATTTGCGCCCCACAACGTGCATATACCAACAGAATCATACAGAATGGAAAGGAAGAGAGATTCACACAGAATCAACTGCCCCAGTGGCAGAGCTAGCAAGAAAGCTTCCAATGAATAATTCACGCAATCATTTTCTCAATTTTTTTTTTTTCATTTTGTTGGCTGAGGATGAGCAATATCTCCCAGGTGGAAAGACACAAAATCACCAACCAGATTAATTAACCAATCAACGGAAAGCACAACAACCAAATCAACAACGACAAACTTACAAGCTCAAGATAAGGGGGAAAAACAAAAGAAAGAACCGAAACGAAAAGAACGAACCTTTGAATAAGAGCCAACGCCATAGATCTTCCCCAGCTCGAAGTCCTGAATCGTGAAGCTCTCCTGCGGAGCTCGGAACGCGAAGCTCTTAGATCTCTGAACATTCCCTCCATTAGACGAATTGCTGGAATTATTCCCCTGAATCTTCAGCTTCGAATCAAATTCCTTCTCCATTGCCAACATTTCTCCCTCAAACCAACCAATTAGAAAGAACAAAAATAGCTGCTGCCCTACATGAGAACCAACTTTTTAACACAACCCCTCTCTCCCTCTCTCTCTCTCTCTCTCTCTCTGGGGAAGAGGGGAAAAAAAGGAGAAAGATTGAAACTTTCACAAACTTTCACCCTGAAGAAATCTGGGGAGGAGAGATTTGACCGTTCAAAGGGAAACCCGCATTCGATCAGAGATTGTTTCTCTGTGTTGGGGTCTCTTTTTCTGGGGGGGTTTTCTTGGGAGGTTGGTATTTTGGGTGGGATTCTCTGATAAAGAAGAAAAGCTGGTGAATGAATTTGATTCCTTTATGTTCTATGTGTGTGGCCTATGATATGAGGTTGTCTTTGTTTTGTTTACCTTTTTGAGGAGGGAGGAGGGTTTTTTTTTTTTTTTTTTTTGGGTCTGAGAGATGATCAGCTTTTGCTTTGGAAGAACACAGAAAGTGAGGGGGGAAGGAAGGGTCGACGATGATGATGATGATGAAGGAGAGGGGTATGTGGATTTTGAGGAGAAGGGGGGAAAGAGGGGAGAAGGGAGGTATGGGGATTGAAGAAGGGAAGGGGAACAGCACATGGGATTGAATGATGGAGGTCATTCATTCATTCCCCTTAACGAAAAACACACAAAAACACACACAGCCCTCCCTTACTAGATTAGTTTTTCCCATTTAAACTATTATTATTCTCTCTCTCTCTCTCTCTCTCTCTCTCTCTCTCATTCATTCCCCTTAACGAAAAACACACAAAAACACACACAGCCTCCCTTACTAGATTAGTTTTTTTCCATTTTAATTATTATTATTCTCTCTCTCTCTCTCTTCGGATTATTAGGCACACCTAAAAAAGGGAGGGAGGGCATGAAAAGTGGTCAGTGATGGTGCTGCTGATGCTGTCTATGATTAGGAGGAGGTGCCATGTCAATTTTGTTTTCTGTGAGAAAAGGAAAACTTGGAAAAAGCAGGAAAGTATGTTTCTTCCAGCGAAATGCAGAAAACGGAATTGAATCAATCTCAGAGAATGAAATAAAATCCCAGATATGTGCAGGTAAATCAGAGGAGAAGAAATGCTGGCGTTCATTGCCCAAAGAATATGTGTATGGCACGAGCACAAAAGTATATTTCAATGGAAAAAGATGATGCTCTGTCTGTAACTTTTTTCAAAACCAACCTGCTTTTCTGTGCCCATGTTTATTTAAAGTTTCATTTATGATAAAGGATTTTGACAAAATAAAAGATTCTTATATTAAATAGAAAGTGTAAAATGAAGAGAGAAAATTTCATATAAGAATATTACATAGAGCCGTTTAAAAAATAAATAAAACCTACGGTGGAACCTTTTCTTATCCTAAAATGGCCAGCTTAATTTTTAATGAAGCCCCATGACATGTTTCAAGTCATGATCAAGGGCATTTTTGTCTAAATATTCTTTTTTTGCCCTCTCTCTTTCCCTTTCCCTTTTTCCAATTACGAATGCTCATCTTCTTCTTCCTTCTTTCAAATTTTCCACCTGGGGTGGCGATCTCCTTATACATGATAAAGTCATCAATGAGCCTCTGCATTGGCATCACCTACGATAGCTTCTTCATCCAACTTTGGCTTGACAACCTCAATGGTCATTCTCTCTCTTCTCGATTGCAATCATAGTCGCCATATTTATGAGCTCTCAACCACGTTCATAGCCACTGGAGCTCTGAGCTCTTGATTACGGTTGCTGGAGCTTCGAGCCAATGGCCATGGACACTCTAGTTTCGAGCTTGCAGCCATGGCCGCTCTCTCTTCATTTCGTTGTAATCTATGATGTTTATGCATGAAGTCATGGTAGGAAATGTTCACCAGATTTGCATGATAAAATTTTGTATTTGTGCAATACACGCAAGGGATATTGATTTAATTCACTTAGCTTACTAATATAGGGTCACTTTTTTTCTGTTAGAACCTAACTTGGAGTCACTTATGAACTCAAATAACATGATCCGAAGTTTAGTTTGATTGACCGGAGGTAGAAGCATGCGGAAATGTGAGGATGTTTGAACTGCATCTTGCATTTTAGTTTCACCATTAAAATTGAACTCACTTTCTGTAAAAGAGGAGAAGAGAGAGAGACGGCCATGATTGCGAGCTAGAAGCTAGAATGGTGTGGCCACTAGCTTGGAGATCTAGTGGCTCCGGCCATGGTTAAGAGCTCGAATATATGGTCATGGCCGCAAGTGAGGAGAGAGAAAACAGCCATCGGTGTTGTGGAGCCAGTGCTAGCTAGAGGAGCAGTTGTAGATGACACTAGTACATACTACAAAGGCCCACTAGTGAATTCATGACATCAAGCAGCACAAGCATTGAAAGTGGGAAAACGAAAAGAACAAAGAAGAAGATGAAAAGAAGATAGGGGAAAAAAGAAATGAAAAAAAAATGCCATGCCCCTAGTCATGGATTGAAAAATGGCTTTTAGGTCATATTTGAGACTGTTAATCACTTCATGACCTTATTTGACAATGTCAACTCTAACTCTTTGTTGAGAAAATGATATTACATCGGAGCCTTGTTTGAAATTTAGGAAGTGTTATTTATAAGAATTTGAGTCTATGAATCAAGCATTTAAGCCAACTTCGTGTAAAATGGAAACAAAAAGTTAATACTCTTGCAACTTGTTTGATTGGAGGGAATCAGGCTGAAATGGAATGCTCGTATGAGTTCTAATAATGAATGTAACTACAGTAAATAAATTAGTAATTTTTTTTGGTAAAGGATAAATTAGTAAATTTATATAAGTGATGTTCAATTAATTACATTATATCAATATTAATATTGATTAATATTTCTTGCAAGTCATAATACCTACCTATTATCAAAATAGATCATAGAATATAACTGTATATATTCATAGCATAAGCGATATTTTTCTAATTGTTATGGCAGATGCGGAAGCTAAGACGAAATTAAAATTGATAAGAACAAAAGAACATCAAATTTATGTGGAAACCCTTGTGGAAAAATCACGGGGGAGGATAAGTAAAATCCACAGCAGAATTTTAAGGATTACAAAAGATTGCTTTGAAAAACTAAGATTTCTTCTATCTTAACTTTTTAGCCTAATAACTTGAGAAAAACAATATTTATATTGTCCCCAAGCCCTAACATTGGCCCAAGCCCATAAAAAAATTCAAGACATACTCAACAAATCTCCATCTTGGCTTGAATTCTACATAAGTGACAAACAATTTGCCCCTCCCATTAGAGTAAAACTTAGTTATAGCAAACATTAGACAAATCCAAGCAATGCTTGAATTTGGCAATAGGCAAAGGATTTGTCATCAGATTAGCTGGATTATTTTTCTATATCAATTTTCTAGGCTTTGATATAGCCATCAGTAAAAATGTCTCGAACAAAACGATATTGTACATTAATATGCTTTGTCTTCTTATGATACATCTGATCTTTAGTGAAATGTATAGCATCTGACTATAGCAATGGACAACAGCCACACCATGATCCACACTGAGCTCTCCAAATAAGCATCTTAACCATATGGCCTCTTTAACTAGTTCTGCAATGGCCATATATTCTATTTTTGTATTAGACAAAGCTACTATATGTTATAAAGTAGCTTTCTAACTAACTGTACAACCTCTAATAGTAAAGATATACCTAATTAAAGACCTCCTCTTATCAAGATCACCACATGATCAAAATCGACATATCTTATTAGAATGTCACTAGTTTTCCTAAACTCTAAACCAAAATTAGAAGTATTCTTCAAATATTTCAACATCCATTTCACAACTTGCCAATAAATTACCTGAACATGATAAATATCTAGTTACCTAGCTAACAGCAGGCGAGTACAAATCATGGCATACATGAGACTACTAGCTGCACTAGAGTATATAATAAGTGACATATATTTTATGTCTTCATCTGTTTGTGGACATAAATTAGCTGATAATCTGAAATGAGCAGCAAGAGGAGCACTTACTAGTTTGGCATCTTTCATGCCAAAAAGATCTAACACCTTTTTAATGTAGCTTTTCTAAGAGAGATATAATTTTCTCCTTTTCCGATCTTGCTGAATTTTCATGCCTAGAATTTTCTTCACTGCCCCTAAATCCTTCATCTTAAATTTAGCGCTCAACTGTACCTTCAAATTATGTATATCAAATTTATCTTTTGTCGCAATCAACATATAATAACAAATAAACGAAAGAGCCATTAGAAAGTTTGCGCAAATATATGCAACTATCATATTTGCTTCTACAATAGTCAAGTTGCACTATAAACAAGTCAAACCTTTTATACCACTATATAAATGATTGCTTCAAATCATATATACACTTTTTTCAATAGACAAACATGATTTTCTTTACCTTTAAATTAAAAACTCTCTAGTTGACCCATATGGTTCACCATTTAAGAAAGCTAATTTAACATCGAGTTGATCCAACTTTTAATCATGCATAGCAACTAATGCAAGAAAAAGCCTAATTAGAGCTATGTTTAACGACAAGTGAAAACACGTTATTAAAATAAACTCCTTCAATCTGATTATAGCCTTTACTAACTAGATGAGCTTTGAACATGATGTGTTCAACTCTAAGAATACCTTCCTTTCTTTTGAAAACCCATTTACATTCCACAAATTTATGTTATTTTGGTGGCCTAACAAGCTCCCAAGTTTGATTCTTTTCAAGAAATTCCATCTCTTCATTTATAGCAATTAACCACTTTGTTGAATCTTTTGAAGAGACGGCTTCTTTATGGGTTTTGGGCTCGCTATGCTCTATTGACTTTACAAATGAAAGAGCATAAGTAACAAAATATGAGAATCCATATTTCTATGGAGGCTTCACTGTCCTTATTAGTCTATTTTTGACAATAGAATACTTTTCCTCTTCAAGTTTTTCAAACTCAATATTATTAGTAGATGGCTGAATTAGTTGCAAAGAAATTACTTCAAGCTCTACTTTTTCTACAAAACTTTTTGGATTTTCATCACAAGAAATAGATGATTCTTTCTTAAGATGAGCATAGTAGACTCATCAAAAGTAACATCTCTTCCAATAATAATCTTACATGAGTTAACATACCAAAATCTATAACCTTTTGCACCAAAAGCTAACAAAAAAAGGATGCATTTTTTTGCTCTAGGCTCTAATGTGCCTTCACTAACATGTGCATATGCTAAACATCCAAACACTTGAAGAGAAGAATAATTAGCAGGTTTACTTGACCATACCTCCTCAAGTGTTTTGTACTCAATAGATGTGCAAAGAGAACAATTTATCAACTAAGCAGTCATATTAACTGAACTCCTTCCTTAAACCAGTGTTAGACAATATGCACCTAGTCCTTTCTAAAAAGGTTTTGTTCATGCGTTCTGTAATACCATTCTACTGTGGTGTATTCATTGTAGTATGATGCCTCACAACACCTTCAACTTTGCAAAACTCATTAAACTCACCTCAAAATTCAAGCCCATTATCTGTTCTGAACCGCTTAATCTTTTTACTACTTTGCTTCTTAATTAATGTTTTCCATTGTTTGAATGTAACAAAAACATCTTTTTTTCTATTTTAGAAAATAAACCCAAACCTTTCTTGAAAAATCATCAATTAAAGTAAGTAAATACCTTAAACCAAGGCCTTTTGAAGGAATTTTCGTAGGCCCCCAAAGATCAGAGTGAATATAATCCAAAGTGCCCTTTATTATGTGAATTCTTGTTTTGAATCCGTTTTTGTTTTCCAAAGACATAATGCTCGCATAAATTCAATTTTCTAATTTTCTGACCACACAAAAGACCTCTCTTACGAAGCCCCTCCATCCTTTTAATACTCATATGGCCTAATCTCATATACCATAATTTAATGTTGTATAATTATGTCATAGCGGATGAGACTAAAGCTACCTAAAGCTACTCAGTTCTTTCATCAACAAAAGTGAACCTCTCATAATCTTCATAACTCCACCTTCAGCTATAAACTTACGACTATTAGTATCAAGTGTACCAAAAGAGATGAAGTTTTTCTTCAAATAGGGAGCATGTCTGACATTATCCAAAGTTCTAATGATGTCGTCTTACATCTTAATGTTGACCATCGCAATCCCAACTGCTTTACATTTAGCATTGTTTCTCATTAGAATAACTCCACCGTTAAATTCTTTGCATGTGGAGAACCAGTCACAATTAGAGCACATGTGATACAAACAACCTTAATCAAGAATGCAATTATCACTTAATTTGTCTTTATCATATGCAACTAACAACCAATCTTCATTTTCTTTTTCAACAACACTAGCTTGAGCGGGGTTTTCGTTTCCCTGATTTTGCCTGATTTGGTAATTATGATTGTTCTGTCGATTTGCGTTCCCTTGATTTTGATGATTCATATTATTTTCTCTTTGCCGTTTTGCCTTCAATTTCAGACAATTTATCTAGATATGCCCCTTAGACTTACAATAGTTATAAATAAAATCCTTATGCTTTGATTTTAATCTAGACCTGCCACCATTACTTCTCTCAACAGACCTTCCTCTAGCAACTAAACTAGCCCCATGATTATTACTACCTTCAAAAGTCAATTCTGTATCTAGTTTATGCTTATTTAGAAAATTAATCTTGACATCTTCAACATCAATAGTTTCTCTACTAACAATCATGGTTTCTCTAAAATTCTTATAAAAGAAAGGTAGTGAAACTAAAAGTAAGAGAGCCCGATGCTCATCTTCAATCTTAACAGTTAACATCAATACTTCTTAATTTAGATATAATAGCATTGAATTCAAAAATATGATATTTAAGAGAAACAATTTTAGCCATACGAAAAGTGAAGAGTCGTTGCTTAAGCCTCAATTGATTGGTGAAGAATTTTGTCAAAAAAAATGCTCTCTAATTTATTCCATAAACCTGCAATTGTTTTTTGATCTAGTACCTACTGCAAAACTTCATTCGTGAGGCACAAATCAATAGCAGACATGACTCTTTCATCCAATTCTTTTCATGTTTCATCTAACATGCTTTATGGTTTCTTCCCTTTCCCAAACATAGTTTTCTTCAAACCCTGCTGCGTAAGAACAAACAACATACGAACTTGCCATAATTTGGAATTGTCGCTCACATCAAATTTCTCAATATCAAATCTCGTTGTTGAACTTAAAGCCATAACTAGAAGATCGAGCAAACCCCTAAAACTCTAATACTAGTTGGTCATCGCAGATGCATAAACTAAAAGGAAATTGAAACTAAGAAAATAAAAGAACATTAGATTTACGTGGAAACCCTCATAGGAAAAACTATTGGGGGAAGATAAGCAAAATCCACTATAAAATTTCAAGGATTACAAAATGTGGCTTTGAAAACTAAGATTTTTTCTATCTCAACTTTTTAACCTAATAATTTGAGAAAAATAATATTTATATTGCCTCCAAACCCTAACGTTAGCCCAAGCCCACACTCAACACTAATTAATATTGTTGAACTTTTTGTGATTTTGAATAACGTATGGCCAATTATTTTATAATTTAAAAAACCATCTGAGACCTTGACAAATGTAATTTTAGACTAAAAAAGGTATAAATTTGATTTGATTCTCCAATTCCATTCTCGTAATTTGTGTTCTATAACCAAACAAACTAAAATATATTCTATTCCATTACTACATAACCAAGTAAAGTAACTAGAATCCTCTTTCGATTCCATTCTTTTTCATTCCACTCCTTTTTCATACAATTGTATCACACCTTAGCATATGTGACATTAGCTATGCCATTCACGATTTCGCAACAAAATTTCATGGGAAGTTGCAAGACAAGGTTCAATAACCAGTAATCTGTCCATATAATAAACAAATATGGAAGAAACCTTCAACCTCAAATTTGAAAAAAGAAAAAACTCATTTTAACTAAGATAATAAATAATAACTACGTTTCGAAAAATCACTAGTGAAATAGTAATTAAAAATATTAGCAAAATCATCATATTATCCAATAAATCTATGTAAATTCTAAATTTAAGGAACCTTTGTTATCGTGCAATAGTTTATATCTATTTCCAGACATATATCAAATGACATTTTCCTCTCCTCTTTCACAGTTTTTTCATATTGTATGCACGCGTAAGTGTGTCCTTTTTGCAAGTTTATTTTAATCACTAGTCAAATCTCTTTTAAAAGGCAACAAGTTCTAACCAACTCCACTACTTCTTATGCGTTAAAATAAGAATCTCACACTTATTGCAAAATATTCTTTTAAAGTCATAATTTTATAGTCCATCTAGAACCTAAATGTGCGAAGTTGACAAATCCGTCACTGCAAACCCATTCAATACTCCATAAATTAACAAGTATTTCTATAGGATGGGGCAAAATTCCTTGGCACAATTGGCCACGTCACTCACAAAATGGGTTGAACTTGTGATGTCATGAAAGATAGTTGAAATTTTTACTATAGGCTATTATGCTCGGTGTCACTATTTAAGGACACTCTTAACATTGTTATTGGTTGAAAGGAGGGGACATTCCTATGTATTGGATATTAATCTTCGGAGAAAATGACAAATACTTTCTTCAACCTTGCTTTTCATATTAAATGCCCTCCTCACCTCACAATGGCATCCTCACAATTTTAAATTGCGCCTCTCGCCGTGAGTTTCCATTTTCTTCTAAATTACCAAACTCTCAATATTGGATTTCACTTTTCAAGTGTAGATTTCAGATAATTTTTTTTTCGGGGGGGTCGAAAGGCCTTTTTTAAGTTGAAAATGCAAAAACAGAAAAAAAGTTTTCATATGTAAAGAGAGTATTTGTTATGTAAAGGGGTTAATATTGCCGGTAACCCTAAATTGATATACCTATGAAAATTTTACTCCAAAAAAATTATTAACCACAAAAAATCAAAAATTAGTACACTTGTGATAAGTTTATCATTTTTTAGTTTCCGTTAAATTTTATCGTCAAATTGTTGAATTAGGCGACACATGACAATTGATAGGTATATCGATTTTGAAGTTTTACTCTTTGTTTGTTACAGGTGTAACGGTTTATGGTTTTTCTTAATATTAATCAAATTAGAGGGTAAATTTATTACGAATGTATGGGTTCGGGATGGATTAAATTTATCATGGATGTACGAATTTTGGATTTTTGTGGTAAAAAAATTAGTTTGGAATTCTATCACATGTGTATTAGTTTGAGATTTTTCGCGATATTAATCTTATAGAAAATAAGATGGATGACTTTTATGATCATCCCCTATCTTCAATGTATTCGACTGAATTCCTTAATTAAAAATATATCCTTTGCATGGGTTATGGAGTCGCGATTCTACACGACTTTCCCACATAAAGTTTTCATGTTTACCTTTTCGTGTTGTCTTCTTCGTAATCTATTTTCGAGGACATATGTAACGTCTTGTCATTACTTTCTTATATTCTCCGACATCGTTACTTTCCCATCAATCAAAAGAAGAAGGAAATCGAATCTTTACTCTAACCTCATGTCATCCCACTATCATACGATGCCTTACCCATTTTACTCCGCGTTACCAAATACAATCATTTAAAAAAATTCGATTTTTTTCTTTCACGAAACTGGATTTTGTGTACAATCCACCACTTGTAATAATACTTAGAATTGATCATGAAAGACGTCTCTCTTAATGTATTATAATAAGACCAACAGAATTTTCAAGAAAAATGTTCAAGAAATCACACAAGTGAATTTCATTTTTCACGAATCTACTTTTTGATCGGATTGAACCCATCTTTTCTATTCAATCATTCACGTGCCATATGAGTCGAGAAGGGAAGATTTGGATGGAACCACTCGATCAATGAATCCACTCGACTTTTGATGGCGTTGAAGCGAGAAATCCCAATTATCTCGTGACTTAGTTGTGTCTTCTAGCATACATGTGTATTGCGAGCATGCACTTTTTCTAGTAACGTCAGCAATGTCAGCGGTCAATTTTCACTATCAATCGCCTCATCTGATGATTAAACCGGTCACTGAAGAGCACGTCCGATGCTAGGCTATGTTGCCACTTCCTAGTGAATTTGCAAGGGGAGGAAAAAGCTAAAAAGACAAGAAACTTTTGCATCTTTTCCGGGTAAATTAGGGGCCGGCTGTTGTTGGCCGGCTCTAACGATCACTTCTTCATTGGACACATGAGCAAAGACTGTCTTGTGAAGCTTTCAAGGTTCGTTTTCATTCACATCAAGCACGAGCGATCTTGGATCATTCCGAAATCTCTTTACTATTTAAAACTAGGGATTTAGGCTGCTCCGTCCCAGAATGGTAGCATCAGTCCCGATCGCGATTCACGATGTCCGTTGCCCAACATTCCTACGCTATAGCTTTGATGCTGGTGTAGGACGACCCCATCGAGTACATGGCTAGCATGAAATGGTTTGCTTTATTTGCGGCTTGCCTGTGCCCTCATGGCTTTTAACCCGAAGGACTTATCTCCCTGGGCGGAGTGACTCTAGACATGAGGAACATAGAATGTGAGACATATATGTTCAAATAGTTAAGTATTAAACTATGTCTTTATCTAATAATTTAAACATTTTGAACTATGTAATGGTCCCACAAAATCGTGATATAAGAACAGGAGGTTTTGAGTTAAAAATTTTCAAGCCAATATTTGCCTTCCTTATTACATGTTTCAATGCTTGATTTTGGGCTAAAGTCCAAGTTCCACAAAATCTAGATCAATGTGCTTGAAAGAACATATTTGCAATAGGTGTGGATGGTTCTACAAACAAGTCTCTATGATTATGATGGTAAAACTTCACTCTTTATTAATTTGAATTTGACTTGAGTTGATAATTTACACTTATCTTCAAGTGTTGGAATCCACTATAAGTATTCTAAAGTAGACCGGACTGATTTTGCTTATTGGATCGTGTGACACGTGGGTTAACTCACTCGATGCATTGTCAGTTTTGAACTGTCCATTCCAAGTCTCAAGGTTTTATCATTTGGTGTACATGAGTAACTTTCCTAAGAGGTCATCCATTATAGTAGTATTTTATTTTGAGCACCCTTAACTTTGGAGTTCCAAAGCAAGTTTGTCATTACGTTGAAAGATGCTTTCCTAAACTAGTTCCAATTTTCACATATATATATCGCAGAATCACTTTTCATCTGTTAAGTGCATAGTTCGATTTATCTTTATTCAATTCGCCATCCTAGAAACCTACTAGGCTCCTTGTTCATGTTCTCATGTCCCGACGGTCACTCCCCACCCTCGTTGAATCGAGTTGTTACAGACCTATTGGTTTTTACGCGGTTTGTCCTCAACCACACACCTATTGGAGGAGGTATTGCTATGATACTATAAAATTAACTCACTTGAGAAATTGTCCACATTGGCCCATCTCATACTAAGTCTCATAGTTTTATCCTTTTGTGTATAAGTAGGCACTTTTCAAATAGGTCACCCATCCTAGTAGTGCTTTAACGTGAGCATACTCAATTTCAGAGTTCCAAAACAAAGCTTGCCTTACACCAAATAGTGTCCAGTCTTCACACACATACACACGCATGCGCGCACATCCTAGAATCACTCTGTCCATGTTTGATGTACAATTCCGTACATTCCAGGCCATTTCACCAAAGCCACTTCTTGTCCAGGTTCTCATGCTGTAGCGATTACTCTTCGCCCTCGTCAGACCAAATTGTTGACAGGATGAACAAAAGCGACATCAGGCAAACTGTAAATGCTCCATAAAAATACATTCTGTTTGTTAAAGAAGGGCAAACCATCGCAATACATAACTGAATAAATCTTTCAACGATTTTTCGAAGTTTATACTATTTAGATACATGTCAAAGTAGTTGCCGACGTCCGAGAAGCTCACAAACAACTCCGACAATAATTCATTAGATTTCCTTGTTTTCCTCTGTGCAAAATTGAATAATATTTCATTGCAAATCACTATAATACTTGTAATTTGAAAAGAGAGTGTTACAGTGTTGTTGGAAGTGCTCGAGTATGTAGGAGCGATTCTAGAAACTTCAAAAAGCAGCATGCTCCGGACAATTTGTAAATATTGAGAAATATCTTGTGAGCTGCCTTGTTGAGTTGTTAGAGCCTAAAGGGTGAAATAGGCCAAATGGAAGGGTCAAACCACTATAGATCTGATTTGCACTTTTACTACCGCTTAAACACTTTTCAATTCTGTTTAATAGAAGATTATAATTCTGCATAAGTGTACAATTTTCTACGGTACCAGTACACATTCTACACACCATTTAGCACTTATTCGCCAAACATCTCCAGATTTACTAAAGCAATCAATTTGTCCCTCTTGACTGTTGCCAACACGACAATGCCCGCTCCGTTTGCGGCTCACCCACGCCAGTATGAGTTTAGAAAGGATCACGCCATTTGAGATCCCGCAATAGTATTGGCTCAAAAATCGAGAAATCGACGATAGGAGATCAGATACACATCCGATGCTCAGCAAATGGCATTTAGGGCATAATCTTCGGCAAGGTTCTCAGTATCTTATATCAATATTTAATTTGTAAGGTGGAAAATCATATCAATTAGTCAGCATTACTTCCTGGGGAAGAAAAGTGATGCTCGATTCTAGTTCATAGACTGAAAAGGCACAGCAGTGCGCACCTTTTTAGCTAGACAGTACAACTGTATCATAGCACTTCAAATCTTTAGTTCATGGGGTTTGGAGATGTGACCTGAACTTGACACCTTTTCCCAACATATGATCCTTTTTCGTAGAAGGTGATAAATCAGTGGCTTTTACGTGATCTTCCACACTAATTTGCAATTTAGTGAGTTGATTGGGATATGAAAGGTGCTGGGCAAGCGATTTCCAATCCTCTCCTCTAAACTTTCCAAGCTCCTAGTGTCAGTTTAAAGTTGGCTTAATAGGATATTTATACTAAAAAAAGTCTTGTTAACATATACTTTTGAAGTACTCATTAACTTTATTTGAGAAGAAAATATATCGGTATCTAATACACCAATTATGCATAGCACAAAAGAGACAATGCATTAAAGATGATAAACATTTTTTGCTTCGACATTCGATGAGCATCTTGGGATTTGACAAAAAAACAAAAGGTTGCAAGGCACTTGTTAACAAGATTTCTTTACTTAAGACTTTATTTGTTTCAAGGAAAATGAATAATTTAGAAAATGTTTTCCTAAAATTACTTACTTATATTGCTTGCAAAAATGAATGAATGAAAATTTTTATCATCATCCATGAAAAATGTTTAAATATAAATTATTGTCAGTAATGAAAACGTTTTTCATTAATTAATTATTTTAAGTGATACAAATGATATTTTTACAAAAATATTTTTTAAATCATTTATTTTCTGCAACATAAATCCTTTTACACATTGGAACCTAATATGAGTAGAAGCTTGTGTACACATGACCTCTTATTATTTACAGCAAATCTTTCAATGATCACAATTTGCTTTTTACTTAACTCAATTTTGACATCCATGCATAATTTTTTTTTTTTTGCAATTTTACAAAAATTAATTCTTTTATAACACGATCAAAATTAAAGGAGGAAAATGGCAAGTACAAATCAACAAGTTGAAACTAAACATCGCTGAAAAGACAAGGCGTAACCAAGGAAGAAAACAACTTCCACGCATGGAGCGTTCACATCATCAGCCGACGTCTTTCGAAACACTCGATAGCACAAAAACAATCATTTGCCCGCTAATTAGGCAGCTTCGGAAACGGGTCTCATCACGCATCACATCAACTGATGACACTTCTGCGTATCTTCTTGGGAAGAATAGAAAGCCAATGTGAGATACGCGATCACGCGAGTAAAGCAATCATGCTCCCACGTTTAGGCTAATTTGGGACGTTTGAGCTGGATATCGCTATAACGTGTGCAATGGTGATCTGTTCCAAGTAGAAATAGGCCCCATGTGTTGACCAGCCAGCCCATGCCGTGGGCTAAAACCGGATGACCGGTCTATGACAACCAGGTAGTGGTCCACCATATGATTCAATTGCATTGCACATTCACAGTATTCAGGAACAATAATATTTCTTTCCTGGGGATTGGAGAGGGGACCAACTAGAGTGAGCACAAATAGATTAGACCTTTGGATGAGGTATTTGGTCAGATCCATGAACCAGAAGCTCTCTGGGCATGACCCTTGGATGGACAGAATGGAGCTCTTTGGCTGAACCATCAGAGTGGGTAGTCACAAGAATCAAGAAAGCATTGTTATACAAGCTAATTTGCCATACGAAAAGAATCATCGACCCCCAACAATGAATTACAGGATTGGTAACCAGTACTGGAGGTCATCACCTGCACAGATTCGATACAAGTGCGAGCAAGACACTTGCCGATGATGCATATACCAACGTTTTCACCCATTTGAAGGAGTACATAGCAAGGAATTTTGCTGAAATCATTCCCTATCGCAGCTGGACACAGCAAATAATTATACTCTACAACAAAATTGATCGAGTCAATGAGCCTTGTGGCACAGCGAGGCCTTAACAGGGAGACTATGAAAAACAAAGAAAGAACTGGACTATTGTTCCAGACACCATTGCAATGGTAAAGAAAACAAAATTTTGAGCTACACCATCACCGAACACATACCTCTAAAATTGGAGGAAAAGTGGATCATGTTGCTTTTTTCCGAGCAAATCTCTGCAACGACTTTGGCAGTTCAGCTTCCTCACTCATCTTTTGCTTCTTTCTAGATAATGCTTCCTCTTCTTTCGTCTGTTGTTCCAAGAAAGGCCTCTTGGCTCTCGCAATAATTTCTTGCTTCTTCTTCGCATTCTTACTCGGTTTGCTCCTCCCCTTTGTTTTCTTCTTCATCGGCATGTCCTTGACGGCTGCAACGGCGGCTTCCATCTCCGATTCTCTCTCCTGCTTCGTAGGCTTCTGTTTTCTACTTGGTGGCTTCACCGTGCCAATCTTTGATGGATCCAACATGATGGTCTCCGGAGGAAGTTTATCAAGAAGAGAGCGCACTTCCTTTTCTCGTCTCTGCTTAGATGTTTCAAATGGATTTGCAACCCAAGAATCAAAGTTAGGTTCTCCTGATCCCGGAATTAGAATAGAAGACCATCCTATGGAGTGAGCTATGCCCAAGACATCTTCATATGGACGGAACAAGAGTTTATTTATCTGGTACCCTTTTGCCATGGAATGAGTCATGTATTTGCTGTAGCTCTGAGATTCCGAGAAATTTCCTGAGATCTGCACAAATGATCCAGTTGCAGCAGCAAGCAGACCCTTCTGACTAAAATCCAGGGTATTCGCATGGCCAGGCAAAGTTTGAAGAACCTCGAACTTCCTCAAATCCCATATTTTGATTTTCCTTTCCTTGCCAGAAGTTGCCATGATATGGCCGTTAGGATGGAATGCCAATGCTGATATGGGGCCGCGATGACACAGCATCTTGACAAGAGGAGCTGAAGTGGTGGGCTTCCACATAGTTACCGTCCCACCTGAATGACCTAAAGCAACAACCCCATTGAAGGGATTCACCTGCATTACATCTGTACGACCTAAACCAGTCCGGAAGTTGCCAACCATCACCCCCGTCGTAACATCCTGATAATGAAGCTGGCTGAATTTATTTATGGATGCCAAGAGGAAATGGTTTTTCAGAAATTGAAGCTTAAGCACTGCTCCATGTTCCTGAAAGATGGAAAAGTTAGAATGAATCTGATTAACAGTAGTCTAGATAATTTCTCTATAAATTTGCAACAAAAACAAAGATATGAAGCCCTCCAAGAAGCCCCTTGGTTTTTTTTGCTCTTTCACAGATCTATGAATATATCCGTTGCTATTTGCATCTACGCATATAAAAGTAGCTTATCATTTGTATAATCTATGAACTAGAAAAATGAAAAACCAGAGTTTTATTCCAAGATCCAAAAATGTCAGCACTGCTACGATCATTCTGAGAAAGTCAAGAGTCCAATGTTACAAAAGAACATTTTTCATGTGAAAGTAGAGATTTCAACATTGTTGGCACAAAGCAAGAGGAGATATGTACTGGAGTATGAAGTTGCACAGACGCTTGCCAGTAAAACCGAGAGGAAAGTTGCTAGCAGTCAAGTTACTAAGTAATACAGAGGAGTCACCCTCTGGAGCATAACTTCAAAATTTAAGCTACTTTCTAGGTCCTGTTTATGAGCGACCTCAGGACATTATAATTGATGAACCAAAAGGTGCATTGGAAATGCATATACTGTTTCCATGTATCACAAGACAATAGAACAAACCAAAAGAAAATCTCCTCTCATTTTACCAATGCCCTTAGAGCATCTTCCAAACCAGTGAATAAGTGCATTTCTTAACATTTTGCTTATGGATGTACTCTAAGGGATCCCATTGTAATTATCAGTTGCCCCTAAAAATGAATTTCAATGGATGTGAATTTCATAGATAAGATTTCTATTATTGTTTTATTTTTGTGTAATATTTTTCTGAGTGTGCATATGCTTAAGTTTATCAAAGCAGACAGGGCCTCACTTCTTTTTAACAAGCAAAAGTGATATATGTGACACTATCAATCCCATTCTAACAAAGGATTCTTGTGATTCCGGAGGATCAATATGCTGCCAATACCAGAATACAAGGGCCAGAGCAACACCTATATCAAAAAATGGTATGCAGAGCCACTCCTGGGGGCTAAGAGAAGTAGAGAGAAAAAGAAAAGTGGTAAGCAGAAGATAGAATTTGATCTGATCTGCTTTCAGTTGCTTTACGTATTTGGTAATAATCAACCACGCATTGTTAGTTACACTAAGTTTGAACTCCAAATTCTTGCTTTCAGTTCACCAGTTTCATATGACAATGATACAACTATTTACCGGAAAAAGAACAGGACAAAAAGGCAACATCATGTACAAGTGGAACCTGGAGAAATACTCGAAGATCTCATGTACTGAAAGGAAAGCTATTGTAATGGAGACACTTGGCAATCAGAAAATGTAAGTGCCACATGGATGTCACAAAACATCTTTCATTTAGTGTCATGAAGAACCAACTCTATGAAGCCCTCAAATGTGTCAACAAGCAAACAACGAAATCCCAAATAACAATACGTGAGGACAGAGGAAAGTCATCCGCTATATGACAAGAGATTAATTTATTCATTAATTAAAATGATAAATACCACAAAAAGTTGATAGATGTATATTAGGTATTACTCGAAAACAAAATATAAACCTTTAAACAGTGCAATTCGATACCTTCCCTGTTGTAGATATAAGGGTACCTGCCAAATTCAAGGAAGATACATAGGAGGATCAACCATCAAGATGATTTAGCCTTCCAAAAGCTGCAAAAATTCAAAAAGTTTCTGATTGAAACCAATTAAGCAACAGATTACTTCTTTATTTTAATGGACAAGAGACGACACATTACTCTGATTATTCTAGAACTTCACCACTGCAACTCTGGTGAATTGACAACTTCAAATCATTCACAAATCATCATTAGAATTTCCACTGCCTCTTTTACAATGTGATTATGAGTCTTGAAAGCAGATCATTTTAATCCAAGAGAAGAATGAACCCCACATTCACATTATTGTCTGCTTACCAGTTCGGATATCCATACATCTAGTATAAATTGCTGTATCAATTCAAGATGTATAAACAAAAAAATATTAGGCAGTTCACCTGAATAACAAATTAAAAGGTTGAAACATGCCCTTATTTATTGTAATTGTGTAATTTGTAATTCTACCCCCCTGCCTGTTATTTGGGTGGGAGCAATCATATCCCACTTCATCAATTAGCTGTTAGACATAAACTTCAGCAAGATATAAAAGAGTCACTTTACAAAAATTTCCAAACGAGGGCTCAACTTCCAACTTTCTCCTAAGCATAGGGAACAAATCATGTTTTGCATACAAAGTACAGAGTTCAGCAGGTTGATGAGAACCTAACAGTTGATGAATGGATGGGATAACATCCAATTTTAAATAGTCTGGGAAATTATTTCATAAAAGCAAGAAGTTCACGAGGTCAGATTTCAAACGAGCCAGAGTATAATGAGCGCCTAGACATTTTTGCAAAGTAGTTTCAGAACAAAGTGTCTAGATGATGATTGAAGATTAGTCAACAAAGAGATACTTATCTACTTTAGAGAGAGAGAGAGAGAGAGAGAGATACTTCTTCTGCGCTGCAGCAAAGAACAACTCGTTATGCAAGAAGACAACATCACGTACAGTTTCTCTAACCTGAAAAAGAAAGTATGGTTATACAAATCAGTCCCACAACAATCCAAAGTACATGTTGTGACAATTCAAATTATTAAGTGTCCCCATCAATTTTTAAGTAACAAGAACGACGAAAATCAGTTTAGTTGTCCATCTATGGGGAATTACACACCAATGCCAAGAAATGAGATACATCCATATCCCTCTATACAGTTCACACTTCATAGATATTTCAATGAAGCCTGACTTTAGCTCCTCGTTTAGCAATTCTCTAAGCAAAGGTTTACCCTCAAAATCCTGGATATTTAAGTTTTATAACAATTCTCCGAATTTCAAAAGCTAAATATAGATAAATGCCAAATAAATGGAGTCCATTACTCCTCAGTTTGGTTGCAAGACTTCAGCGTCAAAGACTGGTGGTGTGTTCAAAACTCAAATGTTGTCTTCCATACTTCTCAGTACCATTTAAGTGCTCTTAATACCCGAGACATTCAGGATATCCAACAAGCAGAAAATACCAAATCAAACAGGTCCAAGTGTTCATTATACAAGGTGGGAAAGCTAACTACCTTCTTGGCATCATCATCAAGCATTTCTAATTTAAAAGGGTTTCTAAAGTTTCCCCACTATAGATCCGTTTGGAAATTTCAGGTCCAACTTTTCTTTTATTTAGCTTTCAATCTTATTGTCACTACTTCAACTATCCACCCCATCCATCTAATGAATAGGGAATATTTCCTATAGCAAAAGATAACGTAAATTATGTCCTCTCAACAATAAACTTATGCTGCTGCTACAAGCTCAACTCTCCCTTATCATTCCCTGATGTAATCACAATTTAAACATTTTCAAACTGAAACTGAGTGGAGATGATCTCCTCTATGAATATTCTAAATGAAACCCAGAAACACTCAAGATGCCTTTCAAGCTTACTTTCTAGCCAACTAATCTCATTATTATCCTCAATGAGATGTTATGGAAGGATGACGTCTCTCATAACCTCGAATGAAATCCTTCTATGCCACCCAAATTATTGTCTTTATAAAACACCTCATACCTGAATTTCTTTAATCAGACTCAAGTTCTTCATGTCTACAATAGCTATGTGGCCCTTGCGTCCAGCTGCTGCCATATACCGACCACTTGCGGTGAAATCCAAAGTGTAAGGACCAAGATCTGCAAATTTATTTATTATTTAAAGTGAAAAACAAAGAATAATTTTTTAACACGACTTCAAAACTTAAAAGGAAAAGGAAATGACTCAGTTAAAACTCCTAGCGGTGGAACATCCCCAACAAGGTGCCATTAGATTATGTTTGCAGGCGATCAAGGAAAGCTGTGTTCATTCTTCTGAGGGTTACAGAAGGTTTCCCTTTAAAATGTGCTTTCTAGGCAACAATCTCTACCAGTATTGTTATCTAGCATCAGCCAACTAATACCAACCTGGTAAGACGATGTCATACTGATTTCTTGAGCTAGATATATCAACTTCATGAGCAATTGATTCTTGCCTGATTCTCCATGTTTTTTCTATACCTTCAGCCTCCAGATAGCCTCCCTCACTAGGCATAAGCCACTGAAAAAGAGAGCCAATTATTGAAATGCTCAAAGGACGCATGGACAATCAAATACTCCATTGAAACCCAAAATTACAGCGAAAGAGTCATTTCAGCAAAAACTTCTGCAGATCAGATAAAGCCAGTAAGTCAATCACATCTATCCACACCAAGATGGTGTTGGATAAAGCTTCGATATAGTAGCTACAACTACAAAATAAGGTGTTTCAACTTTTACAACATTTTTGGCAAATATCTTAATGCTCCAACTAGTAGCTACAACTACAAATAAGGTGCTTTGGCATTTACAACATCTTTGGCAAATATCTCAATGCTCCAATGACATGCAAAGGCAGCACCTTAAAGCTATTTCTAGGAAGTTGCTCCAGCCAAAAAGTTCATCACAACAAAATTACATCAGAAAGAGTGTCAGCATGGCTATTTTATCACATCAAACAAGCACTGTACCTTCTCTCAAGAAACAAACATCAAACTATGATTTTCTATCATTAAGAGGAAAAAAGTCCACGACACTTAGTTTTATTACGAAGGTCAATGACTTGGAACAACAGACAGACCATGTCAGTTTTATTACAAAGGTCAACGACTTGGAACAATAGACAGACCATGTTAACGACTACTAGGACATACTTCCATCTAAGACTCAGAGGCTGTTCGGTATACTGTCTTGTAGAAATGCTCTAATGTGGCTGTGCAATGATGTGTTGTAGCTCATATGTTTCCTAGAAGCATCTTTGAGGTCATACAGCTATGAAAGTGTTGCACTGCAAGGTATCTGCCCTACAGCTTACAAAAACTGCAACAGTGCTTTTTAAAGATGCAGGTGATGTTGAGCAGTCATACCGAACATCCAACAAAGATAGCAGGTGGCAAGCTTACAGGAATCTTGCACAGTAGGAAAGCAAAAAAAGCACGCTGAAAAAAATCCATGCATACAAGTAACGAGTGCAAAGGAGCGTTGATCACTTGAAAATTGAAAAGCATCTGTACTACATAGAAGGAATAGCACAAAGATGAAACTAAGGCTGGCTTCAAGCCATACTTGAAGCTCAGGCTGGACCTTTTGACTAAACGTAGAAGACAAACTAATGGGATTTTTCCTTTTCTTTTTCTTCTTTTTCTCTTTGCCTGTTGGGGTAAAGGGTTGCAGGTTGTGGTTTGATGAACAAACTGGGAATGGGAATCATCGTCATACACAAGAACATTTACCTTCTCTGCCTTGGCAGCTGCTTCTGCGGATTTCCCATATAACTTTTCTCTAACGGTAAGCTGGCCCCTCAATTTTTTGTCTTGCAAAGCCTGCGATAAAAGACATTCTTCAAGACACAGAAAAAAGACATCTTGGTATCAAACTCAAGACCAATCACAACCCAGCATACCTCTAAATTAGCACCATCACCTCTCAGATATTTCTTAATTCGCGTTTCCAATTCGCCAGACTCGTCCTGCACCGGAAAGTAACAGAGAGATATGATCTCCACCTTAGACCAACGTTAGACACATTTAAACATCATCGCATTGCCGACGATCACAATGTTCATACCGTCCGGGTTTCTTTCATCATCGAACATTCCAACACACGCAAGAAATTACCAAAAAGTTTCAAAAAGACAAATTTTGGGTTTATGTCATTAATACGAATCAATCACGGAGCAGGAAAAGCGACGCGAAAACTTGCACAACACCAACCAGTTCAGTAGGAGGCTTGATCTTTTCCGGAGCACCGGCTTCTTGCTTCTCCTCCATCGTTCCTGCTTCGCACTTCAACCCAATTAGCAACCGACCCACCACCAAAGAGCGCTTGACTTCACCTTCAACGAGGTGACGCAATCGCCGGAAGCAGCCGAGGCGAATCCAATCTTTCGCGCCGGTTTCGTTTGCGCCGGCGGCGGGCGCACCGCAGGAGGAGGTGATCGGAGGAGATTATTAGGGTTTTGGGTTTTAGCTGAAGTACTGAAGAGGTTCAACTGGTAGGTGCCGGTTTTGGGCGAGGCGACTGGCTAGGACCGAGCGATGCCCGGTTCGACCGGGGCCCGGTTACGTTTGGAACATTTCGTTTAAAAATTGTTTCACAGGAGCAGAAATAGAAAAAAAGTATTTCGCCTGAGGGACGATTTTTTGAACAAAAACGCGTTTGGTAAATCATTTAAATATAAAAAGAATAGAAACACGCGTTTGGTAAATTTGTATAATTTTTTTATATCTTTTAATTTTCTAATATTTTTATTTTATTTTTTCTATTTTCTTTCTTATTTTCTTATTTATTTTTCCTTTTTTTTCTTTTTTTTTCTTTTTTAGCGGTCGCCCAGGCCCCTCGCCATGGTCGGCGACCAGCCCGACGGGGGGCGGCCTCTGCCTCGGCCACGGCGAGGCTCGCCGTAGCCGGGCAAGGCTCGACCTCGCCTTGGGGGGCGAGCTCGAGCCGCCCGGATCCGACGAGGCCGAGCTCGCCAACGGCCGGCGAAGCCGAGTCGGCGTCGCCGCGGGCGGTGGCCGGTGACGCCGAGCCTCACCGCCGCTAGGCGAGCTCGGCCTCGCCGGATTTGGGCGAGATCGAGCTCGCCCGGCTCGGCGCGAGGCTCGGCCTTTGGTGGTGGCTCGGCGAGGCCGAGCCTCGCCGGCCGGCGGGTGAGCTCGGCCTCGCCGAATTTGGGCGAGCTTGAGCTCGCCCGGCCAAGGCGAGGCGGAGCCTCGCCGAGGGCGCCTACGACTCGGCCTCGCCGGGGGCGGCGACCCTCCGGCGAGGTCGCCCCCTCAATGGCGTCGCCGCCCTCGACGGCCGGTCGCCCGCCATGGCGAGGTCGGCGACCGGCCAAAGAAAAAAGAAAGAAAAAGAAGAAGAAAAGAAGAAGAAAAAGAGAGAAAAAAATGGAAGAGAGAGAAAAATGTTCCTAAATTTTGTTAAACAAGAAACAACTTTTTTTTTTTTGTTTCCGTTCCAGGATGTGTTTTAACAAAAATAATTTTGGACAAAAACGCAAACAAACGCGTTTCTGTTCCTTTTTTGTTCCTAGGAACAAAAGAACAAAAAAATTTTGTTCCAGGGAACAGAAACACTTTTACCATGCGGGGCCTTAATGGCTTGAGCCGGTTCGGAAGACGCCGCCCGGAACAAAATCGCCAACGTCGATTGTCGATGGCCAAAAAGTTGGGGCAACCGAGAGGGCCTAAAGCAAAGGAACCGGACAGTATGGCAGCGGAAGTTCGGTGGTGTCGCCGATCTTTGTCGATGTGGCGGTAGTGAGTCGACGTTTTCTGTGGCCCAGGGCAGCGGCGGAGGCGGGGCTAATGTAATTGAAAGTTGGCGTGAGTTGAGAGCGAGAGAGAGGTCTTACTTGTCTTGACCCCGAGGCATTACTAGAGATGTGATGGTCAGTTTCATGTGGTGGCTAGGGTTTTTCTCCGAAGAAAATTGAGTGGAGGGAGAGTATATCCTCTTGGCCCAATCCTCAATCAAGTGAGATTGGATCAAGATCCATCCAGTCTTTTCTCTTTCAAGTGCTCTCAAAGCATCGCAAGCGATTTCACTAATCAATTACCTTGGATGAATCTTCCTCAAAACTTTTACAATATATATGTAATCCATAACATCCGACATTGATGCTCGGTTAGACAAAATGTCGACTAAAATTTCACTTTTTGAGGCTTTATAAAAATAAGTAGATATCAATATAAATACTCACTGATTTTTCTTCCTTGCAAGAATTAACTTTTATTTAATTTGGAACATCGTAGCAATGAAGCGTGGCGTTCTATTGAAATATCGTTCTTTCGGAAAAATCAATGAAGTTCATGGCATATGCTACTTTAAGATTAATTGGGTGGACTATCACATAATGATAGTCTAAACATACTTAGAATCTTTCTTTTTCTCGGAATGGCGCTTTTATCTTCAATAAAAGATAAGTTAATGCTATAAAGATAGGATTACAAATGCTGGTAGAACAAGTTAATGAACCTGACCTCTCTGGTAATGTATATGCTAATGCTGCCTACTGGCCACAAGACCCATTAAAATGTGGGTGTGCCTGCACAAGTGCATGAGCAGAGCTCTATTAGCATTTCTACTAATTGTTTCCTCTGACGGGCATGGATATTCTGAACTCAATCTATTTGGAAAATTTGACCGGTCACTAGACATGCCAATCTCCAATGCCAAGCACAAGCAGCAATTAGGGCATAATTCAAACTTAAGGTGGCGAGCCCTTGCCTTTAATTGGCAGTAAGTGCCAGTTAAGAGCCTGTTTGGTATGACTATAGACGGATTGTATCTACACCGTGAAGTGTTGCAACTTGTATGTTTGCTTTGAGTGAGGCTGATAGACCCTTTCTCGCATTTGAAGTTCTTTTTATTTTTATTATCAAGTTGACAAATGACAGCTTCACTTCCTCAAAAGAAGCAAACAAGAAGATGAATGAAGAATACAACTTCAAAAAACAAGGAAAAATCCAAATATCAACTTAATTTCTCTGTTTTTCTTTTCCCGAAAGAATAAGAATTAGATATTAACCATGTGCCTCGGTCCAATTTTTTCTTTTTCCACAAGAAAACGGTGATTCTTATGTTCTTGTCGAGCCACTTTAACGAATAAAACCAGTTGCGCATATAGCATTCTCGACAAAAATTGCCAACCCTCTTCTTGGTTCTCGATCGTCGTTTAAGTTCTCCATTAGTTTTGCTTCCACAGTAATGAAGGCAGTCAAGTCGGGTCAGGGAAAGGCGACGTGTGGGTCGTGGATCCGGCGTCGACCCGAGAAAGCGAAACTTGGTAGCGCTGGGCAAGCCCGGGAACGACGGCCCTTCTTCACCATCTTTGATCCAGATTTTTTCTTTTGATCCCAGGACTACTTCTCTTCCCTCTCTCCCCCTGGTACCCAGAATTTCTTTTTTATACTAGAGCATGAGACGAAAAGTTTGATAGTAATTTCGCAAGATTTCTCTTCTTCAATCATCAAAACTTGTTGATCTTATGACTATTTTCTGTGCATTATATCATTTTGGAAACTGTTGTTACATGTACTGTTACTGTTCTTATGTATAGCGTGTTTCATCAGGCTGCTCATGTGCTCGATGCAAGTGAAGGCCATCCCTCGATGATCGCGGTGCACCCGAGCGGCGATGATGTCGTGTTCTCCATGAGTTCCGGCGGATGCAAGTAATTCGATTTCTTCTCCTCCTAATGTCGGAAAGACTGTTTCGTTTCATCTCTAATTAGGTAGTTTAGGAAAGTTTGTGTCATGTTTAAGAATACCATTTTTTCTCCGTGATTTTCCCAGAATCTTGGAGCTGTATGGTCGAGAATCGAATCTCCAGCTGATAGCCAGGAAGCCACCACTTCTTCAAGACATTGGTCCTCAGCAGTGTGTTGCCTTCAGTGGCGACGGATCCAGGCTCGCGGCTGGTGGATTGGTAACTGATCGATCGAGCACCCTATGACTCTGTTGCCGTCGTGTTTTTTCTTCAGATTTGCAAATTAGCATGTTGGTGTGTTTCAATGGCTCTCGTGCAAAACTCCAGGATGGTCGTCTCAGGATCTTCAAGTGGCCGAGCCTCCAAGTCGTGCTGGATGAACCGGCCGAGCGCAGCTCCTATCGGGATCTCGATTTCAGGTCAATCGCGGGACTACCTTTTCTTGGAAAAATTGATTGGCCCCCTGGGGATCCGCCTTCCGGGCGGCCTCTCCATAAGACTTATGGCGCTTCTCGTTTTTCGCAGCCTAGACTCAGAATTCCTGGCCTCAACCTCGGCTGATGGTTCGGCGAAAATATGGAGGACCGAAGATGGCGTTCCCTTGGCTACCTTGGCTCGTGGTCTGGTAAGCCAAAGTACAACTGGAACATGCTGCCATAAGCATGACCCGAGATCATTGGAATTCTCATTAGCCTTATGATTTTTGTCTACCCCGTCAGGATGAAAGAATCGAGCTCTGTCGGTTTTCTAGGGATGGGGCAAGACCGTTCTTGTTCTGCACGGTTCAGAAAGGTTGGTTCATTCTCCGGCGCGCCCTTCTCTCGAAGCTGCGCATACTAGAGTAGTAGTTTGATCATTGCATCATCATCCGGTGCTTGCGTATGTCGAATGGCAGGCGATAAGGCCTTGACGGGAGTTTGGAACATAAGCTCATGGGACAGAATCGGCCACAAGAGGTTGCTCGGGAAGCCGGTTTCAGCTATGTCCGTCAGTCTGGACGGAAGATATCTCGCGCTGTAATCACTCGGAATTCGAATCCTATCTTTTCGACAATCAATTCTATGTTTCTTTCGCCTTCACCTTCTAATGCGGAAAAAGGATTAATTGTCTGCACCCTCCAACAACAACTTAGGGGAGGCAGAGATGGCGATTTCTGCGTGGCCGAGCTGAAGAAGATGGAGATATGGCATTGGAGTAAGAGGCTGCACTCGGGCACCAACATCTCGACGCTGGAATTTTGTCCAACTGAGCGGTAACGACCATTGAGAGCCGGACTACCATTAAACTCCATACCAATGAAAAATTCCAGAGACCCGTGACTAGTCCTGGTGCTAAGATTCCGGAGAACTTCAGTACTGTCCACTTTGACAAGAAGCGTTGACACTGTTTCTTTGATTTCTTCTGCAGGGTCTTGTTGAGTACTTCCAGCGAATGCGGAGCATTGGTGACGAAGCTTAACGTACCGGCCGATTGGAAAGGTCCAACTCTCGAAACCGGGCGCTCGTCGTTGCGTACTTATCGAAGCCACGATTTTTCACCATTCATCTTGCATATGCAGATTGGCAACTCTATGGAATGCTTCTAGGATTGTTCCTGGCGTCTGCGGCTGCATGCTCCATATTCTATAAAGAACTCCGATTCATTCTGGGACTTACCCTCTTGGGAGGGATGACCTGCCGAGCCGGTGTGATCAAATTCCTCATGCCTGATCTGTAGTCGAACAATTGAAGATAGACACGACATGTTGCGAAAATGAAATTCTTCAGCAGGGGTCTCTATTTTTCTTTTCTTTTTTTTTTTTTTTTTTTTTTCGGTTTCTACTGTTGAAATTAATAGTTTTTCAGTCGTTTATTTCTTTTCCATTTTGGTGAAAATGAAATCATGGTAATCAAATCCCACTTAACTCTTTTTTCCCGAGTACTAGAAATCCAATGGGCTTTCGGATCTCATTGAGTCTAGAAGGGCTTAGGACAGGGCCGAGCCCATCTTGATTTGGGCTTTAAAGTGATTTACGCCCAATTATCTCCCGATCATCTTGTAATTACTGACCTGAAAATTTGATTGCTGTTTTCTTCCAAATAGTAAGATCATACAAACTTACATAAGCTCCACTTTGCCAATTAGTTGCCACGTCATCATCACCTAGACAAATCCAAATGGCTAGGATGCCATCTCAGCAAATTTCTAAGCTTATTCTCGGCAACTTAGGGTAATAAATCTAATTTCGAGTGGCACTTACTAGATATTAGCGTAGAAGATCACGTTTTCCTTCGATTATGAGAGAAGGAATCTCCCTCTGATGAATAACCAATTGGTGGTCAGTTCGCAAACAAAAAAATGACTAAATCTTCGATTCGAGTGATGAGTTACAGATATGAACATCGCGTGCGTTGCCTTTATGTGGGTGATGTTCGTATGGATAACCCATCAATAAGAAGTATGGCGTACAAATTTTTTTCCTAATTAGGGATGGATCGACATACCTAAGGAAATCTGTACATATACGCCGAGATTAGCTTAGTTTTGATCAAAGATGAATACCGACAAGTTGAATTACTACCACGTAGAATATTTATATCCACATTTTAAATTGAATCACTAAATTCACAACTTTGAAAAATCTGTGTCTCGATACTAAGCGCCATTCTAGGAATAGAATTTGTGCCTCTTATGTGAATGCAATTATAAATGCTTACATTAGAGAAAATATAATAAAAGAGAAATTTTCTGGGTGACCCATTAAGAATTGCCTAAATTATGTGGTGAAAATGTAACATTAAATGACTAAACATGTCACGAAGTTCATCGGATGTTCCAAGAAGAAAGAAACGACCAAAGAAAGGGGGCCGAGAGCAGACACTAAAGTGCCCAGAACCCGACCGGCAATGTCTTAGTTGTCTAGGAAACTCCAAACACAAATCTAAATTGCAATTAATCATTTCCTTTCTATTCTAACTATATAATATCATTACTTTTCCAGTGGAAAAATACAATTAATAAAACCCTAAACTCCCCCCCAACATGACCCCAGAAACATGATCTGATCTTTCACCCTTTACGTAAAGTGTGCTCAGGACACGCATCACAATGGCTTGTGACGAAATCTACCTTCCCATCTTTGGATCTGGCAGTTTCTGCTGTATATTAATCGATTATTCAATTAATTAACTGCTTAATTAATGATTATCCTGTCGTCTTACATTGGAAGGTAGTAAAAAGAGATTAAAAAATAGTGTGATGTTGCGAGAAAAAGGTTACTGCCTCGACACAAGGAATAAAGTTGCTTGGTTTGATTCGGTACTGAGTGGGTTTGGAATGTTGTGTGATTTAGCTCACTGCCAAGGAAGCCGATTACGACCAGATTTTCATCTCTGTCCTTCTTGCGAATTCGAATCATTATTTTTCTTTGATTTTGCAAAGACGACAGCGCAACGGATTATTGAATTTTGAGTGGGTAACAACTTAAAGTAAATTTTTTATTTATCCAAATTAACTTAAATGAGTGTAAGATGAGTACATCTGGGTAAGTGAATAGTTAATACTTCTAATATTCTAAAAGTAGCAGCTTATCTATAGAATAGGAAAGAAAAATACAAATGCATACTTCGTCTTCTTAAAATTACATTTGTAGGTCTTGCTATTTTGCAAGTAAATAGCGACTTAATTTATAGGAAAAAAAACATGACACGAGTTATATGTTTAGTTATAACTATATTCTTTTACATAAATGACTTTAAAATGCAAAGATTTATTTGTCAATCGGATGCAAATAGTCGCTAAAAAAGCAAAAAAAAGAAAAAAGAAATGTATGCAAATTACTATTTGCTTCACCGAGGATTTCATAAGAGTATGGGCTTAAGACATTGGTCAATGCACTCAACAAAGTTTACAGTTCAACATAATCCAGGAATCTGTCAGCATATACATCGGGTGTATTGACCCTCAATATCATTAGCTGGTCATGTAATAAAAACAATATACTTAAACGAAGGATTACTCAATTTTGAAAAGTCGATCGTACTTATATATACCCTTATTTTCGAAAAACGTAATTAACAAATTTTACAAATTCCATGGTATCATAAAAACCAAGTTTGTTTTATTTTCCCTCAGACAAAAAAAAAAAAAAAAAAAAATGAGGGTCCACGTCTCGAAAGATGGGAATATGGGGGCAGTGCATGGTGTTCAGTGCGGTTGACGGTTAAAGTAAACATTCATTCCGGCAGGAGGGGAGATGAGATGAAGAAGAGAAAAAAGAGAAAGTGGGATAGGGATGGGGATCGCCACTTTTCTGGTCCGGTCTCGTGTCCCACGGGGCACACACCAGCAGTGAAACCTATGCAAAAGGTAGCAAAAGAGGAGGGGGAGAACCCGGACAAACCCTTCACGTGCAAAGATTCATTCGTCTCCCAAATCCATCTCCTCGTCATGATTATAATAATGATGGCAAATCGGATGAGGGGTTTGGTATTTGGTAAAACCCAACCCACGCACACACATGCACCCACTGAGATCTGCTCATCTCTTTGAATTTTCCATAGGGCAAGATTCGGAAGCCTTTGGCATGGAATCCTATGCTCAAGCTGTAAATCCTCTCCCTAAAGAGAGAGAGAGAGAGACTTTGATCTACATTTTTCTCATTAATTTTGTTAAACCTAGTGTTTTCCTACTATGGAGAGAGGGAGATTGATTTTGATCCACATTTCTCTCTTTAATTTGGTCAAATCTAGTGTTTTCATGCTCTTCGAAAACCTTCGAATGCAACATAACTAGTTGTGTGTGTCCGCTATCCCTTCGATATCAAGTCTTTTACTGAAACCCATCTTTTTTTTTTCTGCTTTTTTTTTTTCCTTTGCGAAAGATTCGACATGAAATCCTATGCTGAAAGGGTTAATCCTCCTCCCCTACCCTGTTGCCCCCCTCTCAATTTTGTTAAATGTAATATTTTTCTACTTCAACATCTTCAAACACATATGGTGTGAATATTTTTGGGACCACTACCAATTAATTTAAAATTTTAAGCCGTTAGATGAATATGTTACTTAACATTTAAATATCAATTCTCATTATGCATGAATTGGATTTTGGTATAAGACTAAAATGTGGAAGTGCATGATATATGAGGCGATCGAGGCCTAGAAAGATTTAAACTGGGACTCCTGCTTTGATACCATATAAAATTTTATGAGATTACTGCAAACATTTTTAAAAATTTAAACTTAAGATAAATACGTGATTTAATATCTAAATATTCTAGTCGGCTGAATGATTAAGTTAATTAGCTAAACAAAAATATTTTATGTATTTCGAGCTATTCTCTATTGTTGATCATGTATGAAAACCTATCTTTTTTTTTCTTTTTTTTAACACAACATCCATGTTCGAAGATAACAAAGTACATCAAGTGAAGACCAATTGAGTGATTAAAGAACTCCGGTCACTCCACGTTGTTTACTTAACATTTTTGTGAGGCCGTTCTACACAAAACTAATAGTTTAGGCAATTATATGAAGGTACGACTTATTACTCATATAGATAAACTACTAAGATGATTGCTTGTCGCATACATCTAAGACATGTGAAGACATTGCTTAGTTTATTGTCACCCCTTGCGGGTCTTGCCATGCTCGCCCTTAGGTATAAATGACCTATGAAGCGAGTGGTTGAGTGGAAAAATTGTTTCTTTTTAACATTAGAGGCCGCACCTACACCGAACGCACATGATAATTTCTTTCACCAAATTGACTTTCATTGGATAAACGCACTCAGGATTTTCCACCCTAGCTCATGCATGGTTTCGGACCCTACAGTTAAATTACCGCAATGAAACTAGATGTCATTAATTATTGGGTAGGTTTTAGTTGGTGCTGGATATATAAAGAAAGCATTTACGAACGTTTCCCAAGTAGATGGATTTGTTCACATTCAGAGCTAAATGCTATGAGCAAACCTTTTGTTTTTTAGGGCTCGAATCTTTTCGAGAAATAGAAAGTTTGTTTGGAGATGCTTTCATCAATTCCATTTTTGTGGGAATTTTGAATTTTTCTTTTACCATTTTTGGAGGGCGCGCGAAAATTTGAAATTCACTTGTAACGCATCATTTATCACGGCCCTTTGACAAATCATATATGGTTAATTCATTCACATGTTGCGAGCGTAGTTAGGAACAACAATTCAGTCTTTTTCCTTTTGGTACATGGAAGGTGCATAATATCTTGTGACTTTATAAGGAGAGTGAATAAGAATCATTATTACGATTGAGCGGGAAATTCATCACATAATTAATCTCTTGATCAATTTATCAGCAAAATGTGTTGATAGAGGAATATATGCTACCTTTTTAGCAACATATATAAGTGTAATTAATATTCAATCTATTAATTAAGTGCCCAAAGTGGCAATCAACAATTCTTAAAGCATTTCTTCCTTGCACGGACCATTTTACCTATTTTAGCTTCATGCCAAGGATATTAAGCAAAAACCCACAGCTGCCCAAAAACCAATCCTTTTCTTTTCCCTAAAAGCATTCTGAACTAACCCTTAAAAGATGACTAATATTATGTATACAATAATGAATATATGAAAGGATATTAAGCAAAAACCCACAGCTGCCCAAAAACCAATCTTTTTCTTTTCCCTAAAAGCATTCTGAACTAACCCTTAAAAGATGGCTAATATTATGTATACAATAATGAATATATGAAAGATCAAACTTCACTTGAAATTTTTACATAAATTCTCTCTTTTTCTCTCTCTAGAACATAAATTTCAATATTTCCTTACAAATCATACATAGATCATTGTGTAAATGCAAATAAACAGAAAAATGAAACTTAATACATTTTTTTTTTTTTTTGCTTTTCAGCTGGTGAATCCCAAGTTCCCGAAACTAAAAAGGCTGTGAAAACCATGTAACGTCAAATCGCAACCTCGTGATCATGAACGAGCCCTAATTGGAAAGAAATAAAGAAGCTCGAGAAAAAGCTGAAAAGAAGGAAACCTTGTATTGAATTTTCAATAATTATTTCTGATCTGGGAGGTAAGTGAGGGAGGCAGCAATGGTGCCCCAGCAAGCAACCTTTTTAGTACAACAAAATCCAGGTCATCACCTCTCTCTCTCTCTCTCTCTCTTTCTCTCTCTAACCTTGTCAAGCAAGCCTCTCTCTCTCTTGGAGACTTCTTTTTATATGCTACCTCAAGATCACGGCAGAGTCTCAACTCCATGAAAGCGTCTCCCTCTCCGTCTCCCTCCACCATGGCTCCAGATCTGGAACTGCCCAAGATCAGGGTACCCTCTTCTTCTTCTTCTTCTTCGGTTGCCGCGGCTGTCCACGACGGTGAGCCGTCGAGCGGCGACGCGGGTGCAATTCAGATCGCGAGCGACGGCGGCAGCGAGGAGTGCCGGACCCCGACGTCGAACGAGCATAGGATCCAGGCCGCCGAGACCTGCCCCCCGGCGCCGCGGAAGCCCCGAGCCGCGCCCTCCCGGAAGAGGAGGCACGAATTCTTTGATGTGGCGAACCGCGACGAGGTGGAGGGTTTCTTCCGGAGCTGCGAGCTGGCCCTGTGCTTGAGGGACAGACCTGGCGGGGCGGTCGTGAAGAGGAGGTACCTGAGTAAGGGCGTCGTGGTCGCAATTCTCTGATTGAATTCTTTCTTCTTCTTCTTTTTTCTCCTTCTTTCTCTTGCAGTTTTCTCGGGCAAATTGTTATTATTACTTGCGATTTCATTTTGTTTATATCGACTATCAAACGTGTAATCTCGTCACCAGATGTTGCTGAATGTAAGTAATATAGAGATTCTTAAACTAGTCTCTCTCTCTCTCTCTCTCTCTCTCTCTCTCTGTGATCTAGGTTTTTACGATGTGCAGGAAAGTTCAAGATCTCAATGTTGTCAAATTGTTCTTGTTCTTTGCCTTTTGGTTTCCGCGTGATCTTGGTTTTGCTGTGAATTTCTATTGCAGAACGAGTCTTTATTTCGATCTTGGTCGCGCTTTAATGTCGAATTCGCCATTCGTTTTGAGCAAGTAAATCTCACGTTTCCAGCTTTATCTCCACTGAACAATTCAGGAAGAAAAGAAACATGTGCATCGGCTAAGTGGAAGGAACACGTCGACAGTACTTACGAGGCTGTTTTGTTTGGGTGGTCTGCCCTGTTCTTTTCTCTTCTTTAATCATTTTTGTTCTGACTGGGGGAGAAGACAATTGACAGATGGTGAGCTGCTTCTGATAACTAGGATTAATACTAAGGTCCTGACAATGGCATCAACATCAAATTATGCGCTGGGTTTTGCATAGAACGGCAATTATCCCTAACGCCAATTTAACTGTACCAAGAGCCTGTTATCAATGCACCCTTGCCATCTATCCCTGTAGCTTGATAATAATTTTTATGCGTACCCCCAACAATTATCTTTGATATATTTCTTGCGAATATCGAGTGCCTGATTATAGTAGAGATCAAGTTTATTTATAAGAATCGTAATGCAATGCCATAATGTCAAGAGCCCACAATGTGGCTTTTTGTAAGCTGCCTCTCTTAGTTTTGAGATGCTGTAATTTTGAAACATGTGATTTACGGTGTTTCACAGCAAAGTTACCACACAAGACAGTTATGGTGCAGCTACATTTATATCAAAATTTACTCTTAGTACTCCAACTTCAAAGCACGATAAGGGGCCCAACCACCTACATTTTATTTGTGAAATTAACCTAACCCACCTCAACCTTTTATATTTGTACAATCATGTCTTAAATATTTATCTATTTAACCTTTCAATTGAGGCACCCAAATCCTAGACATCTATTTAAGTGCAATTGAACTCTAAATTCATACTGAAAATTGCAATTTTGAGGTACAAGGCATTGGAAATTTTCTAGTGTCACATGGCAATTTTTTGATGCCATGTATATGTATAAACATTACTGTTGGTTGAAGGAATTTGATTTCACTTTTTCAAAGGGTTAGCGACTTGAATGCACCATTTGAAAGGTTTCAAGCTCTATCTTTTAAAGGAAAATTACCAAAAAATTTTAAGCCTACTTTACAGATTCTAATTCAATCTTAAACTTTTCAATTTTGTCAATTTAATCCTAAATTTTTTTCCCATGTTAATTCAGTTCTAAACCTTCCAACTAAATTTAGCTGAAAATCATTATAGAGACCAATTGTTTTATGTGTTACGGCTGGCACTATTGCGAACAATTTTTTACATTTTTATGAATTTTTTTCTTTTCATTTTTTCTTTATTTTTCTCCTTATTCTTCCACTGGCCATTTGCCTCACATAAAATTTATAAAATATTCAGAAAAATTAAAAATGCAAAAGAAATTGTCCATATCAGCTGACTAACGTTTATTTCAATGATTTCTATACAAAATTGGTTAGAATGAATACATTAACAAATCATAAAAAATTTTTAGGATTTAATTGATTAAATTAAGAGACTTATGATTGTATTGACATTAAGACAATAGGATTGAATTTTTTTTTTTTGCTAATTCTACCCATCTTATAGTGTATTTTTTCCTATTGATAAGTTGCACATTTTTTGAGAGAGAGAAAAAGAGAGGGGGAGGGGAGGGCAGGGGCCGGAAGTGGGGGTTTGGTAGTGAATAGATGTGTTTAAGGGGTAACAAATAGGTCCTTTCATATGGAAATTTTTTCTTGAGATGAAAATTGTAGAGTTTCAAAACTGAAGGAGCAAATTGAGATGGGGATGAAGAATAGAGATGACTTTTGAAATTCTCCCTTATTTTTAAGGAGGCTACAGTTTCCTTCAATCAAATTTGTAGGAAAATATAACCCTATTAATTAAATTTGACAATATCCACGTTTTTAATCCACCAAATCTTAATAAGAAGAAGTCATTTTCAACCAAGAAGAGAATAATAAAAGGGCAAAGTTATTAGATGTTACTTCTACTAAAAAAAAGCTTGGTGAACTTTGAATTTAGGCGATTAGTAGAGGTACGATCTTTTTTGATAGTATTGCATCCAATACATTTGATGATTCGAATTTACCTTAGAAGAAGGAGATCGTAATTCTAACCTCAAGTTACCCAACCACCGCTCTCCACCAAGTCTAAGCTAGCGCCGCCTTTAGTAACCCTACCATCATGTGCATTATTTGCAAAGACTGGAAAAGTAGAAGGTCCATATACCCTGTATTATGAAATTTTCAACCTGTGAATTAAAGCATTGTGAATCCAGATAAGATAGAGTTTGCATATAGCTTGCGGACTTACAAATGGACCATTTATGTGTGAAAATGGCATATCTCGATATATTATAAATTTTTATTGTATCTGAATCTCTTTGATGAAGTTAGGTGTTTGGGTCATTTAGCCCTGGCTCATCTCATCGAGTCATTTATTATTATTTTCTTTTGGTATTGATCATACCCAATATATTAGAGATACTAAGACTTCTTACATGTCTACAAAATGATGTGTCTAAATTTCAATTTGTTGTTTGGTTGAGTCAATTATCAAATACACGGGTCTCACATGATTCAAGTGCTTCTAGAAAATCCTCTTTCAGGTTGATTAATTATTCCGCGCACCCGTTTATACTCTTGAAATGGAGAACAAAGGCCAATTACACTTTATTATAAGTAATTACATTGTATATAGTAAGGAAGAAAATCTATATTTTGAAATTTCAAATTCTACCAATTCTTTCACGGAGGTGAATTCAACAAAAGAAAGAGAGCAAATTCATTGTGTGGAATTAAAAAAAAAATGAAACCAAGAAAATAAAAAGAAAATTGCAATATGGAAGGAAGAAGAAGCATGACCCACGAACCCTCTTCCCTTCCTTTACACGGCTCTCATCTTTGTCAATTTCCTCCACAAATAAATACAACCCGAAAAGCAATCACCACATAATCATCATCACCCCCTTCCCTCCTATTTCTTCATTCTCCGATCTCTCCCCCCCTCCCCAAAAAATCATGTCCACCGATCTCCAAGTCCTCAGCCACCAAACCCTAAGCTCAGCCTCGATCCACACTCAAACCCGAGATGAGCAATTCTCCGATCCGATAGGCCGGCCAAGTGAAGTCAACGACTGCCCCAGCGGCGACGATGAATCTTGTCGGACGCCAACGTCCGAGAAACATAGGATCCCCGCAGTCCTCTGCTGTCCTCCTGCACCGAAGAAGCCGAGATTCTCCCGCTCCTTGTGCAAGCGGAAGCTGTCTGAGCTGGATTTCTTCGATGTCGTGAACCACCGTAAGGTCGACGCTTTCTTTGAGCTGGCCGCTGCTGCCGCCACCGCCGCCGCTGCCGCCAGAGTTTCCAAGAGGAGACGCCCCTTGTAGAGTGAAGTACGGTGGTTCAAACATCAAAATTCATTGGTTAAATGTATTTATCACACACTCTGCAATTTGCATATCCACATTACATCGTGGAGAGAAAGAGAGATGGAAACTTGGTGTGAAATTATTCAAATTTCATCTCTTTAATTTTATTTTTTTCGGGGGGTTGGAATAATAGATATGGTAGATGAAGTTGGTGGGGGTGAGATTATGTGAAGATTAAGAGAATGGGGTTTGATGGGGGGATCAGTCAAATTATATTTTATTAGATGTTGGTTAAAGATGGTTGATCTGTATTCCCTTTGACAATTCAGCGCTTGAGTGTTGGACACGGCTTTGGGATTGATTCCCACACATTATATTTTTAATAAAAAAAATCATCATTGTTATTTTTATTTTCCATGGAGAGAGAGAGAGACTTTCAATAAGCCAAAGATATAGATGGAATGTGCAACACCATGTGTACTGCTGGATGTTGTGGGCACGCTTTGTCTTCTTCGACAAATTCTGAGTTGTAATTATTGTCGCCATGTTGACTATACATACAGATATATTTGTATATATATGTATTTTGCAAATTAAATTACTGACATGAAACCAATTAGGCCTCTCCGATCCCCAGACCTTGATCTAATTAAAGTAAGTTCGGCCCACTATTCATCTTCAGCCTCCAACTTAATTTGCGCACCCTACGTTATAATCACTCCACGTCAACGCTACCGAATAGAAAAATAAAAGATAATTGCATACGGCCCCATTCTAACCTGTTTAATGCTACAAGATCTCGAAATATCACATGTCCCCACAGTCACCGCCCCCACAAAGCTATTCTCACGTTTAAAAGGAGCCTAAAGACTGAATTTCTCTACAATTAGGTAAAAAGAAAAAAAAAATTAGATATTACACCATGGTTGAGGCAATCCGCATGTTAATGACGTATAATCTCATATTGCTTAGATACATAATTATGGCATGTATCACATACCTACATTATCCATCCACTTATTGAGTCAATCCTTTTGGATTGGACTTTTTAACGCTAAACATGGAAAAACATAATAAAAAATCACTTTGCCCTAAACCACCGTAAAAACCCAGTTCATAATACTCCTCGTATCAATGTACACTTTCAAGGGTTCGTCCAGCATGGCCGAGAGAATAACAGGCACTCCTTCTGGCTTCAATTTCACGTATCAGATCTCCTTTTCCAACTCTTTTTTTAGACCCCAAAGGGAAAAAGCGTAGAGTAGCGGGCAAGACGGGGTTCGTACCGTCGTTAGCGCACTGAAAATCATCGTCTAATGACCTATTCAACTCTCCGAAAAGAGAAGAATATATTGAGGCGAGCTTAAGGAGTACTCATCTTAAGCGTATCTTAATTTTGACGGGACGGAATAAAGAGCAGCATCACCCACCTTCTTCCTCATAAAAGCTGTGACTTCCATGAGAGAGAGAGAGAGAGAGAGAGAGAGAGAGAGAGAGAGAATGATGCTTTTGCCGGGAGAGGAGTCAGTGTCACGGAAAGCATCCAACATGAAGATCGGCGAGATGCGGGTACGAGGAAAACTACCTTCACACTCCACAAAAGGGAGATTAGTGTTATATCCCTTCTTACGAAAGTTATCTGCGGGAGCTTAATGAACACATCTCTGATCCAGTTTTCTTTTTTTCCCTCAAAGTCTGTAAATTTGCTTTTACATGTTCCGTTCCTGGGACCAGACCCGATTGACCGTCCGGGCCGAGCCGACCCTCGAGTCTAACATGGAATCCGAGCTCACCCGTCATGAAGAAGTACATGTTTCCGGCCTAACGGAGATTTTGATGTAGCGTATTTCACCCAAACCTCTCTCTTTAGCCTTTTGTGAATGGCTAAGTTGGCTTCAGGGGCTATTGTATATTCGATCAGATTTACTTATGAATTACTGAATAACTCAAGATTCAACGGATCTCTTGTTCAAATTACAAAATTTCCCATAAGGAGTAGGCTTAGGGGCCATGTGGCCTTGTTTTCAACTTACAACATTTACTTAGGACTAGCCAACCAGCAAGTGAAATCTTGCTCGGTGCAATTGGACATTACAGTTTGCATGTAATTTGTGAGGATTAATCGACCCGAAAGATTTGAATATCCCGTATTATAAAATAGAAATGACATCTTAACCCGAGTTTCTGAGGATAGAAATATATAAGAATGAGTTGCATAATAGTAGTATGATCGAAGCATTTTGAAGTTCAATGGGCACAATGAATGGGATCAATGAATGCGAAACAATAAATGGGTAAGTAGAGGTGCACTGGAGAGTTCTAATTCTAACATTTACTTGAAATTATGTGCATGAAACTGTTTACTTCATAAGCTTAAATCAGTAACTAGTACCAAAGCACGGGCTAAGAGCTTGAATCCCGATGCTCCTTCTCAATAAACTTTCGCTTGATATTCCCGTTATTCAATCCTTCTATTCCGCCAGTTGTCCCGTCAACAAGATTCCGTCCACAATCGTTTTCCGCGGATGTAAGGATCATCTTAAATGCGAGAGGGAGTGCTTACTTATATATTGCGAAGATATGATCGATCCGTTCTCCAGACGGTTTCAATTCTCGGAAGAGCCGTCGATCCGACGCAAGAAAACTGCGAATTATAAAGCCTTCTGCTGTGGTGGCTGAACCGACGTGACTCTGAAGCCTTTTTCTCATGGATCCACCGTCCCCATTACGTGGCTTGTCCGCTTTACTTGCCGAAAGAAAGTGAAGGGACGGGGGAAAAGTGAAGTTGAAGCCTGTCGTATCTGTACTTAGGAGTGGATCCGCTTTTGTCTTGTGAGGTAAGACTGCCAAAAGGCGTGGGGGAGGATTGAAACTTCCACGTTCCACGCATTACGCGGAAGCTCTTAGCCTTTTTCCACTTTCTGTATTTATGTGCCTCGGGAAAAAGCGTGTACCGCATTTCCGTCGTCCTGTCGCTTTTTCGGTTTCCATATCTGCAAAGGGTTCTTTTGTTACAATGTTACTATTCCATCGACTGAATGATATCACCTGCTGCAGTTTCCTTATTAGGTTATTCGCTCTCGTGTTGTTCTTGAGCTGTGCAATCGGATCCTTATTAGGTTATTCGCTCGTGTTGTTCTTGAGCAACTATCCCTGATGCTGATGCTATGGAATGGACAACGTGTTACCACCGGCGTCATGATGAATTGTTGCGGGACACTTGCGGGACACTTGTACGGCACTTAACATCATCAAATCGTAAGTTGCGACGAATGGAAAAGAAATTTGGGGAGAGAGAGGTTAGCATAACGCAAGTGATCGGTGAAGAAACAACAGCTCTTGTTGGACAATAGGTATTCGGTGTCAGAGAGAGGGAAATCATTGGTATGATTTCGATCTTGGCTAGGTGACGTCTTGGCAAGGGCCGCAACTCTTGGTCTTAGAGCCTCATGTTGCCATCCAAGTTTCTTCGGACCCTCGTTGGGGCATCCTCGGAGCGACAAAGCAATCACACCCCTAGCCCTCTCTCGTAAGATTTCTATTCTTGTTACTTTCTCACTAAATTATTGAACATGGCACCACATCAACGTGATGCGTTAGAATTTCACTATGTTGATATCTTCATGTCATCAATTTGATAGCATCTTGATTGTAGATGATGAAAAGGCTTGATTGCATAAGATCAAGAAAGAGCAAGGACTCGGTTGCATGATAAATAAGTTAAAAGAGCAAAACCGTGTGAACGGACTAAAAAAAATGCTTAGGTAAGGTTTGGTAGCCTAGATTTTTAATCAAGAGATTTTGCTATATTAAATATATTATTTGGCAAATCGTAATAATAAATTTAAATATATTCACATCATATCATGTACATTATTTGATATAAATAGCATATTAGTATAAATGAACCTAAAAAGTCGCACAAACGAAAATGGTAAGAATCTCTCATTGCACTCTTGCCTACTTCATTTTCATTTGCTTATTTTTTATAAAAATTCCTCGCTTTTTAATTATTTTTTCCCTTTCCATCATTCTTTAATAAAATTTTATTAAATAAGAAACGATAGTAATTTACCTAAAATATGTAATAAATATAAAAATATATTTATATTTATATATTGAATTTATATTATAAGATAGATTGAAATTGAATATATAAATAAAAATAAGATTGAATTAAAAACTAAATTGTGTTTTTTAATTTCTTATGTTATATTACAATTCAAATATTATTTATATTGAAATATTATTTTAATTTTCTTAATTTACGAAGTCTATTATTCAAGAAAAATAACTTTCATACTATAGATATTAGAAATTCTATCTATATTTATTCACCTATTTCATGGGATAATTTTATCCAGATTATATCCCTTTATATCAAACTTTATCCTGTCTTGAGCAAGCATCAGATGGAGCTTAAAAGACTAATTGCACTTATGACCTATTTGCTAAAAACCAAGGGTGAGAGGCGAAGGCCACCATAATTGCCTTGTACGGGTGAAAACTTAGAGGAGACTCTCCTTCCTGTAGTTATGCATCAAAGCTGTCCGAAACATTGAAAAGGACAATTAAGTACCATACAAAACCCAGGGTGACATGAGAAAAAAGGGAAAACATAACCCTAAGCAATAAAGAGGTCTGGGAAAATAAACAAAAGCCTAAAACAACGGGAAGAATAGACATAAACGTAGAAAAGTGCCTCCGAAATGATTGCGACCGAGGATTCTGCGGCTCGGAATGAACTTTTACATTGTGTGAACTGTTATCATTGGCTCGGCTATTACATTTATGCATATTCGAATGCTCTAAAACGTCATCAGTAATCTTGTCTATGTCAACTTACCGTAGGGACTTCACACTTATCATGTCACATCGTCTCCATTGGACCACTGTGCCACTGATCCCCAAAGAGATCTTGTTGAAATGCGTTAGGCCGTCCTACTGTACCAATTGGACATGAGCCACCTTCGGTGTGGGTTGGGTCGGAGTTCAATTCCCGAACTCGCAGAATTTGAACCTTTAAAGGGAATCCCACTTGGATAAGTTCCAGCTGAACTTCTACCTTGGGTAGCATAATTGAGTTTATAATCGGCAGGAAACTGCATGTTCATAAAGTCACCATAAATCCCATAGACAAGCCACGTTGGATATGCTTTTTAACAGATAGATTGTACAGTTTGCATTGTCTAATCCAACCATCAAGCAAGCAACTTGGGAATATATAAATAAGAAAATTATCCAAAAAGTCCTAAACTTGTTGTACAGTAGTCAATTCAATCATAAATCTTTTAATTATGACAATTTGATCTTAAGCATTTGGATGATGTGTTGGTTTAGCCATAAACCTTTCAATTATATTAATTTAGTTCCAAAAATTTTTACAATAATTTTAGCTGAAAACATGGCATGGCAAGCTGAGTGGCGTCAAAGTGGATAATTTTTCACATTTTTTTTTTTAAATTCTCTAAATGTTTGAATTTTTTCTTTTCTTCCTCTATTGGCTACCCGCTACAAGCGAAGGGTAGTGAGGTTGGTCATCTCACCAGTGTCAAGTGAGGCCAATGACTTCGCCAAATTTTTCCTTAAGGCTTGACTCTCACTAGCCCGACGGAGGTGGGCGACCAACAAAGAAAGAAGGGAAAAAGGGGGAAAAAAGGAGATATGAATTTTTTTTTTTAAAATGTAAAAAATTATCTACAACGGCATTAATCATGCTGAACTATACCACAAAGGACCGTTAATACTGTATAGACCGCCACATCAGCAATTTATGGTCAAATTTGGCCAAAAGACTAAATTAGTAAATTATCAAAAGGTTCAGGAATAAATTAGCAAATCTTTAAAAGATTTAGGACTAAATTGACAAATTGTTAAATGGTTTAAAGTTAAATTTGATTGTTGTACAATAGGTATAGAACTTTTTGGCTAATTTTGGTCCATAAAACAAATAAGATCACTTGAGATTTCACCGTACGAGCACACATATTCAACTCTACTGTCCACGTCTATCCCCATTCACAAATTTTCTGCATTTGGCTAGGCCAATGATGCTGGTTTAGCATTATGCCCGGGTATTGCTATTGGTGTCGCGTTAAAAAACGCTTCTCAATCACTTGTTAATCATATTTAATAAGGAAAAACTCAATTTGCCAAGAGTTCATTGCAAGTGTCACAAAAGAGAAAAGTTAAGTTTATTGAAAATCAAGACTTTTTTCCAGATTGTTTGATTAACATTGCCTTAGGAGTACTCTCTAACATCATCAAGGACTTTCGCATGTATAATCAAAATTAGACGAGAACCGAATGGGATACTATAACTCAGCAGGACTGATCTTTTATCAGGTTTAGGAAATACACTTCAGCAGCAATGCTTCACGGATTGAATACATGTCGACCCAGTGCAAAGGGCACAAATTTCGACCCGTGCATCTGTTTTTTGCGACGATGACACCGGCTTTAGTCAAACCATGAAAAAAACACTAAAGACTGTTCGACCACGTCTACCTCAAGGGCAGTGAGATTTTGGTCCGGTGCAAAAATCTTCACCGGCAGGCACCTTTCGTCCACTGTGGGTTGCAACCTTCACAGCCCTAACCCACTGAGCTCTAGGAATAAGCAAGATGAGATTATGACATTGGCCTTAAATTCCCAGGCATCATCATGTACACAAAATCAACTGCCAAAGCAGAAGGTTTGTCACGGTGAGGGAATTCACTAGCCATCACGGCATCATAGTTTGCACTATAAACAATTGTACAAGTAAATAACTAACTTGAGACAATCCGGCAATCTCCGAAGGAGTAGTCGACTGAAGATTCAATGACTGAAGTGGCACTACCACCATATGATATTAGAGTTGTGAAACTGATGAGTGAAGACTGAAGAGTCCTCACAAAACCGTTTGGTACTGTTCCTGGCAATGACCTACGATGATTAACAATCCAAATCGCGCTGCTTTGCTCCCAAGTTGAAGGTTGGTCTCCAGATAGGAGTTTTTCTCTTTACAGTTGATCGCAAAACTAAGATGACCCAGTTGATTCTCGCTGTTGAGGTAAAGAAGTCTCTGACCAGTGCGACAGTCTCAGATTTGATTGTCCATGTGCAAGCAGTATTCTTTTGATAGCCAGGATGTCTCAAATACGAATGTCCAAAAGATGATCTTCCCGAGTCAATTATGCTATTTTCAGAGTCACAAAGATTTCCTAATCCATAGAAAGACGAATTTGCAGGCCCATGACATTGCTTGAAGTAAAGTCTTCCACATGAGATCTGGCCATTCCACCTCCCATTTCTGATATCTCCAAGCTTGTCATCCGGTGGAGATGGAGATAAAGCTGATAAAAAAAGTTACAGCACCATATATTTTAGCTGCTAGCATGAAGTGACAGCATATGTAAAAAATTCACAGGAAAACTGATGACCACTTTCCATCTACCTACCCTTGCACAGTTCTCGATTACCTTTTCAAGTTCGAGGAGGATAGAGCTCCCACAGCGCGACTGTAGTGTCCTCTGATGCAGAGGCCATCAACTTACAATCAGTTGAGAATGAAACCACATTACACTGCCAATGCAAGCCACAACTCAGAGAGAGAGAGAGAGAGAGAGAGAGAGAGAGAGATTCTGCAAGTAACATCTTCCAATCTCGATCACCATATAAATGTCCAGGATGTTGATATATTAAAGAATTTGTGAAAGTTCTTGATTAAAGGACAAAGGAATCAAGTACCGTTGCCTGGTGATACTTCAATATTGCCAAAGGACTTCCTTTGCGATAATTATATATCCGTACTCTGCTTATGAAACAAAATACGAGGTGTCATATCAAACATTGTAGAGAAGAAAACAGGTAACTACTCAATGCTGGTGGTTTTACAAAGAGCAAATGGACTCCTCATCCAGAATTCAAACAGCATAGCACGTGAGCACATGTTCCTTGTTAATAATGACCATGAAAAAAAAAAAAAAATCCTGTAGCAAGTTTGGATGTCAAACCTGTGATCCCAGCCAGCAGTTGCAGCAATTTTGTCATCTGGTCTTATTGAAGTGCTGGCAATGCCACCTCGCTCCAAATTAATTCCTGTTTTAGCCACACAGCGTCCCTGACAACACAATAACAAGTAATTATACCAGAAATAGGACAGAATGGAGAAAAATAGTCCACTGTCACATAATAACACACACACAAGAAAAACAGGAAGAATAGCTGAAAAAGGCCTGAATAAGTTAATTATGATTAACCTAATAACATCCCTTCTCGTGATAAGAATTTTACCTTCTATTCAGAGACCTAGTGTGCAAAATAGTACCTTTGCGAGCCAGAGAAGTACAAAGAAAAGCTTACTGGATTATCCATTCCCACAGATTGAACTCAATTATCTAATTTGTTGAACAATGTTCACATCTCCGCTGATAAATAATTGCCTCATACTAAACTCTTGTATATTCTAATAGCCAACAATAATACAGGCTTTGACCTAAAGCCAAGTATCTAATTTCAATTCTCCAAAATGTTTTCAGTTTGTCATTTTCACAGAAAATTGTCTATTTGTTTGTGAAAACAAGTCTGAGACAATTTCCAGTCTGGAAATTAAGTTGACCTGTTTGGTCACATATTTCAATAAATTTTCATCTTTCTTTTTCAAGAAAAATGTTCTTCTGAAGTTACCAGCTGCGCAATTTTCCATTACACAGTGTCAACCACTTTAAATTCAACTTGTATTTAGGATATTTTAAAATACCAGAATTAATAGGAAACCTTAAAAATCCCAGAATCAACAGGAAGCCTAATAAGACCTAAATACAATCTTCTCATAGCCTGCAGACGTCAAAATGCCGCTGACCAGGTGAACAGCTAAAGAAAATTTGGTAGGACTGACATAAGATGAAAACATGCTGGTGACGACATCAAGCATCTCAATGCATTTTCTTATTGCCAAACCTCAGTGAATTAGGTCTTACACAATATATGACAATGAGACAGTAGTATTCCTAAATAGAAAACCACACTTTGATAGAATGAATTAGCTTCATAGGGGTAGTTACCAGAGAATGGTCCAAACTGTACCACACGATTTTGTCATCTGCAGCACCAGAGATACCCCCACTGTTTGACTGATCTATGCACAGGCTCAGCACTGCATTGTGAACGAAAAATTAACCAAACCTCATTGTAAATGTATTAATGAAATAGAAGCAGAATATGAACAAAAATGTGCAAAGGATTGTCACCAGGCTCTGAATGGAACTTTACAGAAGTCATTGGAATCTGAGGATTACGTATGTCCCACCACAACATTGATCCATCCTCATAACTGTAACAAGCATCCTAGAAGCAATGAGGTAAATCGTCGAGGCTTTGGAACCAGAAAAAGAGACTTTTCATTTGACAATCAATGGGTAATAAGAAAGAAACCCAAATTTCCAAATTTCTTTCCAATGTTTACAGGGGATGTCAAGCATCTCCACTCTCTACAGCAATTTATCCTACGCCTCACTCATCCAAATACAGGATAGACTCATTTGTAAACTTTTACATTTACAAAAATTGTCAAGATATCCCAAGAAAAAAATTACAATTACCAGAATTCATAAAGAAATATGTGTATTAAAAGAATCAGAAAATTGGTCCAGACAAATGAAGAGGACATTACCCAGCCAAAACATTGAGGGACCCCTGTGAGCCAGATGGTATAAAGGCTTGAATTGCCATGCACATACCTGCCAAGAAACAATAAATTGTCCTTCAACAATAATTTAAAAAAAGAAAAGAAACAAGAATCACATGAAAACAGAAATATTCAACCAAAAAAAAAGAAAAAAAGAAATTGGAAATAACCTAAAATTAGTCTACTCACTCTCAGGGTTATAATGAAAATCGTAAGTAGACAAATGAACACTGAATCTTAGATGTTCAAGCAACAATGTGAACCGGGACCTAACATAGTATTGTTGCAGGTAAGATGTTCTTACCAAAAGAAATCGGTGCCACCCGATCAGCCAATTATTTAGCATCTCAAAATGTAGCAAACATGAACTATCATGTTCCACAGAAAGTCAGACAAAACAAACCCATAGTTCCCTCGTGTATGAGACTGTGTCAAGTGTCGAGACCAATTTGAGTAGCACATAATTTCCTAAGAGAAGGGACAGAGAGCATAATATAAGAAAATCTCCCGTGTACTTTGGACAGTGAGATTAGGCAACAGTCAACTTCCACTTAGTAATAATTATGTCAAATAATTAAGACGGTCAACTGATAATTAAGTTTCCCGGCTAATCAGACAAATAACTTCCAGTTAGTAATAATTATGTCAAATGATTTCCTCAACAAGTGTATGCCTTCTTTAATACTCGACTTGTATGTGATAGTAGTGAACCCCCAAAAAAAGTTTCAGGGATGGAAAAGATATACAGATGTATTAACATGAATATTGCCAAACAGCATTTTGAGAACATTCAAGTAAAGTGAATATACACATTAATTGCCAGCTATTTTAAAAAATTCATAATTCAGATAAACTTGGTCAGCAGAAAAATTGAAGAAGCAGTTACACAATAACATAACATGAGCATGTAAGAGTCTCCCAAAAGAAAAAAAAAAAAAACAGACGTGAGAATACCTCTCCCTTTAGTTGAGATCCCTTGGCAGGCACCAAGATTGTCTGGAGGTAGTTGAACTGACCTTTGATTATTTCTAAGATCCCAAATTTCGACCTTCTCGTTTCACATGAGTAAAAAACCATAAGAAGGGTGCAATACGATTGCAGAAATCTGACAAAGTTTACAAAATCAGTGGAAAAGAACCTGTGAAGTCTGCTCCCCTGCTATAGCTACGTAGATGGATCCTTTTGCACATAAAACATAGAGGTAAAAGGCAAATCAACTTCATCCTTATTATAAATTATGTGCAGCCAAAAAGTCATCTATTCCAAATAATTGCTAAACCTCCACAAGAAAAACTTAAGGACAATAAGATGTGCAACAGACGGTACTATGGGTCCATGCATAGAGAACCATGACACTTGGAAAATTACAGTTGCAAAATCAACTTATCATGATGCATAGAGAACAAATTGAACTTCATTAACATACTCTCTCTTAGTCGCCTTAAATCAGGCTATGAGTCAAAGCCACTGCTCAGACTAACAGCTCAAGAACAATGCACATATGTTATTAGCAATATGCTTCATTCAAAAGGTACAGCACTTTGCTTTTTGTTTGTAAGTTCTCACTAAGAGCAAACATGCATCTTCCTCCCAATCCCAGCCATAAAAAATAAGAGTAATAAAAATGTCATGGCAAAAACATGCCCTCGAAATGGTGATATTCAAAATTTGAACGAACTTATAAATTTCAAAAAATATGTGAGATGACTTTCAATGCTCTAAATACTCAGGGTGTTTCATGTAACAAAAATCTTACTTTTAGTGTTAAAAATCAAAAATTAAAAGGGAAAGGTTAAAACCAAACTCAAGCACCCAACAAGAATTTCTTTTGTTCTATTCAATTTATTTTTTCAACAGCTAACTATTCGACTAGTAATTTTTTATGAGAAAAACCTACGGTGCTTTGATGCATATATTTTTTCACATATGATGAATGTAAATTCAGGCATTTTCATTTGAGAAAAGAAACCTGTGTGAGGCACGGGCTTGATTGTAGTAAATCTATGTATTTCCTGGAAATGTAACTGAACAAACCTTCAGAGGCATGGGAACGCTCTGTTAGACTTCCCTCAACCTGTCTTCCACTGCCATTTTGGGTTTCTGAATTGGGAGTTTCTCCAGCTCCCATGTCTTGGAAACATGCAGACACTTCAGCTGGCCTTAAACAAGGAGAAGCCTTCTTCACCAATGAAAGCTTGCAAAAGTGATAACAGTTTGCCTTGATAGTCAGCAGGGGATTTCTGCCACAAGCAAGAACATGTAACTTTTTTTTTCTTTTGTTATGGTAAACATGTAACTTTAACTCTGAATACATTGCTGAAGAGAAAAGGAGCACATGTATTAGTACAAACGAGGATGCTAACTAAATGCTAAACCTTGCCAGCTAATTGATGTGCCAGTACAAGTGATTGATTCCTCAAAGCCTGGTCTCAAAGCAACGGTCTACATCTAAATGGCTAAAGAAGGTTAACTACATCACTTAGCAAGCATTTAGCATAAACTCTCAGTAGATACTGCATTTATCAACACCATTGACTTTCTGAAGCATAACCATTGCCCCTTCATCCAATTTCAATGTGATGTCAAGTATAAGATATCTGCCCTCACGGTAACTCTATTCTCACACGCTAGAACAAGGACCACCTCAACCTAGAATCGGCTAATTAGAAGACAAAATCCAGCAACATTTCCACGACGAAAGCATGAATAATGGCTACCCAGTACCTGGATAGGCCACCATCTTCGATGCCCCAGCACTTGACCGTCCCATCCCTTCCCTGGCTACAATCTCAGCAAGACAACCATAACCCAACAATCACTTCAAACGACAAAGATAACAAAATCGATGCATATGCAAAAGGAAAAAGGGAAACCTTAGAACTTTATCAGCTCCAAGTACAGGGCTAGTAGCGACGCAGATGATCCCATGAGCCGCACTGTGCACCCTGCAATCCCGCGAGCGCAAAACAATTACATACGCTTAAAACCCAAAATTAAAAAAGAAAAACTGCAACTTTTCATGGAAAACTACAAGCAAAGTAATCCCCAAAAACAAGAAAAAAGGAAACTTTGAGGAAGGAACGACCAAGAAGACGAGACCGTCCGTCGCTGAGTGGTGTCCCAAATCCGCAATTCGCCGTCCGAAGCGCTGCGACATCAGAAGAGCCCGTGAAGGGTGAACTCGAGAAGGGCCATTTTCACGGCGGAGATGTGAACGGAGAACCGAGGGAAAAACGAAACGGGATTACGGGAGTTACCCGGTGAAGAGCAAGGGGCGAGAGAAGTGGAAGCACGCGTCCATGACGGAGGCGCGATGACCGCGAAGCACCGCCACGGGATCGGGGGGAGGCCGCTTGCTCATGGCCGGCGGGGCGGCGGCGGCGGCGGCGGTAGTTAAATTGTGACCTTCGGAAGAGAAGTCGACGGCTCTGCGCGGCGCATGATCAGATTGCTGAGTGAAGAAAGACTGTTTTTACTAGACCAGAGAATTGTTGGAAGAGAAAGTACTGATCTTGATAATTAAAAAAAACAAAGAAGAGAGAAATACCACACCCAAAAATGTCAAAAAGTTTTGTTTTTGGGTCACCGATCAGGTTGGCAGAAACCGAATTCGATGCGATGGAGGCAAAATTCGCTAGGTGTCGAAGGCTCTTAGGGACTGTTTGTGTTCCTAGTCCGTGTACATGAACACAATTTTTATTTTTTATTTCGAGAAATAAAAAAAAAAAACGCGTTTATTTACATTTTTGTTTCAAATCTATTTTTTTATTCCCGGAAACAAATTTGGAACAGAAATAAAAAAAAAAAAAAAAACATTTCTTTGTTAACACTTTCGAAAACAATTTTTCTCTCTCCTATTTTTTCCTTCTCTTTCTTTTCTTCTTCTTTTTTCTTTGGCCGGTTGCCAACCTCGGTCATGGCCGGCAACTGGCCGTCGACGGCCGGGCTAGCCCAAATCTGCGAGGCCGAGCTTGCCCGGCCACCCACCCAAGGCTCGGCGTCGCTTGACGGTGCCGGCGAGGCCGGGCGAGCTCGGGCCTCGCCGGATCTAGGAGAGCTCCCCAACCACGGCGAGGCTCGGGCCGGTGAGCCTCGCCCCGGTGAGCCTCGCCGTGGCTGGGTGAGGCCACCGGCCCTCGTCGGCCGGTCGCCGACCATGGACAAGGCCGGTGACCAGCCAAAAGGAAGGAAAAATAAAAAATAAAAAAGTAAAAACAAAATAAAATAATCAAAAAACTAAAAGAAACAAAAAATTATACAAGTTTTTTACAAACGTGTTCCTGTTCTTTTTCTATTCCAGAACAAGTTTACCAAACGCGTTCTTCCTCGTTCAAAAATTATTTCCCGAAATAAAAATAGTTTTTTCTTTTTGTTCCCTGGAACAATTTTGAATAGAAACGTTACCAAACACATCCTTAGTCGACCACGAGAAGTTTAGTTTTAGCCGACAAAGAATATGGGTGAAATAACTAGGTCTTGCAACATAATGTCGGCAGATGAAGATTTGATTCAAGCCACGAAAGGAATGCAATGGATGTAGCCGTCGAGGAGGGGATTAGTGTGTGACGTGGATGATGTGAAAATTCCATACAAATGGGTCTCTTAGAGGACGTTATTATGGGGAGCGAGATTTGAAGAAAGTAAACTAAGAATGAAAAATCTGCTAAATTTGCTAATTTTATCCTAAAGGCTTGCTCATATTTGAAAAATCTGCTACGATCCTTAATTTTGCCTCAACTTTGCTTTAAGATTTAGGTGCATTTCTCACAAATATATCAATTTCGAATGGTTTGTGATATGAAAATTACGAGATAAATGTGACACGGCGGGTATATTGGTCTAAGATTTTTTATGACACGAAAATTATTTTGAGATAAACGTAACACGACTGTACTAATTTAAGATTTTTGATGGTATATAATCTTTAAAATTTTTACCTCTAAATCATTTTTAGGCAATCTTACATTAATTTTTATCAAATTGACAAGGAGGAAAATTATACACATAAAATATTTAAAAAAGCAGTATACACCTTACTTTTGAAGGTACTCTCTCTTTAAACGGGCAATTTTTCATTCATTCTTCGTTTGCAAAGAGGGGAAATTGTGACGCCTAAGGTAAGTCACATGCTACGCGTGTCCTTTTCATTAATACTCTTATACATATAATTATAATTACGTATGCGGAAGCACTACAAAATACATCATTATACATCATACAAGGAAGTTGCACGAGTTTAATACATATGCTTCTTATTTATACAAACACTAATACTTATTATCATAATATATAGTCCTGGAGACCTATGGGTTCTGGCCCGCCCGCTAGTACTCCCATACTAACCCACAAGCAAGCCACTACCCAACGTAGAAGTTGATGGCCTCAGCCATCACCTCGTCTTTTCCACCATCATGTCCAAAGGGACCCCCCTACATACTAAAAAATAAGAGATCAACCAAAGCTCAGCAATTGAAATTCCTCGGTCTAAGATAGAAGATCATCTTAGTACTCAACCTGACACCAAACAAACAACATGAGTTCAAGGCCAAACAAAATAACCGTACATAAACAAGTTCTCTTTCTTTTCTATCATGATATGCAAATAAAACTATTAACCATAATGTTAGTAAAACTAATCATGAGAAAGCCATATGATAAATATTTCATGATGTACTAGTATCATTTATTGGTTTAGCACCATACACAAGAATATACAAGTACAGATTCATACTTGTCATAATGTTCACCACCACACACATACAAGTGAATCCATACTTATCATAAAGTTCTTCACCACATACATGCAAGTGAAATCATACATATCACTGGCCAAGACCTTCTTTGATTCATGAGGCATCACCACCATCATCTTATGGGGGACAAAATCATACATACCCTTAACCATGCTTTAGCTCATTCATCATGGATATCCTCTACATTAGCAAGAATAAATACACCACTATACACCCACATAATAATAGTCAATATACCATGATTACAAGAGTCATGTCATACTTTGACTATACAGGCTAAGTCATACCATAACAACAAGAGTCATGTTATGAGCCATGTCATACCCTAATTATACAAGCCAAGTTATACTATGACTACAAGAGCCATATCATCTCTTGACTATACAAGCCAAGTCATACCATGACCACAAGGGTCATGTCATACCATGACTATAAAAGTCATGTCATGTAGGATTTCATATTGTCTCACCCTTGTAGAGAAACCATCATATATGGTATGATATCTGGTTGACTCTAGAATCCTATCCTCATACTCATACGACAAAATTCACAAGCTATTGGCACCCAAAATACCATTATAAGCATGTATTGGTCACAAGAGATGGAAAATTCTAAAATCGCCCCCGTGGCCATATATAGGCCATAATCTCCATCGGCCCAATCCATAAGTGGTTATGAAAATAAAGGATAGCCAAGAACTTTGAGAAACCTTGGGCTGAATTTCGACAAACATACAAGTAAAGACATATAGTTCCATGATGAAGCAGTTGTTTGCCACATGTCAAAGCCAAGGGTCACTAATGAAGATACAACATTGACGATGGAAATAGGTGGGAACAGTTAAAAGAGCGCCAAACTCAAGAGGAGTGGTTAATACTTGTTGGACAAGCCGCAAGAATGTTGTTGAGTAGGTCAGAACTAGATATCGGGAAGGCGGTTTAACATATAACGTGGAGCGACTCTTGAGGAGGAAGTAATTGACCAGTGATGGTTACCAAATTGGCCTATAAATACCGCAAACAATCCAACAAAGGACCCCTTCGGGAACAATACATAAAATTACGTTATCTTGCTTTTATCCTTACTTAGTTTAGCTTAATTGTAGCTTAATATTTCCGCCATAGATTGAATTTCGGCGAGTGTCTATATCCCAAACAGTGCTGTCGATTAGATTGCAGTATTTACCCATTGTCCAACGTCGTTGATTAGATTCCGGCGTTGTGTCATCATATGCATCTAGGAGCAATGTGTGATAGGTGTTGTTATCACTGTCCAGTGTCGTCGATTGAATTTCGACGTTGTGTCATCATATCCATTTAGAAGCAGTATCTACTAGGTGTTGTCCTCACTATCCAGCATTGTTAATTAGATTCCAACATGGTGTCCTCGAACTTTAAAGAGTAGTGCTTTCTAGACGTCTTGTTAATATCCAGTGTTATCGAAACATCTTCGATATTATATAAACCACTTTAATTTTAATGGGCTTTTATTATTATGTTAAAGTGAGTTTTTTTTTTTTTTGTCGGTCCTACTATATTTTTATTCTAACTCTCACTCTCAAACTTTTGTCATGCCTCATTGCAGGGCGTGGGAGTCAAAACCCACACTTGAAACTATATCGTCCCACCCCAACCCCCCTTGAGAAGGTGGGCATTTGAACCCTCACCTCCCCCTTCCATGTTGGAAGGGTGGCCACTGGGGCAAACCCGAGTGGTTTGTTAAAGTGAGTTTAATTGATATCGCTGATTAGGTTTCGACATTGATTATCGTTTATATTAAGTTCGTGTTAAGCTAGTGACTTTTTTTTTTAATTCAGAACTATAAGGTGTGTAGTCTCTTCACATTTGACCCTCTTTATCCAAAGTTGACGCAAAACTTGAGTTTCCTTTAATAAAAACCAACCTACAACACTTGGTGAAAAATATTTCGTTGCGGAATCCAAAACCGACGAAACACAAGCAACTCATCATAGCATAACAATCACCATGATCATCACGATATTTTGCCATTTCTTATGCCCTTCAACATAATCCGATGGAAATCAATTAATCACAACATCAGCATGTAGAAACTCATCAATTCAAGCTAAATAAATACAACGATTCAACACTCAATCATCAAAACTATCTTACTCTTAATATCAAAGTTCAAAGTAAAATTTACGACCATCAAATAATCAAGTCAAGAGCACTAATTGGATGAACCCAACTTAGCATTTAGGGTTTTACTTATTTTGAAGTGCTAGAAACACAAGATGGCTTGGCGGTTAAGGTTGAAAGTAAGTGTAGGCAAGAAAGGGGAGCTTTTGCTAAAGAATATGGGCCCGTTTGGTTCGGCTTTTCCGAAATGCCATTGGGAGAATGCAAATACCTTTGAGATAAAGGGGTTTGCGGGAATGTTACACCATTTGGTAAATTATAGTATTGAAAGGCAACTTAGCATAAACACCGTTTGGTAAAATTCACCTTTGTAATTGACTTTTGGTATTTTTTATTTTTTATTTTTTATTTAAGTCAGAAAATCAAATTCCGGCGGCCGGCCAACCGCCGGCCAACCAGATCTGGCCATCAGACCACCAGATCTGGCGGCCTGAGGTCGTGGAGGCTAGATCTACTGTCCGCGGCCGATCTGGACTCAAGACCGCCGATCTGGCCGCCGGACAGCCAGATCTGGCGGCCTGAGGTCGCACTCCAGGCGACGCCGCCTGGGTCGCGGGTCCCACCACCCCGGGCGGTGGTCATCGGGGACGCGGACCCCACGCGGCAGTGGCGGCTACGGGAGAAGCCGAACTCTCAGCCGGCGGGGAAGACGAAGACGAATGGAGAAGAAGGGGGAAGAAGATAAACAGTGGATGATGAACAATGAACGGGCATTTCCGAAATGCCCAATGCTCAAAGCTGGTCCTCCCCAGCATTGGGCTTTCAGCATTGGGAATGCTGACATTTGGCCAAGTAGCTTTCGAAAATGATTGCCAAACACCAAATATTTTCCCCAAGGGGCTTTGGGGGCCCAAAGCCCCTTGGGAAAGCTGAACCAAACAAGCCCTATGAGTAGTAAGAATAAGTGGTAGCGTGTGCCCAAAATGAAGGGGCAAGGCCTCCCATTTATAGTCTTCATCCATAACTATATAATGATTGCCTTAATTAAATGCAAGGCTAAGTGTTTCAATAAAAAAAAAACCTCACTTGGCTTAATTAGAATTTGGGTGGCACGTCCACTTACATGAGGTGTCCCTAGTATAATGATAATGGAACAAGTGCTCCAATGAAGACTTTACATTACTTAGTAAGGATCTTTAGGTGGCAACCATAATTGTATTATGTGGCCCTATGAGAATAGCTAGGGCACAAATGACCTAATGGAATTTTGCCACAAAAAAAAATAAAATATTTTAGTTGAAATGAGAGATGATTTCTTCTTGGCCAAGCAAAAGGAATGAGTCATCAAGGCATTAATGTGCTATGTTATCATGATTGATGTAATGCATGACCTCTCACCTCATGATTAGCCAAGTTCAATGTCTCAAACTAAGGATATGTGACTTAAAATACTTGATGGAGAGATGAAGATAGATTGTGCAAATTAAAGAAGGACAAATGGCTCAATTATATGATTTTCAAAGTAGATATTTTGATGAAGATGAAGATGATCTCTTCTTTGGCCAAGTGTGTGCATGAATTACCAAAATAGTAATGAACTATAGGCATGAGTCACCAAAATATTAATTACTATAGACATGAGTCACCAAAATATTAATGACTTGAGGCATGAGCCATCCAAAAAATTAATGAATTATAGTTAAGATAGATGATGTCATGTATGATGTAAAAGCCAACCAAATTAAATGTTCAAACTAAAGCATAGGTTTAAAAATTTTAGTATAGAAAAGAGAAGTGGCGTGTCAATTGAAAAGAAATAGAGATTTAGGGAAATCGATATTCATTCTGAGCATCGGTAAGTCTAAAAATATTTTGAATCTACTAAAATCATCAATAAAGATATCAAAACTAAGAAAATCTCTAGTTAATAAATTTGAAACTTGAATATCATAAAATATGAAATTTAGAGTTTATCAATCCCTTTCTATAACTAATATAACTGTAATGGTCATGGAAAATCATGCCAAATACTATTGTTAAGCCTAGAAAATTTGTGATGTCATAGAAATTGCCTAAACATCTTAGGGTGCATTTGGGATCTACTTTGGGAAGGGACTTTGAGTGTCCAAAGTCCATTTGGTCAAATATTGGGTGTTTGGTAAAACTTTTCAAACCCACATTGAGGAAATGTTAGCCTTTGAAAGGCAAAAAGTCAAGGCAAGTCCTAAGCTACTTTGGGCTTTCAACATTTTGGAAAGCCCCCCTGGATTACTGTTCATCTTCTTCTCCAATGGCATTGTTGCGTGTGACTAGTTGACCACGCACTAGAGAGATGCTGGCGAGGTCGCGGTTACATCAGTGACCGTCACTAGCCAGTTGCATGGCACCGACAAGTCAGGGCGATTGCCTATGAGTTGCGTCACTGCGACCTAGCTCTAGGTCACGCGACCCCCTTGAAGAGCCGCATGAGGTCGCATGACCTCCGGCGAACCTAGATCTGGGTCGCGGCAAGGTTGCTGCCGCGACCTCCGTGAAGTGCCGTCGGGGGTCGCTTGACCCTAGGTTGCCCTCACCGATTGTCTCTAGGGACTACATAAGGCCGCTGGCCTACTCTCACCGGCCAACTTTTTTATTTTTCTTTTGACTTTTTTTCTTTTTTTTTTAATCACAAAAGTCTTTTGTAAATATAATCTCTCCAAAAACTATTTTGCTCAAAGGTACTTCACAATGGACTTCCAAATTACAATTTAACAAACGCAATTTGCATTTTGGAAAATCCCTTTAACTTTAAATCATTTACATTTGCCCAAAGGTTTTCCCAAAAAGTCCAATCAAACGCACCCTTAATCCTACTACATTTGTGCCAATTCAAGCATAAGCCTTTCAACTCAACTAGAACCGTAACAAGCTCATATCTCTCAAAAAAACTATCCTAAAGCCCATCTTCTGTTAAAATTTCATCCAGTCCATTATTCATTTTTCTCTTTTCTTTTTCATTATTATTATTATTATTATTATTATTATTTCTTTTTTCAATTTTTTTATTTCTTCTCTACGTCGTCTTCCCCTCGGCATCTTCTCCAACGAGAACTTCTTCACCGAGGCTTTGCCACCAATGAACTCAACACTGAAATTTCACTACACAAACTCATGCCTCGCCAACCGTCACCAAGTCATCACCCTTCGAGGTGAACAGCTCCCGGTCCAATCTGATTCCAAGGTAGAATCAGGAATTGGGACCATACCGTTTAATCCTAGGACTAGGACTGAAATTGGATCGGATCATCGGTTTCGGTTCGGTATTGGTCCAGTGGATCTAGCCACTTTTTATTTTCTTTCTTATTAAAGGTGGCTGTGCACAATGAGAGAAAGTGATAAATCTTAAAATATTGATGGAAGCGATGATGTATGAAAAGTTATTGTGCCGTAACTTGTGGTACCATTGGACAAGATAGTATTTAGTTCATATTTTACTAATTTTTTTGAAGAAATAAAGAAATATATATTTTAGTTAGTCCGATCCGATTCTCTTTTGGAACTAGAAATCGGATTGCTTGAACACAGTTCCATTTTTAGGGATTGGAAGCTGGACTAATACTCCTAAGAACTGGACCGAATCGGCCAATCCGATTTGGGCCAGTGCGAGCAGTTCCAAATTTGGGGTGATTCACCCCGGTCATCTATGGTAACATACCGAAAACATATATTTCAAAACAACAGTCATTCCAACAAAATAAACACATAAATGCCTACGTAAATGACAAAATAAGAAACTAACTATGGCCTCCTCTTACCACGGGCTAAAGGAACGGCATCTATAGCGAGGTGTTCGTCCATGGCCGACTTAATGACATATGAGTGTTACAAAAGAACAAACAAAAATCAACATCTGCTTTATTAAAATGAATTAAACTTGGACCAAAATAAAATCATGCACGCGAATATGTAAGATCCTCTTTAACACACATTTTCAGGTATATTGTGGAACTGGTGGTGTGCAACTTAGAACATGAATTCTAAATTCAATTTTAACGTGCTTCTCAGTCTAAACATGAAACAACAAAGAGCTAAATCAACATTACCCATCAAAAAGCAGCTCTAGTTTCACATTTGCCGGTTAAATTCGTTGTCTCCGATTTCAAAGAAATAGTAAAAAAAGAAGAGTGCCTACCTAGTTGCCGAAGCGAACTTGCCTGAATCAAGCCAGCTGAGCTTGGAAAAGTCGTTGGTTCTCCTTCCTCCTGATGACGAACCACCTTGATTGACATTCTCTTTTCTTTTTATTTTTATTTTCTTTTGGGCTTGAGCGAATCCCAACTTTTTGAGCCCATGAACTTGCATGATGGGCTAATGAACAGTGCTGGCCTGAATTAAGTCAGATGGATTAAAAAATGGCCGGAATTAATTTTTAATTTTTTTATTTAATAAAAAATAACGTGTCACCAAAATCACACTTATCTGACAAGAAAATCCATCCGTCTTTTCTTGCAAATCCCTCCTTGTGTCCCGTGTGAGGGAGTGTTAGTGAAAAGCCATTTTATAGAGCTTGGTCATATATATATATATATATATATATATGGTTTTTATTCATCAGTTTAATTGACTTGAACTTAAAACTTTCTCTTAATGATTTCCCTAAAGTTAGTCGGGCTTGTTTCAATGCTGTCCTAACAAACGGCATCAGAGTATAGTGGCGTTTGATGAATATTTCAATTGAGAATAAAAAAAGTCAGGATTAATATGGTTGCCACATGACAATTGTCGTCATGGTTTGTTGGACGGAATAGAGACCATGGGCGAAGGTGAAGGCATGTGTTGCGGTGTGGCAATGTGGTGACATTGATGGTTGTTCCGGCGCATAGCTACATAGTGCAACACCTCAACGAGGTAGACATCAATTTTAGATTTGTTGGTGTAGAAGGCATATCAAAATTAGGGGGGACGTCACCTAATATAAGAGTCTCACTTGTGAGGGGATTATTGAAATGTATGTGCAAAAGGACTGGTGTTATTGAAATCCTGAATTTTCCTTAGTGTGGAAAAGTCAAATTTTTTAGTGCGTGGAAGTCTAGTTGGATATATACTAATGAGATTAGATTTGAGACTATCTGTTGGTGACCTCACCATATATACGAAGGTATCAAATATATATGTTGCGTGTCCCTACAACACATCAGACCAAAAGTACGCCACAACAATGTGATGGAGATTGGAGACCTTCGGTGTCAACAAAAGAAAAATTGGACAAAGGTGATGCCGTGCTTACGAATCCAGCCGAAACACAATGCTTATCCACATGTGCATTTGAAGTGTATTTCTTCAAACAAATAGACCCTTAGGATGATTTTTATGGCCAAATTCAACACAAAAGTTATAGAAATGGCTATTCATTTGGGTTAGCCCAAGAGGATTTCTATATCTTGAGAATTAATTAGCAGTTAGCAACTTAGCACTTCAAATGCACATGTGGGTGTTTTAGAAATGGGCGTTTTACGAATCCAACCAAAACACGATGTTTATCCATATGCTTACGAAAAATGATTTCCTTTGAATAATGGAAAATCAATTGATCTACGGAAAATGTTTGGAAATAAGGAAATCCTTTTTCCTAACCATTAAACAAATGAAAATTCCATGAAAAATGTATTTTTTCTTTATCATGGAGTTTTCGGTGAAACATGCGTACCTTGGGTGTCAACTAAAAACTGAATAAACGATATCAAGTGAGACATATGTGATTAGGTGGGAACTTGTAATGTAATCAACTTGGACTTATGTAAGTGGATTTTTCTTTCGTGGAAGTAGGCAATAATCTTCATATGCATACCCCTTTGCTTCTAACCTTGATTTGGCTCTTTGCGCGAGATGAGTTTGGCGGCAAGATCATGATTAAACTAACACTTGTAGGAAGATCCAAGCTCACTTGCATTCGAACGTTTGGTTTTTAATGACGAATGAGTAAGAGCTGGATCCCAAAATCTTGGGGATCTAAGAGAAACTTGCCACGTGGATGCATCGGAAGCCGGTCAAATGGATTAATTAAGCAAATATGACTTTGGCTCTTTTGGAACAAAGTAAAATAATCAATCTCGTTCTAGAGAGATTGATTGAACTAAATTGGAATATGTGTTGAATCACAGAAGGAGTTATAGCTTTCTGGAGTTGAGCTTTTTGGTTTGCTTTAGACTTGCTAAAAGCTAGGAGATAAGTTGTAGAAGAAGCGCTTCGCGAAGGTTTAATTAGGATTTTGGTCTAGGACAATTGTTCATGTTCATTACATTATTAATTGGAGCAAAGATGAATGAAATAATCAAAGAGTGAGGAAAGATGCTAGACAAATAGTGGATGAGATATAAGGAGATTCAAGTTTAGCTCTCGATATCGAATTAGAAAAATGTAAATTATATATTGGATGGATGGAGATTACATGTATATAGTACTGTAATTGATTAAGCAAGTGATGCGCAATCACATTCATTTTTCACCTAGCCATTATTGGCCCAAAATAGCAGCGAAAAAATTTAGTATTCTTTCTTACGATGACATCAAAAATTGGGAATGGGAACAGGGGCTCGTCTCCACTTACTCAACCCATCTCTCACCCTACCTAATAAGTGAAAAAATGTGCATCGTGTGGCAAATAAAATGGTTGATGCATTGCCCTCTACCATCTGCTTCACACTCTCGCCTTACCTTATGCAACACATTGGAATTATTTAGCTACTATGTTCACATAAGCAATATCCGTAAATGGACCAAAATAGTTGGAAAATATTCAAGTACCTAAAAGAGCCAGATATATCAAAGTAATAATGTTAGAGTTGAGTTGTATAGCTTCTCATCTATCATGGTTCGGCCCCTTTATGGTAGATATTGGTGCATCATTAAAAAGAGTACTTAACTCCTTCTTTTCATCCTTTATAGACTATAAGTGTAATAGGAGCATCCACAAAAGGATCGCCTGAGATGATCATCCCATGGCTATTGAGAACTAGTCAAATCGGACGGTTCTATTACTCAATCTTTTTTACTTGCTTCTATCTTTTATATTTCTTTCGCATACTCCTCATTTTCTTGCTTCTCTCTTTCCCCTCCATCTATGTTCGATCTCATTCTTGCTCGCACCTGCTTCACCTAAGTACTCGCTTTAGGTGATGGGCATAGGAGCATGGAGATTAGAGCTGATCATTAGGTAGGCGGGAATCGATCAGCCCTTAATGGATGCTTTTTGACTCCACCCAAAAACACATTTGATCTGCATCATAGCCCAACTTTAAACAGTGGACTTTCTTCCAATTGAACAACTACGAATTATATCTGCTACTTAAGTTGTTCTTGGATGTAGGAAACATGACAAGTGCAAGAAAATTGGAAAAATCTCAACTTGGGAAACAGCTAGCACTCATGCAATCTGTCTTATCCTAAAAAGTTTCCGGGATGAAATGTTGTAAGAATGCTTTAGTATCTCAGGTACTCCCTTTTAAATAATATTGCCTCTTAATACCTTTCGATAATCTCAACGTCAGCTGACTAGATGAGGACAAGCTTAAAAAATTCCAAAAAAAAAAAAAAAACACAGTTGAGGAACCGGGTAATTTTTTTTTAATCCATAATTAGTTGCTCGTGCACATAGAGTTGCATTGCATGAAAAATATATTAATATAGAGAGAATTATTTAGTGTACTCTATTGCACTTTTTGTATTCTCTAAAAGTGTGCAAAATTAGACAATTGTGTGTGTAAAATAGTGCATGAAAAAATGAAGTAATAAGCTCTGGCCATGAGCATCTGATCAATGGCAGATGACATGGATTTGTTAGCATCTTGGCTTTTGGACTTGAGTTTGGCCGGTTGAGACTTTTGAAGAAAAATCAATTGCCAACTTCTTATTTTTAGCAGTATCCTTGGGCGGTGTTGAAAACCTATTTAAAATTGTCCTAACTTGATGTTGACCTCGAAATCTTCTAATAATTTCACATGCGGTAAATAAATAATATTTTATCCTGTACGTCCAAGAAAAAAAAAAGAAAAAAAATCAAAATATAGTCATGCTACGAGTGTAAAAGATTATAAATGTAGTGAAATAAAATATCTTACTTAATGACGAGAATACCTACGTTAGATTGACATAATCAAAATCCATGAAATATCTCCCTAACTGAATATAACGGGTTATGACAAGACATGAATTAAATAATTGAAAGCTTGCTGGCGTAGAATGAGATATTAAACCTGCTCCATGTGCCTAACCCATAGATTTTTCAAACCACTAAGTCAATTGCATGGAGTTCGCAACATGGCAAATTCGATGACACGGTATTTTGTCAAGTGGAGTGCTTTTGTACATGACCTCGACATGATAATGGCATTTAATAATACCTTTTGTTTTGCCAACAGTGGACGCCACCCAAGTACCATACTAATCACATTGATTACGGCAATGTCTGGGCATCATATTTTCAAAGCAGCTTGAGAATATATCTTGTGGTAACGGGAAATGCAGGCAACGAGCAATGACCTCGACATGATAATGGCATTCGATACTCTCACTTGAGCACCGTGCTAATCACATTGATTATGGAAATGCTTGGACATCATATTCTAACCGAATATAACAAATTACTATAAGTACACAAATTAAATAATCAAAAGCTTGCTGGCGAAGATTGAGGTATCAAACTAGCCCCATGTGCCTAACCTACACATTTTGCAAATCGCTAAGTCATTGCATAGAATTTGCAACACGACACATTCGATGACATAGCATTTTGTCGACTTTAGTGCTTTAATACATGACCCTGACATGACAACGGCATTAATACCTTTTGTTTTGCCAACAGTGGACGTCGCTGCTCAAGCACCGTACTAATCACATTGATTATGGCAAAGCCCGGGCATCATGTTCTTGAAGTGGCCCAAGAATATATCTTGTGGTAATGGGGAAACGCAAGGAACGAGCAATGAACTTGACATGGTAACGGCATTCAATACTCTTTTCTTTTGTCAACGATGGACGTCACTCGAGGACTGTACTAACCACATTCATCATGAAATTGCCGGGTGTCATGTTCTCGAATTGGCCCAAGAATATGCCCTGTGGTAACGGGAAATGCAAGTGACGCTTGACATCAATTCAAGTTGACATCTTAGATACATTGGCTGATTTTTTCTTATGTCGGAATCCGAGTCCTTTGGTCGTCTCCATAACGATGCAAATCATTGGGGTGGACGACACGTGGGGGTCCCGTGGCCATTCATTCGGACTCCCTCCCTCTCTTTCTCTCTCTCTGCTTCGTTTTTTCAACTGTGGATGCGACTGAGCTGCTAACCGCCGCTTATTTAAACCGGTATTATTGACTTTAGAGGACGGAGGGACACGTGGTGGGACTAGGTTTATCTCAATCCTCACGCCTGAACTTGAACGCTAGATTCGTTAGGCTACATTTATTGGTATTATTATAATTATCATTCTTTATTTTTGTTTATTTACAGTGGCAAAGTACGTTATGCCTTGACAACAATTCGGACAACTTTGAATTACTACTACTATTTAGAATATCTGGCGAAGTTCTATTGGGGAAAGCAGAATTGGAACTAAAATAATGACTTAGCCAGTGACATCCAAGGGTTGACCAAATTGGTCGGGGGCCTAGGGGATTTTTAATTCAAGAGTTGGAGATATATTGTGCAAATCCTGCCTACCATTAGACCTCGGTGTGCATGTCTATGGGAGGAACTGGCTTATGAATATCTTGTTGGTAGCCAGAGTAATCACAAATTGTAATGAGAAGCAACAATAAAAATTCATTAATGTAATCTCATATCAATAGATGGTATGACCTATTCCTATACCTCAAGAAAACCAAAATGGATTTCCTCGTATTTTTCTAAAGTTTGACTGAATTTACCCCTATACGAAGTGTAATTTTTCTTTCCATCATCATTAATCTTTAACAACAGAAAAAAAAAAAAAAAAAGGGTACGTTCATGCACATATTGGAAAAAACAAAAGATAAATTCAGAGAATAAAGTTGCTGCTGCATATACTGATCAAGAAATGGACAGAGAAAGTTACACTCATGTATTGATCTAGTATCGATCCAGTATCGATCCAGTTCGATTGTATATTAATTCTATTCATGCCACAAGACAGCCTCGTCGCGCCAAGATCTGGGAATAAAATTTATTAATAAAACCATGTTTAGAAAAAGTATATGCTATCCTTGACTCTTGAAAAGAAACCATAAACCAAAAACAAAAAGAATAAATGAAAGGAAAAAAAAAAAAAAAAGCAGAAGTCGTATCAAACCCAAACCTCATGGGCCAGAGCCACGTGGCCACTGGGACCATGCAGATGCAGATTGCTGCATCCATTTTTTTGCCCGGCCCCTCTTCGCCCTCTCGAGTCAATTCTCTCCTCCTGCTTCTTGCATGGACATAGACAACACCGCTATTCAATTTCTATCCACCAGCTTCCTTTCCCCCTTATAAATACACGCACCCTCTTCTGCATCTCTTCCATCGAACGATCATCTCTCTTAACTCATCCAACCATCATTCTCTGCCCCCACAGACTTCTCTCTTCTTTCATCATTTGGTTCTCAGCCCCCTCTTGAGTTTCTGCAGGTGCTGTCACTTTGCAGTTTGCGGTAATGGGTTTGGCAGCAGTGGAGAGTAACAATGGTCATGAAGTGGAAGAGAGCACGTATCAGAGAGGAGTGAAGCACCTTTGTGAGAGAGGGATAGAGAGAGTTCCGAGGAAGTACGTGTTTCCGGTCTCGGAGAGGCCACACTTGGGCACAGAGAGAAGCGACGTTTGTTATGGCAGCAACCGGAACCTCAAGCTTCCGGTCATCGACTTTGCTCAGCTTCAAGGCCCCAACAGATCCCAAGTTCTCGAGCGCCTCGCTGATGCTTGTGAAGAATATGGCTTTTTTCAGGTAATATATCCGTTGAGCATGGACCTGAACAGTCGAGAAGTGCGCACGCACAGATTGAAACACTGCAGGGATCAGCACCTACATACATTCATACATACATACATACATACATATAACTACGTAGAGAAATATACAATTGGTTGGTTCAATACATTATTAGTAGTCAATGAAACTAACAACAACGTCAAGGTTCTCTGATGCTGGAGTAACTTTTTACGCAAGCATTTATGTGATCGCACGTCAAGTAATGAGATTTTGATTACCATTAATTGTTTATTGTTTTCTTTTTTTAGCCATCCTTAGCTTTGTTAACTCATCGCGCACAAGTCATGCCATCAATATTAGATCAGACACAGGTCGACAGACAAATGTTTAAGTGCTTAATCTTTGAATATATGGATGCAGCTAGTGAACCATGGGATACCAAGCCAAGTGATCGAGGAAATGCGGAGTGTGGGAAGGAGATTCTTTGAGCTGCCGTATGAGGAGAGGTGCAAGTACATGAACCTAGATATGAGGTCCCCGGTCAGGTACGGCACCAGCTTCAACCAGAACAAAGACCAAATCTTGTGCTGGAGAGACTTCCTCAAGCTCAGTTGCCACTCCTTGCCACAGCATCTCCCCTCTTGGCCCTCCCATCCTTCTGACCTAAGGTGATCATCTCTCTCTCTCTCGATCTCGATCTCTCGACATCCAGCCCGACCCGGAGAGCTATACATGTCTCTTTGGTTATAGCCGGGCGTAGACAAAAAGTTAGGCCTGACCTTAAAGCTTGGGCTGGGCACGAACCCACGGTGGACTCTATTACGAGAAGAAATGGAACGACTCATGCTCTTAGGGTCCATCATGTCGGCAGCTGAACTGAATTTGATGTTCAGAAGTTTCCAAAGAGCAGCTGAAAATGGATCTTTCAATACTGTTTTCTAAAAAGCAAATTGCAGATCGGTTGAATATCCATGGCCCTCAACAATTATGGAACGGTTCGGTCTAATCAACTCTACGAATTACGTCGTGTTGAAATTGTTTATTCGGCAAACCATCATAATATACTCGTTTTGTTCTACCTTATACAAATTAATTAGGTAGTAATCATAGAATTGCGACAGTTACTATAATAGTACACTGTAAATTTTCATCATCCTATCAGCTGATATATATGTTTTTCACTGTCAAGTACGTGAGATGGACCCCGGCGTTTTGATCTCTTAACGTGCTTGAAACAGGGAAGTAGCTGCTAACTACTCCTTGAAGACCAAGTTCTTGTACTTAAAGCTCATGGAGGCCATTCTGGAGAGTCTTGGGGTGAAGGAAATAGCACTGAAATCTATGCAGGATCACGAGAATGACTGGATGGCGAAAGATTTAGAGAACGGAAGCCAAATCGTTGTGGTGAATTGCTACCCGGCATGCCCTGAACCTGATCTCACGCTCGGCATGCCGCCGCATTCAGACTACGGCATGCTTACGCTCCTTCTTCAGGACGAGTCGGTCCAGGGCCTTCAGATTCACCATGGAGGGAGATGGGTCACTGTGGAGCCAATCCCCAACTCATTTGTTGTCAATGTTGGTGACCATCTTGAGGTTGGTTCATTGCCTCCGACCCTCTAAAATAATATAATTCAGTTCCCATTGCTTTAATTGATACTTACAAAGGGTTTCTTATGGATTGTGGCAGATATTCAGCAATGGGAGGTTTAAGAGCGTGCTTCATAGGGTTCTTGTGAACTCTTCATCGACCCGAATCTCAATTGCTTCACTGCACAGCCTATCCCTCGACAGCACAGTCCGGCCATTGCCAAAGCTGATCGACGAAGCCAATCCGAGGCGCTACAAGGACACTGACTTTGCCAGTTTTCTTAATTATATTTCATCCGTTGGACACAAAAGCAAGAATTTCTTGGAGACCAGGAAATTGACCTAATTATGCGTATTGATTCACCTGGGAAATCCTCAGTGATTTTGACAATTTGTAGTGGCAAATTTAAGCAATTATTAGCAGAACATGGGAATTGAATTCGCTTTCTGTCGTTAGTTGTATCACTTATGATGTTAGAAGAGACTATTTTACCAAATCATATGTTGTAAGCTTCATGGTTGGCGTTTGGTCGTCGCAAGGCCAATCATCAAGTCGAGTCGTTTACACAGCCTCTATAAGCATACCTGTCCAAACAAAAGTGGTAAACTTTTTAACAATTATAAAACTACTTGTGGAAATGTGATAAGTCCTAGCAAAGAGTTCCTTATCATGCATTTTAAATCTTAAAATTTGCTACTTCGATGAACTTTAAGCCGTTCCATTAACTACGTCAAACCTTTAAGTGGACTGAAAATGGCACACAATAACTTCTATTACACAACGCAGGCCTATGTTAGTAATGTCTTCCACCATTTATTTTCCCTGTAAATAGACCTATCTTGAAATGTTTTCACCAAAATCCTCTCCTTTTTTATACCCTCAGTCACTTACTAATACCCGGGTTTCCACAAATCATTTGAGAACTTTCTGTCAACCGTTGGAGGCAACAATTTGTGATAGCAATAGAGATAATGGTGAATAAGAAGATAGCAAGTGAGACACCTTTGAGAGAGAGAGAGAGAGAGAGAGAGTCCCAAGCAAGTCCATGTTGCCTCATTTACAGAGGCCAAATTCGGGAAGAAGCATCCAGCCGTTGACTTCCCGGTTCCTCAGCGGTCAACATTTGTGACCATCTTGAGGTTGGTCTTTTTAGTTTCTGTCCATGGTTATTGTCACAAAACACTTGTAATTGCTTTATCAATGTAATGATCAGCCTAGGGAAACTTTAGTCCTAACGACGGAATCGATTCTTGCTGCTTCTTCAATTACCATCAATGCTCCATGCGAGTACTTCTTAATTCGGCCACTTCTTTGATAACGCAAACGTGTATCAGTTCATTTAGCCCAAAGCCTAATCTGGAATAGATGCAGTGCTCAATACGTGAAGTTATTTTCACGGAATACAGATATTTAACAGTGGGAGATCCAACTTCAGATGGTTCTGTGAATCCTTCAATGACCCAAATCTCAATTGCTTTGTTCCATGCTTTGTCCTTCGATAGCGTGGTTCTCCCATCTCCGCAGCTCATTACCAACGCAAATCCAAGGCGCTACAAGGACACTGACCAAGCCAGTTTCCTTCGCTATTTTCGTCCAGAATTTCAATGAGCATAGCATTTGGTATTAGCTCTTTCCTCTGCTTTTGCAACTAGTGCATTCTGAAAGAGCCGAATGCCATTTATCCTACGTTTGTCTTCTTGGTCCAATTTGCATTAGCAGTTACTCCAAGCCATTCAAAGTGCTGCATTTGACTATGAAATTTGTGGAATGAGTTCAACTGCTTTAAGCATTTTGGATTTTGAATGAAAAAAGAAAAAAAAGAAAATCATGTAGTCAACATCAAAGTGACAGATCAAAAGTTGAGGAGCAAACGAAATGGGCACTTAAGTTTGAGAGAGGTTGCTGTCGGGTCGACAACTTTTTGGCCATGTCGAGGTCTCTAGGCTGTTTCCTCGTGTCCTCTTTGGCATTTACAAACGAAACAAAGCGTGCTCAGATAACCAAAATGCCCCACACTTCCTTCTCAGCTTTTCGTTGGTTAGTAGCTAACGTAACTGCATTATCTCTTTTTTTGTGGCCATGAAGTAAAGGTGCTCCTACACTGGAGAAATCTCCCATTTTCAAGCCTCTTGCTATGGAATATGCACTTGATCACTAAAATTTCATCAATAGCAGACAAGTGAGTTGGAAGTTTCTGTTGTAGATTATTAATTTTCTTTCTTTTTGGTGACAATTAATCTGGGTTTATATAGGAGCTTCTAATATGGGTTTATAGAAAAATATTTTCCAAATAATTTATTTTTCGTGAAGCACATTGAGCCTAATTGTCATTTAATCCAAAATTAGAGCTCTGAGTCTTGTGGATAAGTCCTTGTTCAACCATGCATATAGTAAGACTAGTGACTACCAATTACCATTTACCTTCTTACATTTAGTGTTATTAATGTAGTTGCTTGGTGCACTAGAGCATTTTTTCCTTCCATTTTTTTCCCAACATACGAAGAAGGTATTTTGTGAAGCGGCTATGTGAGAACAATAGGTTGAGAAGCAAGTCTATCGAAAGTGAAAGATTATAGAATTCAACGTATAATGTTGGTCAATATGCATGTCATGCAGATATTGTGATTGAGCGGATATATTACACCACTCGTGAAACCGATGCATAAATTCTTTCTCCATCCGTGTGTATCCGTGCTGTTATTTAGCCGGAGAGGACACCAAAAGGAAGCTCTTGTGAGGACTTTTACGTTGGATGTTGTAAAAAGGAAAAAAAAAAAAAACAAAAACAAAAAAACTAGCTGTCCTTTAGAAGTCTTGGACCTTATGCACGTTCAGTTTCTTTCTAAATTATGTGAAAAAGTTTTATGCGTACACAATCAGGTTGGGCATACCAGTTTAGAAGTGCCTATAAATGGTTTCTTATTCCTCACATGTGCAGATGTCTTAGGGTCAAATTCTAGGTACAGAATATAAAAACAGATGGACACAGACCATGTCAGGCTGGAGGTTTTATTGGTGAGGAGGAGGGGTGTGGACTTGAAGAAGTACAGCTGAAAGTGAGCAACTGACATTCTCTTGAAGCCCCCCCTTGGACCAACAAGAGCGACCAAAACTTCTCCACTGTCGAAAAGTTCGTTAGATGCAAGAAGGAGACCTGTTCAGGACAACTTGCATAGCCAAGAGCAAGAAAAGATAAAAAGAGAGAATAAAGTTACAGACATTAGTAATAAGGCATAGTAAGAGAGGATCTCATTTGGTAATAACGCGTCACCTCGATCAATTTGATTTTTCAGCTGGCACTCGCAGTGAGAAATAGAGGATAACGAAAGGTAAATGAAGAGAAATTAAAGCATACTACTGCCCCCATGGAATTAGAAAGAAAAATGTGGTTGACCGTAAGACTCGCATTGCAATTTTGTTTTTTTTCCCCTTTTGATGACGAAGCATTCGTCGCAATTTGTGCTACATTATGATGGATTGAGACTTTTACGAAGGGGCAAAGGTTCAAACCAGCTAAACTTCATGTTGTGGGGGGATCGAATGCGGATTTATGGACTAATCCTCATTCCATGTATTCCTCGCTCGTTCTTCTTCTTCTTGTATTGAATTCCTGTTGGAATGGCCGAAGGTAATTTAACGGCTTTCCATCGAACAATCTTCATTTAGGGATTCTATAGTTCATCCATCATACAATTTTTGAAGGCTCAAAAGTTCAGTGAAGTCACTTAGGCTACGTTTGGCGTATTGAATATCACTCCAAATAGGATGATTTTTATCCTATCCAGTGTTGGGGAGAACATTAAATTTGGATAATAAAATTACACATAAGAGGTAAATAAAGTCAAATAAAATATTTAATATAAAAAAATTGAGAAAAAAAAAAAGACCATAAAAAAGGAGAAAAAACCTAATGGACTTGCTTCCTAGCTCACGCTCAATATCATCCCCGCTAGGCCTGCACATCTCAGTCGATCTCTCTTCTCGCCGTCTGCTCGACACCATTGCCTTCCACCCATGCTCTACTTTTGCTTTGGTCTCAAAAAAAGGATGGCGAAGCTGGGTTAAATTGATCGGCTCACTAAGGAGGGTTTGTACTTACGACCCATTTAATTTGGTGATAACGGGACATTGAAATGGGATTGTTTACCAAAATCTAGTTTCATTCGTTGGGACTTTGTGGGCCTATGTCTCGTCCTTGTTTAGTACTTTGTTCTACATGGTCAACAAGTTCCTAAGGTAACAAAGCAGTGAGTTTTATATTTTTTATATTTGATTTCCAATTATGGGTGATAATCTGCTTAACTCTATTTCAAAAAAGAATTTGATAGAGGACACAAAGGATTCGAATCCAACTATGGAGGACTCGAGTGTTGATTTTAGAGTATTAATCCAAAAGGCGACCTGTGAAGAAGGAAGATTGAGCAACCGAAACAAGGTAATAAAGAAGTGTAGCAGTGTACCCTAGATGTGGAATCGTTAACCTCCCGTCATTACTTAAGGATGAAGTTTATGATCTATTGATGTCCCATCTTCCTTCGCCACCAACTATGAGAGAAAGAGAGAGAGAGCAAGAGGGATGATTTGAGTTGAGACTGTTCATGTATTTTGAACTCTAATTCGGATCATATCTATCTGAAATCATATCATATCCGGACATTGTCAAACACCACGTATCCAAATATTTTGAATCCTATCTTCATCCCATCTGGTAAAAATGTCCGAACCACCAACGATGCTAAACCCATCTGGTCTCAATTGTCACCTGCCCAAACAGAACAGTCCCTCTCAATGATTAATGAAGCACGCACATCAACCATATCCTAAGTAGAAAAGAGACGGTTGAGGGCTAACTGCAAGTCCATTCTTGGACCAAGAAGATTCATCCCTACCAAAAGGACCAAAGGTCCCAAGAAGGGAAAAAGAGAGGAAACAGCAGCCTCTCATTTCCAAGCAGATTTGATGACTCGTGTGGCGCTGACAAGTGTCTTGTGCCATGGCCTTACACCGTCCCTTCAAAGATCATCCTTCCCCTCCTTCTTCCCCCTCCGCACTTCCAAATTTCTCTCCTTTCTCTCTCTAGCTAGACACCCACGATCGCCCCTTTAAAGGACGTCTCGTTCTCTCTGTTAAAGTCTCGTCCTTTTTGGAGGAGGCTCTGTTTTTCTTGAACTCTGCTGCAATGGCGGTGGCAGAGCTGACCGCACCCAGATGCGCGAAACAGGGCCTCGGCTCTTCGCAGCTCTCCTACTTGTCTGCCCGCACTTCCAGCTTCCGGCGCCTGTCTTTCAGGCCTCCCCGGCGTACCCACAGTTCAAGAATCTCTTGCTCTGTCAAGTGAGTTTTGTTGGTACTTGCTTCGCTAAGTTGCTTCCTCCCGCTGTTAAGATGTTCTTGATTAGATTCTGTTTTCTGCTTTGGGGGGTCCTCTGTACTGAGTTTAAAGGGTTGATGTGATGGTGGTTTAATTGTGTTCAGTCAGACCGCTCAAGCTCCAGTGGCAGTGCAAACCGAAGTTCCGAAGAGTAATAAGCCTGATTGCTTTGGCGTCTTTTGCCTCACTTACGATCTCAAAGCTGTACGTTTTTTTGACAGTTTTGCGTGACTTTCTTTACTCGCTTAGTGTATGTGCCCAATTATCTTGACTTTGATTCAGTGTTGCTGCTTCTTTGTGATGAGCAAGTCAATTGGTTTTCCTGTGCTCTATATTGTATGCCGACAAGCTTGAATGAGAAGGTCATATAGCATGAGGATTGCTTGCTGAAATGTTCGATCGAGAAAAATGATATCTTGGCCCCTGTGGCCGTATCTGTTACTTTGACAGTCTTTGTTTTGGCTGTTGTGCATCTAATGTTCTTGATTTTTACTGTGGTTGATCAGTCATTAGATTCTGAATGCTTGATCTCCTCACCTAATTATGATGGTGTCCATGTCTAATGGTATGTTTTCTAGAGTTGCGGAAATTGAAAATAAATATGTTCATGTGAGAAAATGGATCCTGTTAAAAAAAGAAACTAACCATGAGTCGACTTATTGGAGCACTTCTTGTTTGACACCTCCAAAGTTAATGGAGATGTATATCTGTTCAGTTTGTATTATTACTCTTCTGACTGATTCACATTCAGTTTTGACATAATTTAATTACTATGTCTCTTGATGCTGGCTCCATCAAATGCCTGTATGGTTACATAGATCAATTGACTGACTTATAAGTGTAATAAGTGCTAATCCTAGATTTATGGTTAAGAAGTTCTTCAGATTGGCTGCATGTCAAGTCTCCATTTACTATTCTCTCTGAGGACAAATATAGTTTCTGCTTTTGAGGTGGTTTAATGCCATCCCAATTTCAGTTTGAACTGCCAGGACTTTTTTTCCTTCAATAATGTGTTTAATGTTGTTGAATATGGTCACAGGAAGAAGAGACAAAATCTTGGAAGAAACTAATCAATGTCGCAGTGTCTGGTGCTGCTGGAATGATTTCTAATCATCTGCTTTTCAAAGTAAGGATCTGTGGCAGTCTCTTGGTAGATATTATTCTCTGTCTGCTCTCGTGATTGATTTTGGTCTGCGGTTGAACTATTTTACAGAGTTCTCATTGATGCTGGCATAAAAGGTCCTTTCCTGAAATTGTGAATTGGGAGGATTGCCGGTTTATAAACTGCATGAGTTTAATAACAATTTGCCAATTGAAATACAGATTGGAACTATCGTATGTGTTCCTGAGTGATTATCACCAGAAGCTCCTTGGGACAAAATTTCAGTGCATGCCAATCTTTGTTTTTTCTTTTTGATTTGCATAAGTAGTCGGGGACAAATTACATGGTACAAGTTTGTAATAATTGTAATCAGAGAAGCAACCTGAACAGAATAACCCACTATAATTGTGCTTGTCTACACCAGCAAACTGGCACCTTTATTTGTTTTTCTTAATTACACATCAATTCTGTGTACTGTTGACACTACTTGTCTCTTCAGTTGACCAAAATGCTTAAAAGTTTGAATAAACTGTACAAAGAGAAATAATCATTTGAACTTTGGTGGAGAAAGTTCATGAGTTTGTTTGTTTTCTGCAGATTAACTCTACTGGTACATCTTTTTCCACAATTTAATATGCAAGATTTCTTTAAATTTATTTTGTTTCTCAACTTTCGAAGATTGACCCAACTTTTCCTCTTTTTCCAGCTTGCATCTGGTCAGGTTTTTGGTCCTGATCAACCCATTGCTTTAAAACTTTTGGGTTCCGAAAGGTCGTTCCAAGCTCTAGAAGGTACATGCCTTGAATGGAGAGCTACTTCTTGATCTCAAGTTTCTGGAAAATATTATCATTTTTCATCAATCGTGCATGGACGTAAATCCAGTAATACAGGTTTTTCAATACATATTTGGAATCTCCTGAGGATTTCTTATGAATGTGGGAGTAAGCATAGTTGTAACTGGGTGCCTTCGTCTGTCTCAAAATTGACTATCTTGAATGTCCTCAGTAAGTGTTTTTGCATACGACACTTATCTTGATTGTACTATTATCATTTGTTGGCAGAATGGTACCATGTTACATCCATTGTCCATCGAATCCCTGCTTTTCAGCATATAACACAAACTTCAGTTTTGAGAGGAAATTTCATTTGTTTGTGACACTTCCACAGACATTGTGTTGTCTATGTTGAAAGCAGTCATTTCACATATAACACAAAAATCAGTTTTTGAGAGGAAATTTGTATTTGTTTGCAACACTTCCACAGACATATTGTGTTGTCTATGTTGAAAGCAGTCATTTCGGTACTCCTGGTGCGACTGTACAAGAACTGTATGCATGTTTGCACATTTGTTTGGTCAAATCTAGACGCATATATCAAGGTAGTAAAAATCTCGCGACTTACACTGTAGCAACTAGAGGGAGATGACTACATTGGGCTACCTGTTCATAAGACTCCCTTCTCCATCCTCTCTGATTGGCAAGTGAAATATCATATTATCCTAGTGTAAGAAGGGTATCAGTTCCAGAATCGCTCAATTTATCTATATACTACAGGATTCTTCGTGGCCAGGCTCACAGTTAGACCCAAGTAGCTGTCCTCTCCATCAACCATCATTTCATTACTCCAGATATAATATGTTAATGCATGCAGGAGTTGCTATGGAATTGGAGGATTCCTTGTTCCCATTGTTGAGGGAAGTGCAGATTGGCATTGATCCTTATGAGGTTTTCCAAGATGTAGAATGGGCTCTCCTGATTGGAGCAAAGCCTCGAGGACCTGGAATGGAACGAGCTGGCTTACTGGACATAAATGGGCAGATTTTTGCTGAGCAGGTAGCGTAGCAGTATCATTTGCAGACTGCATATGACCGCTTATGAACATCTTAAGAAACAGTCAGAGGTGCTAATTCAATCTCCTTTGCTTATTTTTCAGGGAAAGGCTCTAAATGCTGTTGCCTCACGTAATGTTAAAGTAATTGTTGTAGGAAACCCCTGTAACACCAAGTAAGATAGTTATACTTTGATTTTTGCTCTTTGTTTCTGGAAACAACATAAGGAGTGTAGCTCTATCGTAGCCCCTAATGGAAGCTTCTACTTCATTCTTTTGGCAGTGCATTAATCTGCTTGAAAAATGCTCCTGATATTCCTGCAAAGAACTTCCATGCTTTAACACGCTTGGATGAGAACCGTGCGAAATGCCAGGCAAGAAATGCTCGTTGAAGTGAAAAATTATATATTTTATTATGTCCTGAGAGTAGGATCGATTGAAACAAAATACTGGCTTTAATATTGTGCAGCTGGCACTCAAGGCAGGTGTATTCTATGATAAGGTGTCAAATATGACCATCTGGGGCAACCACTCGACAACTCAGGTTATTAGTCAGATTTGCTGTAGGAAAGTGGAAGTAAAAACACCCCTGTTTCATCTTTGATTGAGAAAAAAAAAATCCATTGGAATATTCAGGTGCCAGACTTTTTAAATGCTAGAATCAATGGGATTCCAGTCAAGGAGGTGATCACGGATCACAAGTGGCTAGAAGAGGAGTTCACTGAAAAAGTCCAGAAGGTAAGACCCTAGAAACAGATGAGTTTTATGCATTTTATTGGACGAGTATTTTTAGGTTTCGACTCTTTTGAGAATTTTGTATCTCACCTTTGATTACTAAGAGAAGTAGGGATTTGATCTGTAGAGAGGTGGGGTGTTGATTAAGAAGTGGGGAAGATCTTCAGCTGCATCAACTGCAGTGTCAATTGCTGATGCCATAAAGTCTCTTGTCACTCCCACGCCTGAGGGTGATTGGTTCTCTTCAGGGGTGAGTATCTCTGTCCTCAACGTTCATGAGTATATTTCTCTCTTTGAATTCTATTTTAAATTCTTTGGTTTGAATGTATGCTGTTTGGTTTTTCTATTTAATTTTCATTGGTTTACTGAAGCTGTTGGTTCATTCAGCAAGTAGCACTTCCAACATTTTGGAAAGATTATGGAACAGAGAAACGTGGGAATGAGGGCAATGTATGACAAGAAAGATTAATAGTTTATCCCTATGCCCCTAGCTATGGCTTTTTAGTCTTAAACAACCTTAAATTTCACCAATCCCCCTGCAATGCACCTACTAAGAATTGATCAGTACAAAGTGACTGCCAAACCCAGTTCTTTGCTTAAGTATCATTAGGAGTTAGAATGTTGGCATGTCAGTTATTTTGCTAGTCTTATTGTGTATAAATAAAAGTGCAGGTATATACCGATAGAAATCCTTACGGCATTGCTGAGGGCATTGTATTCAGCATGCCATGCAGATCTAAGGTAAGTACATAGTCTATCTTCTCATTAAGTGGTTTCTAAACGCCCATATCGCATTGGAATCCCTGATAAGATAACTCCATTTTTTTAGGGAGATGGTGATTATGAGCTTGTGAAGGATGTAATATTCGACGACTACCTCCTCAAGCGAATTACCAAGGTACTCTTTTCTCCATAGGGGTTGGCCTTCTATGTTGCTTGTTGAATGACACGGAAGTTCTTCAGTGAAATAGAGGTGCACAAATCTCGCAAGGAATATGCTAAACTATACATAAAGCAGACATGTTTTTTGTTTAATGAGAATGGAATCTGGAATCTCTAATTCCTCAAAGATATGAATGTCTTCCCGTGTTTTCCTTGCAAACAAGTTGTCATCAATGAGGGACTGTAAATATTCTTCTGGATGTCAATTCCTCAAACATAGAGTTTTGCATAATCATTGAACTGTAATCAATAGTCGATGAGAAAAATTCTTGGTTTTCATTTGACCTATCTGGGTTTGCTACTTTTCATCTAACTTGAACCGTTATTCTGCAGACTGAAGCTGAGTTGCTGGCGGAGAGGCGATGTGTAGCTCACCTGATTGGAGGGGTAGGCATTGGATAGCCACATCGTAAATTTTCCTTCAAAAACCCTTCTTTAGGCTTATAATTTACAAATCCCTCTATTCTTTCAGGGTGTTGCTTATTGTGATCTGCCAGAGGACACTATGCTTCCTGGAGAAATGTAATTCTATTCATTCATACCTGGCCTTTTCTTTTCCCTGGAGAATCTGCAAAGAGCTGGTTGTTAACAATAACAAGCTGTCAGGTTCGTTACCAGAATATGTAGTTAGAAGAAAATTAATATCGATGTGATGTATGGAGGAAGAGAAGAATAACCTAATTGGGTGGATAGTGTAGCTTCATATTCAAGATTTGCAATAAAAATTTTGGCGGACAGTGGTGTATTAAGGTGTAAGTTAAAGCTCGTGCTTTCGAAATTATTCTCAGATGTGGCCTTGGCTGTGGAATCTTTATGCCTATTGACTCCCTATGCCCAGTTGTATCATTTTACTAATCTGTTGTGATAAGCTCATTGAACTCCAAATGGCACGTTTGGCTGAAGGATGCTTTGCTTCTATGATTATTATGCTTTTCTTTTCTTTTGTTTTAGTTTCTGATATTGGCAACTGTCGCTTGATGGAGATCATCATTGTTTGGTAGAATCACTGACCAAGTTATTCGTCGCAATTCAAATTGGTTAGTCGAAGTAATCTGTTTGTTCTAGCTAATTCAGTAGCCTCAGTAGTTAGCGTGCACATTAGTCGCAAAATCGTTCATCGGAATGTGGATTAACACTTTGGTGCCATCTCTCTCTCTCTCTCTCTCTCTCATGCATGAGCACTTTGTGAGGTCATGATAATAAATCATGTATTTGCTAAAAATCCAAACCTTTTGTTTGGAAAGAGCATGGGGAATTCAAATTCTTGCTCGGTTTCGTCAATTCCTATGTGAAAACATGGAACTCTCTTTACAGGGACCTTGTACCAAGATCCAACGTTTTGTCCTCGTTATTTTTCCTTTCCGTAAAGCAAGTGAAGTGGGATATACTTCTTCATAATGTGAGAGAGAGCGGACGTATAATTTAATCATTGGCCAACAATGAATCTTCGTTCTTTATACATAGCTAACAATGTAAATCGTTATAGAGCGATTACCAACAATTTTACTGCGGACCATGTTTATATTCGGAAGATCCCTTGTACAGAATATTCTAGATAGATAGATTTGGGTTACGGTTTGGAAACAACTCCAGTGCTGCGACCGAGCAAATGGATGGAGATGCTTTTCCGTCTGCATAGCAAGCATGTCATTCTAAAAATCCGCCGCCATTCGATTTCAAATTTCTCAGCAGATTCAAACTCATCTGGCTACTCTCGGCCTGCTTGTCCCACAAACGCAAACTGGTAGGTACCCCGAGACCATAACCATCCAAAATGGCATATTACATCTCTCGCCCAGTTTCCGCATCGCTCCAATACACGAATTACTCCCGACAATATAAGAGAAGCCACGAAGCATGCTAAACATTATCCTTTCACCGCCTACAGGGAAATCAATGATATCATATAGACGTCAAAGAAGGCGAGGCAATCCATCTGCATCAACAGCAAGCGGAACGAAAAAATGTAGGCGCCACACATATTGATCTGATGATTCCAATCCTAGCCATAGGCTGCAGCAATACAACAAACGCCACGACAGATACCCCATCAACGGGGTTTAACATTGTCGGTACAGATTAAAAAAGGCCGAGTGATAGTTTGCACTTGACACAGAATAACTTAAGCAAAATATGTCAAGGGTCCTACATAATGGTAACTAGAATAGTATGTTCCTATGTGAGTTTATCCACTATCTCCATCCCAGTGGCCGAGATTGCCACCTTATCCAGTATCCTACTACCTCGAGTAGATCGAGGTCCCGACTTTAACACCGACCGAGAGCAGTATAATCCAAAAGAACAAGATGCACCAGGTCCATGAAGCCACTGATGGTGTCTTGCGAGAGTGCAGGCCAGAATCGGTAGGGCTGATATCAGCTTGAGACATCCCAAAAGAGAGAACGATATTGAGTTCTCCATTCTTCCCAATTGACCAGTCCATTCCACTGCCGAGTAAATTCATGTTTCTAATTCTTATCATGCCAGCAGTAACATGAACAGAACTCGAAGGCTGTGCAGCCGAATTGAGACGGAGTGCCGCATCTTTCACCGGGAACTCTGCAGCAAAAGCAGGAGGAGCAGGGAAACTCCCTAACATTTGACTGGCTGCTTTCATGAATGGATATTTAATACCTGGAGGAATAAATTCAGATTATGCTCAGGCAAATGTGAAAAGCGATTCATACAGAAATAAACAGAACATAGAAAACACAAAGAACGGGGATATTCAGATGGTGCCAGGTCATAATAAAGGTCAACTCTTACTTGATTCAGGGTCTTTTGAATCCAAATGCGGCTTTGAAGTGGACGCACAGTCCTTATTGCAAGATTCTGAAGGAAGATTGCCTGCCGGAGGAACTTCCTCATTTTCTCCATTAATATGCTGCAAGACAAACGGTTCAATAGAGCGGCAACTAGAAATGCCACAAAAGTGGTACTTCTTCAAAATATGAAGTAGACTTACCTCAGCATGAAGCGCATGGTCAGAAAGTGCATTTTCAGGAGGAAGTTGAGAGGATTCATATGGCAAGAAATTCTCATCATCTGCATCAAAGAATGTTAGGTAGTCTTCAACATCAAAATCTGCCGCATCCTCCCCAAGGAGATTAGCAAGGTCATTTGTCTGGAGGTAGTAATCATCTCCAGCTGCATCTAAGTATGGCTCATCGAGTAAGTAATTGGCATCCACAGGATTGGCATTATCATCTGATTGGCCAATGTATCCCTTCTCAATGGCTTTCATCTCCGTCCGGTACTGCTCTGGTAAAACAAAAAACTGCTCATCCTGCTGTTGCAAACCGGCTTGAATTGCATTGGTATCTATCAAAGGCTTTTGCTCATCTTCATTGAGGTCATTTGAATGCTCAGTGCCCTGGCTTGTCTCACCATGATAGAAGTTCAGAGGAACTGGAGCATTTCCAGGTTCAGTTCCAACATCAATAATCTGAAACACAAAAATGGTGCAAGAATTAAGGTAACGCAAGTGGACACTCCGATAAAAGCTCCTAATCAGTTCAGTCTACTAAATAAAACAGAGCATTCACTCCCCCCCCCCCCCCCCCCCCCAAAAAAAAAAAAAAAAAAAAAAAAACACCAGACATAAAATACAAGGTGCTTCTGTAAATATGAAGAATTTTCTCTAGCATCAAAGGGAAAAGGCAAAATTCCCTCAACTTCACATTAAGGTCTCCCAAAATTCCCAAGTTTTTAATTATCACAAAATAGCCAATAATCCTGGTACAGCGCACTAAGCAGCGTAAACTGTTACCCTCAGGATGCAGAAGATATCTCCGCCCTAGGCATTAGTGTTGCCACAAATTTTTTTTTAATTTTTTTTTGTCACCAGTTCACTATTTCAAGGTTAAAACCCTGGAGAACCTTTAAACTCTATGTTCATATAACTTCTAGTACAGATAGCCGATAAGCACCAAAGGTAAGATCTACAAGGAGACATCTATAATTGGAGGCCCATTGTGAATTGATCAAGTCCATGGAAGTCGGTTGCATCTTTTCATAGGTCTATACTCCCTCTCAGATAGTTTCACGAAATAATTCTTTTCCCACTTCCAAATTGTGATTAAAACCATTGACTTTACAAATAAATCTGGACATCCTATAAATTAATGCCTTCTATAAGAGTGTGATTTTACTACAGACACCAAATTATATGAACATAAGAAAATCAAACCTCATCCAAGTCATCTGCCTCAACATATTCATCATGAACAACCACCATTTGCTCCTGATCAGGAAACAGGGCCACATCATCATCCTCCCATTCCTCCTCAATGAATGGTGCACCATATTGCTCCCCGTTCTTTGGGCCAGAACCACTCTTCTGAAAGATCCTGCACAGCACGAACGCATCCTGCAGAACCCAAACAATCCCACCAGCAGCCAAAAAGCAAAAAGTCAGTGTCAATAGTAATTGAGATGTCAAGAAGAAGAACAAAATGCCACCCATTCTCAACAATTTTACAGCATAAACTCACTTGCGGAATTCCAGCCTTCTCCAATTCTTCATCAGTAAGCCGATATTCATGCATAACCCAATTTGTTCGCTGTCCACGCGGAGCTCGCCCATTATGATAAACCAAAGTTTTCTTCATTCCAACAGTTCGAGAGTAATGATAGATTGCCCGGTCCTTCCCTGTTGTCTTCCAGTAACCTTTCTCTGTGGCACGATTTGTCTTCGACCCATTTCCATACTTCTTATCCAACACACTAAAGAAGTACCACTCGAGGTCTCTACTTTTCAATTTCGACTTATCTGGAATCTCAAAAAGGAAATTATAAAAAAGTTTGCTTCAACCAAATTCATCATGGAAATGAATTGGAATAGAAGAGACAAAAGAACTGTTTCTTAAAATACATCTCCCACCGACTCAGAATATAAAACCCAAATTAACTCATTTACATCATAATTTCAGACCCTGGACTTGATAGTAGTCAATCCAATGTGGTCTTTGCCACATAAAAAAAGAAAAAGAAAAGGAAAAGAAAAGTTTTTTCACATGTAATATCATCCAGTGTAACATTCAATGACCAATATGGCATATCAATCTAACCAATATGGCATATCAATCTAACTTGCCGCCTCCATCAAATTGCAGACCTACCTTGCCTCTTAGTGCTTGTTCCAGCAAAGCTGGAAGGTGCTGCTAGAGAAGTAGCTCCTTACTCCAACTCCTCACCACCAAATCAAATACAACCACAAAAAAATTTCAGGGCGATCACGCATCCTTGCCAAGAACGCATTAGCTTCCACGCTGGCCTCAGGATGTAGAGGATGACGGTCCTCACTATCCAGGATTCCAGGGCGGCACACTCCAAAGACCGTTAGAAGCCGACACCACTATCTAGACCGTTCTCATCTCACTCATCTTTCCCAGGATAAGAAGTAGAACGACGCATACCTAAGATCATTCCACGCACTCAGTCAAAAAATCGAAGGCATCACCCACAAATTCCTCCGTCGGATTTGGGGGAGTCACAAACAATTGTCAGAGGAAGAAGATTTTCCCGGCTCTACTTCCCGATAGAAATTTCCAAGATCAAAACATGGCTAATCGTTGACTTATCAACGCAAATTCCAGTCAGACGAATTCTCAAGAACCCAAAATTCTCACCTTGACCCAGCCGAAAGCCAAAAAAAAAAACCCAAAAAAACCCACAAAAAAAAAAAAAACCATTCGCGAGTCAATCGGCAGCGACCCAATTCACGAAATCGCGGATAACCCAAAATGCGCCGACAGCCGAGGCGATCGAAACCCACTAAGACACGGACGGCGAGATCTGCCAAGAAGTAGCGGGGGGGAGGGAATTACGCACCGGGGAGATCCCAGGGCTCGCATTTGTAGACGTCGACCTCGGAGATGGCGTCGAAGCGGAGGGGCTTGCCGGAGACCTTGCGCTTCAGGTAGTAGCGGATGAGCTCCTCGTCGGTGGGGTGGAACCGGAACCCCGGAGCCAGCGACTTCCCCTTATCGCGTCCCATGGAGAGAGCCCGATCGTCAGGTCTTCCGAGCTAGGGTTCGCAGAAGATAGAGAGAGAAACAGAGAGATTCGTAGAGAGAGAGAGAGAGAGCGATTGGAAGGGGATGGTGATGGTGGTGGTGCTTGGGGGTTTGCTTTGAAGGCAAAGTAAAAGGCGAGGAAGGGCAGCAGGAACTGTCCCCCTGAAAAATCTCCGCTTTTGCTTTATCTTTAATTTAAAAATTAATTTAGTTTCGTTTAGTTTAGTTTAATTATTGATTAAAGGATTTTTAGATAAGAAAGATGGGGGTGGGGGAGATTGGGAGGGAGGTTGCGTGAAGGCAGCCGCAGCGGAAAGGGGGTTTTGTTAGGGTCACCCGCGGGTGGACGGACGAACGGCTGGGCTGGTCGGTGACGCTTCGGCGCGTGGGGGAGGGAAGAAGGTTCTGGAACCGAGGGCAGCGCGCGTGGCGTGACGTAGGCGCGTGGCGTGTGTGGGCGACCGTCGGACGGGCGTTGCGTTCAGCGCCGCTCAAAAAGAGCGGGTGACGTGGGCGCTTACGAGCTCCGTGCAGCGTTGACCGCGACTTCCCTTGATATGAAATCTGAGTTGGTGGGACAGTTTCTCTCCTCTTTCTTTTTTTTTTTTTTTTTTTTTTTTTTTTGTTGGGGTTGTTTGAGATCTTTTTTTTTCCTTATCCGTTTGTTAAATTCTGTTCGGATTCTATATGATTCGGTGCGATTGGAATTTTGTTTTTTCTGAAATGTGTGTGATGTCAGGAAGGTGCCATTTATATCCGATAGTGATTAGTCAATTATCACGATTGATTAATCACTGAGTTTGCCACAGTAACCACCATTTCAACATGGAATGGGGAGATGGGGGAGTTTGAATCCCCACATTTTTAGGGAAATTTGGAGTGAGAACAATTTAATTTTAAATATGGGTTTCGACTCCCACGCCCTGCAAAAAGTAAAAGTCGAGTGAGTAGCCTAAAATAGGAGAAGAGTAGGACCCACCAAAAAAAGAAAATTACTAAGATTAGTTCACACGCCAATCATCGAAGTCAAAAGTAGATGTGTTGAAAATGGATAATATTTTTCCTCCTATGTTGGGGGTTGGGTTGTAAAATGAGTTGTTAGACATTTGAAGAGCCGGCTGAAAAAGATTTTAAAATATTAAAATCCATGTGAGAGTGAGTCGGATAACTCATTGATGATCCATTTAAAATTTCAGTTTTGTTTAAATTAGATAAGGGGATTTGAAAATGGGATTAGCTCACCTTCGGTACTATGGTCGATGACACAACAACTGCCTTTGTCATTCTTGACGGCGAACTTGACGAGATTGGGGTCAATGGAGGCCAATCGGCACAGCCCTTGGAACTCGCACCCTAGAACTTGGCCAAGGTTTCGCTTTGTCTGTCATGATGGCCTTAGGGGTGAACGGTTTCGGATTCTATTCCGATTCTACACAGATTCTATTTGGAATCTGAAACCTATCTGTTAGAATATATTTCTCATTTTTTTGGAACCTAAAATCTACCATACATACTCTATAATCTGAAATATATCATGTCACATGTTTCAAAATCAGTTTCAGAGTCTACCAAGTTCAATCTATATTATTAATTAAACGATTGCAGTGAATTAAAATATTTAGTGACAACCGCTTGTTGTTACAATTCACTAACCATAAAAACACATAAAAAAATGAACATTAATAAAATAAAAATCTCGATAATAAAACGGAAGCTCAAATTAGTGCTTCTACATTATATACTTATCATCAAATGATATAGAATATTATAAAATCGTGCAAAGATATAAATCAATAAAACATTAAAACTTGTTCCCGATTATAGGTTCCAGGTTTGATTCCTCCAACTAAGAACCTAGAATCTACTAGTTAAAACAAATTTATCATTTTTTGGAACATGGAATATATTCTACATGCCTTGAGACTTGAAACCTATAGGTTTCCATCAATTCCGATTCTCAAATTTGAGATTTTCCCTAAAATCATGCTCACCTCTAGATTGCCAATTTGGAAATCGCAAGTGATCACTCTTGTGCATTCGAATCAATTCAGTACAAAATTCCATCTTATTATTTCCCATCATTTTTCCTCTGGGGAGGTTTAGAATGGGACAGCGTAAATTGAGAATACTTGGGTTGAGAAGGAGGTGGCGAGGAAGAAAGATGGCAAAAGATTTTTAATTTTATGTTGTTTGACAAATTTGGACAACAAAATAAAAACCATACATTATTGACAAGATTTACATGTCCCAAATAAAATACTGAAATTAATACTTCGAATTTGAATGCAATTTATTAAGACCAAAACTCAAAGTTGGAACTTGTTTCATAAATTTATGAATGACTTGCAATCATTTAACCCAAAAAATCAAAGCCCAAATTCATTTGATGATTTATAGATGGCTCCGGCCAAACTTCCACCACTACTAACTCATCTTTCAAATTTTCATGGTTCATTCTGACTTCTATTATTTGATCTCGATTACCTCATTCTATGTATCAAATGAGGCCGAATTTTCTTTGTTTTGTTTGAAAAGGCCGAATTGAAATGAGCTACATGTTAAATCGCTCCAATTCGTCTGTGTTTTTCCTTTCCATTTTGCATAACTTTGAATTTCTCTATTCTATGCAACTTTGTAGTTTGTATTTAGTATATTTTTAAGGTAGGAAACAGTGTATATCTTTTTTGGGCCAAGGAAATGATATACATTAATCAGGAATAAAGCTATCCCCTATATTCCTAATACAAATTAATCACCTCACTTTTTTATATTAAAATTAATTGTATTTCTCCCTATAATAAAATAAAGGGAAAAAGTCACAAAAAATCTTAAATTTTATCCAATGTGACAAATTTATTTCAAACTTTTTTTATGACACATAAGATCCCATATTTTGTCAACTATGACACATTTACCCCAAACTTTATGGTGAAAGGGCATTTCCATATTTTATTTTTGATCCTTTTCTTTTTTTTCCTTTTTTCTTCTTCTCTCTCCAAGGAAGAGAGAAGAAGAAAAACGAAAAAAAGAAAAAGAAAAAAAGTATAAATCAAAAGACAAAAATACCCTATAATTTAAGATAAATTTATCATGTGAGTATAAATTTAGAACTTTTTATGTCACAAAAAAAATCGGAATAAATTTATTAAATTGGATAAAGTTTGGGATTTTTAAGACTTGTTTGTTAAAAATAATTTTTGTTCCTCAAAACAAAATTTTTATTCTTTTGTTTTAGAGAATAAAAAAGAATAGAAACGTGTTTGATAAAAATTTTGTTTCAAGAATAGATTTGGAACAATTTTTTATTTTCTCTTATTTTTTCTTTTTTTTTTTTTTTCTTTTTCTTTCATTCTTCTTCTTTTGGCCGATTGTAGGCCTCGGCCATGGTTGACGACCCGACGACGAGGGTTGGCAATCTTGCTAGAGTGTGGCCTCTCGCGACGAGCTCGCCTATGGCAGGTTGAGCCTCCCCGACTAGGCCAACCTCGCCTAGCCACCGAGGCCATCGACGAGGCTCGGCCTTGCCCGGATCTAGCGACCAACCTTGCGAGCGCTTGGGCAAGGCGAGCCTCGCGGTGAGCTTGCGGCCTCACCTAGCTCACCGGATCTCGCCTAGCCGGTGTGGCTAGCGATCGCCACAATGAAGCAAAAAGGAGAAAAAGAAAAAAAAGAAGAAAAAAAAAGGAAAAATCTAATAAAAATATTAAAAATTAAAAGAAATAATAAAATTATAATTCTACCAAACGCATTTCTATCTCAGAATATAAATTTTTTTATAATTATCAATCGTATTTTATAATAAGAAATTATTTCTGAAGCAAAATAAAAAAAATTATTTCCGATGATAAAAAATTTTTCTGTAAAACAAAATAATTTTGTCCGATTTTCCTATTTTACTGTATATGCTGAAATACTTTTGCTGGAGATAAACGAAAGAACCCTAGTTTCCTTCCCAGCTTAAACCCCAGTCCTCCCAAAAAATTGCACCCGAATTCGAGCCATTTCCTCTGAAAACTGTCGCATGGCACGCGTCCTGCGTTGATCTTCGACATCGCTCGCACAGATTCGGAAGCCATTTCTGCCCGATATCGACCGGGAGCGCTCGCCGGCGCCACCCGTATCTCGACGTCCGCTTCGGCTGCTGGGTTTGCTCGCTTTCTCCACCGTTTCTTTTTCGCCTTTCTCGTTTCTGGGTTTGGAATATCTGGCGTTTCTTGGCGTCGTTTCGCCATAAATTTGCGAACTTTGGCCTGTTTCATTCGCCTGTGCTGTTTCTTGAGCTTAATTTTTCCTTTTTTTGAAGTTTCCGAGTGTTGTAGGGGACTTTCGCCATTTTATACCTTGAGTTGTCTGTAATTTGCTTACGCAATTCTCATGATGTCGAATTACTTTATCAGCACGAGAAATGTAATGAATATGCGTTTCTTGGTCTTGTAATTTGCTGAAATTTGTTGATCTTGCTGTGATTCAGTCTGGCAAGACTCCAAAAGCCGGCTTTAACGCCCTTGTGTGGAAGATTCTGGTGTTGGAAGGAGAGATGGCACTTTCTCGGGCTGTGATGCGATCCCTGAACAATGGCTTACTGCAGCAATTCCATCGTCCACATTTAGCTAGACCCCTCTCAGTGAATGCGGCGTCAGGTACTTTTGGGTTTTCACTGTCTGGGTGTCGTTCTGGGCTGCTGAGAGTGGTCCAAGCATTCTTGGGAATGCTCTTTTGTCTTGTTTTGTTTTGAAATGAGAATGTTGTTTATCGGATTGGGTTGCAGTTCTTCTTTCCTAAGCTTCCTTGTTGTCATGGGAAATAAGCTTATGCAAAGTGTGTACATTTTACTGTAAATGATGTAGCTGTAAAATACAAGCTTAGTCTTGTGGTGAGTCATTTACTTGGTGGGGAGTTTGCTTGTTATAATAAGGTTCTCTTTGTTCCCTCCCATTATGCACTGGCGTTTGGTTGTAAACATTGTTGACAAAGTGGCCTGTCATGTTTTTCTAGGGCTAACTTATAATCTTCAACCATTGGTATAATGTTTGTTTGAAAATACTCGACATTAAACTACATAAACAAATTTGTGAAGTAGGTTTGGTTTCCTTTGCAATTCTCTAACGTGGGCAATCTTGAGAAAACGTCATATTGTGCCCTGTTCCTTATATGATACCACCAACCCGTCGATGGTTTGTTCTGCAGGTCATAATGGCGATCGCAAAGAAAGTTCTAATTCATCTGAGCCTGCTGATGAATTTGAGCGGCGGATATTTGGCGGCTTTTCTGGAATTGATTCAAAAACTGAATCATTTTTTCAGAAGTTTGACAGAATTGAGAAGGCTGGATCACGTTCAGGACTGAATGGTGAGGATAACTCCCGGATGCTTGAGGGCTTAAATGATAGTTTTAGTACATTATCAGATGGGATGGATGGGAGGTTGAAGAAAGAAGCCATGTACTTCCCATTCGATTGGGATGAAGTAGAACAAGACGATTATGCATTTAGACCCGATATGAAATTTCTTCCGGGAATGAAATATGATGTAAAGGTACTGTATTGTGATTCCATGTAGTCCAAGTTGAGGGATTAGAAGTTATGTTAAATATCTGCCTTTTTCTTATGCTCTCTGATTGGTCAAATTGCAATTTTTGTTGTAAATAACTTTAATTTTCAGTATTACTCTCTGTGGAGGGTTTTCCAATGTGAATCTTCTATATTAATCTGCTTATGCTGTCCATACCACCCAGATGTTATGATTTGGGAGAGGAACCAGTTGCTACTTATGAATTATGTACTTCATCGGTTTTTGGCATGAAACTAATTGGCCTATATTGGGTCATGGTTTTAATTATCATACTTGTTATCATCACAATCATACAATTATGCTCTTGTCCTTTATATATGTTGCTAACTTTCTCCTGCATTGTTTTGCTTTTCACTTAAAGTGTCCTTATGTTTGCAGTGCTTTATCTTTCTTTCTTTTAGGATCTCGATCTTAAGAAACCAGGAGTGCGCAAGTTCACCAAAAGACGGGAATTTGAAGTTACTACAGGGGAAGTGCTGAGAAAAGCTGATTTCAGGGTAAGCATTGGGTTGATCATATTAATTTGTTAGAAATTGTCACGTAGTATTCCATATATGTTGAACTGACAAACGCTTCATATGAGCAAGAGGTTCTTTGATGATCACCGTTAACCATTCATACCCTTCTGATTGAACTTTTTCAAGCATATTCCTGCGTCATGTGATATGTTTAATACCTTCAGCATGCTGAATCTCTTCAATTGGTTGATATTTCTGTGGAGATTGTGTGCCTCTAAGGGCCATTGAATTGGCATGTGAGTGACCCTTATTACAAGCAATACATATCCCAGGTTATTTGTGCTCTACTGACGTTTCTCTTCCATTTTGCTCTGCTTGGTTCTGCTTTTCTAGTCATTACATGACCAATCTCACCTAGATGCCTGATCTACTGATGTAAAGAATGGACATTTTCCCCATAGTTAAGGAAGGCCATTATATACCCAACAAGTTAATGTCGTCATCCTATCTTGCTCCATACTAAGACTTCACCCACTCATTGCTGCAAGATAAAAGAATTTATCAGATAACAGGAGGTGTCAAAATGATTCTTAGAATTATGATGCAACTATGTGATAAGGAAAAGAAAAATAATGATGGGAGATATATTGGGAGGATGACAGATGCCCCCCAAGATATCTCTTTTCAACTATAGCATAAGATTGTTTGAAGGACTGCTTTGACATTTTATCTTTCGGAAATTCTGATTACTTTCCCTTTTCCATATTATTGCAAAGTCAAAAAAGGTTGAATAACCATTCCACTCCTTCCTTCCTTCTGATCCATCTCTCCTCAAGTTTAGTTCCCTCGGGTCATTCCAATATTCTGTGTCCGTGATGTAACCCTGTTATTCAGATCAAGGGGTAAATGACATAAGTTTAGTTGTTGCCAGAGGTTATCCCAATGCAGCATTGTTCTCCCAAAGTGCTGTAGTTGGCCAACTGATATAGGGACGACATGGCTTCTGTGAAACTTTTGCACAGTTGGATGGTTTATCATGTTCTGTTGGTATCTTTTTGCTAAGAGCTTCACTTTCTCAATGTCAAATTTTCTGCAGAATGTGAGATTCCTTGCAAATTTCATAACTGCAGCTGGAATAATTATCAAGAGGAGCTCGGTAAAGCTCGAATATCAGTTATGTCATGGAAATTAATTGAGCTACAAATTGCTTTTCTCACTCATTTGCCGTTTCTCCCTTTTCCTAGACTCGCATCAGCGCCAAGGCACAGAGGAAGGTTGCGAGGGAGATCAAAACCGCTCGAGCTTTCGGGCTTATGCCTTTCACGACGATGGGAACGAAATCCTTCGTCTTTGGAAAAACAATGGAGAATCTTGACGAGGATTACGAGTATGAGGCCTTTGAGGGGACCACGGGTGGTGACATGGAATGAGCGTCAAGACTTCCGTGAGAATCGTCCATTTGACTTTTCAGTCTTGTCCTGGCATGCTTCTTTGACTTCTCTATCGTTCCATACTTTCCATTTTCGGGCAAGGTCATAGCGTTGAGTCAGAGCAGAGCAGAGCCATGTAGAGATTTCTGTTGTTGGATAACAAGCTGTGCTGGTCTGGGGACTTTTTTCCGGAGTTACTAATGAGACCAAGCTCATGTGCTGGTTACTGGGACTTTTATTTATATGTTTCGCTTGTTAAAGATGCATTGTCATAATCAGACATCGCATTTGAAAAAGAGAATGGGACTCCGGGTGGACCGGGCATTTCTTAAGTGGCTGGACGAGTGTCCGTTCCGGCGGCCCACCTCCCCTGCGAAGAAGCTTTGTAAATTTGAGTCTGGTTCTTTCTTGTGACACAAGATACTTACAATTCCTTTTCGTTCATGTGACTGCCTCGATAGGTTAATGTAATTCAGGAAGCTAACATCATTGCTTTTCGGGGAAATATCAAAATCCATAGAGATGTAATTTAGCTAGTGACAATTTCTTTTTGGAAAAATTCCAGAAACCGTCCGGGTTTTTACCAAAAAAACATCTTTGCATTCTGTATCTTAAACAACCAGCGATTGCTCCCTCACTTTTATGCTTAATCACCACTTGATGGTAGCCCTTAAATCCATGGACGCCACATCGTAATAGCTCTTTCTTTCAATGCGAGTAAGAAGGTTGGAGAAGATAAGGAATGCTTATCTCGACCGATAATTACTCCAAGAATGTCGAATGTATTTTACGATCTTATTGCTCAAAACGCCATTGGCTGCAATTGAAATTTCCTAACCATTGAACTACGCATTCGATTTCCATAGGAGTGGCTCTAAGATTGTAAATAAAGAGCAATAACACCGGCAGAACATGGAACACAAGCAACTCTGTAGCTAATCTCTCTTAGGAGCAAGTTACTAGGAGATACCAGAAAGATGCAGATATTGAAGAACTGCGGAAAATCTTCAAAGAATATAAATCGTGCTCAAACCAACGATGCAAAATTACGAATCATAAGCACCCCAGAACATGTCTTCCAATGCCAGCAAAAGAAAACTCATTAATTTCTTCCTGAGTACTGTAAGGTCAGCGAAGCGTGCATACATTCTGTCGTGTACGAAGACCTATCTTTGGGTGTCGAGACGGTTCCATACCATAGATATGACTATCCAAAAGATAACCTTCTGAAAGTCAATTGGCCTGTGGAAAAGATGTACTAATTGAGTTGTATTTGGTTGAGTTATATATCTAGCAGTGTGTTTCCCTGGACCGCTATGCCATCTGGTCCAAACAGCCAAGAGAGAGTTCGCTGGTTTCAGTGTTCATTTATAGGGAGGAATGTGAAAATCTCCCGAGAGAGTTTAGACCTAATCAAGTCTTGCCAAAAGGTTCATCGTGCACAAGTCTTCCCCAAACATTACTTTTTGCTAAGTGGATTCCCATGGTCATGCAAGATCAGCTAAAGTTCTTTTGCAAGCTAAGAAAGACGTTGAAATGGATAAATTATAGAAAAGAAGCTGGCCCACTGCACATTCTAAAACGTCCTCCTACTAGATAAAAATTGTTGCAAGTGCAAAATCAAAAGACACGAGGAGTTTATTCGTCGAGCTGACGCTCACAATTAGCGCGGGGATCAACATGCATCTGTAAGAGAATATCCACAAAGATCTGTTTGCAATAGAAGGACCTAGGAAACAAGTAGGGCTAGTAAAGTTGAGACACTAACAGCGGACTTTGAGTGTACTTTATGACTATTAGACAAAGACCATTTCACGCACTTGATGCCAATCTCTTTGATCTTGCATGATATCAATGTGATATCTCTCAATTGACTCACTGAGGTATTATTCGTTTTAGTCCGCCCCATTCCGAGCCTTATGGTTTTGTCTTTTAGCATACAGGCATACACTTTCTCAAAGAGTTACCCATCTTGATAATGTTCGCTTAACTTTGGAGTTTTAAAGCAAAAGTTGCCTTTACTTTAAAAGGCATCTCTATAATATAATTATAGATTTCACATATATATCTTAGGGTATAAGGACACTAGAAGTGGTAAATGTTTTATAAGGCTTTCACTTTAGTGCCAAAAGTTTTAATTGGCTCATTTAAGTGTCAAATTTGAGAATAAACATAAACTTAAGAGCCTCCTAGAAATTCAAACAAAAAATATTACGTTTTAACTTGAGTTGGCATTTTTATATAAAATACGAAGTCCACATGGACTTCCTAACGACGTGGCTGACTTCCTGAAATGACGTTGCATGAAGCCTAGGCCAAAAATGAAAATCAAGTAAGATGAATAGAATGAACAATCACTGTCCAGTGAGTAGTACACATCTTCTAAATAGATCGAACATTCACTATGCATCTCAATAAATCGATATCACAACTCATCGATTCCAAATCTAGTATACAATATATGTAAAATATAAAAAAATGAGATACCTTTTGACAACATAATTTTTTACATGTCGAATCAATCAACAATAACAAATTAATCGTCAATGGTCTATTCCATTGATTAATCTTTATCATCAAACATCAATGATCTATTCTATTAACTAATCTAATGTTTAGTATCTAATTGTGGTCACGCTCAACACTAGTGACAAAGGCAAGCCTTGACTAGGTCTTCACCTATATTAGCCGAAAGTTCGGCCTAGAAAGACGTCTTGATAATAGCACACATACTTACATCTCAATGACACAAGCATAATTCACCAACCTCATTCTTTAATAACCCACAATCAAATCTAGATCCATCTCAAAACTTGAGTTCACTAACCAAAACATATAACTTTTCAAGATTCAATTCATCAAACATAGCACATTTCATAAACCACACTCAAAGTCAAGAACTTTTTGTAACATTTCATATAAAGGTTTTGCAAGCTCATTCATAAGTAACCAGTTTAAACTATAATCAACAGATATTTTTCCATTTCAAATAAACAAAATTTTAGTAAAATGTTCAATCTAATTTTATGCATTAAATATGCGAAAACACCACTTTGCCTTTCCAAAGAACTATCAAACCATGTAACATCTCTTTAATTCATAATATTTCTTTCTATAGTTTCAAGATATGAGTAACCACCCATATCTTGAATTCGTATTAAAAACAATTTAAAAACCAATTAAACTAAAACACTTCCACACAAAATAAATTTAGTGGACAATTCTCATAATGAAAAAACTGAAATTTTATATTTTTATATCTTTTTTTTATCCTTTTGTTTCTTTCTTTTATTTATTTTCTTCTAAATTTGGTGAGGGCCGGTGACCCTGGTCGATCATGGGCGAGGGTCGGGGTCCTCACCCAATGGCTGTCTAGGCAAGGGCCACGACCCTTGCCCTTTGCCGATGAGGGCTTCGCGGTACTAGCTAGATTTGGGCGAGGGTTGGATCCTCGCTTGTGACCAATGATGGCTATGTGGCCCTCGCCTATTGGCCGATGACCTCGGCCTGTGTTGCTGAGGGTTGACTCCCTCATTGGGCTTCATAGAAAAAAAAATATAAAGAAAGAAAAAAAAAAGGGAAAAGGAAAAGTAAGAAGAATGCAGCATCCTAATGCACGGCCAGCGACCCTTGGCCAGCGACCCTCGGCGAGGGTCAGCCAACAACCCTCTTAAGCCTATTTTTAAAACATGGGGGCAACTTATTCATGACCTGAACTCTTAAATATAAGTTCTAGGTCCATTTTGCCACCTCTACTTATCGTGAATCAGAATCGATGATTCAAAGGACATAATATGCAGCAAAGATTGGCTGTGATTAGTGGGTTTTTTTTTCCTGCAAATCTCAACCGCACCCGACCAAGCTCTAAGCGCGTGTTTATGGATTATATTGTTAGAATCAAAACATCCTTCCATTGATATTTTAAGGACTAGATATTGAATTAAATACTTCAGCATACCTAGTATGTCATTTGCATTAGCAATGATCTATGTGTCTTCTCTCCAAAAAGCTTTACGGGCCAAGACACCATGACAAAGGATCACTGAGAAGTACAAAGACAATAGCGTAAACCCCAAACGGAAGCGTCTCTCCTAATTTTACAATGTTCCAATTAATAACTTTCAGAATATTATACCATTAAGAATGGAGATTGTTCCAATGAATAACTTTCAAAAAATTATACCATTAAGAACTATGTAGCATATTTTTTCAAAGCATTTTAGTGTGAATTCTTCTTTTCTTGGAATTAAAACTTTGACAAACCTTTTGATCGGGGAAATCAAGTACTAAATTTTTATTTAAGTGCAATCACGTCCTAAACCTATATATTGAAAAACACCATTTAAGTTGCCACATGCATGTAATTTTCTAATCAACGGTAATTCTTTGTATTGTTAATCGAAAAAAACTTGATTACACTTCTTCACAGACTACAAAGGACTTAGATTGCACTGATAAAAGTACTTAACATTCAATTGCGTTTGTGCATGAGGCCTTGGAGTTTCTAAGCACTTCTCTCTGCCATTTAAATCTAGAGGACAGGACTCTATAAAAGTCCATTTAAGTCTACGGAAATTAAAAGGAAAAGGGTATTATTTAATGTGATGTCTGTCTTTTTATTTTTCTAGAATCGATCTATTGTACACCCTCTCATTGGTTTTTCCCCTTAATTAAGCTCCATTATATAGTCGCGTGCCACGTCGGAGCCAACTCATTCGACCATTGTACAAGACAAAACCCTAGTCCTAGAAAATCTCGCAAGAGATAGTCCAGAACAACTGAAAAGAGTTCGTGTAAGAGTCAAAACTCTTCTATAAAGAGATGGGGAAGTTACAAGTCTATATCCTAATCTTGTATGATGAGATAAGTCGCCGTTCCGTTTCATGCAAAACTAGAGTTCTTTTGCAGTGATCATCACTTCTCAAACCCTAATAGCCACATCAGGGAGGCCCTTATATAAGATAGCTTTCCGGGACAGTCAGGCGTCGCACGCATCATAGGAGGGGCTAGAGACCTGCTTGGCATAACACGACCCGGCGCAACAATGGCGGCCTCCACCAACCTTTGTGGGCAGAGCGTCTCGTGGCTCGTCGTTTTTGCTGTTTTCATGACAAGGATCGCGTACTGTGCTGAGCACTTCCACAGTTGGAACGTGGAATTCGACCCGGACTCCGTTTTCTCGTATCTAGAACAACCGGTGTGTTATCAGCTGAATCCGATTCATGTTGTTCGTCTTTTGCGAACTCTTTAATGATGCAGTTTGTATTAGGGTTTTGTTTCTTTGAAGAGGATGACGCCATGAGAGTGAATTCTGGATGCAGGTTATCACCATCAACGGAATGCTCCCGGGACCGCTCATAAACATGTCGACGAACGACGTTGCTTACGTGAACGTGTTCAACAACCTGGACGAGCCTTTGCTTTTCACATGGTACATATCTCAAAAAGATCCATCTTTGCCGATTACATGTTCAGCCGCATGCACGTTTCTCTCAATTTTCTCAGCTTTAGATCTTTCAATACGTTCAATAGATCAACATATATATATATATATATATACATACACATAAATTATGTTTTCAAGTGGTTTTCTCCCGTGAATCCCTTCGTTCTCGTCGATAACACTTGTATAATCGAAGTAGAGCAAAACTAGAGAAAAGAACAGGAAATACCCAACACATAATTCTTGGACTTTGATGTAATTTTCTAAGTGAATCTGCTTTGAAGTCGTTGTCTCCATTCAATGTCCTAACAACATTCCTTATATAGGGGGAAATAAAAATAATTTAGCCTCTTCTTTTTTTCCCGTGATACTTGCTTTAAAAACTTAGAAAAATTTCTTATGCTTCTTCTTCTTCTTTTCTTTTTTGGTGGGGGGTGAAGGAATGGCCTGCAACAGAGGCTGAACTCATGGGAAGATGGAGTCTCGGGCACGAATTGCCCAATCCGACCCGGCACCAACTGGACCTACGTGTTCCAGGCCAAGGACCAGATTGGCACCTTCTTCTACTTCCCCTCCCTCAACTTCCACAAAGCCGCCGGCGGGTTCGGCCCCATCCGTGTCAACAACCGCAAGGTCATTGCCGTCCCATTCCCGGCACCTGAGGCCGAGTACGACCTTTTGATTGGAGATTGGTACAATCAAAGCTACAAGGTACTCAATGCGTTCTTTTCGCCCTCAAATTTTGGAGACAAAACTAATCAATTCGAACTCCTGAACAGAAGATTCACTTGCAAATTAGCCCTTGACTAATTAAATGCATTTCGATGCCGTTTAATAATACTGAAAATCTGTTCAATTTTCATCTTTCGAACAATTCCACATGACTAATAACTTCGTTTTGTCTCTTCGATTTCTTGCGTAAATCATCGTAAAAGACGATTAGATCGTCATTAAGCGACAAGCGGCATGCTTACGGCGGAAAGCCTGACGCGCTACTGATGAATGGCAAACTCCCATTTGGAGTTGCAGAAGATCCTGAGACATTCAATGTCACCGAAGGTAAAGAAAGATAAATCGAGAGTTCAGCAATCTTTAGAATTCAAATTCAATTTGGACCGTTCATTATATTTTTTATTTTTGGCACCTAAATGTATATTCTCCGCAGGTAAGACTTACAGGATCAGGATATCAAACGTGGGCAATGCACTGAGCTTCAATTTCAGGATCCAAGGGCACAGGATGGTGGTGGTCGAGACGGAAGGGTCGTACACTGCCCAGATCACCGTTGACTCGCTCGACATCCACGTCGGGCAGTCGTACTCGGTTCTCGTGACGGCGGACCAAGCCAAGGCCGATTACTTCATCACGGCGACCCCAAAGCTGGTCAGCGCGGAGAAGTCCGGCAAGCTGATCGCCCTGGGAGTTCTTCACTACAAGAACTCCAGTGGACCCCCAAGGTACCCCATTCCTCCAGGTCCTGATCCATTTGACATGGGTTTCTCCATCCGCCAAGCTAAGTCCATCAGGTAATGTAAAGCAGATTCCTAAACTTGGTTCCGTTCATTTGATTTTGGGGTATGAAATTGACATTGCACTTTATAACTAGCACGTCTCCCTAGAAAGAAAAGATAAAGGAGGTTTGAAATTTTGAATAATTTCAGTTAACAAATTTGAATAGTTTAGGATGAATAAGTTTTAAATTCCAAATTCATGAAAAGTCGTTTCGGGTAAATCTCTCACATTTCAAGTTTCAAGTAATGAATTTTAATAATGTTGAACGGGTAAGCTTTAAACTCAAATTTGAAACGCGAGACTTGTTAAATGGTTCAAAAGTTTATTTTGATCATATTAAATAACAATAGAAATAACCAATAGTTAATTTTTTTTTTTTTATCTAATAGTTGTTGAACTCATTTTCTCTAATATCTAATCGAACTGTTTAAAAGTTTTAATTCTCTCTCTAATGTTTTCCACCGGTGGGGCTTCCATCACTAAAGGTGGAACATGACCGCCGGCGCCGCGAGGCCCAACCCGCAAGGGACGTTCAATGTCTCCCGCGTGACGCTGAACCAGACGTTCGTCCTCCACGGGTCGACGGCCGAGAGCGACGGGGCGCCTCGCTATGCCGTAAACAATGTGTCGTACCACACCCTGGAGACCCCACTCAAGCTGGCGGATTACCTCGTGAACGGGTCGGGCGTGTACCAGCTCGACTCGTACCCAGTCCGGTCCGTGAACCCGGTGGCCGAGTCGGGCGTCTTTGTCGCGACGGGGGTTCACAAGGGTTGGATCGAGCTCGTCTTCTCGAACGGCCTGGATGTCATGGACTCTTGGCACTTGGACGGGTTCGGATTTTACGTGGTCGGGTAAGTAGTTTTCCTTTTGTGAAATTTCTCTACGATATTCTTTTAGCAATTGTTGCAGGGTTTAGGTCTAATTTTGGCTTTACGTGCCGTTTATTTTATGAGAAATGAATAATTTGGAGAATATTTTAGGGTTATTTTGCTTGAAATAATTAGTCATTAAATTCTGTTTCCATTATCAACAAAAAATTATGTCTAAACATTTTTTGTGAAAAAGGAAATAAATTTCATTTATTCATTTTTGTGAGCGATATAGAAAATTTTGTTAAGAATTTTTTTTTTCCAAATTATCCATTTTTCGCGAAATAAATGGAGCTTTAGTGTGATTATTTTTCCTAGCAATGTTTGTGATAATTATATGCAGACACAAGTAGAAATTTTACTGTTTTAATTGGTCAAATGTTGTGACTTTTGTGAATTCTCACCTATGGACTGAACCTACAATCGAACTGAAACATACTCTAAAATAAGTACATAGATATACGTCCTAGATGCACCCTCCAATTTTTTTTTTTCCATGTACCCGTTAGATAGTGATCATCTCGAAACCGATTGATGTTAAAAGTTGTGGAGAAAATGAAAGAAAAACGGGTGGGATGCATTGGATTCCACTCTCTGATTCATAGGTTTGGAGACGGAGCCTGGACGCCTGGATTGCGATCAACATACAATACACATGATCCGGTCGTCCGGTCTACAATTCAGGTTCGTCTCAACTCTCTCTCTTTCAATCTATACATGTCTATATAATCATACATCATGATAAATTCTATACAGATTTCACATTGTTCACACACACGAAATCACATTCTTGTACTATAGTAACACCATTGCTTTGTTCCTAAAAACAGGTTTATCCTGGGAAATGGACTGCTGTCTATGCTTATCTTGACAACCCAGGAATGTGGAACTTGAGATCTCAACACTCGAAGCATTGGTACCTTGGACAAGAGCTTTACGTTAGGGTTTACGATGCTGACCCCGATCCTGCCAAGGAGAGGCCACCCCCAGAAAATCTCCTCCTATGTGGTTAGTGATTAAATCCATTATATATAACTTAGAAATTATCTAAAGTGAATACGATACACTATTGTAAGTAAGTATTTCAAGAAAGTTGATTATACTCAGCCCTCGATAAAAACTCGATACGTGAACTTTCTTCAATTTTCTTTTATGCCTCTTCGATTTATTATTGATCATTGATTATTTGCTCCATTTAAGGAAAATTTCAACCGCCGTCTCCGGCACCTGCGCCCATGGTCGCACCACCCCCTAAGGAGGGTAGCGCACCACTTCTTGGCCATACTTGGTAAGTCGAGAGCCATTTTTTTTTTTTAAATTTCTGATATAGTTTGTGCTTATCATATATAATTTTATATACTACTAATTAAATTCCTCATTCAACTGAATAATTTCCATTCTCTTCTCTCTCTCTCTCTCTTGTAGGTTTCGTGTCATCATGATTTTTATCGCCGCGATCATATAACATCTTCGACTGGCGATGGATGTTCTTTTGATGATGGAGATCTGAATTATGTACATGAAACATGGAAAAAAACCGTAGGAAACTATACAGATTTAATTGCCTGTTTAGATCTATTTGGGTAATGTAACTATATTGCTTCTCTCCTTTTTTCGTAGTTGGGAATTTTTCTAAGAAAAACTGTTAGCAGTATTTGCTGGATTCCGAAAGTCATGTTAGTGATCACTTTTGAGTAACTTTGTCATGCTTATTTTTACTATAGATACTCTTGAATAGTCGGCAAAATCAACATATTCGTATGTTCAATATCATCGAAATTATGACAAGAAATTAACTTAAAATTCTAGAAATATCATAAAATTACTCATTCATTCATACACCTATTGTACGGATGCCAATTTAGCCATAAAATTTTAAATTTTATCAATTTAGTTCTAAATCTTTGAGCAAAGTTCCAATATAGTTTTTCTGTCAATTTTTGCCGAAAATTACTAATGTGACTATCTAGTTATTATCGGTCGCTTTATGTGGCACGTCGTCACGTTAGCAATTTCCAATAAAAATTCGCTAGAATGACTATATCAGAATTTGACACAAAGATTTAGGACTAAATTGACAAAATCAAAAAATTTAGATGAATTAACATCCATACAATATACAGTTTAAAACTAATTAGACAATTTCCCCTTTTACGTGAGCGTGTCTTTAAATATGCTATCATCATTTTTTAGGATTTAAGAACTCTAAATTAAATTACAAAAGAAATCACATTTCATATAGAGAGATTACTGAAATTCTAATGAAATTGTTGGAAATAATAGATTGTCATTTTAACTTTGCCTTGTAAAGAGAAATAAGCATAGTACATTTTTTGATTACGAAATTGTGGGGAATAAATCAATAAGGTGCCGGTTAAGTGTCAAGGAAGTTCGCTTCTTTTTTTAGGGTCCTGGGTTCACGACGGAGTATTCCAAAAGGCAGAGTATTAAATGTACCCTATCGATATGAGGAGATAGACTGATTGCGGAACTTAAAATTTAAGTATAATAAAAAAAAATTCATAGAATAGGACAGACAAAAAAATAAAAAAGACTACTTAGTTTAGAGAGAGAGAGAGATGGTTTGTCGGGAAGCACGAAAAAGGAGGAGAGGAGGGAGACTAAGGTACCAAGACATGTGAGAATAAAGTAAATGATAGAGAGAGGGAAGGGTAGTTGTCAAGCATGTCAAGTTGAAGGAAGGGGGCTTGGGCTATGGCCTTAAAAAATGCTGAACGAAGATGAGTTTGGGTCAAACTGAACATACATTATGGGCTTTTCTATCACTATTCTTTTGGGAGTGTAGGGAGTGCCTAGCTAATTAGGAAGTTGACTGATCATTGCATGTATGTAAAGATCTAACCAGAGAATTATTGTACTAATTTTGGGTAGAGGTGGCAAAATCGAACTAACCTGAAAACCCAACTAGTTTTTCTTGTATCCCAACCCAACTAAGAAAATGGCAATTCATACCCAAGTTGAATTGTATCTGTAATATCTGATTTCAATCAATTCAATCATCCAAACCCTACTATCTAGAATTTGAAAAAAAAAATAAAATTGAAAACGGTGGCAGCCTCGGAGGGCAGGTGCCGAGAGTGAGGAGGAGTGGGGGAGGACTCGATGCACTGTTGAGTGGAGGATTATTGGATGGGGACTAGCCACCGGAGACAATGGCTCAGACCGACAAACTATCATGACGATGGCTTAGTTGGGCAGCAGCAGCGAAATATCGAGGAGGAGGAAAGATGAATGGATCCTAAAGTTTTAGGGTTTTTTCCAGAGAGAAGGGGTGAAGAGAGTGATGAGTGCAATTTGGAAAACAAAATTACTGTTTGGTAATAAATGGATAAGGATCGTGGGCAAGACATGCTATTTCAAAACTCACAACAAAATACAAGATATTCCAAAGTGAAGATGCATATCGATGTATAGAAACAAAAAGTGAGGATGATAATTGAAATTTTTTTCCCGAAACAATACTTCTGGAAATAGTATTTACGAAATAAATCGTCGACTTAAACTTGGCATGAAGGAAAATCTTCAAAGCATCCTTCTTTTTTTTTTTTTTTTTTTTGGTCAGATTCAAAGCATCCTTTCACTTAGCCAAAAAAATGAGTTGCAACTTTCAGGATATCACGGGACTTAATTACCAAATTAAACAATCCTCCCCCACTTGTAATGCATAACGCATGAGCTGTGTAAGAGGTCGATGATGAGCGATGCTAATTTATCTAAACTCAAACAATATAATAACTAGCTTAATGGTATAAATTAATGTAGCTACTTTGACCAGATTGATGTTCAGTTAACTTAGTCACTTTGACCAGATGTATGTAGCTTGATTTCGCAGTTAAGGCATAGTAATTTCCATATTAACTTTATCATAAAACCTACTTGTAGCTTGAGTTATCTAAGTTAATGATGAGTGATTAGAATTCAATTTACTCGCCCTTGCGGCTTAAGCTATAAGACTGGCATTCATCATGGGAAAAGATAGGGAAAGGACCAAAACTAGGGTATTGAACATTCCAAGAGGTTTTTGCTTGCTGCGGAGAAAACGGACCGGGCGTGGATTCGTATGTTGAGTACGTTACTGACTCTATAATAACTTTATATTTTAGTGAGAGAGAGAGAGAGAGAGAGAGAGAGAGAGAGAGAATTAATGAAACTTGTTTCTTCGCTTGTCACCGCCACCACGAACCTAAAGTCGTGGCTTAGTTTTCGATTTGTTTTTTTCAGTCTTTTACATTAATGAAACTTGTTGCTTCGCTTGTCACCGCCACCACGAACCTAAAGTCGTGGCTTAGTTTTCGATTTGTTTTTTTCAGTCTTTTACATTCACAAGAAAGCTCTCTCTCTCTCTCTCTCTCTCTCTCTCTCTCTCACAACAAGGCCTTGCCCATGACGTCCCACTGGAAAAGCAACAGGGAAGAACATGAGGACTTGCTTGAGCTACATGCAATTGACATGAATTTCTGATCTTACAGATCATGAAGGACCAATCGTTTTCACAAAAAAGAAGAATTATTCTTCATATAAACTTGAAATAATCAGTATATCACTGTACCCAGAAAGGAAAAGAATCAAAAGAATCTGTAATTTTCCAGAAGAAACTGCGAAGATCGCATTGAATTCCAGTTTCGATTTTCAATGCAGAAAGTCCGAAAAGAATTTATAAGATCGGAGGAAAAGGAAAGATGGATTCTTGAACCTTCTTAGTAGCGACAATCCACCAGAGCTGGGACCGAAAACACGAGCCTCGAACGGTTTTCTTGCTGTTCTTGTTGTTGCTTTTGTTTCTTCGAGCTCAAGGGAAACCTATGATCATTGTGGTCATCTTCGTCGGGTGCT